>CM032452.1:54014040-54034040 GCA_019049505.1 Pachyrhynchus sulphureomaculatus
TCCAGAGCGTTCAGCCTCATTTGTATCTGTACGACCGCGTTTAAATTCAGCATACCAGTAAATGATGAGTGTCGTTCCATTGGTATGAAAACTCTCAAACGAGACGACAATATAACACTTGATGTATGAATAAAACCGACCAACCCCACTACTAGGACCTTGATACTCGTCCTTTCTATCTGTTCTTGGTTTATTTAACTGAGGTAAAAATAATGTTGATATAGACATGAAAGCTTTACTGCATATCTTACATAAACAAATAATAAGATCCAATTTTCGTATCGTTAAATAATAATAATAGTATTTTACAGTTTGTCCAGGATTTTTTTATGTGCCTAGTATACGTAAGGCAGGGCGACACGTACGAGTATGCGGAAAACACGATTCACGTTGGTCTTGAATCGCTGCAAATTTTTCTCGGTCGGAAACAGCCCTGGCAAATTATTACAAGAAGATTTTCCAGGTCCTTGTTAAGTTAAAGGACTGCGGGTATTTGCATCAGGACAGATCAAGGAAATTTATCGAAATTTTTTGTTGCTACTATCAAAATTAATAGTTATCATAAAAACAATTATGTACTCTTATAAAAACTTTATTACCGTAAGATTAATTTGTTCTTCTCATATCTCAACCTCAATTCAACAACAAATTTATATCGTAGACCTCCCAAAGCAACAAATGTTTCTGTTCTTAGATTTAAAACTGGATTTCTTTATTATTAATAGATCTGCTATTGTATCTACGCCACACAGGTTGCTTTGTAATACTTTATATAAAAGCGGCGGAAAATTCGACGTAAGAGTAGCCCCTAGTTAAGAACCTATACAGAACCGATACGATCTGATATATCTACGAAGGTCTTTTTTTAGGTTATCTTCGTAGCCACTAAAATGACGCCAAAAAAATTATCCCGCATTAATCCCAAACCAGGAATCTCGATTTCCGTTATATATGTGTTTAATGACAAAATTGATGAATTCACTTCTGATATTATACACAGCGAACTACTGAAATGTTTGGTAGTTTGCTCAAATGATTAAAAAAGGTCCAGAAGCGTTTTAATATGTAGAATTTCAACGTGTAGGTCCATCTTGAACCATTTTCTTTACTCTAATATTCAAATCTCTCTGGATTTGTTCTAATTTAATTCTGGAAAGAGATGAGTGGTTTAAATTAGTTACAATCCTTCTTTTGACATTTATAACGTCCAAATTTTCTTTTTATGGGTCTAGCACACGCGCTACAGGGAAGTCCCTAAAACGCTACAGGACCAATACGTGTGCGAAGAAAGCGATTCACGTTGTTCTTGAATCGCTGTAAATTGTACTCGGTGGGAAACACAGTCCTGGGCAAATTATTCCAAATGGATGACGTTCTCCATATAAAAGACTGCTTGAAAAGCGTTGTACGAGGAGTAACAAGCTGAACCTCATACGGATGTGAAGTATTAGCGCGACGTGTACTTCTAACATGCACCGCTCTGAGAGGAATTAAGCGGGCCATATCCTTCGAACACTTTCCATGAAAATACTTGTAGAATAGGCTCAAGTCGCCAACCGTTCTTCGATGTTCCAGCGAATCAAGGCGGTCGGTCAGCTCCGGGCCTTCAATCAGACGAACAGCTCTTCTCTGAATAGAATCCAACAAATGCAGTGTATGTTTGGGAGCGGAGCTCCAAACATGGGAGCAGTATTCCATAGTTGGTCGAATTTGAGCTTTGTAAAGAATTAACAGTTGTTGTGGAGTGTAAAGCTTTGTGGTTCGAAATAATATTCCCAACTTTTGAGAAAGTCTCCTTGCTATACTTGCAACATGTTCATGCCAGGACATATTTGCTCCTAAATTAATGCCCAACATATTGAGTGACGATGTTAGAGGAATGGAGTGCCCCGACATAACTATGTCGAGTTCAGCAACATTAACTTTTTTAGAAAAAAACTGCCGCCTGGGTTTTTGTAGCGTTAAATTCCACTTGGTTACTGTCACCTCAAGATAGAATTTCTTCCAGATCTTTGTTAAATTGAATGACTTCCTGCTGTCTGCGGATATTTGCCTGAGTAGCCGATGTCCGAGCGTTCAAAGCGAATGAAGAGGTAAGTATACTGTCATCTGCAAAGCTGTAGATTGGATTCTCGGTCTTTTCCAACAGAGCGTTAATATAAATTAGAAAGAGAGTAGGAGACAGTATGGAGCCTTGGGGTACACCGGCGTTGACAGTGAAGGTGTTAGAAAGAAATCCGTCGACTGCCACTCGTAAAGAACGCTCTCTGAGGAAACATGAGAGGACATTTATAACGTCCAAATCTTTGCATTTTTAGAGAGTCGATTACTACCATTTGTTGGGTATGTATAAAACAGGGTTCATTATTTACTCCTAAGTAACTTTTTTAATGCTGCCTGCTGTCTGTAATAAATAGGTGGTCGCTTGTGTTTATACTGTTTTCTTCGAGCAGCTTATTTAAGACATTCTTGATGTTTTAGCTAATGGCTTCTGATATTAAGCACAAAATGTTTTGATTCAAAATCCTTAGTGAGCCAATATGCCGTCATGCTCTTGTTATTTACGCCTAATATCCACATATCTGTTGTAAAGGAAAAAGAAAATCAATACCTGATAGTTCCTCTTCAAGTCTTGCATTTTTCCTATATTTCGGGAATGACGCTGTGGCTAAAAAATGATCGAATATTATATTTCGCCTCAAGTAGACCAAGCAGCCTCTTGAACCCTAAAAAAATAAGTATTTAGAATTTTTGCGCTTTTTTTTAACTAGAACTTTTTGCTGCTATACTGACGTCAAAATTTTTCGCGGTTTTTACGATTTTTTTTCTTCTCAGCAATAAGTAAAAGCAATTTGGATCATAGCATGGTTATAAAACTCCTCACTAAACAGATTCGATGCGATGGAGACTCAATTCTGGATGACTCCAGATCAAGAAGGCAAGCTAAGGAAAGAGCTGAGGAAATCATCAGGCTTGTCGAAGATTTGCTGATGTCAGATCTATGAAATCCTGACACTATAGTTATCATATTTATGCATCCACTTTTAAGGATAAAAAAAAAGTGTTTGCACGATAGATTTCTCAACTTCTTACACCAAAACAAAAAATGACGAGAAAAGAAATTTCTCAAAAATATTTGGCCCCTTTAGAGAATGATGAGAGTTATACTGTAGCACCACGATAATCGACTCGAAGTCGATTATTTCGCTAAATAAGACACTGTAATTAGTTGATTTTAAATAGCGGTCTCTTGTAGTAGAATGTTAGGGAAATTTATCGATGTCGATCGGCCGTGGTTCCATCTACGTTTCGCAAGTATGTCAGACGACGAGATACTGGGATCCTCCCATGAAGAAGAAGTCGATGCGGGTTCGTAAAGCTACCAATTCACAGAGTAACAACATCCACTCAATCCCCTGATTTAACACCCACCGACTACTTCTTGTGCATATAGCTGAAAGAAGACCTCAGGGGTGGAAATGGCGAATTAAGAGCAACTGTAATACGGTCTTTTTAGATGCTAAAAAAAATTTCTTTTTGGATGAAATGAAACAACTCGAGAAACGCCGAACTGAATGGAATAATGTACATGGTGTTTATGTATTTGAGGTCCACGAGTTTTCCTTCATAACTAGATAGGTAACTTGAAAAAACACCTTGTAATATAACTTTAAAAATCACTAATGTACTTTCTACATTGACACCAAAAGCTATTAAGTAACAACCAGGAATTAATACCAGATTGATACAGAATATCCTCTTCTTATTGTTGTAGTCTATACGCTTATTTATTACTGGATTTCTAGATTTGCTCTTGCGACATGAATTGCCAACTGTTGCGCCATCTTTTTTGGGGTCTTTCCGGTGACCCCTTGCGATTTTCCGTTTCTAGCAACTTTTCTTACGCTGTTATTTTCCATTCTACTGATATACTCATTCCATTATTTTCTCCGCTGTCTAAGCCATCACGCTACATCTTCTATCTGGCATTGTATATATATATATATATATATATATATATATATATATATATATATATATATATGTATATATATATATATATATATATATATATATATATATATATATATATATATATATATATATACATACATACATACATATATATATATATATATATATATATATATATATATATATATATATATATATATCGTATATCCTTTCTACCGTATGGTGTAGGACAGTTATACATTCTTCTTTTTCCCTTCTCAATCTCCACATATGAACTTCTTCCATTGGTCTCTATTCTTTGCCATTTTCACTACTTCCTTCCTGGCACTATCAGCTTATGTAAGTATGTAGTTTCCTCTCGAGAAATGTATTTCTTGTTACCATTCTTATTGTTTTCATCTCATTGTTTCTTAGAAGTCTTTGGTAGTTGCTGGTCAACTAATGAATCTAATCTTGAAGAGCTTAGTATAAATGACAGACTTTCAAAATGAACTGATAGACCGTACATGAAATATTTTGGTCACATTATCAGGAAAGGGGATGCTATGGAAAAGCTTGTAGTAACGGGGAATGTAGAAGATCAATGGAACGGTCTCTAACAAGATGGTCCGACCAAGTAAGATCTCTTCTTGGTATGGGTATGCACGAGTCAAGTCAGGTCGCGCATGATCGAGATGCCTGGAGAATGACTGTTGAGGCAGCAACTTCATATTATCACCGATACTCCTCTTGGGGTGAAAGGATTGAGAGAGAGAGAGTCAGCTTTAGTTTCTCCTGCATATGTCGTGTTATATATTCTGATTTTTCATTCTCTTGTTATGTGAGTGTTTTTCCATATGGTGTTCCTAAGACATTGAGTCAAAAATGCTGCTTTATTGACTTGTTCTTTTGTGTAGTTTATTAAGTCCCCACAGCTGGAAATTCGTGTTCCTAAGTAATTAAGGAACATGACTGGTGCTATGGTGTTATTGTCTAAGACCACTTTGCATCACAGATCCGCCTTCGCTATGGTAATTCATTTAGTTCTGGTTATAGATATCGTTATGTTATATTTTTCGGTTTGAAACAAAAATACAGCTTTAGTATAATAAAAATTAAGATAACCTGCAACAGCCGATTTTCTTGTCTTTGTTACTGTCATCATTAAAATGATTTTGTTAAGGGCCTTGATTGATAGTAACAAAACGAAGGTACCGTTAAGGTACTTTGACAATTATTTAAATTAAATTTATATACAGAACCCCAAGTTATTCCATTTAGCCCTGTTTAAATACTGGTAAATTGCTATTTGCAAGATATTGTGATTGATTGCGTATAGGAAACTGACGGCTTAAAATTACTACTTAATATGCATCGGTAATTTACTGGTTTTTTATTAAAATTATATTGATATATTGATATTCTATCATTTAATGATTCTGCGGCTAGACAAGGAGAATTTTCGTCGAGATTACAATCAACGCTAATACTTTTTCCAAACAGAACCTGAATAAAACTTAAAAGATCGGGAGATTAGCTAAATTTATGCACCCTTGTACCCGGCTAAATAGGACAGAACCGTTTGTAATGTATTAATTGACAGATCACAAAAAAATTGTTCTTAGAACAACGGTTACAAAATAAAATTATCATTACACTGTACTATGTATTATTATCATTACACTATACTATGTATTGTCTAAGTTTGCAACAATATATATATATATATATATATATATATATATATATATATATATATATATATATACGAGGCTGGTTTGAAAAGTCCGTGCAAAAATAAAAAACTACTTATGTGTTTGGGGTAAACCTTTTTTATTTTTCGACATAGTCTCCTTTTAGGCTTATACACTTCGTCCAACGATGTTCTAGTTTGTTGATCCCTTCCGAATAATAGGATTTGTCCAAGTCTGCAAAATATCCATTAGTGTCTGCAATCACCTCCTCGTTTGAATAAAATCTTTGTCCCGCCATCCATTTCTTCAAATTGGGGAACAAATAGTAGTCCGAGAGAGCCAAGTCTGGAGAATAGGGGGGATGTGAAACGAGTTGGAATCCTATTTCCATTAATTTTGCGACCACAACTGCTGAGGTGTGTGCTGGTGCGTTGTCGTGATGGAAAAGGACTTTCTTGTGGGCCAATCGCGGGCGTTTTTCTTGCAGCTCGGTTTTCAAACGGTCCAATAACGATGAATAATATTCACCTGTAATAGTTTTACCCTTTTTCAGATAGTCGATGAGGATTATCCCTTGCGAATCCCAAAAGACAGTCGCCATAACCTTTCCGGCCGAAGGAACGGTCTTCGCCTGTTTTGGTGCAGATTCCCCCTTGGTAACCCATTGTTTAGATTGTTGTTTGGTCTCAGGAGTATAGTAATCTATCCATGTTTCACCCACAGTGACGAAACGACGCTTAAAGTCCTCCGGATTCTTCTGGAACAGCTGCAAACCATCCTTGCAACATTTTACACGATTCCGTTTTTGGTCAAGCGTGAGCAATCGCGGCACCCATCTTGCGGATAGCTTTCTCATGTCCAAATGTTTATGCAAAATATTATGTACCCGTTCAGTCGAGATGCCCACAGCACTAGCAATCTCACGCACCTTAACTCTTCTGTCATCCATCACCATATCATGGATTTGATCAATGATTTCTGGAGTCGTAACCTCCACAGGCCGTCCAGAACGTTCAGCGTCACTTGTGCCCATATGGCCAGTCCGAAAATTTTGAAACCACTTATAAACTGTTCTAATCGAAGGTGCAGAGTCACCATAATGTTTATCAAGCTTCTCTTTAGTCTCCTGAGGCGTTTTGCCTTTCATAAAGTAATGTTTAATCACCACACGAAATTCTTTTTCGTCCATTTCTTGAAAATCACTCGACTTCCTTGATTCACACGAATGCCAAACACAACGAAATAGACCAATATGGCTGAAACTTGGTGTGCGTTCATTCAAGAGATGCTACTAACTAAACATGACCTCGATACGCGCCGGTGGTGCCATCTCTCGGACTTTGCACGGACTTTTCAAACCAGCCTCGTATATATATATACATATATATATATATATATATATATATATATATATATATATATATATATATATATATATATATACATACATACATACATATATATATATATATATATATATATATATACACATATATATATATATATATATATATATATATATATATATATATATATATATATATATATATATATATATATATATATACATATATATATATATATATATATACATATATATATATATATATATATATATATATATATATATATATATATATATATATATATATATATTATATATATATATATATATATATATATATATATATATATATATAAAGGGTGATTCATTTAGCGGTACTTTTTTTTAAATAAAAAAAAATGAATAAAAACAATTTTATTTTATAATCTTTATTATCATATAAAAGAACCATTCTTTACAATTATTTCTTAAAGATAATTTCTTTCAAATGTTGTTGTTGTGTTAACAACGTCCAGTCTGAAGTTCCAATTTTCAATGACGCGTGTGAGTATTTCGAGTGGTATTTGGCCAATGACTCGAGTAATATTGGCCTCCAATGCCTCAATTGTAGCTGGCTTATCCATGTAGACTTTGGACTTTACATAGCCCCAAAGGAAAAAAGTCAAGAGGTGTGATGTCACATGATCTAGCCGGCCAATTCACTGGTCCAAAGCGTGAAATGATCTGTTCGCCGAATTGCTCTCGCAGTAAAGCCATGGTTTCACGGGCTGTATGACAAGTGGCGCCATCTTGTTGGAACCAAATTTCGTCGAGACCACGGGCTTCAATTTCTGACATCAAATAGTCTGTTATCATGGCGCGATAACGGTCACCATTCACAGTAACATTCCGGCCGGCCTCTGTTTTGAAGAAATATGGACCGATTATTCCACCGGCCCATAAACCACACCAAACAGTTGTTTTTTCTGGATTTAATGGCAGCTCTTGAACCTCTTCAGGTTGTTCATCACCCCAAATACGGGCATTTTGTTTATTCACGAGCCCATTAAGCCAAAAATGGGCCTCATCGGTGAACAAAATTTTTCTCGAAAACAGTGAATCTTCTGCAAGCTTGTCAAGAGCCCAACGACTAAAACGGAAACGATTCGGAAGGTCGGTCGGCTTCAGTTGCACTAGTGCAAAGTTGAATTTTGTATGCTTTTAAAGAAAGATCCTTACGTAAAATACGCCAAGTTGTTGAATATGACAGGCCAAGCTGTTGAGAACGGCGACGAATCGACACTTCACGGTCTTCGCGTACACTCTCCGCTACCGCCCCTATATTTTCTTCACTACGTGCTGGATGTGATCTATTCGGTCGAGCATTATCCAATAATGAAAATTGGGTCTCAAACTTATTGATGGTAGAGCGAATTGTGCGTTCGGTAGGCCGATTATGTGGACCATAAGTTGCTCTAAGCGCCCGATACACATTCCTCGTAGAACGCCCATTTTCGTAATAAAGTTGAACAATTTGTAGACGCTGTGCCGGGCTAAGTCTTTCCATTATGAATTGTCAAACACTACTGAACAGGAATGCCACTTCAGTTGACACGACGCATGCGCAATCTGCAATTAAATCCCCATCACAAAAAGTACCTCTAAATGAATCACCCTTTATATATATATATATATATATATATATATATATATATATATATATCAATCGGTTTTATAACGTCTTCCGTCTTCCGATGCCTAATTTCCCCTCCTCTTGATTTCTCCATCCTTCCTCCTCCAGATCTCTCTCTAGTACTTCCTTGTTGATTCCTGCTCTCCAGCTTTGTCGTGGTCTTCCTCGCTTTCTTCTTCCATGAGGGTTCCAATTTAACATATTTTTAGGTCTTGTGACATTCTCTGTACATGTCCGTACCATACCAACTGTTGGGTTCTGATTTCATCCACTATATCGTGCTTTATTTCTAAGGCTCGTCTTATCATGTCATTATTCAATAATAATGGCAGTATAATTCCAAGAGACTTGTTTGCGCTTTTATTGGGCTGGTGCTGCTTATACGACAGGGCTGCTCCTCCTG
This sequence comes from Pachyrhynchus sulphureomaculatus, assembly GCA_019049505.1. NCBI lineage: Eukaryota > Metazoa > Arthropoda > Insecta > Coleoptera > Curculionidae > Pachyrhynchus > Pachyrhynchus sulphureomaculatus. The sequence goes on from CM032452.1 coordinate 54,023,109, forward strand.
AACCCCCTGCCAACAACCCCAAGCAACTGCCATTTCCAACACAGGTTCCAGGGACTTCATTACGATCCCCAAGCAAAGACATTTATCCAATATATCCAGGTTTCTCAATCTTCATAGGTGTGCATTTCTGATCTTCTTCCAGGAGATTTTTTTTGGACCTTATTTGGTCCCGGATCGGTGTGTTCCACGATAATAACAGTAGTGCCTCCAGCCAAGCATAGCTCTTCACCCTGCGCACGAGTCTTGGGGTAAGCAGATGTGGCAAATACTAAACATCATCATCATCATCATCAGCTTATACTGCCCACTGCTGGACTAAACCCTCCCTCAAGTCTTGACACTTTTTTCTATTCTGGACCGCTTGTACCCAATTTCCAGCCACTCTTTTCAAATCATCAGTCCATCGACTTGGTGGTCTACCTCTACTCCGATCTTGGTCACCACTCTATGATTCTCTTTGTCCATCGACCATCCTTAAACCTAGCAACATGACCAGCCCACTTTCGTTTAAGATGTAGAATGAATTTGACTGCGTCTTGTATCCCCGTTCTCTTCCTGATAATGTGATTTGGGATGTGATCTTTAAAAGGTTCTACCAGGAAAATGATCGTAGATTAGAACGGCATATATGCGATTTAATAAACTTGATTAAAATATGAAAAAAGCTTAAATTTTGATTTAAAATCCTCTATATTTTTTTCGGAACCCAAAAATAATTCATGATACAGTACCCTCAGCGTGAGCACATATGATTCTAAAAATATACCGTTTTCAGTTGTGTTTTAATATTTTATTTTAAAGATAACAAGTATAGTATCTAACAGACCCTATTAAGGTCCGTCTATTTTACAATATTTAAGAGTGACATAAAACTATAAAATCAAGTGGAGTGACATAAGCTCGCACGGTTCTAAATTTATCTTTATTTATAACACAATTCGAATAATTTAAGATAACCATCGGTATGAGACAATGGCTTCCCGTGTTTAACGGGACCTCTCGTGCCAAAGAGATCATAGGGAGTTTTTGAATGGTGATTTTTTATTTGTAATTTTCGTGTCTCTACCGAGGCAATAGTCATGTTTCAGACTAACTTATCTTATTTTTTTTATATATTATTGCGTTATTTACAACAGGTCGTGATGACAATGAATAAGGTCAATAATTAAAACAATAATTAACTGAATAATTTATTATTTCACAAAAAAATATCCAATATGCTAAAATAATGTAGTCGAAAAATAAAAAATTTACGGTGTTTCAAATTTTAATATGCAATTTTCGACCAAAAAATTTATGTTTATAAAAAATTGTCTATTAAAAAAATTTAAAAAAAAACTCCTTTCTGGATATTTTGTAGAAACTTTTTAAAATAAAAAAAAATAAAACGACATTTACGGAACAAACCTTCTATCTCTCTTCTTCATTCCATTAACCCTTCACATATTTGCCTATAATTACCTGAAAATAATGAAAGAATAACACACTTTTTAAATTCATCGAATCCCGAAACCCAGAAAAATAAAAAAGTAATACTATTAAACTCTAAATAATTAAAGATAATTTTAAAAAAAAAAACACAGTTTTTAAATTCCTCGACTCCAGGAACCGGAAGAAAAATGGATAAACCAGCATTTACGAAACAATCCCTCTAACTCTATTCTCAACTTCATTAACCTTTCATATGTTTTGTCTATGATTAACTGAAAATAATGAAAGAATAACACAATTTTCAGACTCCTCGAATCAAGAAACGCAGGAAAAAAAATGTAAATAAGAAATATGCAGAGCTACTCATCAAATTCCTTCTCCTGCCTCAGAAATATTTTACTATTAAACTCTAAATAATTAAAGATAACAGCTAAAAATATCACAATTTTTAAATTCCTTGACTAAAACAACCCTAAAAAAGATGTAAAACCTAACATTTAGCATCTTCTAAAATATCTTGAAGGATTCAACATTATTAGCTATCACCAATATGGCGTTCGTAAACATAGATCAACAGGAGATCTTCTGACTTATGTAACACATGTTTAGAACAACACTGGAGAATCTCGAACGGTTGCTCTTGACGTATCCAAGGCATTCGACCGTGTTTGGCACGATGCACTGTTGGCTAAGCTACGCTCTTATGATATGTCTGAAAAGTTCTTTTTGTGGCTCTCACGTTTTCTCAGAGAGCGTTCTTTATGAGTGGCGGTTAACGGATTTCTTTCTAACACCTTCACTATCAACGCCGGTGTGCCCCAAGGCTCCATACTGTCTCCTACTCTCTTTCTCATTTACATTAACGATCTGCTGGAAAAGACCGGGAATCCAATCTACAGCATTGCAGATGACAGTACGCTTATCTCTTCATTCTCTTTGAACGCTCGGACATCGGCTACTCAGACGAATATCCGCAGACAGCAGGAGGTCGTTCAACTTAACAAAGACCTGAAAGAAATTCTATCTTGGGGCGACAGTAACCAAGTGGAATTTAACGCTACAAAAACCCAGGTGGCAGTTTTTTCTAAAAAAGTTAACGTTGCTGAACCCGACATAGTTATGTCGGGGCACTCCATTCCCCTAGCATCGTCACTCAATTTGTTGGGCGTTAATTTGGGAGCAAATATGTCCTGGCATGAACATCTTGAAGGCATAGAAAGAAGAGCTTCTCAAAAGTTGGGAATATTATTTCGAATCAGAAAGCTTTACACTCCACAACAACTATTAATTCTTTACGAAGCTCAAATTCGACCAACTATGGAATACTGCTCCCATGTTTGGGGCTCCGCTCCCAAACATAACATACACTGCATTTGTTGGATTATGTTCAGAGAAGAGCTGTTCGTCTGATTGGAGACCCGAAACTGACCGGCAGCCTGGAATCGCTGGAACATCGAAGAACGGTTGGCGACTTGAGTCTGTTCTATAAGTATTTTCACGGAAAGTGTTCGAAGGATGTAGCCCGCTTAATTCCTCCCAGAGCGGTGCATGTTAGAAATACACGTCGCGCTAATACTTCACATCCGTATGAGCGTCAGCTTGTTACTCCATGTACAACGCTTTTCAAGTAGTCTTTTATATGGAGAACATCATCCTTTGGGATAATTTGCCCAGGGCTGAGTTTCCCACCGAGTACAATTTAGAGCGATTCAAGAACAGCATGAATCGCTTTCTCCGCACACATGCCGCTCCTAGAGCACTTTAAGGACTTCCCTGTAGCACGTATGCTAAACCCATAAAAAAAAAATACGGAACAAACCCTCTAACTCCTTTCTCCACTCCATTAACCCTTCATATGTTTGTCACAACAACTATTAAACTCTAAATAATTGGAGATAATAAAAAAATACCACAATTTTTAAATTCCTCGACTAATACAAACCTGAAAAAAATGTATAATCCGATATTTACGGAACAAACCCTCAAACTCTCTTCTCCACGCCATTAATGCTTCATATATTTGTCTATGATTAACTGAAAATAATGAAGAACCACAGGAAAAGAAATGTAAACACGAAATATGCAGAGCAACTCCTCAAACTCCCTTCCCTGTCTCAGGAACCTTTTACTATTAAACTCTAAATAATTTAAGATTCCGCGACTAATACAACCCTGAAAAAGATGTATAACCCGACATTTACGGCACAAATCTTCTAACTCTCTTCTCCCCTCCATTAACCCTTCATAGGTTTCTCTATAATTAATTGAAAATAATGAAAGAATAACACAATTTTCAGATTCCTAGAATCCAGAAACCCAGAAAAAGCAATGTAAACCCGAAATATACAGAGCAACTGCGCAAACTCTCTCTCTTATCTCTAGAATTTTTTACTATTAAATTCTAAATAATTAAAGATAATAAAAACAACACAATTTTTAAATTCTTCTACTTCAAGACCCCTAAAATAGCTATGTAACCCAGATATTTATGAAGCAAACCCTCTAACTTTCTACCCCAGCCCTTTAACCCTTCATATGTTTGTCTATGATTATCTGAAGATCATAAAAAGATAACACACTTTTCAGATCAAGCATGTAAAACACAATATATCCGGACTAACTTCTCTAACTCCTTCCTCCACCCGTTTAACCCTTTTTATGTTTGACTATAAATAATTTAAACTAATAAAAATAAAACACAACGTTTAAACTCCTTGCTTCAAACAAAGGACGTGTAACTCAATATAAACATCCAACTCTCTTTCCCATTAAAAATTAATTCAATATCTCAATCAAAAACCAGAAAAAAACTTCATACTAATGGTAAAGATATACAAAATTGATCAAACCCTCATCCTTTTCACCACTTGTGTATACCAAATTTGAATTTAATGTCTTATTTTATTCGAAAGTTATCTTGCCAAGAGACGGACAAGTAGGCAGACAGATCAACGGAAATTACTATGTTTTTCGTGATCTAAGCACCCTGACACGTAAAGGAATGCAAAATTTTGGGGTGGAATTTTTTCACGAATTCCTTTCCCTTTAGCAGCGAAAATAAAGACAGAACATTTTTGGGAAAACTAAAATCTGACCCCTTCGAGCTTGAAACAAAATGTTAAGATTTTCACAACACAGTTCAAAAGACAGTAATCACTCTTCTACATACAATCAAACTCTTCTACATGCAATCAGATTGGATGTCAATGGTGCATAACCTTGAAAAACGTACATATGCAGAAAAACCCAAGTGGAACGTTAGCATTCCACTTGGGACAAATGCAAAAATATACAAGGCAGAAATCAATGCAATACAAACAAGTGCCTACGAGAATATTAGACGGGGTCCTACAACCAAGATATATATATATATATATATATATATATATATATATATATATATATATATATATATATATATATATATATATATATATATTTCTTTCAGAAATCAAGCCGTCTTGAAGGCTTTGAATGCCAGTCAGGTTAACTCCAAAATTACGATGGAGTGTCTGTGGACTTGTTGGAATTAGGGGCCAGGAATAACAGGACTGAACGTCTGTGGACATTAGAACACAACAAGCAAGCGGATGAACTAGTAAGAGCCGAAGCTACCAGACAATACAGGGGCCCAGAACAGAAGTTAAGTATACTACAACAGGTGGTGAAAAACAGCAATAAGTAGATGGTTTTACCAGCAACATATACTCGTAAATCGTTGCCTCACAGCATCTGGCCAAAAACATATCATATGTAGGACGTAACAACCTGCACTTCAAAGACATTAACAACTGACGCCCTAGTGGCCCAAATGAAACCAGTGCACAGTGTGGCCATTTGAGTGGTGTTGTTTCAAAAATACCTACAGGTCTCAGGATTCATCCATTTTAAATACATACATATATATATATATATATATATATATATATATATATATATATATATATATATATATATATATATATATACATAATATATATATATATATATATATATATATATATATATATATATATATATATATATATATATATATATATATATATATATATATATATATATATATATATATATATATGTATATATATATATATATATATATATATATAAATGTATATATATATATATATATATATATATATATATAAAATAAATATATAAATGTATATATATATATATAATATATATATATATATATATATATATATATATATATATATATATATATATTATATATACCTGCCATAGTTCTTAAAAAACTGTGCGAGGGAACTAACACCAGTTTTTGTGTAGACTTTTCAACCTATCCTACAGAAAGGGAATATTTCCTTCCTGCTGGAAATGTGCTACAGTTCAGCCGATACCTAAAAAAGGCAAGAAGACCTTGCCAAATAACTACCGACCAATCGCACTGCTTTTAATAATATCGAAAGTGATGAAAAAGGCTATCAATCAGCATCTTCTAAAATATCTTGAAGCATTCAACATTATCAACGATCACCAATATAGCTTTCGTAAAAACAGATCAACAGGAGATCTTCTGACTTATGTAACACATGTCTGGAACAACGCAATTGAACAAGGCATTCGACCGTGTTTGGCACGATGGGCTGTTGGCTAAGCTACGTTCTTATGGTATGTCTAAAAGGTTCTGTTTGTGACTTTCATGTTTCCTCAAAGAGCGTTCTTTACGAGTGGCAGTCGACGAATTTCTTTCTAACACCTTCACTATCAACGCCGGTGTACCCCAAGGCTGCATACTGTCTCCTACTCTCTTTCTCATTTACATTAACGATCTGCTGGAAAAGACCGAAAATCCAATCTACAGCTTTGCTGATGACAGTACACTTATCTTTTCATTCACTTTGAACGCTCGGACATCGGCTACTCAGACGAATGTCCGCAGACAGCAGGAAGTCATTCAACTTAACAAAGACCAGGGAGAAATTCTATCTTGGGGTGACAGTAACCAAGTGGAATTTAACGCTGCAAAAACCCAGGCGGCAGTTTTCTCTAAAAAAGTTAACGTTGCTGAACCCGACATAGTTGTGTCGGGGCGCTCCATCCCTCTAGCATCGTCACTCAATTTGTTGGGCGTTAATTTGGGAGCAAATATGTCCAGGCATGAACATGTTGCAGGCATAGCAAGGAGAGCTTTTCAAAAGTTGAGAATATTATTTCGAACCAGAAAGCTTTACACTCCACAACAACTGTTAATTCTTTACAAAGCTCAAATTCGACCAACTATGGAATACTGCTCCCATGTTTGGTGCTCCGCTCCCAAACATACACTGCATTTGTTGGATTCTATTCAGAGAAGAGCTGTTCGTCTGATTAGAGATCCGGAACTGACCGACGGCCTTGATTCGCTGGAACATCGAAGAACGGTTGACGACTTGAGCCTATTCTACAAGTACTTTCATGGAACGTGTTCGAAGGATGTGGCCCGCTTAATTCCTCCCAGAGCGGTGCATGTTAGAAGTACACGTCTCGCTAATTCTTCACATCCGTATGAGGTTCAGCTTGTTACTCCTCGTACAACGCTCTTCAAGCAGTCTTTTTATATGGAGAACATCATCTCTTTGGAATAATTTGCCCAGGACTGTGTTTCCCACCGAGTACAATCTACAGCGATTCAAGAACAACGTGAATCGCTTTCTACGCACACGTGTCGCTCCTGTAGCGTTTTAGGGACTTCCCTGTAGCACGTGTGCTAGACCCATAAAAAAAATATATATATATATATATATATATATATATATATATATATATATATATATATGGTATATATATATATATATATATATATATATATATATATATGTCGCTCCTGTAGCGCTTTAGGGACTTCCCTGTAGCACGTGTGTTAGACCCATAAAATATATATATATATATATATATATATATATATATATATATATATATATATATATATATATATATATATATATATATATACACACACGAGAAGGGTAGTCTTGACTGACTAGTTAAACAGCAGTATTAGGTTCTTGGGGTAAGCGGTCTTTGGAGAAGAACTAAAAAGTTTTTGACACCTTTTTAGTTACGCCAAGCTTTCGAAAATATTTCATTTCCTTCATCATTAATGCTTAAAGAAAAACTCTTGTGCGCTTGCCCAGCATAGTAGCCAATTTTCACATGAGATAGAAATCTCGGCAGGAGAATCTTTAGGGAGATGGTGGAAATCCACCTTGAAGCTAACTCGTTCAATAAAAAAACTGGCATTGAAGATCTGAGTTTAATTTTGTCCAATCTATTAGAAATAGGAAGTCAAAATGAAAACTCTTACAACATATCTGACATATCTCTTTAATAATAATCCCACTGATTACTAACTTTCCAATTTTAAAATAATCAAACAAAATGTCAACGTAATTCTACTTTCAAATATAAATTAACCACAACCTAACTAAGAGATAGAAATACACTGCCTTTAGCAAAATGGCAAGAAAAGATACCAAAAAAATCTTTTATAAATTAAAATCACTTTACAACCACACAATTCTTCGTACTATACTAACAAAATGAAGTAAAAGCATATTATATTTTCCAGAGAGGATTATGTCAAGTTTTTCTCATATTTTTTCTGATGAATAAGTGTAATAAAGTGCCCCCACAAAGAATAATTTTTGAACACACCACTTAGCAGTAAGTACTTTAATGTTACATATAAAATAAGGTTGTTCTTTACTTTTAATCTCAAAAATACTGATAATCTACTATAATCGTAGCCCTGATGAAGAAAATGAAATATTTTCGAAAGCTTGGCGTAGCTAAAAAGGTATCAAAAAACTTTTTAGTTCTTTTCCAAAGACCGCTTACTCCAAGAACATAATACTGCTATATATATATATATATATATATATATATATATATATATATATATATATATATATATGTATATATATATATGTATATATATATATATATATATATATATATATATATATATATATATATATATATATATATATATACATATATATATATATATATATATATATATATATATATATATATATATATATATATATATATATATACAGTAATACCCCGCTTAGCGCGACCCCGTTACGCGCGGTTTCACTATAACGCGAATTTCAAATTTCGCGCTCATGTAGTCATTAACTTCTCTATGGTCGCGGGGGGATCCCCGCTTTCTCTGAATATTCTCTTTGAAGAATTGGGAATTCCCTGTCCTTCGACTTTGTTCTATGGGGATTTCCTCGTTCGTTTCGTGTGTTCATTTGTTCCGTAATGTTAGTTCGGTCGGCTGGCAGTTTTGTTTTAATATTTATTGGAGATACATACATACATAATTTAACCCTACGTTAAAAATGCCGCCTGTAAAGAAAAAAGAGCGTAAAAGCGTCACTTTGGAATTGAAGATGAAAGTGTTAAGAAGAATGGAAAATGGAGGCAAAGCAACAATTGTTGGGAGAGATTTTGGACTCTCAGAATCGACTGTGAGAACGATTTATAAAAATCGGGAAAAAATTAAAATCTCCAGCGAAGGTTCAACACCTATAAGTGCAACAAAACTTTCTCGTTCGAGATCATCTATCTTAGAAAGAATGGAGAAATTACTGTCAGTCTGGATCGAAGATTTGAATAAGAAGAACACACCACTAAGTCAAGATCTCATGTGCACAAAAGCAAAATCTTTGTATGAGATGCTGAAAACAAAAGAAGGAGAAGGGAGTGCCACTCCGACTTTTGCTGCCAGCAGAGGCTGGTTCCATCGGTTCAAGCAGTGTTCTAATCTTCACAATATCCACATAACAGGCGAGGCGGCCAGCGCGGACATTCAAGCTGCAGCTGAGTTTCCAGACAAGTTTCAAGACTTCGTTAGACGAGAGAAAATTCCTGCTTGTCTCATCTTCAATGTTGATGAGACCGCACTTTACTGGAAAAAAATGCCATCTCGAACATTCATTTCTAAGGAAGAACGTCAAGCCAGTGGTTTCAAAGCTGCGAAAGATCGACTAACACTTCTGCTGGGTGGTAATGCCACTGGTGATTTCAAACTGAAACCTTTACTAGTGTACCATTCAGAAACACCCCGTGCAATGCGAGGCACAGACAAGACAAGTCTACCAGTTGTGTGGCGATCAAACAGAAAGGCGTGGGTTACACGGGAAATTTTTCAAGAATGGTATTCTAATAGTTTTTGCCCATCAGTCAAATCATACTGTGACAGAAATGGGCTTGAACCTAAAGTTATATTACTCTTAGACAATGCCCCAGGACATCCAACCTCACTTGATACGCCCAGAGACTTAAAAGTGTACGTAAAGTTCCTTCCACCAAACACTACGTCAATATTACAACCTATGGACAAGGGAGCAATAGCAAACTTCAAAGCTTATTACCATCGCCGCACTTTTAGCCAACTAATTCATGAAACTGACGGGGAAGGAAGACAGTCTATGCGAGAGTGGTGGAAGTCATACAACATTATGAAGTCTATTCACAACATAGAAGAGGCTTGGAAGGAAGTTAAAATGAGTTGTATGAATGGGGTGTGGCGTAATCTTTGGCCAGATGTAGTGGAAGCACCTAGAAGAATTGTCCAGATGCAGAGACAAGTGCTTGAAGACATTGCTGCAATGATTGAGGGGTCTGAACTTGAAGATGTCACGGTAGAAGATCTCGTAGAACTTGTAGCAACGCACGACGATCCTATTAGCAATGAAGATCTGATCGAGTTACAGAATAATCCTATCTACGATGAGGAAGAACAAGTAGAAGAGAAAGTTTTATCTTCAGGGGAAATACAAAATGCACTTTCAAAAATTTATTCAGGTTTGGACATATTGCAGAGTATAGACAATAATGATGACCGTGTCTTGACCGTGTGTCAAACAATTAAAAACAGTGTTGGGTGTTATGAACGTATTTTACAAGAACGTAAACAAAACGTTACCCAAAAGACAATAGATGTATTTTTCCGTAAAAAATAAGAGTATGTATTGCATAAAGTGTTCTTAGAATTAAAGTGATTGATTAAAATGATTTGTATTTTTTTGTATTAAATTTTGACTATGTTTAATCGTAAACCTCGATATACGCGAATTTCAGTTAACGCGATTTTTTTTCGGAACGTATCCCTCGCGTAAAGCGGGGTATTACTGTATATATATATATATATATATATATATATATATATATATATATATATATATATATATATATATATATATATATATATATGTACATTTATTTATCCAAATACTACTACAATCTAAAATAATACTACGAAAATATTTTAATACATTAAAATTGGGGACTTCTTGAGTCAATTAAAGATGCACCTAAATCCTTATTTATATTAAATTTGAACATTGTTCAAAATTTTATGAACACTGGACGGCGTAATTTTACAGACACCCATGACACCCTTGATGAAATGTCAAAAACGTTTTACATGCAAATGCTTTTTCGTGATATGTTACAAATGAGTAATGCCAAAAGTGCTCT
>CM032452.1:54039040-54159040 GCA_019049505.1 Pachyrhynchus sulphureomaculatus
TTGGTGGGAGTAGCTCAAGAAATGGCAAATAGATGGAAACAACATTTCGAGACCATGCTAAATAGTGACCCAGAGAGGTTTGAAGAAATTACATTAGACCTCATCCGAAATGGCAAAGAAGTTCCAGCAAAGGAGGAACTTAAGAAATTATTAAGAATTAAAAAAACAATAAAAGTGCAGTGGAAAATGGAATATGCAACGAGCTCATCAAGGAAAGAGGTTTAGACTTAGAGAAAAGTCTATACAAACCACTACTAAAAATGTGGGAAAAGGAAAATATGCCTGCGAAATGGTCAGAGGTAATACTAATCTCAGTTCTAAAATTCTGGCTAGCCTGATAAAAAACGTCTGCATACCTACGACAATATAATAGGCGACTAAAAGGCAGATTTTCGGAAAGGACGATCGGTTAACGAGCAGATTTTTACAATGAAACAGGTACTATCGAAGAGCTACGAGAATAACTTATCCGTGCATACTTTATTTATAGACTTCAAACAAGCTTACGATAGAATACATAAAACAGAAATCTACAAAGTTATGGAAAATTTTGGAATACCACAAAAGGTGATCAGACTGACAAGAATAATCCTCGAAAACACAGCAAATAAAGTAAGTGTGAATCATTTAAGACTAATAGAGGAGTGAGACAAGGCGACCCATTATCAGCCGTTCTATTTAACATAGTGCTGGAGAATGTAATGAGGGAAAGCAATATCCATAGGCACGGAACGCTACTTAATATGAAACATCAATGCCTAGCGTACGCAGACGATCTGGTATTACTAACTAGATCAAAGAAGGAACTGATGACGTGACCAGAAAGCTAGAGACCGCTGCAAAAAAAAGAGGGTTAGAAATCAATGAAGAAAAATCCACATACATGGTGATAAGACCTGAGGAAGAAACTGAAGAAGAAAAGCTAGTAGTTAACAACTGTACGGATGGGAAAATATATCAGTTTGGCAAAACAGAAAACGTTACTTATCTGGGAGTGAACTTAAATAGTAGAAATGAAGAAAGCAAAGAAATAAATTACAGAATAAACAAAGGAAGTGGAAGTGCAAGAGCTCTAACGAAACTATTTATATCGAAATTGGTGTCTAAAGGAGCAAAAGAAAGACTGTAACCCTATATGGATGCGAGTTATGGACGCTAAATAGAGCCGAAGAACAAAAATTGGAGATATGGGAAAGGAAAATATTACGAAGAATATATGGGGGGAAAAAGTGGACGGAATCTGGATTAGGCGAACAAATAATGAACTATATGAACTTTACAACAGTCATTCAATAATAGCACAAGCGAAATCACAGAGGATCAGATGGCTAGGTCACGTAGAAAGATTGCCGGAAACCAGAGCAGCAAAAAAAATGTTGAAAGAGGCGGTGGTCGGAAAGAGAAGATGCCCAAGAAGAAAATGGTTAAAAGCATTGGAGGAGGATTTAGAAAAGTTAAAGATAAGTAACTAGAAAAGAAAGGCCACAGAAAAGAATCAACGGAGAAGAATTGCCGATTAAGTCTTAGGCCTACAGAGCCTGTAGAGCAGGGGTGCTCAAACGGTCGATCGCGAGTGCTTTTTGAGTCGATCTCGAGAAAAAAATTCCGATATAGAACTATTCACAGATTTTGTTTTAGGTAACTAAAACAAAATGTAATGAATAAAACTACTAAAATTTATTCGACCCACAATTAGGCCAGAATAACCCCCTCATCACTTTCTTTTATCGTAATAACCCCCTGCTAGCGGCAAAAGGCGGCTTTATCAAAGGAACGCGCGGTACTTGTCAAAGAAAAGCTGCGTTTTTGATTCCCGCCGATTTTTCTAGAAACTTCGGGCGGCATGTTTGACGGGAACATTCGCGACTTTGTTCGCGCCGATATAAATGTTGCGCCTGCAGGAATAGGAGTCAGTCTGAGTTGTAACTTGAAGGCGATACATCGATACAAAGTTTATTAATAAATAGTCCAAAATGAGTGCGGCGAAGAAAAGTAAAACTTATCATTTTAATAACGATTGGGAGGCAGAATTTTTCTTTTGTATGGTAAAGGATAAGAGCATTTGTCTCATTTGCCGTGCGTCAGTTGCAATACCTAAGCATGAGAACTTAGAGAGGCATCATAAAACGGCTCATAAAAACTATGAAAAGGATTTTCCGTCACAGAGTGAATTAAGAAAACGTGATTTGATAACTTGTTTGAAAAAAGAACAAACCATGTTCACAAGACCAGCCAAACAATCAAAAACTGCAACGATCGGGTCATTTAAAATATCTCATATATTGGCGAAACACAAGAAACAATTTGATGATGAATTGGTTGTGAAGGAAGCATTTATTGAAGCGGGTGAGACTTTATTTGGAGATTTTAAAAATAAAACAGAGATTATGTCTGCTATTAGAGAACTTCAGTTATCTCGTCCGACTGTCACAAGGCGTGTTGAAGTCATGAGTCAGGACATGGTAGATAAACTAAAACATGATATCATGGAATGTACATACTTTTCTTTACAGTTCGACGAATTCACCTATATGACAGACACTGCCCAGCTGTGTATTTTTATTCGAATGGTATTCAGTGACATGTCGGCTAAGGAAGAGTTTTTGACAATGATTCCTCTGAAAGGAAAGACCCGTAGCGAAGATATATATGACGTTTTCTTCAATTTTGTAACAAACTACAAGCTATCAATATATAAACTAGTGTGCATTACAACCGATGGAGCACCAGCAATGACTGGAAACAAAAAACGGTTTTGTGGCATTGTATGCTAATGATGATTTCCCTTCATTTTTCTCCTTCCATTGCATTATACATCAACAAGTTTTGTGTTCAAAAGTTCTAAACATGGAGGAGATTATGGGCATTGCAATAAAAAATGTGAATTCTATCCGTGCACGTAGCTTGCAACGACGGCTCTTTAAATTGCAGTTGGAAGATAGTGAGTCAGCTGAACACACTGGTTTAGTTCTTCACACGGACGTCAGGTGGTTGAGTCGCGGAAAATTCCTAGAAAGGTTTCAAGAATTATTGCCCGAAATAACAGCTTTTCTGGACGAAAGAGGTGATGACACTCAGATGCTGAAAAACGGAAAATGGCTGACTGATTTGGCACCACACAATGCATTTGAACACCATTAATTTGGAGCTTCAAGGTAAATGAAAAACTATTATTGAGTTGATTAGCGCAATAAACGCGATCAAATGTAAATTGCAACTTATGATAGATCAACTGAAAAGAACGGATCTGAAAAATTTTCCGTCTTTGAAAGCAAGGATTCCTCAATTGAATTATAATTTTTATAAGGCAGAATTATCAAAAATTTTGGGCCAATTCGAAATACGTTTTTATGATTTCAGTAAATTGGCAAATATCGCATAATTTATGAGTTATCCTTTTTCGTGTAAAAACATTGAGGAATTAGCTACTGAAATAGCAAGTCAGTTTAACATGGACTCATGTTCTGTTGAAAATGAGTTAGTGCAGATTATATCAGATATACATCTCAAAGCCACACAGCATCTGGTGTTTTATATCTGAAGATAAATATCCGAATCTAAGGCAAATCGCCCTTCAAACCGACGGCAATGTTGGGGTCAACTTACTTGTGCGAGTCTGCATTTTCTGAAATGAAGATAATTAAGTCAAAATATCGCAATCGACTAACTGACGAACATATGGCATCATGCTTGCGATTAGCACTCGGTAATTACGTACCATCTTATGAAAAGTATGCTGAGGACATGCAGTGCCACGCTTCAACATCCAAAGTCACTCTTTAGTTAAGTTTAGACACTAGAACTCGTTTGTTTTGTAAGAACCAATGAACTCGCAATTTTTGAATAATTATGAGTTTTTTCATTGTCATTTTAGAGCAGACCTACACTTACCTTGACTAAAAAAATGCATATTGTGCGGAAAACTAATATTTGTGCCACGATACACACTACCTAGACGACAATCCTGCATCACACTTACTTGCAGCCTCTCAAAGTTGATCGATCGTAGTCTTACAATATGAGGTAGATCGCCAGCAGTTCAAGTTTGAGCACCCCTGCTGTAGAGCTACCTTATAAATATTAAAAGCAATGAAACAAAGTGAAATAACAGCCAGCAATAGAAGGTGAAAGAATAGGAAAAGTACGAACATTCATATATTTAGGACAAAAAATTGAAATATCAAAAAATTATTTAAAGGCTAACTTGGATAGAAGAGTCTCGTTAGCTTGGTCTAGGTTCGGAAGGTTACAATCTACATTATAAATACAATAAAAGCCAGAGTGTTCGATCACTATGTCCTGCCGGTATTAACATATGGCACTGAAACGTGGGCTTTAAATAAAAGAATAATAAATAACTCCAGGTAACCCAAAGAGCAATGGAGAGTAGAATGCTAAATATTAGACTCCAAGACAGTATTCCTAACATTGAAATACGACGAGGATCAAAAGTGACAGAGGTAATTCAACGAATATGTATATTAAGGTGGAATTGGGTGGGGCATATTGTAAAGATGAATGATAACAGATAGACACGCCATATAGTTGAATGAAGGCCTAGAGAACACAAAAGATACACAGATATACCACAGACAAGATGGATGGACAACATAAAAAGATTAACGGAACACGATTAGATACAAAAAGCAAACAGAGCTCATTGGAGACAACTTGGGAGGCTTAGATCCCACTATGGATGGAATAAGCTAATGATGATGGTATGGATGAGTATGAATTATCACGTTTCTTCTTTGTCAAAGATGTATAATAGTTACAGCAGCAACTTTATGAAGAATATTCCAGAATTTTTTGATCAGGACTTTTCAAAATAGGGGGGAAAGCGATTTTTGACTATTTTTTTAAAAAATAATACAAGAATTACACCATATATATTGTTTTCACAAGCTTTCATTTGACACTCTACTCAATGACCAGGTATTTTTTTTTTCACTTCCCTTCTTTGTGCCAAATTTGAACTTTCGGAGAAAACCGGATGTGACAGACAGACGGACACTGAACTGATCTCATAAGTGTTCCGTACAGAACACTAAAAATTATAAAAGTTATTGGGCAACAAAAATCTCATAGCCCTTCAGCTAAATGTAATTAACAGCTTTTGGTAAAAAACACTAACTTATACCCACAAACACTTCCGTCCTATTATTTAATTACTATCTTCACGAAGATCAACCGTTACCCAATGGTTTGTTGTACGGTACTTATATATCAATGACGAGAGATTTATGGATCCCAAGAACTACGGCAGGTAAAGCCCTCTCACTTTGACCGTTCAAAACCGACATTAAACTGTAGGTCCCCTTCGTCTGTGGAGCCCTTAAAATGACACCAACTACAGGCAACGGCAAAAGTTTCGGATGTGACACTTTAAGAAAAAGAAGAATTACGGCGAATAACGTATGCTAATTTATGTTGTAAGATCTAAGATACTGATCTCTAGGTGCCGAACGCCGCTGCACTTATATTTAAGGATATAGCAGTCCAACGTGGAAGTAAGAAAGGTCTGCCACGCAAATCAATATAATATACGGCTTAAGGAATTCGAAATATTAAAGAAAAACTCGATTGGAGCCCCAAGCAGGTAAAATATGCTTCTTGTAGGGTGGATCCACTCTTCCCATTGGTACTAATGAAATTGCTGGTACTGCCTTTTTAAGGCAGCCCCACGAGCCGCAGGCACACTTGGTCTCAACTTTTCAACTGACGAGAAGCAACGTCAACAACAATAAATTCTTCAGTCCATTCGAAATTAGCAGCTTAGAGTATTAACAATGCAGGCTAAGGTTGTGAAACATTAACGACGGGAGGGTGTTTCTACAGAAATATATAGGATTCCTGATAGCTTATCAAAAGGAAGTTATTAATACATTGACGTACTAAACGCGTCTTGTTGAAGTTCAAGGTGCAGAGCATGTCACCAAAACCTCTAATATCCATTCGTTTATTCTCTGCGATTGTATACATAATATGTTATTTGAGATAGAAATGGGTAGAAAATTAAAGAAGTAGTGTTTACAAGAATTATGGTTTTCCAACGTCCACGCTATCCAGCCAAATAAACCAGCCATTATACTTACAGATAAAGGAATTAAAACCCTCGATGCCATAAGCCACAAGATATTCAGCATCTGAGGAGATCAACACTGTAAGGATAGAGGGTAAGAGCACAGAAAATACACAAATCTTCAGTAGGAGCTGCGCAGGTTGTACCCAATGGCAATTAGAAATATACTGCTCTGTGAGTTAAAAAAAAAACTACCGCCGTGTCCAAAGTCACCACGATCATTGGCAATGAGAAATGAGAAAACGATCGTTCTTAGTTCGCTTTGTCTTTTGAAGAAAATAAGTTTGGCTATTGACCAGTGACTCAGTGAACTTAAGAAGTCATCATCAATAACTATGTGTCGAAATAAGTCATTAAGGAATTATAAAAGAAAATGAAAGCAGTATATACAAAAGCGACAAAAATATGAAGCATTATGGAACATATTTATCGTGCTAGAATTGTACCATTTGTGAATTATGTGTTAAGAGCATAGAATATTGAAATATAGTACATTTACTGTAAAATCGTATTTTTAACAGTCATTGAGAAGAAAACAGTGTCAAATCTGACCAAGTCAATATTTGCTAATTCTCTGTTACTACGTTAAAATAACTCCATACATCTTCCTTAAAAACACTTGTACTTCTTCGGATACCATGACCGTTCAACGATCGTTGGTTATCATGTTGGCTACCATGTTGATGATAATCGTTTTATTGACTGCCGAACCGTTCGGAAAAGTTGATACGTAGACCCCCCCCCCGTACCACTGACTCAATCACGATGTTCTCCTTCTCCCCGGACCACGTCTGCTTGGAATCTTTCCTTCTATAATCAGATGCAAGATTTCATACTTTCCGGATGTTTCATAATGTGCCCAAAAAATTCTAATTTACTTCGCTTGATGGTCGTGGCCACCTCCAAGTACTTGTCCATGCGAGTGAGAACACTGTCTCTACTAATTTAAAAAGACCACCTATTTTATTTTCAAAGCGGTTTAGTTTAACTTTTACTGAAAATAAACTTAATATTTTCATGAAATGATGTTAGTCAATCGGTAATAATCACGAGAGATCACAGACTGTTGACTAGGTCACTTTTTACAATATATCGACGATATATTTAAAAAAATATATTAAAATATTGTTGTTCCTACATTTACCTTATAATTATTAGATCTTAAAAATGAGAGGGATTAAGTTTCATATTAAATATTAAGTTGTTTCATTCTTCTTCCGTTCCTTTGTTAGTATATTCTGACCCCACATTACCCCATGTTGGTGGTCCCTGCCATAATAAAATAATATCAGATATAAAAGGTTAAAAATCGGTATAGTCGGTAATAGCCTATAATTATTCTCTGCCTTTTTTCCCATCGGACTGATGCATGGTTGGGGCTTTACATCCGAGAAAATATCATCATTTACTATAGGTGCCTTCATATTATATGCAGTTTTTTTACAATATAAGTTGTCATTAGATTTAAAAAAAAAAAAAACACTGGCGTTGGGTAAAAACCATCAGCCGAGCGTTGCCAGTCCCAGAAATTTTGGTTCGGAAACCCTACTATTTAAAGTCGTAATGTTGTATACGTTATTTTAAACTAAACTAGTTAACTTTCATATTAATTGCTTGACCTCGTTACTTTTTCTTTTCCCTTGATGCTTTTTTCCGGCATCATATTCAAGAAAATATCAATTTCGGTACGGAGTACATGGAAAAATCGAAAATAATTTATGTTGACAAAAATATTTTGGACGAATACCAGACTTGTTCTAGAAGAATATAGCAGAAATCGAGTTAATTTAAGATATTTTTCGTAATAAGTTTTAACCCAACATATTCTACTTGCACTTCTGGATTGACATTTTGACGGGCAGCGAAGGTTATATCCCTTCTTCGAAGAAATGCCCTTCCAACGAAAAATTCCAAGTTCACCAAAGAGCAATTGAAAGGAAAATGCTAGGTGTATCATTCAAGGACCACAAACCAATCGATTGGATAAGGAATAAAACAAGGGTTCAGGATATAATTAAAAGACTATCTTCCTTCAAATGGAACTGGACTGGCCATGTGGCTAGAAACCCTGATAACTGAAGCGGAAATGTGACTAGAGGGAGACCATGGGGAAAAAAAGAAGTACTGGCAGATGTCAATAACGTTGGTATGTCGATATTAAAAATTAACCGATGAAGTGCAAGTTGAACTTGCGCAATTAGTGTTCCGTACGTTGATTGCTTTTGAAATAAAAGTTTTATTACAGAAGTATAACATGATCAATGATTTCACAAAACCCAAATGAGTTTTCAACAAAGTTTTTTCCCGATCTTTACTGAAAACTGAGGACCTTGAAATTTCTGTTTTATATACCAGATAAATTATTAAAGGTAATACACTCGTGATAATTTTCGTTCAATCTACACACTCTAGAGAATATTCCAGAATTTTTTCAAAATTGCGTAAGTATTATATATATATATATATATATATATATATATATATATATATATATATATATATATATATATATATATATATATTTGAACTCGTATTATTACAAGCTTTCATTTGACACGCCACTCGATATTCTGGTATTTTTTTTCACTTCCGATTTCACCCCCTAAAACTAACCCCTTAAGTCAATATTTAACTTTCGAAACTACACGGCTCTGATGAGGCCATCAATACCTATATTAGTTCCAAATTTCAACTTTCTGTGTCAAATAGTCGGGTGTTATAGACAAACAGACGGACACCGAAGTCATCTTAAGTGTTCCCTACGGAATACTAAAAATTAGCGGGGCTCAAAACAAGGGACATATGGAAACACATGAGAGACGACTAGAAATATCCAAAGGATAGAAAATGACTAGAAGCAGAAATATATAAATATAAATTTATATATATATATATATATATATATATATATACAAATATATATATATATATATATATATTTCTGCTAAATATTTTATCGTTAAGGCGATTTAAAGTGCGTAAGAAATCAAATTCAGAACTAAAAACATAAGTCCTGCTTAATGACTGGTTTATTTTTACTCCAATTTTTCCTGTTTTCTTTTTGGAGACAAATTTTTATTTCAGATTATCTCAGGTTATATTTAAAAACATTATACCAACCTTAGAAAAATTATATAAAATTTCCTCCAACGAAGTGAAGATCTATTGAACCACTATAAAATAGAAGATAATAATATTACATTATGGGTTGACAGTTGGTAGTTATATATTCATCAGTGGTTTTCCTTATGACAAGAGATGTTGGGTATACCAGCATATACATCACTGTGGCGTAGTAAAACTAAAGAGGCTAGAGAATGACAGGACAGGAAGCGTATGTCTCCACCCTGCTTCTGTGGAAGTAACAAAAGACCTCCTTAGAAACTGATGTTTTTATTGATGGTTCTTTCTGTGAAAAATTATCGAGTTTTAAATAGAGCGTAAGTTTTTAAAGTTTCATTATGGGAAAAGATTATTTTTTGTGAAATATCTCCACCCCCGGTAATGATATTAAAATTGGAGTCTAGGGATCTGCGATTTTTTTGTAGTAACAATGCAAGAAGGTTTTTTTTTTCATTACGTAGCTTCACCGTCCTGGTTGTTGAGTGGCGTGCGCCTCTATTAGCAGCTCCGCTTTTAGTTCGAAACTACTTGACATGGAAAGTTGATATTTGGCACTAATATAAATTAATGGTCTCATCAGAGCCGTGTAGTTTTGAAAGTTAAATTTTGACTTAAAGGGTTAGTTCTGGAGGGTGAAATCGGAAATGAAAAAAAATTACCAGGTCACCGAGTGGGGTGTCAAATGAAAATACGAGTTTAAAAATATATATAATGTAATACTTGAGCACACTTTTCTTTGTATTATTTTTAGAAATTGTCAAAAATCGCTGTCCTCTCCCTCATCTCGAAAAGTACAGATCAAGAAATTTTGAAGAAATTTCGGAATCTTGCGAAAATTATCACCTTTAATAATCTATCTGGTACAGTTGCGTGCAAAAGTTTTGGGCCAAAGAATATTTTTGTGATTGATTGAGTTATAAAGGGAGAAGAGAAAAAACCAAATACACTATCATAAACTACTTTAATTATACTAGCAACATATACAACTAAAAAATCTTCTACTATAAATAACAATCAATAATAACAAAAATAACATTTTTCGGCTGTTCATAAGCGTTCAAACTTTGACAATAAAAAGGTATATAACATAGCAAAAGTCACTATAACTCAGAAAAAGTAGCAGTAAAAGATACATTCTTATAAATACTTTATAGCCATACCCTTAGAAGTTAATGTGGCGGCAAATCTTTGAAGAATCGATTCGATTAATTTGAGAATTCTGTCTCTGGTGATATTAGCCTTCTTGAACTTTTTTCCAGAGAGCACCTTTATTAGACCAATTCTGAGCTCCCACTTTCATTTTCAACTCTTCCCACAAATGTTCTATGAGGTTTAACTCCGGGGATTGACTTGGCCAATTCTAAAACTCAAAAATTTTTCTTTCTGAAAAAATCTTACAAGAGCTTGGATCAATGTTTCGGATCATTATGTTGTTCGACGTCCATAAGGAAGCATGTATTCTGATAGAATATCTCTGTACATAACAGCGTTCATAGTACCTTCAGTTTTAGCTATTGGACCGACGCCTTGCCACGAAAATGCCCCCCAAAGCCTAATACTACCACCACCATGCTTAACAGTCGGTATTTGATACCAAGAATCATGTCTAGTACCTTTTGGTCGTCGAACATATCTTCTTCCATGATTTTCAGATAAATTAACATTAGTTTCGTTCGAAAACAGCACTTTTTTTCAGTCTTCCACTTCCAGTTTTGGTGTATTTTTGCAAATTCTAATCTGGACTTCTTATTTTTTTTACCGATGAACGGTTTTTTTACTCCAACACGTCAAACAAGTCTAACTTGTGTTAGTCTACAAGAAACATTACAGTACAGCTAAATTGTCTTCACGTAATTCACGTGCAATAATTGCAGCATTCTTTTTTACGTCTGCAACTACTTTTCTTTTAATTACTTCGTCAACACAAATAGTTTTTTTTTTGATCCTCCAGAACATAGTTTATCATTCAGAGTACGTGTAGTTTCCCATTTTTTGATTATATTGTTAACTGTTGTTTTTCCTATGGAAAAAAGTTCAGCTGTTTCGCATGAAACTTTTCCGTTACAGCGTTATAACAGTTTTCCTAATGTCTAATGTTGTGCGTTTATCTTATCTTCCCTCAATGATAAGGATGAAATTATGAAGTGAACTACATTCTTGATAATTGCCTGGATTCACGGTCAGAAATGGAATCATAACTGAGTAAATCATAGTTTCTTAGAAGTTGGCGCGGTATTTATGAATAACCGAAGAATGTCATTTTTGTTAGGAATGGTTGTTATTTATAGTACAAGATTTTTTAGTTGTATATGTGGTTAGTATAATTAAAGTAGTTTATTATGGTGTATTTGGTTTTTTTCTCGTCTCCCTTTATAACTCAATTAATCACAAAAAAATATTTGTCCCAAAACTTTTGCACGCAACAAAAATTTTAAGATTATCAATTTTCAACAAAGTTCGGAAACAAACTTTGTTGAAAACTCATTTAGGGTGTGTTTTATGAAGTAATTTATTATTTTATACCTCCGTAACAAAAAATTTTATTTTAAAAGCAATCAACGTACATAATTGCGCAAGTTCGATTTGCACTTGGCCGGTTATTTATTTCTTAAAAAAATACCCACTGCATCCATATGCTCGCGCCCGCCCCCTTGAACCTGGCTGCGTCACTCAGGTATGCATGTTGGTTAGTTTCATGATGCAACCTATATGAACGTAGGCTAAACATTTGTATGTTTATTACGGTTCTAACTGAAAAAATATAAAAAAAATACTAACTGAAAATTTATTACAAACTGAATAAAATAAATTTCCGCTTCAATGAGAAATTCCACTCAAAATTTTATATTTTGATAAGTGGTACCTATTAAAAAACACAATAAAATGAGTAAACGACCAGATTAACCTTATCCTCGACGTGATTTATCTTCGTTCCTTTATTGTGTCCACCTCTTAAAAAAATACGTAATTATCTTTTTAGTGTTAAATTCATTAGATTTTTTTGTTTCACACTTTTACGAATAAATTAATCCGATTGCCAAGGATTTTCGTCAAAAGTGGATAACCGAAGGACTGACAAACGGAAAAGAGCAACAGATGGTTGCAAAGCGACGCCAACGCGTCGGGTCGACATATCGTCGTCGTCCGCGTGGGCCCGTGCACTTTCAGGAGGCTTGGCTCGCGCTATACCGGTATAAATTGTTAGTATAGTTCATTCTATAAAATCAGTATATGTCTTAAACACCAATAAAATCGTAACACCGCGTCACGTCTGCGGAAAAAGCGATTCACGTTGGTCTTGAGTCGCACATTGGGAAAAATAAGGCATTTTTTTGGACAAAAATCGAGACGTGGCTTACGTTTTGATTCGAATAATTTTTTTTTAAACACTCGTGAACACTTCTAGTTTACTTTCCAACTGCAGAAGTTTGAAATAAATTGACTTATTATGATTATATCTGATCACATATCCGTTACATGAAAAATACATGTTTACCCCATTTCGTCTGCATAACATATAATTTTAAGTATTTTGTTACCCATTCTATAGCCCTTCTTTCTTTTGACTTTTTTATAATTTCATCCGTGACAATATTAAATAGAAGAGCTCCTTGCCTGATTCCAGATACATAGTTGATTGGTTCTGTACTTCCTTCTACTAATCTTGCGACTACTCTATTGTCTTTATATATATTCTCGATGATTTTAATTAGGTCCAGTTGAATGTTCTTGTTATATAATAGATGAATAACGTTTTCTATTTGCACATTGTCGAAAGCTTTTTTTAAGTCTATAAAGCACAAGTATGCCCTGGAATGTGGTAATACGGCCTCGGGGCATGAGGGGCGCTCACTTCTGAATCCTCGCTGTTCTTCCAGTTGTATTCTCGCGTTTATTTTTGTTGTAATAATCTTTGTTGTTAATTTCAGTGTACAGTTTAGTAGATTTATGCCTCTATAGTTATTTGGAACTTCTTTTTCTCTCTTCTTGTGCATTAGTATACGAGGCTGGTTTGAAAAGCCCGTGCGAAGTCCGAGAGATGGCACCACCGGCGCGTATCGAGGTCATGTTTAGTTAGTAGCATCTCTTGAATGAACGCATACCAAGTTACTTTATGAAAGGCAAAAACGCCTCAGGAGACTAAAGAGAAGCTTGATAAACATTATGGTGACTCTGCACCTTCGATTAGAACAGTTTATAAGTGGTTTCAAAATTTTCGGACTGGCCATATGGGCACAAGTGACGCTGAACTTTCTGGACGGCCTGTGGAGGTTACGACTCCAGAAATCATTGATCAAATCCATGATATGGTGATGGATGACAGAAGAGTTAAGGTGCGTGAGATTGCTAGTGCTGTGGGCATCTCGACTGAACGGGTACATAATATTTTGCATAAACATTTGGACATGAGAAAGCTATCCGCAAGATGGGTGCCGCGATTGCTCACGCTTGACCAAAAACGGAATCGTGTGAAGTGTTGCAAGGATAGTTTGCAGCTGTTCCAGAAGAATCCGGAGGACTTTAAGCGTCGTTTCGTCACTGTGGATGAAACATAGATATATTACTATACTCCTGAGACCAAACAACAATCTAAACAATGGGTTACCAAGGGGGAATCTGCACCAAAAAAGGCGAAGACCGTTCCTTCGGCCGGAAAGGTTATGGCGACTGTCTTTTGGGATTCGCAAGGGATAATCCTCATCGACTATCTGGAAAAGGGTAAAACTATTACAGGTGAATATTATTCATTGTTATTGGACCGTTTGAAAACCGAGCTGCAAGAAAAACGCCCGCGATTGGCCTACAAGAAAGTCCTTTTCCATCACGACAACGCACCAGCACACACCTCAGCAGTTGTGGTCGCAAAATTAATGGGAATAGGATTCCAACTCGTTTCACATCCCCCCCTATTCTCCAGACTTGGCTCCCTCGGACTACTATTTGTTCCCCAATTTGAAGAAATGGCTGGCGGGACAAAGATTTTATTCAAACGAGGAGGTGATTGCAGACACTAATGGATATTTTGCAGACTTGGACAAATCCTATTATTCGGAAGGGATCAACAAACTAGAACATCGTCGGACGAAGTGTATAAGCCTAAAAGGAGACTATGTCGAAAAATAAAAAAGGTTTACCCCAAACACATAAGTAGTTTTTATTTTTGCACGGACTTTTCAAACCAGCCTCGTAACTGTCGCTGTTCTCCATTCATCTGGGATTCTATTCGATCGTATAATTCTCTGTATAAGTGTCTGGAGTTGCTTAACCAGAGAGTGTCCCCATATTTTAATACTTCATTAGCTATTTGGTCTTCGCCTGGAGATTTACCGTTTTTTAATTTTTCCAGTGCTTCTATTACGTCTTCTTCCGTTATATATGTTAACCACATTCCTTTCTTCACGTGAGTATACTCTATTATTTCTTTCATCTCAGTTGTCTGCTGTCTTATGAATCTCCAAATTTGTTTTTGTTGACCATAACAATCTGATTTTTGATTCTTCTTACTAATTCGTGAGTTTCTGTTCGTATTCTTTTGTATCTTTGGTGGGCTTCATCTGTCCTGATTGACCTGTACTTTAGATAGCTTTCTTTCTTTTTACGGCATTTCTCTTTGATTTCTGCACTGAATCATAGTGTTTTTGTTGTCCATATTTTATTTTTATTGACAGTTTTAGTCCCTAATGCCTCATATGCAGCTTCTAATACATTCGTTTTTATTTTTAACCAACCGACTATTATCATAGTCATTTATTTGATTTATTCTGATTTTTTCTTTTAGTTTTTTCTGGTACAGGTCTCTCGTTGATCCTTCTTGTAGATTTTCTATTCTTATCTTTGTTTTCGGTTCCTTATTTTGGTGTTGCTTTGTGTTTCTTATGTTCCACTTTAGTTTACACATAACTAAATTATAATCGCTTCCTACCTTTGGTGATGTCAAGCTTCTTACGTCTAATAGATGCCGTGGATGTATTTCTCTGTTTATTAGGACATATCTCTCTTTAGTGACCAACATTATTACCACGCGATGATCCAAACTACATTTTTCGGAAGCATTGCAACGAACTTGTACAAAATTTCCTCAAAATGGACGAAATTTAGTATCTAAATATATAAATGATCTTTAACTTGGAATTAAATAATAGGTGACGAGAATCTAACTAATCGCTCACATCGCTTGAAATATACTTCGAATAGAATGTCAGTTTCAAGTTAAGACCGAATCAGTTCGTAGTAGTACAGTCAAGGATGCCCGATATTTTCTTCAGACAGCGTATCATAAAACGTATTTCAATGAATTGAGACACCAAAAAAGGTTCTGGCGCTGACGAAATACCTGCCATAGTATTCAAAACTGCACGAGAGAACTAACGCCAGTTTTCTGTAGACTTTTCAACCCATCCTACAGAAAGGAAATATTTCCTTCCTGTTGGAAATGCGCCACAATTCAGCCGATACCCAAAAAAGGCAAGAAGACCTTGCCAAATAACTACCAACCAGTCGCATTGCTTTCAATAACATCGAAAGTGATGGAAAAGGCTATCAATCAGCATCTTCTAAAATATCTTGAAGGATTCAATATTATTAGCGACCATCAATATGGCTTTCATAAACATAGATCAACAGGGAATCTTCTAACATATCTAATACATATTTGGAACAACGCAATTAAACACTATGGAGAATCTCGAACGACTGCTCTTGATATATCCAAGACATTCGACCGTGTTGAATAAGCTAGGCTCTTCTGGTATATCTGAAAAGTTCTGTTTATGGCTCTCAAGTTTCCTCAAAGAGCGTTCTTTACGAGTGGCAATCGATGGGTTTCTTTCTGACACCTTCACTATCAACACCGATGTGCCCCAGGGCTCCATACTGTCTCCTACTCTCTTTCTCGTTTACATAAACGCTGGGCTGGAAAAGACCAGAAAGCTTTGCAGATGACAGTACGCTTATCTCTTCATGCACTTTGAACGCTCAGACATCAGCTATTCATGCAAATATCCGCAGACAGCAGGAGGTCGTCCAACTTAACAAAGACCTGGAAGAAATTCTATTTTGGGGTGACAGTAACCAAGCAGAATTTAACGCTACAAAAACCCAGGCGGCAGTTTTTTCTAAAAAATTAACGTTGCTGAACCTGACATAGTAATGTAGGGGCCCCCCCCCCCCCATTCCTCTAGCATCGTCACTGAATTTGCTAGGCGTTAATTTGGGAGCAAATATATCCTGCCACGAACATATTGCAAGTATAGCAAAGAGAGCTTCTCAAAAGCTGGGAATATTATTTCGAACTAGCAAGTTTTACATGCCGACTTGCATCTATTATACAACTATTTTCATGGAAAGTGTTCGATGGATGTAGCCCGCCTAATTCCTTCCAAAGCGGGGCATGCTAGAAATACATGTCGCTCTAATACTTCACGTCCGTATGAAGTTCAGCTTGTTACTCCTCGTACAACCCTTTTTAAGCAGTCTCTTATACAGACAACCTCATCCCTTTGGAATAGTTTGCCCAGGACGGTGTTTTCCTACCGAGTACAATTTACATCGATTAAAGACCAACGTGAATCGCTTTTTTCGCACACATGTCGCTCCCGTAGCGCTTTAGACATTTCCCTGCAGTACGTGTGCTAGGCCCATATAAAAAAAAGTTCGTTCTCTTGTTAAAAGGTAAATATATCTGTATGTTTTTTTTTTATTTACACTACATACATACATGTAGGGAGCGCCTAGCAAACAGAACAGAGAGATCCTTTTGCCAACCCCCATCTACAACAATGTAAGTAGTTACCAATATTCCACAGATAGATCAAGAGAATTAAAACTAGATGAAAATGCTATGAATAACAAAAGGTCTTCACTTTATTAGGATGCATGGATATAAAGGACTTTTCTTTAAAGAAAAAAAAAACACTAAACGTGGAAGGTACTATTTATAGAGGGAGCGTTAATCGACAAACAGGGGAGTGCTAAACGACATCCGTGGGGAGGGCGAAAGTTTTTGATGAAAAAAAATACTCCTTTGCGCTGATACTCTGCAGAACTCAGCGGAACTCGAAGAACTTACACACAATTTAATCTAGAAACTTACACCCAATTGAAATATTCATGACCGGAGGGGAGAACATTCGTCATAAAAAGAATTCGAAATAATAAAAAAAAAACGTTTATAAGGGGAATATTTTCTTCATCTCTAAAGGCGGAAGGCATATACTCCCCCTGGCGCCCTCTTGGCTACACCACAGAATACGGTATATTAAGAGACCCTCGTCAATTTGCCCCCGACTTCTTTTACCCTGTATATATTTGACCATTCATTACGGAAAACAATAAAAAAAAAAAAACACAATTTTTAAATTTGTCGACTCCACAAACCATTGAAAAGGCGTATATTGCTACATATAGGGAGCACCGCTTTAAGTCCCTTCCCCATATTTTTAATCTTTTATATGCTTGCCCATAAATAATTAAAACTAATGGACAAAATAACACAATTTTCACATTTCATCATTCCAAGAACTCTGAAAAGATACGTCCTTTTCAGGGCTCTCACACACACAACGAGATATATTTATCCATCTATCTAACACATTACTCCTTTCTGTTGACCTCTTAGATATTTGAGTATAATAAATAACACAAGTCTGCAAAAAAAAAAAAATTGAGAGCTGTTTTGGTTTTTTTTGCGTAATTCTTATGTTTTTGGGTGTACTGAATCCGAAAATGACTTTCATTTTGTCATAGAACGTCACGTTTTCTGACAATGTAGGTATCTATGTTAAACAAGTTTTCATCTTAAAATAAAAGATAAAAGACTAAAAAATTTTTTTTAAATTTATAATTGCGTAACAAAACTTATTTTTTTATCTAAAATACATTCATTAGTAAGCACTAAACACATTTCTTTTTCCCAGTGAGACCCCCTTTGGTACATTTTCGCTTGTAGGAAGCATCTGGAAGGTCTCTCTGAAGCGTCCAACAGTAGTCTGCCATCATTGAGACGCTCCATCTTCCCTGGTATCTTTTTTCCATCTCCTTAATATCTTGGTGAAATCGTTCACCTTGCTCTTCACTCAGATCTCCTAAACTTTCTGGAAAGTAGTCGAGGTGGGAATGAAGAAAATGTACTTTTAAACTCATTAGGCAACCTAAAGCTTGAAATGCTTTTAACATTCTTTTGACGATTTGTTTGTAGTTAGGGTCTTTGTTGTTGCCTAAAAATTTCTCTATGACCTCTTTAAAGGCAATCCACCCTTCTCTTTGAGAATCCGTCATGGTTGTGATGAATTGTGGATCAGCCATAAGCCGTCTAATATCTGGTCCAACGAAAACACCTTCCTTCAACTTTCCCTCCGAGAGGCCTAGAAACTTTGATATTAATTATTTGAAGCAATTTCCATCTCTTGGAAGTGACTTTACAAATTGCTTCATCAATCCCAGCTTTATGTGAAGCGGTGGTAGAAGAAGAACTTTATGAGGAGGCACCAAAGTTTCATGCAGGTCGTTCTTTACGTCAACTTTAAGCTCCCTCGGAGGCCAACACTTTTTGGTCCAGTGATTTGCTCGGTCTCTACTATCTCATAGACACAAAAAGCAAGGAAATTTGGTAAACCCAGATTGTTGTCCGAGCAACATGCCCAAGATTTTTAAATCACCGCACACTTGCCAACCGTGGTCTTTATATTTTAATTTGCAAAGAACCAATTCCAAGTTCTTGTAGATTTCCTTGAGGTGTACGGAATGACCGACAGGAATGGAAGCATAGAAACCGCCATTGTGAAGCAGAACTGCTTTAAGGCTTCTTTTTGAAGAATCTATGAAAATACGCCACTGTGCTGGGTCGTATGAGATCTTAAATGTATCCATCAAACCTTCAATATTGGTACAATAAACCAACTCGTCCTCTTGGGCAAAGTAGGAAGTGAACTGCTTCTCACGATATCTAAACCAGGAGGAAGACACTCCCGGCAAAAGTAAGTTCCTGCTTTTGAGCCTTGATCCAAGCAACTCAGCAGCGTTTTTGGGAAGATTCAAGTCTCTTACCAAATCACTTAGCTCGCCCTGGGAAAACAATTTCGGACTGCTGTCATTTTCAAATTGAAAACTTGACTTGTCATCGGGCTCAGGTACAGCACCATCTTCGTCAGAACTTGGAATCTCTTCCAAGGTAGCAGGGTCCTTGGGCACTGGTATTTCGGTCCCATGAGGGATGGGATGAATAGCTGATTGCAGATTGGGGTATGAAATGGACTGCTTCCATTTTGAATTATACCCTTTCACATTACACAAACAAAAGTAACAATCATCACTATGGTTCTTTTGCTCGCGCTATACCATAGGAATCGTATATCAGAAAGCTTTTTTCTTGCCCTTAAACCAATTTCGAAGGTCTTCAACACATCGTTTGCAGACTTTATGAGGTGCCCAAACTTTATCCTGATCTCCAAGTTTTAAGCCAAAATACGTGAAGTATACTTTTTTACAAAGTCCGTAATATTAAGTTGTTGCTTTAATACCATATATTCGCCACAAATATAACAGAAACTGTCAGACGAATTCACACACTTCCCGCACAGATGACATTGCACCATATTGAACCAAGATCTATAAAACAATGACGAGTTAACACGTAATTGTACCGCGCCACTTTCTACACTATCGGAGCGCGCACGTTCTGGTTACAACGTTTATGTTTGTTAATTTAGCTCACACAGGGCGTTCTTTATTTAGAAAGTAATGATAGTTTAAAAACAGTAATCAAAATAAAATTGTACCTATTTATTTATGACTTCAAGTTAGCCCAAAAAAACCCTTTTTTATAATAAAATTTTGCGTTTTGCAAAATAACCTGACGTTCTGGAATTTTTTGAGTATTTTTTTAGTTTTCAGAACACCTAAATACATAAAGATCAGTTGAAAACATCCAGACAGCATTTTTGTTGCAGACCTGTGTAATTGACAATAATGAAAAAATAATACCTGTATGACACAATATATTCCTTTTCCAACCCTTTAACTCTTTTTCATTTCGTTCGGGTCACGTGCCAACAGACAAATAGTCCGACAGACAGATAAACCGACGGAAATCGGGGACTTGGTCTTTCGTTATTTTTAGGGATCCTGAAACATAAAGAAATACAAAATTCTCAGAATATGATTTTTCTCACGAAGTCCTACTCTTTTCATCGTCATATCCGGTTTCATAGCGTTCTACGCCTCTCGGTTCCCAGTCGCCAATCTCTTCTATCTTCCCACTCTCCTGGTCTTAAGTTTCTCTTCCACATAACTTTCTGGATTCCGCAAATCCAGGGTGTTTTCGGCCTTCCCCTTGTTCTTCTTTCTAAAGGCGCTTCTTTTCTTTTGAAGTGTTATTTGACCAAAGAACGAAGTTGAGGTGTGTATATGACGGCTTTTCTTTTACTGATTCTATCTTCTATTTCTTGTTTTGTTCTGCCTTCTTGTTCCTAGACAGATATAATCATCACACGGACCAAGCACCTGACCATCATTTTGGTTCTCCACCGATACATAGATATTTAGTTTTTGTATTGCCTTGGTTCGACCGAAATACAAAGAAGCTGTTGCTTCTAAACGTATTGCGTATCGACAATGGCGCGAAAATCCTAACACCGTAAATCGTAACATCTTTGTTCATGCCCGGAACAGATGCAAGGGAATTATCGACGAAACCAAACAAACTTCTCGCTTGTCCCAACAATTCCATGTCCTTTTGGGCAGTCGCTAAGGCAGTTAGTCAAAATTTTATCAAATCCACCATACCACCACTCACACGGCCAGATAATTCCATTGCAACCACACCTGTTGAGGGAGCGAATTTATTGGCTGAACTCTTTGCTTCACATTCTACTGTCGATTTCCAAGGAAAAACACCACCTACTATTCCCATATTGCAGTCAAGGATGCCCGATGTTGTCTTCAGACAGCGCATCATAAAGCGTATTTTAATGAAGCTAG
The DNA here is from genome assembly GCA_019049505.1 of Pachyrhynchus sulphureomaculatus. Lineage (NCBI taxonomy): Eukaryota > Metazoa > Arthropoda > Insecta > Coleoptera > Curculionidae > Pachyrhynchus > Pachyrhynchus sulphureomaculatus. Next base: position 54,060,222 of record CM032452.1, read on the forward strand.
ACACCAAGAAGGCTTCTGGCGCTGACGGAATACCTTCCATAGTTCTTAAAAACTGTGCAAGGGAACTAACACCAGTTTTCTGTAGACTTTTCAACCTATCCTACAGAAAGGGAATATTTCCGTCCTGCTGGAAATGTGCCACGGTTCAGCCGATACCTAAAAAAGGTAAGAAGACCTTGCCAAATAACTATCGACCAGTTGCACTGGTTTCAATAATATCGAAAGTCATGGAAAAGGTTATCAATGAGCATCTTCTAAAATATCTTGAACGATTCAATATTATTAGCGATCACCAATATGGTTTTCGTAAACATAGATCAACAGGAGATCTTCTGAATTATGTAACACATGTTTGGAACAACGCAATTGAACACTTTGGAGAATCTCGAGCGGTTACTCTTGACATATCCAAGGCATGCGACCGTATTTGGCACGTTGGACTGTTGGCTAAGTTACGCTCTTATGGTATGTCTGAAAGGTTCTGTTTGTGGCTCTCATGTTTCCTCAGAGAGCGTTCTTTACGAGTGGCGGTTGACGGATTTCTTTCTAACACCCTCACTATCAACGCCGGTGTGCCTCAGGGCTCCATACTGTATCCTACTCTCTTTCTCATTTACATTAACGATCTACTGGAAAAGACCGGAAATCCAATCTATAGCTTTGCAGATGACAGTACGCTTGTCTCTTCATTCACCTTGAACGCTCGGACATCGGCTGCTCAGGCGAATATCCGCAGACAGCAGGAGGTCGTTCAACTTAACAAAGACCTGGAAGAAATTCTATCTTGGGGTGACAGTAACCAAGTGGAATTTAACGCTACAAAAACCCAAGCGGCAGTTTTTTTAAAAAAAGTTAACGTTGCTGAACCCGACATAGTTATATCGGGGCACTCCATTCCCCTAGCATCGTCGCTCAATTTGTTGGGCGTTAGTTTGGAAGCAAATATGTCTTGGCATGAATATGTTGCAGGCATAGCAAGGAGAGCTTCTCAAAAGATGGGAATATTATTTAGAACCAGAAAGCTTTACACCCCACGGCAACTGTTAATTCTTTACAAAGCCCAAATTCGGCCCAACTATGGAATACTGCTCCCACGTTTGGGGCTCCGCTCCCAAACATACACTGCATTTGTTGGATTCTGTTCAGAGAAGAGCGGTCCGTCTGATTGGGGGCCCGGAATTGACCGGCGGCCTTGATTCGCTGGAACATCGAAGAACGGTTGGCGACTTGAGTCTGTTCTACAAGTATTTTCATGGAAAGTGTTCGAAGGATGTAGCCCGCTTAATTCCTCCCAAAGCGGTGCATGTTAGAAATACACGTCGCGCTGGTGCTTCGCATCCGTATGAGGTTCAGCTTGTTACTCCGCGTACAACGCTTTTCAATGAATCTTTTATATGGAGAACGTCATCCCTTTGGAATAATTTGCCCAGCGCTGTGTTTCCCACCGAGTACAATTTACAGCGATTCAAGAACAACGTAAATCGCTTTTTTTCGCACTCGTGCCGCTCCTGGAGCGCTTTAGGGACTTCCCTGCAGCACGTGTGCTAGACCCATAAAAAAAAAAGCTTACTGTTAACAGCCATCTTTCATAGTTTGCGAAAAACTTTCTTGTCATAAGTTCTAGGTTTTCTTTGTCCTGGGCAATTACTACCTTACCGTCTGTAAAGTGAAGAGTGTAAAGCGTTGTTTCATCATTCAACTGTACTCCCATTCCACTACATGAGCTTATCCAACTCTTTAAGGTATCATGCAAGCACATTTTAAACAGGATGATAGACAAGCAGCAACCTTGCCTGAGTCCCTTCGTTACGAGAAATGCATGAGATAATGTATTTCCTAACTTTATTCTTGAATATATCTGTTGGTATAATTGTTTCATCGCTGTAATTGCTGTATTATTTATAGTTCCAGAGCTTGCCAGAGTTTCTTAATTGGTGCGGTGTCATACGCTTTTGTTAGGTCTACAAATAATAGGTGGACTTCCCTATTTGTCGCTGTTTTTTCTCGTTGAGTTAGCCTATGCTAAATATGTTATCTAGACAGGACCTGCCAGCTCTAAATCCTGATTGCGGTTCAATTTCGTGGGGGTTATATTCGCCTTCGATAATATTATGAAGGATCTTCCCTTAAATTCTGTTCTGGGTACTAGTTACCGATACACATGTGTAATTTTGACAATCAGATTTGTTTCTTGTGGTTGTGGGGTGTTATCCAGGCTTCCTTCCACATTTGCGGTATTGGTTCTCCATTTATGTAGTGTTCGAACAAATCTCTCAACACTTCTATCAGTTTTGAAGTACCATTCTTTATCATTTCGGCGGGAATACCTTCAGGCCCGGCAGGTTTTCTATTTTTTATTGATATGATTGCCTTCCAAACCATTTTCGCTGTTAGTTCAATTCGCTGGCCATGACGCTCATTTAATTATTTAAATCACGCTATTTTCTATGGAATATACTCTACAAGAAGTAAACTCTTCTTTTCGAAAATGCATTGTCAAAAACCGTGTATAAAATATGCATATTATTAGACAGCGTTTTTCTTTCCGTTCAGAGTAACGGGCGATATTTTCAGGCTCTAAAAGGAAATTTAGGAGGGGTTTTGACTGTTTTTATCGAAATTTAAGTGAAAATTATGCACCTAAGCAATTTATATGAAAACATCGCTGCTACTGGAATATGTAGTTTTTAGTTTTTATTTGCTTATCCTTTTGAATATAAATATAAATAATGGTTATATTATGGAGTTTCGTTTTATTGCTAAAACTTGAAACCCACCATGCTCACATTACTTTAAAAAATCCAACTGAGCGAAATGATATGAATGAAATGAATAGAGAATTTACGAAGGATTCTGCCAATGAAATGTTTAAACGAATTTTTTCGGAAAATAAGATATTTTAACTTTACAAAGAACCTAAAATGAAAAAAATATAAAGCTTACAAAATATCCATCTCAAATAACTGAAAAACAGTTTGTTCGAGTATCATATCTTCAAGAATGACACCCTTGTCTCCCCTTTTTATTAAAAAAAAATACCGATCAAGTGCAACTTGAACTTGCACAATTAGTGTTCCGTACATTGATTGCTTTTAAAAAAAAAAATCTTGTTACGGAAATATAAAATGATCAGTCACTTCCAAAACACATCCCAAATGAGTTTCAACAACATTTTTTTCTGATCTTTACTGAAAACTGATGACCTTGAATTTTTTGTTTTTTTTTTTATACCAGATAAATTATTAAAGGTAATACACTCGTGATAATTTTCGTTCAATCTACACCCTGTATATTCCAGAATTTTTCCAAAATTTTTTGATCAGTGCTTTTCGAGATAACGGAGGGAACAGCGATTTTTCGCAAAGTGTGCGCAAGTATTAGTGTTCCGTACGGAACACTTATAAGATGACTTCGGTGTCTGACCGTCTGTCTCTGCGTCTGTCTGTCACACTCGATTTTCTCCGAAACTATTTCTCATAGAAAGTTGAAATTTGGTAATAATATAGAAATTAATGGGGTTAGTTTTGGGGAGTGAAATCGGAAGTGAAAAAAAATTTTTTTTACTAGGTCATCGAGTGTGGTGTCAAATGAAAGTTTGTGAAAACACGGGTAAAATATATATAAAAAATGTAATACTTGCGCGCACTTTTCTTTGTAATATTTTTAAAAAATCGAGAAAAATCCCTGTCCACCCGCCTTATCTCGAAAAGTACTTATCAAAAAATTTTGAAAAAATTCTGGAATATTCTCCACGGGGTGTAGATTGAACGAAAATTATCATGAGTGCATTACCTTTAATAATTTATCTGGTACATAAAAAAAAAATTTCAAGGTCATCAGTTTTCCGTAAAATTGGAAATAAACTTTGTTGAAAACTCATTTGGGGTGTGTTTTGTGAAGTTACTAATCATTTTATACCTCCGTAACAAAATTTTTTATTTTAAAAGAAATCAACGTACGGAACACTAATTGCGCAAGTTCAACTTGCACTTGACCGGTTATTATATTATATATAATTTTGAACTCGTCTTTTTGCAAGCTTTCATTTGACACCCCACTCGATGACCTGGTAAAAAAAAATTTTACTTCTGATTTCACCCCCCAAAACTAACCCCTTAAGTGAAAAATTTATCTTTTAAAACCACACGGCTCTGATGAGTGCCAAATTTCAACTTTCTATATCAAATAGTTTCGGAGAAAATCGGATGTAGCAGACAGACAGACGGACGGACAAACACCGAATTGATCTTATAAGTGTTCCGTAGGGAACACTAAAATAAGGCACGCTTCATATTGTTACGTTAACAGATTTCACTGATCTCATACATACCCTAAGATCAATAAAAAACCTTTCAAGTACAAGTTGGACTTGCACAATTAGTGTTCTCTACCGAGATTGCTTTTAAAATAAAATAAAATCCTTACTTAGGCTAAGTTAATTAGGTCCCTGATATCTTAAGGTTCAATAGGTATTTTCACATGTTGTCTTAGTCAATAATTTATAAGAGTTATAGCATCTTAGCTACCTAATAACCAATAATTCATTCTAATTCAATCTAGAATCTAGTGGTAAAAGTTTAAAACAAATATTTACTACCGAAATATGTGTTTAATTATAAACAAATAAAATAAAATTATTTTCACTCGGTACCTAATGCAGTAGCTATCAACCCCGGTTAAATTCACCACTCTCGACGAAATAAACCTTCACCACGTTGGGGGCATAACTAGTTTTTTTTTATACCAGATAAATTATTAAACCTAATGTACTCGTGATCATTTTCGCTCAACCTATACTTTATAAAGGCTATTCCAGAATTTTTGAAAAATTATTCGATCAATACTTTTCGAGATAGGGTCAGTGGACCGGGATCTTTGGACATTCTTTTAAAAATAATACAAAGAAAAGTGTACGCGTAATTTTATAAGGTTTCATTTGACATCATACTCGATGACCTGTTATTTTTTTTTTTCACTTCCGATTACACCCCTCAAAACCCCTTAAGTTAAAATTTAATATATATATATATATATATATATATATATATATATATATATATATATATATATATATATATATATTGACTAAGACAAACATGTGAAAATACCTATTGAACCTTAAGTTATCAGGGACCTAATTAACTTAGCCTAAGTAAGGATTTTATTTTATTTTAAAAAAAATCTCGGTAGAGAACACTAATTTTGCAAGTCCAACTTGTACTTGAAAGGTTTTTTAATGATCTTAGAGTATGTATGAGATCATCGTTTCTTACTCTATCCCGCTTTGTTTTCTCGTGTATAGTCCTCAGTATTCTCATTTCCGTTGTGTTCATGATTTGCATTGATTTAGCAGTATCTGGCCGTGTTTCAGCCACATATGTCATTACCGGTCTTATAGCTGTTTTATAAATTTTTATTTTACTTTCTGTGCTCAGATATTTATTTTTCCATACAATATTCCTGAGGCAGCCCGAGATGCGTGCGGCTTTCATAGTTTATTCCACGACTTCGCTTTGCAGTCTTCCATCACTTGTTATGTAACTGCTCAAGTATTTGATCTTCATAACCTGTTCGATAATCTTGCCGTCCTGCTGCAGTTTACATCTCTCCGGTTCTTTGGCTATCACCATGCATTTTGTTTTTCACTAGTAACGATCATTTTTAGTTGTTTTCGCAGTTTGGTTAAATACATGTCTTTGGAGTTTATCTTCAGAGTCCGTGATGAGTACGGCATGATCTGCGTAAGCTACCACGTTGAAATATGTTTCTCCCATTTTGTATCCTTCTGTTCTTGGTAAGTTTTCAATTATTTGATCCATTGTAGGCTCACCAATGCTAACATCTGACGCTCTTTGCAGTTTAAAGGCAACTCTTCGTGCGCTGGTTTGTAAAATACAAAAAAGGTGGAGGGAATCCAGTTGAAATTTAGCATCATTTCTGAATAAAAATGCTAGCTGGCTTGAAAATAATGTAAAAATTTAAAAGCTGTAAGGGATGCATTGCCTAGTGGATCGAGGACCAATGCAGACAGACCTAAAAAAGGATTTAGGGATTGTCATCCTAAAGTGCAAAACAGAAAAGTGCATCATCTTTTGAAATCCGGTAGTCGAGACGAGTTAGCCAAAGCAACTGCAACAAAGCTATACCAATCTGGAAAACGAAACTCTGCAGCGATTGTCAAGGAACTGGCATCTGGTTCTCCAGAAAGAGGTAGCAAAATCAAGAAGGCTCGCATGTCTTCTTCGCAAAATCGATATTCTAATGAAAATAAGCGATGTTCTGTTTTAAAGAGTTTGTATTTTAAACATGTTTTAAAAAAAACAAATACATTTATAAGACTAACAAATTCCAGAAACATAATTTTAAGTTAAATTGCAGCTTTTTAATACTCTTATTACTGGTCCTGACAGATTTGTGTTCAACTGAATTTGTGCCTGTGTATATGTGGGGTACCCATAGGTAAGTTTTTATTTTTTTCTGGATTTTTTCTATTACACATTATTTAAAGATCCCCACTGAGAATTTAAGCATGGTTTTGATTAAGATAACACTTTCAAAGTAGCCCCGTACCCCTACTAAAAATGTTAGTTAATAACTTTTCAAAAATATTACAATTTGATTAACTAATTAAATCATATGACTTTTAGTACAAGTGAACAAGTTCCAGCCCTTCATAAAATCAATTTTTTTGTAATGTTACCCTTAAAAGTTCTTTTAAGGATAACATTACAAAAAAAATTAAAAAGTAAATCTCAAGTCGCGATGTTTGCTGAAGAATCTGTAAGTAAAAGACTACATTAAGTGTTTTTATCCCTATTTTTCGCAAATCTCGATTTTTAGTCGAGCCCTGAGGACTTTGGACAGCGAGATAGATCAAGAAATATTGCTTATCCTAATTTATCTGAAGTACGAAAAATCTCAAAGGCAACATATTTGTCTTATGTACAAAAACCTATCAAGGCAACAAATCATGCTTCCGACGATGTAATTGAGATTACCATAGAAAGGTAGATAGAATGACTACTTCGAAATTCCAGATTCTAGAGTTGTTATTATAGATTTAAATGATGCCAAGGAAAATGAGCGAAGATTTGATTTGCTAAAAAGATACGGTAATAGAAAATGTCACTTTTAATGGTTAAATAGGAATGGGCTGAGTGAGTCACCTTGTCTTATTCCCGTTTTTATGTTTATCTCTGCGCTATATCTATGTCCTACTTTAATATTTGTTTTGCAGTTTTGGTTTATGTTTTTTATTAGCTGGATCCATTTGCTATTTGTTTCCTTTTCCTGTAGAATTGTAATCACGTCAGCTAGATTGACTCTGTCGAATGCTTTGATCATGTCAACAAAGCACATGTATGCTGGTATGTTGAACTCTAGGGCTTTTTTCCGCAATCTGTTTTACGATAAAGATTGCGTCAATGGTGAATCGGTTTTTCCTAAATCCTTGTTGTTCTTCTCTTATCGGGATGTTCTTGCTTATTTCTTCCAGGATTGTTTTAGTGAATATTTTTAGTATGCTGTTCAGAAGGGTTATTCCTCTATAATTCTCTGTTTTTGTTTTTCACCTTTTTTGAATATGGGGATTGTTGTACTAGTTTTCCATTCTCCTGATAGTTCTCCCGTTTCGTTTCGTCGTGTAATATTGATGACAAAGACATAAATAATGTCAAGTTTACACTGGAATCAAACTGCCAAAATAAAAGATGAGAATCGCATGTCCAAAGAAATAAAAATAGAGAAGGGCGTACGTCACCTCTGTTATTCAATGTCTATTCGGAGGAAATTTTCAATAAAGCACTTTCTGATAAAAAAGATGGAATTACAATTAATGGTATGTGTAAATAACCTCCGCTACGTTGATGATACTGTTGTTATAGCGGACAGTGAAGAAGGCCTACAAAGACTCAGGGAATTGTTGATACATGTGAGGAATATGGAATGAAACTGAATACGAACGAAACAAAAATAATGGTAGTCAGTAAGAATCCTAATACAAACAAAGTACATCCACAAGCACTTGAAAGGGTAACAAAAATAACGTAATTAGGAAGCGTAATTAGTGAAGATTGGGACCACTGTATTGAAATATGGTACGCTCAAGAATTGTAAAAGCATGAAACCCCTTTAATAAAATGCGCAGCATACTTTGTAACTGCCAACTAAACTTAAAAACAAGAATAAAAGTGCTAAGATACTACGTGTTCTCGGTCATGTTGTACGGTATAGAAGCTGCAACAATCACAGGGATATTACAACAAAGAGTGGAGTCATTCGAGATGTGGTGCTATCGCCGAATGCCGTGTGTTCCTTGGACAGCGCATACCACAAGCGTAGAAATACTTGATCGGATGGGAAACGAACGAGAGTCCAGCAGTCCTTAGAAAATAAGGTACACTAAGAGGAAGCTTCTGAATTAGTTCAACATGGCGTTACCTTATGTGTTCATCATTACTATATATATATATATATATATATATATATATATATATATATATATATATATATATATATACAGGGTGGCCCAAAATTACCGAAGGGGTTTGAGTTCATTATAACTTTTTATTTAAGACATAATTATAACTTTTTTTTTTAAATACAGTATATTAATGGAGAATATTTTTAATTTAATTATGAAAAATTATATCTCGCAAGTGGTGGCCATTTTCTGGTTCGCATATTCGTGCGCGTAATTTTATAAGCTTTCATTTGACATCATACTCGATGACCTATCATTTTTTTTTTTTTTTCACTTCCGAGTACACCCCTCAAAACCCCTTAAGTTAAAATTTAATAATATACATATATATATATATATATATATATATATATATATATATATATATATATATATATATATATATATATATATACAGGGTGACCCAAAATTACCGAAGGGGTTTAAGTTCATTATAACTTTTTATTTAAGACATAATTATATTTTTTTTTTTTAAATACAGTATATTAATGGAGAATATTTTTAATTTAATTATGAAAAATTATATCTCGCAAGTGGTGGCTATTTTCTGCTTCGCATATTCGTGCGCGTATTTTTATAAGCTTTCATTTGACATCATATTCGATGACCTGTTATTTTTTTTTCACTTCCGATTACACCCCTCAAAACCCCTTAAGTTAAAATTTAATAATATATATATATATATATATATATATATATATATATATATATATATATATATATATATATATATATATATATATATATATATATATATATATATATATATATATATATATATATATATATATATATATATATACAGTCCCTGGCCAAATTATTAGACGCACTGCAAGATTTCATGTAAAATATTAATTACCGAGTGATATTGTACCGTTTTATTATTTTAAAAATTGATTTGTTTTTTATTTTTATATTATCCAATCAATTACCTATTTATTTGACATAAATAAAACAGCATTAATTTAGAAAAGCATAAGTTTATTAAGTTTTAAAGAAAACTGAAATTAATGTTAGTAAAATTCAATATTTAGTTGAGCCACCTTTAGCCGCTATCAAAGCTTTAATTCTACGCGGCATGCTATCAATGCAAGATTGTACTGTCTCCTGCATTTGAGGATGATGATTCCACACATGAATAATCTTTTCTAGGAGCTGGGTTTTGTTGGTAATCACATCTTTAGCCACTTCTCTTTTCATCAGCTCCCACACATTTTCAATGGGGCCAATCCAACAGAGGGATATTTTTTTCTGCCAAAAAAGCTTTAACAGACCGAGCAGTGTGGCAGGGAGCTCCATCTTGCATGAAAGTGAATGGTTCCCCATTTGGAAACCATTCTCTGAGCTGCAGAATCAACCGATTTTGTAATACTTCTTTGTACTGATCTTGCCTCATTATTCCTTTGACGACGTACAGACGTCCAGTGCCCTTGCCGCTGATGACTGACCAAATCATCACTTTGGTGGGATGTTTAACCGTCGGGACGACACAATCAGGATGAAACTTTTCTCCATGTCGACGACGCACATACTGAGCTTTAGTCTGCAAAATTTCGAATGTGCTTTCGTTACTGAAGCAGACCTGTCAAAAATAGGAAAAATATATAAACTTCCATGTTTATTTGCTTTATTTAACTGAAAATGATAATAATGTATCAATTATTGATTAAATTGCTGTATCTTACCGATCTCCAGAAGTCCACAACTTTGTCTTGCCATTGTCTGGCCCACTTCAGGCGCTTTGCTTTCATTGCAGCTGTTAACTTGGGCTTCCTAGCGGGGCGACAGGCCTTAAAATCTAATTCTTTCAATTTTCTTCGAACAGTGCGCTCAGAAGCATTTACGCTAGCATCCTGGAGTTGTGATTTTATTACCTTTGTGGTAGCAAATCTGTTTTCTACACAAATTTTCTTCAAACGTCTCTCTGACCGTGGAGTGAAAATTGGTTTTCTACCGCATCTTTTCTTTCTTTTCGGGCTTAATTCCTTCCCTGACTCAATTTTCTTTTTTATGCGTCGTACACTAGCTTCAGAAACCTCCAATCTTCGTGATATTTCTCGGTTTGTAAATGTTTTCGCAATCACAAGGGCCTTCACTTCAGCTTTTTTACGTGGTGAAAGATCGCCTTTTCTACCCATAATGAAAATAGTCCAATTACTTTTTTACAACACTGCATACAAAATAAACTAATAACTGAGTAGTATAAAACTGTTAAACAAACAATCACAGTCCATAAAGCCACAGAAACACGTCCGTACCTGACTCGATTCCGATCGCGACTGATACAGGTTTGTACTTGTTTACGTTCATGTATCACTTTGTCAACACAGTGTTGCCATATGTTAAAAATAAATACAAATATGTAGTCTACAACAATTCTTTTAAATAAAAATCAATAATATTGTAGTTTAAATATACCATTATTGCATAAAAGCTCTTAAGAAACATAAAATTACTAAAAAAAATACAGTGCGTCTAATAATTTGGCCAGGGCCTGTATATATATATATATATATATATATATATATATATATATATACAGGGTGGCCCAAAATTACCGAAGGGGTTTGAGTTCATTATAACTTTTTATTTAAGACATAATTATAATTTTTTTTTTTTAAATACAGTATATTAATGGAGAATAGTTTTAATTTAATTATGAAAAATTATATCTCGCAAGTGGTGGCCATTTTCTGCTTCGCATATTCGTGCTCTTTCCAAAACATTTTCCATAACCTTTCGCAAAACTCCAGGTGTTATGTTGTTGATTTCGTCGCGTATATTGTTTTTTAATTGGTGGATAGTTCTAGGCTTATTAATATAGACTTTTCCTTTCAAATAACCCCTAAGGAAAAAGTCTGAAGCGGTTAAATCCGGAGGCGGAGGCCAATTAAAATCGCTTGTACGCGAAATAATTCGTTCACCAAAGATGTCGCGTAAAAGAGCCATTGTGTCCCTCGCAGTGTGCGCTGTGGCTCCATCCTATTGGAACCATACTTGCGGATGGTTTTCCACGGCTGGCCTTAAAAAATTTTCCAACATTGTCCGATATCGAACACCAGTGATGGAAACGGCGATACCGTGTTCATTTTCAAAAAAAATATGGGCCGTTTATCCTTTCCGACGAAACACTGCACCAAACAGTACACTTAAGTGGGTGTAATTGTCGCTGTTGAACTACTCTCGGATTTTCCGTAGCCCATATCCTGCAGTTTTGCCTATTAACGAACCCATTTAATTGGAAATGGGCTTCGTCGCTCATAATTAAATTATGAATAAAATCATGATTTTGTTCTGCTTTTTGCCGGAAATAAATTGCATAATCAAGTCGTTGCTGGTACTGTCGGTTTCAATTCTTGGACAAGCTGAATTTTGTATGGAAACATTCTTATTGTATGCAAAATTCTCTGCAGCGACCCTCGTGAGAGGCCAAGTTGTGTCGAACGTCTCCTGGTTGATGTTTCTCCATCTTCCCGAATACTCTCCTGTACCCGTTCAATATTGTCATCCGTGTGCACCGTTCGTCGTCTGCCGGCACCAGGAAGGTTCCTTACTGCCCCTTGTTGTCGAAAATTTGCAACCAGACGGTTTATTGTTGACTCTGAGGGTCCAACCCGCACATTAAAATAACGACGATATGCACGCTGAGTCAAAACAATGGACTTTTGTTCAATTGTGTACTGTTCCATTTTAAATTCCCCAAGTCTTCTTTACAAAATACTGAAAAGAAATAAAAAACCAAATTATAATAAAAAAAGTTATAAGGAATTCAAACCCCTTCGGTAATTTTGGGCCACCCTGTATATATATATATATATATATATATATATATATATATATATATATATATATATATATATATATATATATATATATATACATATATAGTAATGATGAACACATAAGGTAACGCCATGTTGAACTAATTCAGAAGCTTCCTCTTAGTGTACCTTATTTTCTAAGGACTGCTGGAATCAACTCTCGTTCGTTTTCCATCCGATCAAGTATTTCTACGCTTGTGGTATGCGCTGTCCAAGGAACACACAGTATTCGGCGATAGCACCACATCTCGAATGACTCCATTCTTTGTTGTAATATCCCTGTGATTGTTGCAGCTTCTATACCGTATAACATGACCGAAAACACGTAGTATCTTAGCACTTTTATTCTTGTTTTTAAGTTTAGTTGGCAGTTACAAAGTATGCTGCGCATTTTATTAAAGGAGTTTCGTGCTTTTTCAATTTTTGAGCGTACCATATTTCAATACAGTGGTCCCAATCTTCACTAATTACGCTTCCTAATTACGTTTATTTTTGTTATCTTTTCAAGTGTTTGTTGATGTATTTTGTTTGTATTAGGATTCTTACTGACTACCATTATTTTTGTTTTGTTCGTATTCATTTTCATTCCATATTCCTCAAATGTATCAACAATGCCATGAGTCTTTGTAGGCCTTCTTCATTGTCCGCTATAACAACAGTAATATCAACGTAGCGGAGGTTATTTACACACACCATTAATTGTAATTCCATCTTTTTTATCAGAAAGTGCTTTATTGAAAATTTCCTCCGAGTAGACATTGAATAACAGGGGTGACGTACGCTCTTCTCTCTATTTTTATTTCTTTGGACATGCGATTCTCATCTTTTATTTTGGCAGTTTGATTCCAGTGTAAACTTGACATTATTTATAAGTCTTTGTCATCAATATTACACAACTGTAGTATTTCCATCAAGAAATATCAGGAGAATGGAAAACTAGTACAACAATCCCCATATTCAAAAAAGGTGAAAAACAAAAACAGAGAATTATAGAGGAATAACCCTTTTCTGAACAGCATAGTAAAAATATTCACTAAAACAATCCTGGAAGAAATAAGCAAAAACATCCCGATAAGAGAAGAACAACAAGGATTTAGGAAGAACCGATTCACCATTGACGCAATCTTTATCGCAAGACAGATTGCGGAAAAAGCCCTAGAGTTCAACATACCAGCATACATGTGCTTTGTTGACATGATCAAAGCATTCGACATAGTCAATCTAGCTGACGTGATTACGATCCTACAGGAAAAGGTAACAAATAGCAAATGGATCCAGATAATAAAAAACATAAACCAAAACTGCAAAACAAAGATTAAAGTAGGACATAGATATAGCGCAGAGATAAACATAAAAACGGGAATAAGACAAGGTGACTCACTCAGCCCATTCCTATTTAACCCTACAATGGATCAAATAATTGAAAACTTACCAAGAACAGAAGGATACAAAATGGGAGAAATATATTTCAACGTGGTAGCTTACGCAGATCATGCCGTACTCATCACGGACTCTGAAGATAAACTCCAAAGACTATTACATGTATTTAACCAAACTGCGAAAAAAACTAAAAATGATCGTTACTAGTGAAAAACAAAATGCATGATGATAGCCAAAGAACCGGAGAGATGTAAACTGTAGCTGGACGGCAAGATTATCGAACAGGTTATGAAGATCAAATACTTGAGCAGTTACATAACAAGTGATGGAAGATTGCAAAGCGAAGTCGTGGAATAAACTATGAAAGCCGCACGCATCTCGGGCTGCCTCAGGAATATTGTATGGAAAAATAAATATCTGAGCACAGGAAGTAAAATAAAAATTTATAAAACAGCTATAAGACCGGTAATGACATATGTGGCTGAAACACGTCGCACGGCACGCAGAGATCATAATTTTAAAATGGATTTTTGCAACATACGAGGTTTAAACTCGAACGTAAATTCAGTGCACCAACACCTGCAATCAAATAATGTACTCGCTCTCTGTGAAACCCAGGTCAGTTCATCGACCAGCACAGTTAACTATCTTTATCCTGGGTACGACTTCTATTCCCGATTTAGGCGTAACTTTGGAATCTGTCTTTTTGTCAGAAGCGACCTCTCTTGCCAATGAGAAGAGGCTCTGGAGCCCCCAAACTTTGATGTTATGTGGTTAAAAATAACGACTCAACCAACCACAAGGTTCATTTGTATTCTGTATCGGCCACCAAGCGATGCTACCTTTAGAGCACTTTTCGCTTCTCTTGCAGACACCATCGATCATTTACAAATTAACTATCCAAATGCCGAAATTGCCATCCTGGGCGACTTTAATGTCCACAACATCAACTAGCTTAAATATTCAAATACTACCGATGAACAAGGTCGTGAAGCCGAATCATTTTCAATCAGTTGTGGCTTAACTCAGCTTATTGACGAACCAACACGGATCCTGATCGAGACGGGGAGTTCGCCAGTCTCCTTGATCTGTTTTTAACCACCAATCCGGAGATTTACACGGTCAGCGTAAATCCGCCATTAGGTTCTTCCGACCATAAACTATTATCGACATCGAGTATCCTACCAATCAGTTACAGAGACGCGCCTAAACCGCGCAAGATTTGGCACTACAAATCCGCTAAATGGGAAGATCTCATGGAATATTTTCGAACTTTCCCTTGGTTAGACGTTTGTTTTCGATCCGATGACCCATCTGACTGCGCCAAGGAGGTTTCCGATGTTATTTTGGCCGGTATGGAGGCTTACATCCCTTTTTGTTGCTTCTAAACATCTTGCATACCGACATTGGCGTGAAAATCCTAACACCATAAATCATAACACCTTTGTTCGTGCCAGGAACAGATGCAAAGAAATTATCGACGAAACCAAGGAGGCACACAATCAACGGATTAGAAACAAACTTCTCGCTTGTCCCAACAATTCCGGGTCCTTTTGGTCAGTCGCTAAGGCAGTTAGTCAAAATTTCACCAAATCCACCATACCACCACTTACACGGCCAGATAATTCTATTGCAACGACACCTGTTGAGAAAGCAAACTTGTTGACTGAACTCTTTGCTTCACATTCTACTGTCGACTTCCAAGGAAAAACACCACCTAATATTCCCATAGTGCAGTCAAGGATGCCCGATATTGTCTTCAGGCCGCGTATCATAAAACGTATTTTGAAGAAGCTAGACACCAAAAAGGCTTCTGGAGCTGACGGAATACCTGCCACAGTTCTCAAAAACTGTGCGAGGGAACTAACACCAGTTTTCTGTAGACTTTTCAACCTATCTTACAGAAAGGGAATATTTCCTTCCTGCTGGAAATGTGCCACAGTTCAGCCAATACCTAAAAAAGGCAAGAAGACCTTGCCAAATAACTACCGACCAATCGCACTGCTTTCAATAATATCGAAAGTCATGGAAAAGGCTATCAATCAGCATCTTCTAAAATATCTTGAAGGCTTCAACATTATTAGCTATCACCAATATGGCTTTCGTAAAAATAGATCAACAGGAGATCTCCTGACTTATGTAACACATGTTTGGAACAATGCAATTGAACACTTTGGAGAATCTCGAGCGGTTGCTCTTGACATATCCAAGGCATTCGACCGTGTTTGGCACGATAGGCTGTTGGCTAAGCTACGTTCTTATGGAATGTCTGAAAAGTTCTATTTGTGGCTCTCATGTCTCCTCAGAGAGCGTCCTTTGCGAGTGGCAGTCGACACCTTCACTATCAACGCCGCTGTACCCCAAGGCTCCATACTGTCTCCTACTCTCTTTCTCATTTATATTAACGATCTGCTGGAAAAGACCGAGAATCCAATCTACAGCTTTGCAGATGACAGTACACTTATCTCTTCATTCACTTTGAACGCTCGGACATCGGCTACTCAGACGAATATCCGCAGACAGCAGGAAGTCATTCAACTTAACAAAGACCTGCAAGAAATTCTATCTTGGGGTGACAGTAACCAAGTGGAATTTAACGCTACAAAAACCCAGGCGGCAGTTTTTTCTAAAAAAGTTAACGTTGCTGAACCCGACATAGTTATGTCGGGGCACTCCATTCCCCTAACATCGCCACTCAACTTGTTGGGCGTTAATTTGGGAGCAAATATGTCCTAGCATGAACATGTTGCAGGCATAGCAAGGAGAGCTTCTTAGAAGTTGGGAACATTATTTCGAACCAGAAAGCTTTACACTTCACAACAACTGTTAATTCTTTACAAAGCTCAAATTCGACCAACTATGGAATACTGCTCCCATTTTTGGGGCTCCGCTCCCAAACATACACTTCATTTGTTGGATTCTATTCAGAGAAGAGCTGTTCGTCTGATTGGAGACCCGGAACTGACAGGTGGCCTTGATTCGCTGGAACAACGAAGAACGGTTGGCGACTTGAGCCTATTCTACAAGTATTTTCATGGAAAGAGTTCGAAGGATGTGGCCCGTTTAATTCCTCCCAGAGCGGTGCATGTTAGAAGTACACGTCAGGCTAATACTTCACATCCGTATGAGATTCAGCTTGTTACTCCTCGTACAACGCTTTTCAATCAGTCATTTATATGGAGAACATCATCCCTTTGGAATAATTTGCCCAGGACTGTGTTTCCCACCGAGTACAATTTACAGCGATTTAAGAACAACGTGAATCGCTTTCTCCGCACACGTGTCGCTCCTGTAGCGCTTTAGGGACTTCCCTGTAGCACGTGTGCTAGGCCCATAAAAGAAAAAAAAAGATACTGCTAAATCAATTCAAATCATGAACACAACGGAAATGGGAATACTGAGGACTATACATGAGAAAACAAAGCGAGATAGAGTAAGAAACGATGATCTCAGACAACAGAGCGGAATAGAGGACATGACCAAGCTAATAAGAAGGAAAAGAAAATGCTGGAAGAAACATATAGAAATAATGGACAGACTGGTGAAGAAAGTACAAACACAAATACCATCACAAGGCAGACCATTAAAAAGATGGAAAGAATGCTGGACGTCCTCGTCGTAAGAGGCATAAAGGGAGAAAAGACAGGCAAAGCCTACATACATTGCGTAATCTATGTAAAAGAAGAAGAAGGTTACAATTATGAAAATATAACCTAAAGGGGTTGCATCTGTTCTTCACTTTCAAAAAATTGCTTATTTTTTTGCAGAAAATGAATCTGCATAGTGTGGAAAATCTGTGAGTCAAATATTATCCCTAAACTTTCAAGAATACAACCTCGCGCTGCGCACACGTTACCAGCAACACTAGATTTTTTTTTATTAAACATCATTATCTCAGATTTTAGGATTTATTTTGAATACAATACCGATTATTTAAGAAATGATTCATATTAAATTATAGTTTTTATTATTTCATGATTTCGAACAACTACTCACTGCAATTACTGTCCTAAATCTTTAACTGTTATATTATTATGAAACATAACAGTTTGAGAGTCGTCAATCAAATTTTAAGCTCTTAATCGTTTTTATAAACAATTTTATTGTTAGGACAACTATCTCATTGTTGTATAACAATAATAAGATTTAAGAATTTCAGGCACCTTAAAATCCCATTGTGATTTTGTGGTAAGAGTTGAACTTTTTTAAAGTACCCAACCGGTACAAAAATTGTCTATGTTTGATGTAAATAGAAAGTTGGTATTTCGGTATTAGAATGCTAATTTACTGGTTTAATATTTTATAAATAAAACACAAGCACTCCTGAAAATTCTCTTAAACGAAGTCTACGATTGTATCGTAAACACTCATCAATTATCATAGGACATAAGTCAACCTTATAGAATTCCATATCTGCCTATCCTGCGCAATCTGCAACCAGTTGTTAGAGAGTCCTTTTAATATCATCTGACCAACGTGTCGGCCGTCTTCCTCCGTTGCGCTTATCTGCTCTTGGTTTCCATTTCAATATTTTTTGGCATCTCATGTCTGTGTCACATGTGTGACTCCAGTGCGTTTAAGTAGATCTTAGTTGCGTATTCTATCATTAAGAGTCACACCAAACATTGAACTCGCCTGCGCCTCTGGGCAATCCTCAGTTTGTGTGCAGATTCTATAGTAAGTGCACACGTCTCAGTTTCATTGATGAAAACTGGAAGGACGTACTGATTGAATATTTTCCTCTTCTAACTAACTGGAATGTCGTTCTCAAATATATCCTTTAGAGTTTCATACGCTGCCCAAGCTAGACAGATTCTTCTTCTAATTTCGGATATGATGGATGGGTTTCGATCGATGACGCTTATTTCGTGGCCCAGATGTATATATTTGTCTATTTAGTCGATTTCTTCGTCAAAGATTTTTAGGTTACTAGAGGGTCCAAGTTAACCATAAATTTTGTTTTTCTAAAGTTAAATTTTTGAGATCAACAAAACCTTAAAGGGTGTTAGGCAGGAGTGCATACTGTCGCCAGTATTATTTAATATCTACGAAAGATGCAAGAGGGATAAAAGTTAATGGAAAGCCTATAAATAATATTCGATATGCAGACGATTCCGCAATAGTTGCCAATAACATGGAAAATCTGCCAATTCTAATCATTAAGCTGAATAATATTGGCGAGGAGTATGGTCTATGTATTAGTAAACACACCCAAGATTATGCATTAAAATATCGAGAGGGTGACTAAATTCAAATATCTTAGCTCTGTCGTTAACGAACGATGGATTGTGATAAGGAGGTTAAACCGCGGATTAGCATGGCAAAGGATACCTTTCTAAAGTTAAAAAATATGCTGCTTCAAAGACAATTTCCACTCGCCCTGCGCCTACGAGTAATAAAATGCTGTACCTGGGCGGTCTTCTTATATGATGTAGAGACATGGTCGTTAAAAGTGAGATCATTGAATCGTATCAAAGCTTTCAAGATATGGATACTGGACGTTTGCTACGAATTTCTTGGACAGAACACCTAACAAATGAAAAAGTACTTCAAAGCAAAGAAAAATGTCTTATTTGAGACATATAATAAGAAATGACCGCTACTCAATTCCAAAACTTATTCTTCAGGGAAAAATGGAGGGTCGGCGAGAACCCTGTAGAAAGCAGCACTGGTGGCTCTAGAATATCAGGGACTGGTGTGGAGTTCCGGACGCTGCGCCCATTTTTCGACTAGCAGAGAAAAACAACCTCAATATAAACTGAAAAAATGGTATAGAGACTCTGACGCATGTGAATACATGGGAAAGGAAGAAGAAGTTAAACTTTAGACCCACGCCTACACAATCAACAGGCAGTTCTTTCAACATAATTTGCATCTCTGGAAAATCGTCGGAACTTTGCTTTTGCACGACAAATGTTCGCGCTCTGTAGACTCGTTTTTTGAAGCTCAAACAAACGAATTTTATTTGGACGGAATAGTACTATCTGTAAAACATTGGACTACATATATATGTACAATAGAACTAATTATTTCCTGTATTATCGACTTTTTTGAACGGCAATAGGTGACAAATTCAATTTCACTCTTACATTATTAGGTACTTTATAGCTCTTCAGACAGTATACACAACTGTTTCATGCAATGAATTGCACCTGTATAGTTGCATCTGTTGACACATCGTGTTTGGCATATTCTGTAACTCTGCACTACGCTGGCTTTAGTCATAGCTCTTGAAAATCTAATTACTTTGGAAAATATAACACTAGCTAATAATTGTAGTTACAGATGTGAAAAAAAAAAACAGTAAGGTGACATTACGTTTTAGCGTGAACAAAGGTATTTGATCATTTTTTAAAAATCATCTCCTAAATTGGTTAATAAGAGGTAAGTCAATTTTTTTAAAAGAGAACAGTAATTTTTAAACTGTTTGACTTAAAGATATAATATTTGAGATCAACTCTTAAGATGGAGATAGGTTATTTGGTATCCTCAATACCGTTTGAAACGTACTGCTATCGCAGTAAGATACAAAATATTTTATAGAACGATCGAGCTGTCTAGAAGTAAAGTAACAATTCCTCTGAAGATCTGGGGCCTTCAATAGCCTCCAATGGAAGGCAGGAAAGCTTTCAAATTTTAGACGTTTACAAAGCAGAAGTACAAATTGTTGTATCTTACTACAATGTTACGCCAATACTACAATAAGTACTTCGAGTTTTGTTTTCTCATTTATCGATCCTAGCTTGGACGATGAGCCGTTATACGGCGAAATACGTCTCAAGATGAACTGGACTAGTGGAAGAATAATGGTCACTACTCACTTAGTAGTTGATATAGATTTTACTGTAAAAAGGCGTCAACTTTTTAAATGTTACGATGGCCGCCTAAGTTTTTACACACGACCACTACATGACACTTGAGATGTGACATTACCATTGTTGTAAAATTTAACATTTGTTATTGTTAAAACGGTGGCAGCCCAGAAATTGGCCGAGTAATTTATTAACAGTAAGCGTTTAAAAAAAAAACAGTTTTGTGAACAAATGGAATTTTCACATGAAGGTTTTCAGTGGTGATTTTTTACGATTTTAGCAAAGGCCTAACTCAACAACAATACTTCGAATCGCTTCATTCAAATTTTGGTAATGAATCACTATCAGAAAATAGTGTTCACAGTTGGTTTGCGCGATGAATTTCGTGAAGGTCGACCAAAATCAGTTGTTATTCCAAAAAACATCGACGCTGTTCGCAACATGATTGAAGAGGATCGGCATATGACTTACCGTGAGATAGAGGCATCCTTAAGCATGTCGAAGACTGCAGTATATTCGATTTTGCGTGAACATTTACGAGGCTGGTTTGAAAAGTCCGCGCAAAAATAAAAACTACTTATGTGTTTGGGGTAAACTTTTTTATTTTTCGACATAGTCTCCTTTTAGGCTTATACACTTCGTCCAACGATGTTCTAGTTTGTTGATCCCTTCCGAATAATAGGATTTGTCCAAGTCTGCAAAATATCCATTAGTGTCTGCAATCACCTCCTCGTTTGAATAAAATCTTTGTCCCGCCAGCCATTTCTTCAAATTGGGGAACAAATAGTAGTCCGAGGGAGCCAACTCTGGAGAATAGGGGGGATGTGAAACGAGTTGGAATCCTATTTCCATTAATTCTGCGACCACAACTGCTGAGGTGTGTGCTGGTGCGTTGTCGTGATGGAAAAGGACTTTCTTGTGGGCCAATCGCGGGCGTTTTTCTTGCAGCTCGGTTTTCAAACGGTCCAATAACGATGAATAATATTCACCTGTAATAGTTTTACCCTTTTCCAGATAGTCGATGAGGATTATCCCTTGCGAATCCCAAAAGACAGTCGCCATAACCTTTCCGGCCGAAGGAACGGTCTTCGCCTATTTTGGTGCAGATTCCCCCTTGGTAACCCATTATTTAGATTGTTGTTTGGTCTCAGGAGTATAGTAATGTATCCATGTTTCATCCACAGTGACGAAACGACGCTTAAAGTCCTCCGGATTCTTCTGGAACAGCTGCAAACCATCCTTGCAACACTTCATACGATTCCATTTTTGGTCAAGCGTGAGCAATCGCGGCACCCATCTTGCGGATAGCTTTCTCATGTCCAAATGTTAATGCAAAATATTATGTACCCGTTCAGTCGAGATGCCCACAGCACTAGCAATCTCACGCACCTTAACTCTTCTGTCATCCATCACCATATCATGGATTTGATCAATGATTTCTGGAGTCGTAACCTCCACAGGGCGTCCAAAACGTTCAGCGTCACTTGTGCCCATATGGCCAGTCCGAAAATTTTGAAACCACTTATAAACTGTTCTAATCGAAGCTGCAGAGTCACCATAATGTTTATCAAGCTTCTCTTTAGTCTCCTGAGGCGTTTTGCCTTTCATAAAGTAATGTTTAATCACCACACGAAATTCTTTTTCGTCCATTTCTTGAAAATCACTCGACTTCCTTGATTCACACGAATGCCAAACACAAAGAAATAGACCAATATCGCTGAAACTTGGTGTGCGTTCATTCAAGAGATGCTACTAACTAAACATGACCTCGGTACGCGCCGGTGGTGCCATCTCTCGGACTTTGCACGGACTTTTCAAACCAGCCTCGTAGCTGTGAAAAAGATTTTGCTCCCGATGGATTTCGCATAATTTCATCGAAACTCAAAAACAGGCTCGTGTCAACTGGTGTAAGGAAATGCTCAGAAAATTCGACCGAAGGCGTGCAAAATCCATATATAACATCGTAACAAGAAACGAAACTTGGATAGTTTCGCACGAGCCGGAAACTAAGCAACAATCCACTGATTCCACGATGAATCCGAATCCAACAAACGTGGTTCGTTCGCGAAGCACTTTTAAGAAAATTATGGCTTGTTTCTTTGGTCATTCAGGACATGTTGCAACCATTACTTTAGAGCATCGAAGAAAAGTTAATGCTGAATGGTATGCAACAATTTGCTTGCCCGAAGTTGTCGATGAAATCAGGAAAAATACCAAAAACGTCGTCATTATGACAATGCTAGCACGTCAAACAATTGATTATTTGACGAAGAAAAGCATCGAATTATTCCGTAGTCACCTGATTTATCATCTAACGACATCTTTTTGTTCCCGAATGTCACAAAGAAAATGCGTAGACAGCGATTTTCATCACCTCAAGAAGTTGTTGGATCCTTCAAAATCACGTTTTTAAAGTACCAGTTTCCAGAGAGGAAACAATATTTGGAGAGTTGGTTCGAACGCATGCAAGAGTGTATAAATCTTAAAGGCGAATATTTTGAGAAACACTAAAACGATTCGTACCAAAAATTTTTCTTTCATTGTTTTTGTAAAAACTTAAAAGGTAGCCCTCGTATACCGACAAGTTAGTGTTAATAAAATATGTGGTTTTTTAGTTTTTTCAAAATAATGACGACTACTTCATCTGCGAAACATAGTTGGTTAAGTTTCTCGCCATCAATAGCTACACCTCTATTCTCCTAATTTAACGTCTTGAGAACGCATTAAAGGACGGTTACAAAAAGTTTTGAGAATCGTGTGTCTCCTTGTCGAACTCCTCCGTCAATTCTGATATTATTTGTAAGTTCAAGCAATTTAACAGCCCTTGTAGCCTTCTTATATGTTTTGAATTAAAGTAGCATATCGGTAATCAGGCTCTAAAAAATGCAGAGAATATCGAACCAATAGCCATCTTTTAAAAACATTTCTGAAAATCATTCACAGAAGAATATACAAGTTGTGTGAGGAAAACATGGCAGCTACACATGGGAACAAGAGAGGCCTTATTTTCTATGCAAGTTTTGATTTAGCGATGTAAAGACCTCAATTGTGAAGTATATCTATGCCTGATCGACTACCGAAAGGCCTTTGATTGAGTCCAACATCACAAAATGGTCGAAATTCTGAAAGATCTTGGTTTAGATGGAAAGGATATGTGGATTATTAGCCACCGCTACTGGAACCAGATGGCATTTATTAAGGCAGAAGGAGAGCGTTCAGAAGCAATATCGATTGAGCGTGGAGTAAGGCAGGGTTGTACCTTGCCTTCACTTTTGTAGTGAGTAAATAATAACTTAAAGGATCTACAACATCTTATTACAAAAATAAACGATACGGCCTCAAACTGAATATCAGCAAAACAAAATACATAGTAATCAGCAAATCTCCGGTTCCTGCTACCTTGTTGATGGTTAATAATCAACAAATACAGAGAACTCCACCAGATTAATATAGAGGTATCTTGATAAATGAACAGCGGGATCACTTGCAGGAAATTCGTTGCCGTATCGAAGACGCTAGAGCAATGTTTCTCAAAATGGAATCACTTTTCAAAAGCCCAGCAATAAAATTAAGCACAAAAATAAGACTCCTAAGATTCCTTCTTTACGGTGTGAAATCTTGGACGCTGAATGAAGCTACTTCTAATAAACTTAAAGCACTTGAATTATGGCTATATCGCAGAATTTTGAAAATTCCTTATAATGACCATATTACCAACGAGGAGGGCTTATGTCGCATTAACAAGAATCTGGAAATTATGGAAACTGTTAAAGTAGAAAAATTTGAGTATTTAGGACACATAATGAGAAATTTCCACAGATATGGATTACTACAGCAAATACTCCAAGGAAAAGTTTTTGGAAAAAGGAGACCGGGACGCAAACGTATCTCTTGGCTAAACAATCTGTGAAATTGGTTCTCACCAAATACTACCGGTCTTTTCAGAGCTGCTGTGGATAAAGTAATAATAGCCAGAATGATTGCCAACATTCGAACCGAATAGGCACTTTAAGAAGAAGATCGGTAATCAATGCGACTTACGGTATGTAAGTGGTCGTTTATTTAGAACGAAATCCAGCCTATTCCTTCGGTTGGTAGAAATCCAATTAATTTTCCAGTCGCGAGGGATAACCCTGATAAATAACTTATATAAATGATTTAGATCGCTGATTGGTCGGTAGTTTTCGAGGTCTGTTTTGTCTCCTATGTTATGTAGCAAAAGAGTTACGTTTAGTTGGTATTGAGTCATTATACCGGCATTAAAGAGGGTTTTAATTTTATTATAAACTGCATAGCCACCATGCTTTATGGCCTCAATTATTATACCATCTTGTCCTGGAGCTTTTTTTTCATATACTTTAGTGTATGCCTTATCGTGGACATTATTACACATTAATTTTAAGGTTTATTCTTTGAAATATAAGAGTATTTTTGAAATAATGACAGTTTTTCCGGTATAAAGTTTTACAAACAGTAATTACCCAAGCTTCGAATCCTAAACTCTAATAATCCATCCTATACTCCTATCACACACCATCACTTCACTAACCTCTTCCGATATAGTAAAATTTTCAAAAATGAACGAAACTTGTGTCAAAATTTAACAACCGCCACGAAAGGTAAAACCGAAGTTATATTTCTTAGATTTACTTTTATACTCTAGGTCAAGCTTCCGCACATTTACATTAAAACACGATCATACATTTAACTTATCCTGAAAATTGTTTGACTGGATCGACTGGTAACAAAGCGGTCGAATGTACATTTTCTTGGTTCACCGGCTTTCTCAATTTTATTAAAAGTTTAATCTAATGAAAGGCATAGTTTCTTCACTTCTAATAGAAAAGAAAGTAAATAAAGCTAACTGTTAGCTTCAAGCTAAGCGAGTATCGAGTAGCAGCAGCAGCAAGAGCACTTGAAAATGCCAAATGAGATTTTGGCGAAACGTCGCGCAAATTCACTGTTAGACGAACGGATTGAAACCCGGAATTTTAATGTATCATATATATATATATATATATATATATATATATATATATATATATATATATATATATATATATATATGGATTTTCCTAGAATATTTACCAACTGACATATTTTTCAAGGAATAACGAAAGAACATGTAAAGTGGAAAAACAGTTAATAGCAGAGTAATAGAGTTTATTTTTAATTACAAAAAGTAGCTACTGGTTTTCAAATATAGCATGAACAAGAACTTAGCGGCAATTATAAGCAAAAATATCATGAATAAAGGCAGGTAATACATAATTAACGGCCGTCCTAATTGGTAATGGTCCATGTAATCGGGAGTAGAGAGAAGAGAAAATTCCAGTAGCCGGAGAACCGCCTATTGATGAGCCGAAGCACAACGGGACGGCCCATGCAATTTCTATTAATCATAATAATTTAGGGCCAGCTGATATCGGATAACCTGTCTTTAAAACTGTTGGTTTTTATAATGAAAGATGGACGTAGCCACTAGTTATTTGATGGAATAAAAATGCCTAATTATAATAAAAAATTGCCTGCTCGAATTTCCAAAAGCACTTTATTTTTTTTTTCATGATTTTTTCAGTGACTTGATTACCTAGAAAAATACTTGTTTTCCTGTTCGTGAGAACAACAATTTAGGACTGGATATGTATATATATATATATATATATATATATATATATATATATATATATATATATATATATATATATATATATATATATATATATATATATATATATATATATATATATATATATATATATATATATATATATATATATATATATATATATATATATATATATATATATATATATATATATATATATATATATATATATATATATATATATATATATATATATATATATATATATATATATATATATATATATATATATATATATATATATATATATACAGTCCCTGGCCAAACTATTAGACGCACTGCAAGATTTCATGTAAAATATTAATTACCGAGTGATATTGTACCGTTTTATTATTTTAAATTGATTTGTTTTTTATTTTTATATTATCCAATCAATTACCTATTTATTTGACATAAATAAAACAGCATTAATTTAGAAAAGCATAAGTTTATTAAGTTTTAAAGAAAAGTGAAATTAATGTTAGTAAAAGTCAATATTTAGTTGAGCCACCTTTAGCCGCTATTAAAGCTTTAATTCTGCGCGGCATGCTATCAATGCAAGATTGTACTGTCTCCTGCATTTGAGGATGATGATGAATAATCTTTTCTAGGAGCTGGGTTTTGTTGGTAATCACATCTTTAGCCACTTCTCTTTTCATCAGCTCCCACACATTTTCAATGGGGCTATTACCCGGCCAATCCAACAGAGGGATATTTTTTTCTGCCAAAAAAGCTTTAACAGATCGAGCAGTGTGGCAGGGAGCTCCATCTTGCATGAAAGTGAATGGTTCCCCATTTGGAAACCATTCTCTGAGCTCCGGAATCAACCGATTTTGTAATACTTCTTTGTACTGATCTTGCCTCATTATTCCTTTGACGACGTACAGACGTCCAGTGCCCTTGCCGCTGATAACTGACCAAATCATCACTTTGGTGGGATGTTTAACCGTCGGGACGACACAATCAGGATGAAACTTTTCTCCATGACGACGACGCACATACTGAGCTTTATTTTGCAAAATTTCGAATGTGCTTTCGTCACTGAAGCAGACCTGTCAAAAATAGGAAAAATATATAAACTTCCACGTTTATTTGCTTTATTTAACTGAAAATGATAATAATGTATCAATTATTGATTAAATTGCTGTATCTTACCGATCTCCAGAAGTCCACATCTTTGTCTTGCCATTGTTTGGCCCAGTTCAGGCGCTTTGCTTTTATTGCAGCTGTTAACTTGGGCTTCCTGGCGGGGCGACAGGCCTTAAAATCTAATTCTTTCAATTTTCTTCGAACAGTGCGCTCAGAAGCATTTACGCTAGCATTCTGGAGTTGTGATTTTATTACCTTTGTAGTAGCAAATCTGTTTTCTACACAAATTTTCTTCAAACATCTCTCTGACCGTGGAGTGAAAATTGGTTTTCTACCGCATCTTTTCTTTCTTTTCGGGCTTAATTCCTTCCCTGACTCAATTTTCTTTTGTATGCGTCGTACACTAGCTTCAGAAACCTCCAATATTCGTGATATTTCTCGGTTTGTAAATGTTTTCACAATCACAAGGGCCTTCACTTCAGCTTTTTTACGTGGTGAAAGATCGCCTTTTCTACCCATAATGAAAATAGTCCAATTACTTTTTTAAAACACTGCATACAAAATAAACTAATAACTGAGTAGTATAAAAGTGTTAAAACAAACAATCACAGTCCATAAAGCCACAGAAACACGTCCGTACCTGACTCGATTCCGATCGCGACTGATACAGGTTTGTAGTTGTTTACGTTCATATATCACTTTGTCAACACAGTGTTGCCATATGTTAAAAATAAATACAAATATGTAGTCTACAACAATTCTTTTAAATAAAAATCAATAATATTGTAGTTTAAATATACCATTATTGCATAAAAACTCTTAAGAAACATAAAATTACTAAAAAAAATACAGTGCGTCTAACAATTTGGCCAGGGACTGTATATATATATATATATATATATATATATATATATATATATATATATATATATATATATATATATATATATACATATATATATAATACGGGTTTCAATCCGTAGGTCTAACAATGAAAATGCCAAATGAGATTTTGGCGAAACGTCGCACACTGGCCAATTTCCATTAAATGCTGGCCAAAACCTTAAAATTGTTTTGGCTTGTATCAAAATTAGATTTAGATAATTTTTGAGGTCGCTAATTACGAATGTGATGCTTAAAATAAGAATAATTACTTAAAACATAAAACTCAATATAATAAAACGATATTTTAAAATTTTATTACATATACAACGAAACATGTCTTACAATTTCATTCCAGCTGAAAATAGACAATTTTTTTTCGTAAATAGTAAAACATAAGAATCTTTTTCAAACATAAAATCTTTTTTGAAATATATATATATATATATATATATATATATATATATATATATATATATATATATATATATATATATATATTACATATATATATATATATATATATATATATATATATATATATATATATATATACATACATACATGTATGTATAAACAAAAATAACTTAATATTTAGTAACACATAGCAACTGAATATTGTAACATATAATTTAATTGTCGCAAGAATAAAAAAAATTAATCTGTATCGCTAGACGAAGCTACATAATTATTTTGTGCAAATTGTGATGAGGATGTCACTGATACAGCTGTATCAGGAGCTAATAGGAGTGCTAAAACATCTCTTGTTAAGTATTTTAATTTTTTTTTTAGGTAAACTTCTACTCGAAATGTATGGATCTGAGGAAATTAAGAGTTGATGAAGAAGATATTCCATTTGCATTGTGCTCTAAAATTTACACGTAAAATCTCGACGATATCTCTTGATATCTTTGTTTCGAGACTCTTGTGCCTCTTCTGAAAGTTGGCCAATTGGTAATATTGCAGAAGAAATAACTTGAGGACTATGAATTAAAATCTTGTGAACCGTAATAGGCATATTATACTACGGATAAATACTAACAAATTTTTTCGCAAGCTCTAATGCATATATTTATTTTCTTTAGGCTTGAAACGTTAGGCTTCACAGGTTAGACTTAAAAGGAGTCCTCTGTATAAATTAGCAAAAATTAGCAAAATTGTTTTATGGTACATGGTAAAGCATTAAATCTATTATAATATCATGCTTATAACTTAGCGGAATTATGCGTGATAGACAACTATATCACCACATTAAAAAAAATCGCACATAGCAAATTCTATATCTTAGATTTCGTGGCTCTAAAAGTCTTATAACTATTAAAATA
The DNA here is from genome assembly GCA_019049505.1 of Pachyrhynchus sulphureomaculatus. Classification (NCBI taxonomy): domain Eukaryota; kingdom Metazoa; phylum Arthropoda; class Insecta; order Coleoptera; family Curculionidae; genus Pachyrhynchus; species Pachyrhynchus sulphureomaculatus. The sequence continues at coordinate 54,089,660 of CM032452.1, forward strand.
ATAAGAATAGATAATATAACATATTCTACTGACCTCCAGAAATCGAATGCATGCTTGGGTATTTGTATCATATATCAATTATTATAAATTTCCTTAGTATAATGTTGTCGCTGTCACATTGAGCATATATGCAACGTTAAAAACAAGCAAATTTACGTTAACGTTACGGGCCGTTCCGAAACAGAGGATTGATGGGAATTACCTCATGATATGTCAAAAATGTTACACTTTCGACTGGTATACTTCAAAACCGTGAAAAAAACTTTTAGGTTTTGGCCAGCATTTTGTGAAAATTGACCAGTCTGCGTCGTGCAAATTCATTGTTAGACGAACTAACTGAAACCCGGAATTTTAATGTATTACATTCCACCATCCGTGAAAACCTCTATTGTCGTATATATATATATATATATATATATATATATATATATATATATATATATATATATATATATATATATAGACGTGGGCTGTCTGAAAAGTTCTCGACCTAACAATGAAAGAATTATTCTCAATATAATCTCCTGAAACCTCAATATATTTATTCCAATAATTCATTACCATCATTAAAGTGTGATTTGGGAAGATCTGCAAAATATCCATCCACGGCTAGAATAGCTTCGTTATTTGATGTAAAGCCAGTATTTTTTTTAGGTTTGGAAACAGATAATAGTCAGAGGGAGTCAAATCTTATGAATACGCTGGATTTTCAAGCAATTCGTACTTTAATTCGTTGAATTTTGCCCTCGTCAAAATACTTGTAGGAACACGTGCGTTGTCTTCATGAAAAATGATTCTTTTCTTCTTTAAAGCAGGTCTTTTCTAACGAATTTTTGCATCAAACTGATCCACAAGGTTACAGTAATATTCAGAGTTAATTGTTTTACCTTTCTGAAGACAATCGATCAACAGAACACCTTTGTATTCCCAAAAAGCTATTGCCATAAGCTTCCCTGCTGATGGAACCGTCTTTGCCTTCTTGGTGCACTTCCACCAGCTTCAGTCCATTGTTTTGACTGTTCTTTTTGCTCTAGTGCAGGGGTGCTCAAACGGTCGATCGCGAGTGCTTTTTAAGTCGATCTCGAGAAAAAAATTCCGATATAGAACTATTCACAGATTTTGTTTTAGGTAAATAAAATAAAATGTAATGAATAAACTACTAAAATTTATTCGATCCACAATTAGGCCAGAATAACCCCCTCATCACTTTCTTTTATCGTAATAACCCCTGCTAGCGGCAAAAGGCGGCTTTATCAAAGGAACGCGCGGTACTTGTCAAAGAAAAGCCGCGTTTTTGATTCCCGCCGATTTTTCTAGAGACTTCGGGAGGTGTGTTTGACGGGAACATTCGAGACTTCGTTCGCGCCGATATAAATGTTGCTCCTGCAGGAATAGGAGTCAGTCTGAGTTGTAACTTGAAGGCGATACATCGATACAAAGTTTATTAATAAATAGTCCAAAATGAGTGCAGCGAAGAAAAGTAAAACTTATCATTTTAATAACGATTGGGAGGAAGAATTTTTCTTTTGTATGGTAAAGATAAGTGCATTTGTCTCATTTGCCGTGCGTCAGTTGCAATACCTAAGCGTGGGAACTTAGAGAGGCTTCATAAAACGGTTCATAAAAACTATGAAAAGGATTTTCCGTCACAGAGTGAATTAAGAAAACGAAAAGTACGTGATTTGATAACTTGTTTGAAAAAAAAACAAACCATGTTCACAAGACCAGCCAAACAATCAAAAGCTGCAACCATCGCGTCATTTAAAATATCTCATATATTGGCGAAACACAAGAAACCATTTGATGATGGATTAGTTGTGAAGAAAGCATTTATTGAAGCGGGTGAGACTTTATTTGGAGATTTTAAAAATAAAACAGGGATTATGTCTGCTATTAGAGAACTTCAGTTATCTCGTCCGACTGTCACAAGGCGTGTTGAAGTCATGAGTCAGGACATGGCAGATAAACTAAAACATGATATCATGGAATGTACATACTTTTCTTGTTCGACGAATCCACCGATATGACAGACACTGCCCAGCTGTGTATTTTTATGTGTGTATTCAATGACATGTCGGCTAACGAAGAGTTTTTGACAATGATTCCTCTGAAAGGAAAGACCCGTGGCGAAGATATATATGACGTTTTCTTCAATTTTGTAACAAACTACAAGCTACCAATATATAAACTAGTGTGCATTACAACCGATGGAGCACCAGCAATGACTGGAAACAAAAACGGTTTTGTGGCATTGTGTCGAGCTAATGATGATTTCCCTTCATTTTTCTCCTTCCATTGCATTATATACCAACAAGTTTTGTGTTCAAAAGTTCTAAACATGGAAGAGATTATGGGCATTGCAATAAAAATTGTGAATTCTATCCGTGCACGTAGCTTGCAACGACGGCTCTTTAAATTGCAGGAAGATAGTGAGTCAGCTGAACACACTGATTTAGTTCTTCACACGGACGTCAGGTGGTTGAGTCGCGGAAAATTCCTAGAAAAATTTCAAGAATTATTGCCCGAAATGACAGCTTTTCTGGACGAAAGAGGTGATGACACTCAGATGCTGAAAAACAGACAATGGCTGACTGATTTGGCATTTTTGACGGACATCACAATGTATTTAAACACCATTAATTTGGAGCTTCAAGGTAAAGGAAAAACTATTATTGAGATGATTAGCGCAATAAACGCATTCAAAAGTAAATTGCAACTTATGATAGATCAACTGAAAAGAAAGGATCTGAAAAATTTTCCGTCTTTGAAAGCAAGGATTCCTCAGTTGAATTATGATATTTATGAGGCAGAATTATCAAATATTTTGGGCTAATTCGAAATACGTTTTTATGATTTCAGTAAATTGGCAAATATCGCATCATTTATGAGTTATCCTTTTTCGTGTAAAAACATTGAGGAATTAGCTACTGAAATAGCAAGTCAGTTTAACATGGACTCATGTTCTGTTGAAAATGAGTTAGTGCAGATTATATCAGATATACATCTCAAAGCCACAGCATCTGATACAAAATTCTGGTGTTTTATATCTGAAGATAAATATCCGAATCTAAGGCAAATCGCCCTTCAACTGACGGCAATGTTTGGGTCAACTTATTGTGCGAGTCTGCATTTTCTGAAATGAAGATAATTAAGTCAAAATATCGCAATCGACTAACTGACGAACATATGTCATCATGCTTGCGATTAGCACTCGGTAAGTACGTACCATCTTATGAAAAGTATGCTGAGGACATGCAGTGCCACGCTTCAACATCCAAAGTCACTCTTTAGTTAAGTTTAGACACTAGAACTCGTTTTTTTGTAAGAACCAATAAACTCGCAATTTTTGAATAATTTGGGTTTTTTTTCATTGACATTTTAGAGCAGACCTACACTTACCTTGACTAAAAAAATGCATATTGTGCGGAAAACTAATATCTATGCCACGATACACCCTACCTAGACGACAATCCTGCATCACACTTCCTTGCAGCCTCTCAGAGTCGATCGATCGTAGTCTAACAATATTGAGGTAGATCACCAGCAGTTCAAGTTTGAGCACCCCTGCTCTAGTGTATAGTGGTAGATCCAATTTTCATCAACAGTTATGAAACGACACTTGAAGTCCATTCTATTTTGCTTAAAACGATCCAGACACACATGAAAAATACGCATTCGAATGCGTTTTTTGTCAATTGTCAGCAAATGTGGCACCCATCTTCCACAAAGCTTTTTCAGATGCAATTCTTCATGCAAAATACTTCCAGTTCGTTCTTTCTCAACTATTTCACGTACTTTCGCTCGTCGATCATCTGTCATCATGGACTTGTTGAATGATTTGTGATGTTGTAACAGTTTTTGGACGACCTTCGCGTGGATCATCTTCGAGGCTTGTATGAACAGATTTAAAAAGAGGAGCCCATTTTTTCACAGTGGAAAGTGAAGTTGATGCTTTCTTATACACATTTAACAATTTTGGAAGAATTCCTCTTCGTGTTAAACCATCTAAACCATCCATAATAAAGAATTTAATCACTGCACGATATTTCCATTTTAAAAAAATCAATGACAAGTCAATATAAAACAGCTGCTACTACTCGAGTGATTTGACAGATCGAAATAAAATTTTACATGCGTTTATATAAAGGATGAAACTTTCCAATACGATTATCATTTCACAGTTTCCTAACGCCATTTATGTGTCAAGCCGAGAACTTTTCAGACATATAATAATTTTTTTATGAATTATCCAAATATTTTAGTAATTATCTCTCCAAAATATTATTTAAAAATGATAATTAAACAAGAGATTCCTTCAGTTTTAAAGAATTCATCTGTAATATCAAAATACCAAAAAACTACAAACTAAGTTCACTTGTATCTCTTTTTACAAATATTCCAAACGAGCTTTTACCTAATATAATAAAAGAAAAAACCGTCCAAGTGCAAGTCGGACTTGCGCATTTAGAGTTCTGTGCTTTTAAAATAAAATCCTTACCTAGGCTAAGTTAATTAGATCCATGACATGTATGGATTTTAAAATCCAATATATATTTTTGGGATTTTTTCTAGGCAATAATAGTTATAGAATCTTAGCTACCTAATAACCAATAAATTAATCTAACTCAATCTAGAATGTAGTTATAAAAGTGTAAAACAAATATTTACTGCCTAAATATTTGTTTAATTATAAACGAATAAAATAAAATTATATCTCGGTACAAAAGGGACTCGCCACTCTGTTACAATAATGTTCATATATATTACATATTGAGAAACGTTTTACAAATGTACCAAGTGTACAAGTATGAAATGCGGATTTTTATTCAAAGTATGCTCCATCGCTTGTTATACATTTTTCCCGTCTTTCGGGCAATTTGTGAATACCACGCCAGTAAAAATCTTCCCCTTTTGCTGCGAACCATTCATCGAGCCATTTTTTCACATCTTCGTACTAACCAAAGCGCTGCTCAGCAAGTGCGTGACCCATCTATGCAAACGAGTGGTAATTGGAAGGAGCCAAGTCTGGTGAGTAAGCCGCATGGGTAGAACTTCCCAGCTGAGTGCTTCTAACGTGTCGCGAACTGGTTTTGCCGTATGCGATGGAGCATTTTCATGAAGAAAAATGACTTTGTGTTGCCTCTTTCGGTATTCTGGCCTTTTTTCAAGCAGCAAACGGTCAATTGTTGTTGGTAACGTTTAGTATTAACCGTTTCCCCAGGTTTTAACAGCTCATAATAGACCACGTCCCTCTGATCCCACCAAACACAGAGCATAGTCTTTCTGCCAAAGTGATTCGGTCTTGCGGTCGATGTTAATGGTGCGCCTAGGTCTACCCATGATTTTTTGCGCTTGGGATTCTCAAAATAAATCCACTTTTCATTCCCTGTAACTATACGATGCAAAAACGACTTTTTTATGTACCGAGCGAGCAAAATGTCACACGTGTTTTTGCGCTTTTCCATTTGCCTGTCGTTCAACTTATATGGTACCCATCTATCGGTCTTCTAAATCTTTCCCATCTCTCGTAGCCGATTGGAAACAGCATGTTGACTAACGCCCAATTGCTCGGCGAGTTGTTTTTGCGTTTGCGAACCATCGTCGTCCAACAATGCTTGCAATTCCACATCTTCGTATTTTTTTGGCGGTTTTCCACGTTCCTTGTCTGCAACATCGAAGTCACCACTTTTGAAACGCCGAAACTATCGTTCACACGTATCTTACGATGGAGCATGTTCACCATAAGCTTCTCGAAGTAATCGGTATGATTCAACAGCAGTTTTCTTCAAACGAAAACAAAAAATTAATGCTGTCCGCGAATGCTCTTTGTTCGGTATAAATTTCGACATATTGAACACAACAACACAACACTATGCACACACTTTGCCAATTTATCACTCGTGCGCGTCTGACACTTGTTGATGATACAACAAAATGGCCCAGTGTCAAATCTTTATAGCACAAACTCCATTGGTGCCTCATCTGTTGTCTGAAATCCGCATTTCATACTTGTACACCTGGTATACATACTATAAGGAGGTAATCCATAATAGATTTAAAAACAACAGGAAATATGTTTTTATACTTTTAAAAATGAAATACAGATTATTTTCAGAAATAAACGAAACTTGTGCCAACACCTACTAACGGCAATGAAAAGTAAAACCGAAGTTAGATTTATTTTTTACTTTCATACTCTAGGCCATGCCTCCGCATAATTACATTAGAACACGATCATACGCCCAACTTGTCCGGAAAATTGTTTGACTGGATCGACTGGCAACGAAGCGTTCGAATCTATAGTCTTGTAAGATTTTCTTCATTCACCGGCTTTCTGAAAATTATTAAAAGTCCAATCTAAAGAAAAGAAAGTAAATAACTTCATATTATTATATTTATAAGTAACTGAATATTCACAATAGGTGGTTCTAAAATAAATAATCTACGATATGCCGGCGATACCGTAGTCTTGACGGCCTTGAAAGAAGAACTCGAGGACATCATGGCTAGACTTGACATCGTCAGCAACAAATACGGGCTAAAGTTGAATAAAACCAAGACGAAAATGATGATCATCGACAGAGTCCGAAACAATCAGCCCTTACGGTAGAAACATTGCAGGATATAATCAGTCACTTCAATTACCTCGGTTCAGTAATAAGAAACAACGGCGGATGTGAGAATGAAATCCGCAGACGTCTCGCTATGGCCAGAACAGGGACCGCCAAGCTAACAAAAATATGGAGAGACAGTGACTTGATGCAGAGTACCAAATTACGACTCGTTAACACACTAATATTCCCAATTGCTACATACGGAGCCGAAACCGGGACCATTAAAAAAAAATGACTTGAAACTAATCAGCGCATTTGAAATGTGGGTATACAGAAGGATGTTCCGGATACCCTGGACAGCGCACCGCACAAATGCTTCCATCCTTAACATCAAAACAAGACTCACTACTACAGTCAATAGAAACATACTGAGATACTTTGGTCACATAGCAAGAGGGAGGGACACAGTAGAGCGGTTGATTGCAGAAGGTAATGTCGAGGGCGAAAGACCGAGAAGACGGTCTCCCACACGATGGTCTGACCATATTAAAATAATAACTGGCCTCACATTCCCGGAAGCATCACATTAAGCTCAAGACCGAGAAACATGAGCTAAAATAGTGGCACAAATACCAGGTGTACAAGTATGAAATGCGGATTTCAGTCAACAGATAGTGCACCAATGCAGTTTGTGCTATAAAGATTTGACACTGCGCCATTTTGTTGTGTCATCAACAAGTGTCAGACGCGCACGAGTGATAAATTGGAAAAGTGTGTGCATAGTGTTGTGTTGTTGTGTTCAATATGTCGAAATTTATACCGAACAAAGAGCATTGCGGGTAGCATTAATTTTTTGTTTTCATTTGAAGAAAACTGCTGTTGAATTATACCGATTACTTCGAGAAGCTTATGGTGAACATAGTCCATCGCAAGATACGTGTGAACGATGGTTTCGGCGTTTCAAAAGTGGTGACTTCGATGTTGCAGACAAGAAACGTGGAAAACCGCCAAAAAAATACGAAGATGTGGAATTGCAAGCATTGTTGGACGAAGATGATTCGCAAACACAAAAACAACTCGCCGAGCAATTGGGCGTTAGTCAACAAGCTGTTTCCAATCGGTTACGAGAGATGGGACAGATGTAGAAGACCGGTATCACATGAGTTGAACGACAGGCAAATGGAAAAGCGCAAAAACACGTGTGACATTTTGCTCGCTCGGTACAAAAGGAAGTGGTTTTTGCATCGTATAGTTACAGGGGATTAAAAGTGGATTTATTTTGAGAATCCCAAGCGCAAAAAATCATGGTAGACCCAGGCGCACCATCCACATCGACCGCAAGACCGAATCGCTTTGGCAGAAAGACGATGCTCTGTGTTTGGTGGGACCAGAGGGGCGTGGTCTATTATGAGCTGTTAAAACCTGTAGAAACGGTTAATACTAAACGTTACCAACAACAATTGACCGATTTGAACCGTTCGCTGCTTGAAAACAGAGGCCAGAATACCGAAAGAGGCAACAAAAAGTCATTTTTCTTAATGACAATGCTCCATCACATACGCAAAACCAGTTCGCGACATGTTGGAAGCACTCAGCCCATGCAGCTTACTCACCAGACTTGGCTCCTTCCGATTACCACTTGTTTGCATCGATGGGTCACGCACTTGCTGAGCAGCGCTTTGGTTCGTACGAAGATGTGAAAAAATGGCTCGATGAATGGTTCGCAGCAAAAGGGGAAGATTTTTACTGGCGTGGTATTCACAAATTGCCCGAAAGATGGGAAAAATGTATAACAAGCGATGGAGCATACTTTGATAAAGTACTTTTTATCATTCTTCCGAATTTAACATGTTTTTTTAGAAAAAAATCCGCATTTCATACTTGTACATCTGGTACACGTACCATAATATCACCACGTCCTTACGTAGGATGACGGATGGAGGAGAAGGAGGAATATTCTTTAAATTTGTATGTTAATAGTTATATATCCACTTGTAACCAGCTTTTAAAATTAATAAATGTAAGTGGCAGCACCCATAGTATCCAAGGCAGGTTTTACTACAACGCAACAATTCTGCTGTGCTAAGATCCTCCTACACCAAATACTTTAAGGCGCGCGTTTCGCTAAATATGTTAGCATCATCACGGTCGATGATTGACTGTTATGTATTGTGTCAAAGATCACAAAGTCCCAACGGGGTTAAAATTATAATTTTTTTTTTATTTATTTATTATCAATAAACGGGAAACCCCATTATAAAAATTATAATATTCAATATATAAAGTAATAACAACAGTACAGCATTGAGTATTTAGACAGAATAAGAAAAAATGATATAACATCACAGTTCAAAACACCCAATCTAATAAACAGGAAACATATCAGTGGACAACACCACTTTAATGACTTGCCCTTTAAAGCCAGACAGCGAGCCTCCGAATGGATTGATAGAAGGATTATTATTTAGGAAGAGCAAGGATCTAGTCAATGGAGAGTGGACTCCATAGTTAGTACCGTGATGACCGATGACAAATATCTCATTTCTTCTTAAGGAGCGTTCTGGAACCTTCAACTGTATCTGTCCTAGGAGGGGTGGACAATCAATAACACCATTTAGCAATTTAAATATCACGGAAAGATCTGACACCCTTCTCCTGTCCTCTAATGTCTGCAGACCAAGCATACTAGCCACGGCTCCTCTGTCACCAACCAACCCCAATCTATGAGAGCAATATCCAATAAATTTATTCTGGACACGTTCAATCCCTGCGCTGTGAACATTGTAGTAAGGTGACCATACCGTTGATGCATATTCAAGGTGAGATCTTACCAGAGAACAGTATAACTTCTTCAGTGAGTCAATAGATAGATCTCTTCCGATTCTAAGAAGAAGTCCCAACATTTGTAATGCCTTTCTTGTCATGCAAGAGTAGTGTTCTCTAAACGACAACTGAACGTCCATTATGATTCCCAAATCCTTCAAAGAACTAACCGGTAACAAGTCCTCATCACCGACCTTGTACTGAAAGGTTATTTTATTCTTTTTCCTCCAAAAACTAATCGTGCTACACTTCCCAGGGTTTAAAGACAATTCATTATGACTGCACTAATGCACAAACAGATTCAAGCTCTCTTGCAACTTCATGCAATCCACCTTAGTCACAATTTCACGGTACAATTTCAAGTCATCGGCAAACAAAAGAAAGCTACAGTCAGGAACAGCCTGACGAATGTCATTAATAAAGATGTTAAATAGTAATGGAGCACAGTGCCCCCCTTGAGGAACTCCTGAGGTCACCTCTATACTATTGGATATAAAACCTCCCATCTTCACTCTCTGCGAGCGTCCCACCAACATACTCTCGAGCCACTTTACAGAGCGCTCATGAAACCCCATTGCTCTAAGTTTTGCTAACAGTTTTTGATGGCTAACCCTGTCAAATGCCTTGGAGAATTCAGTGCAGATCGAGTCCACCTGGCATCCCCTCTCCAATGCATCCACCAAAGCATTGTCATAGGTGATCAAGTTGATGACGGTCGACCTACCTCCCATGAAGCCATGCTGTTCTTCTACCACTATACCTTTACAAATCCAGCTTAGTTGATCATAGACCAAACCATCAAGCAATTTAGGAATTGCAGACTGCTTTGAAATGCCCCTAAATTTTGAACATTCTCTCTCTCACCCGACTTGAAGATCGGTACAATAAAACTCTTCTTCCATAAATCAGGAAGCTCGCCCTCCGCGAGCGACCTATTAAAAACAAAATAAACAGTGGCCTGGTAATACTATAGACAAGATTGCTTAACAAATATTCAGGTACATTGTCAGGATCACATTCCATTTTTTTAGACATCCTAGTAATCTTATGAAATATCTCAGAAATGGTAAAAGGTTTAATTATAATATCCGCCCTGTTATCTAATCTATATTCTACACAAGATACATCAGCCTTACAGTATACAGTACTAAAAAACTCCGAAAATAGATCAGCGATGTCTTGACCGCTGTCAGCCACTTTATGGTTATAAAACATACAGCCGAGTAAATCAGATGATTTTCTGTGGTGACTGACAAATTTCCAAAAATTTCTAGGGTTCTTGGAGACATCATCCTCGATATTTCTGACATAAACGTCATAATCACGTTTAACTAGTTCTTTGCAAACGGATCTCAAATTACTAAACTAGAGATAGTCCGAGCGTAACCCACTGGAGATATAGTTTGTGTGAGCTATTTTTTTTATTTATAATCGTGCTTCGGAGCTCCGCACTAAAATAATGTGGAAAGTTCGAGGCTTTAAACAGCTTAATAGGTACATAACATAAGATAGCATTATTAAATATTTCATAAAACATTCTTGTAGCTTCATGTATATTCATGCTGGCACGCATCACATCCCACTCCACCGCAGAAAGATAACGATTGAAGTTTGTAAAATCTGTGTTTTTAAAATCATGGAAATATACTTCTTGCTTAAGCATTTTAACATCGTCCACCTTGATCTCACAAGAATAGGCAATATGATGCTCACCATTCGGAAATAACAAATCACTGGCCTGAAAAACAGACAAGTCAGAAACATGACTAAACATTAAATCTAGAAATACAATACGGTTATTAGGTACGGATATAACCTGAGACAGGCCCAGGAAAGTAAAGTTCTCTGCAACAAAGTTTGCTTGAGAATCAGGTGTACCGTTAACCCCTAGATCTGTCCCTTGGTTATTCCACACAGCTGAGGAAGGTTATAGTCCCCAAATAAGAATAGGTTGGCTAAAGAATATTCATGACAGACCATCTCTACAGACTCACAGTGTTCCTGGTATTGCTCCAAATTGGAGTTTGGCGGAATATAAACCCCACCGATAATAAACCTGGAATAACCATGTTTGAGAATGATAAAAAGTTGTTCTGTAGAAGTGTTTTCGGTTTTGATCAAACGCGAGAATAATGTTTTTTTTTATAAGCATTAGAACACCACCTCCGCGCTTCTTGGCACTTGTCTTCTGGGTTCGATCACACCGATACACCCTGAAACCCTTTATTGAAACCTCACCATCCAAAATCCTATCACTCAGCCAGCTCTCAATAATTACAAACAACATCGTAATTAGCACACAAAACAGCATGTCTCAAGTCTCTAAGCTTAGTACTCAGTCCACCAACATTTTGACAATAAATTTTTATAGGGGTTAAGAAGCTCCGTTTTTTTTAGGCTTAGCAGATTTGTTGACAATACGAGGAAAGTTATTTATGAACTTTATACTCAAATTATCCTCACCACCATTCCTTCTTCTATTCAGTTCTTCAAAGATTCTATTTTGTTCGTCTTTCTGAAGCTTTGTCAAGTCTGCACTTATCTTGAATTCAGTCCCTTCCAATTTCTTCTTCTTCCTAAAACATTCAATGGCCTTATCAGGGTTAGAGAATGACACCTTCATTGGTCTGGGCCTGACTCCCCTACGACCGATTCTAGAAATTCTAACACTATTTTCGAACTCCACATGCATCCTGTTCAACATAACTTGAAGTAGGTTCTTATCATGTTCAATTCTATCATTAAGGTTCTCAACATTACTCTCTTTCGCATTAAATACTATGATAATATTTTTCCTACTTGTCCTTTCACTCATTTCAAAAAGCAACTCTTGATGGCTCATAGAAGGCCTCTCACACACATCTAAAGCATCACCGGTTCACTTCATTCCTTTCCATTGTAGGGCTCAGGATTTCAAGCTTATTTTCTAGTTGGACAATTTTGTTGTTTTTCTCATTATGAAGATTGTGGATTTGTTTTAATAATTCATTTGTAATACTTTGTTGATTTAGGACCAGCCTATACAGATGTGAAATTGTAGAAATCAAATCATTGATACTTACATTATCTTTTTCCAGAAGTAGTTGATAATTATGACTTGGATCACCAGCCTTATTCATATCATTAACCGTAGTGGGATTGGCAGGGGATGGATTAGTGTCATCATTGTCAACTATCGTTACTGACAATCGCTTTTTATTGACATCAGGCTTTTTGCAAGACACTCAACACCAGTTGTGCTTACGATTTTTCTTCCCCGACGCATAAACACTACCAAATTCTTGTACAGCCCTTATGATACCACGTGTGGCACAGCGAACATTCAACACATCGGGCATTAGCCCTAATTGTGCTATTGCATTCGCGGCAAATCGTCGACGATTTACTGTTGCTGGCCATATCTTTATATATGCTTGATCGTATGTGGCCGCCTTCAGTAAATGTAGACAACAGTCATGTAGTTAAAGTTATCTATCTCACTATATTTTAGCCTGAGCAAAGTTTGATTTATCACTCATTTATTATTACCGACTATCCTTAACTGTATCCGTTTTTTTTTTCTTTTAAAATCTGAGTAATATGACAATATCCTCTTTGTATTACTACTTTTTCCCAGTTAGATAACTATATCTTAACTGTATCATAACTAGGGATGGTTTAATATTTTATTCTATTTCTCACAATTTTAGAGTTTTTGTGGTTTTATGAGATTAATGTTTTTTTTTGTTAATGTTCTTATTTGAAGATATTGGTTTAAAAACGTGTGGTATCTCTACTATATTTATCCACTTACTTGTTATAATATTTACGTTTAATTCTCTATTATTGCATTGCTTAAATCAGATTCACTAACATTACACTAAGTAGTAGATTGTCATTAATTGTCATGATAATTCATATTTATTAAGCTATCAGTTTATCACTATGCTATTACTAAAAAATTAGTAAAATATTCCCTATAGTCTTTTCAGAATAATCACAGGGGATAAAGTCCTTTTTTAGTTCAAGTTAAATCTTACGACCTTAGAAGGACTGATTAAAAAAATACCTATTTTAAATTATCGGTCCTTCTACAAAAAATTAAAAATATCAACAAATAAAAATACCTGTACAGCAAGACATAAAAAATACATGACCACTTCATATACGTCCGTCAAATATACAAACTGCCAAGGTAGAAAATAAAGAATGGGAATCAAGAAGTATGTTTATCAAGATGATGTCTGTTTTCAGGAGGCCTTTGAATACTGAATAACATGATGGCTCTGACGATAAACCAACCAGATTGAAATAATGTGACAGCAACCGGTTGCTACTGTTTCACTTGTCAATAGTTTTAGCATTTTAAATCGAATGATTTTTATCAATTATATTCAGTTGATATTTTCCCATTTGTTATTTAATTAAGTGCGATATACATAACTCGAAAATCTGGTTTTTTTAAATTGTATATTCAACAACCATTAAAAAATACAATGCTAATTATTATTTTGAATGTTATTACTTTCAAAGTAGCCTCCATTTGATGCAATGCACGGGTGCAGGTAATTTCCACACCACTAATCCGTTTAGGACCTAGACATATTTAAGGGATTGTAATTGCAGAAGTAAATTCCACACCGAGTACTTTCAGGTAGAGGATGAGGGTTGATAAATGGGTGGTGGTACGCACCGGCCTGTTTAATTAAATCATTATTAAACCCTTCTACATATCAGTTTAGTACATATTATTAATTTGTGATTATTACTTGGTTGTGCGTATATTTTTTAAAGTGTTGCTAATATGGAAGCAAAGTTAATAAAAAGTAATCGAGGAAAGGACATGTTATGTGTGAATTACTACACTTAGTTTCGACAAAAGGTACTAAAATGTGGAGAAACATTTTGGAGATGTTCAAAAAAAGATTGCAAATCAAAAGTCTTCACTGTTGGGCCCGAGAATTTAGTTACCAGAAGTGAAGGACTCCATACACACGAAGCCGACACCAAGAAGTTGAATCGGCAAATAATTAGTAATTCCTGCAAAAGAAAAGCCGGAGAGCATATGAGTGAAAGGCCATCTAAAATTATCCGACAAGAACTACAAAACACGCTGCCTGAAACAGTAACAGAAAAAGATGTCGAATATATTAGAAAAAACATTTATAACCATAGACGAAAATTTTTGCCAGGGCGTAATCCAAAAAGTGCTGAGGAGGTGCATAGTGTTTTAGAGACATTTGAAATCAAAACTAGCAAGGGTGAGAATTTTCTATATATCAATGAACTCGAAAGTGGCATTATTGTTTTTTCTTGCACTACAAATATCAATATGTTGTGTAAAGTATCCAATATATATATATATATATATATATATATATATATATATATATATATATATATATATATATATATATATATATATATATGGACGACACCTTTTCATACTGCACTAAATATTTTACACAGTTATTTACAGTGCATGGTTTTGCAAACGGTCATTACATTCCATTATTATTTTGCTTATTGCGTGATAACAGAGCTGAAACATACAAAAACCTCTTCACATTATTAAAATGTAAGATTTATTCAACAGATACACTGTATTTCAATCCAGAGAAAATTACTATTGACTTCGAAAAATCTATTCATAAGGCAGTATCTGAAGTTTGGCCAAATGCTAAAGTGTTAGGATGTAAATTTCATTTACACCAATCTTGGTTTCGCAAGACACAGAATCTAGATATAGCTAAAGAATATTGCGACAAAAATTCTGAAATTGGTCGTTGGTTAAAGTATTGTTTCGGCTTGTCCTATTTAGCACCCGAAGAATTAGGTGACAGTTTTGCATACGATTTATATTCTATAAAACCTGGGTATAATAATTAATAAATATATATAAAACCTGAGTATAAAAAATAATAAATTTTGTGATTACCTACTAAAAACGTATATAGAGGAAGGAGCCGATTTTCCAGTTGAAATATGGGCAGAATCGAGTCCATCTTTAACTCGAACGACTAACTGTTGTGAGTCCTTCCATTCCCATCTAAATAATTCTTTTTATTCTACACATCCGTCTCTGTATACTTTTATCGATAGGCTGAAAGAATTTCAAATTAACGTATATATAAAAATACAAAGTGACGAGTCTAAAATAAGTAATAATCATAATAATCAAAAATTAAAACATTTAAAAAATCTTTATCAACAAAGACAATTAGGAAATATTAATCGTTTCCATTTTTTAAAATGTGTCTCCTATTTTTCTCAACCTGTTTTGTAAATATATATAAATAGATATGTATAGGTTTGTAGCATTATCTAGTATATGTAAGGAAATTTATCCAATTGTATTTTATGTATTTAGCAAAAACTTCATCTTTTATCAATATTATTCTACTATGAAATAAAAACAGATATTTTTGCAAATATCTAAAATTTTCAACAAAAACTGATTTAAAAGAAATCCGTCCAATTTTATTTAGATGAATAAAGCATAATTATATTTGCTTGGTGTGGAAATTACATGTAAGATTTAAGCACCCTTATAAGGTTAGTGTGGAATTTACCTGTTGTATGAAGGGCGCAGGTAGTCTTGGTGTGAAATTTACTAACGCCGCAATGCACTGATGACAACGGTTTATCCAGCTCTCGAATGCATTTTGATACTTAGTATAGCCATGAAAACCTCCAGCGATTTTTGTTATATTAGCTGAATGTTATCAAACCGCATTCCGCGAAATGGTTTTTGAAGCTACTAAACAGTAAAAGATTACACACAACCATATCAGGTGAATTGGGTAAATGCTAGATTGTCTTTTTGCCGTTTTTAGCCAAAAATTGTCGAATAATCAATGCATTTTTAGATGATGCGTTATCATGATCACGATTTGTTTTTCCATAAATTTGGTCTTTTAAAACGCACCGTTTCACATAAACGTCTCATAATGCCAAATTAATACCCTTGATTGACTGTTTGACCTTTCAAAAAAAATTTATGATGTACAACAGCATTGTAATCAATAAAAATAGTGAGCATAACTTTATTTTTTGACTAAAATCGACGTTTCTCTTTTTGTTTTAGCCGATCTTCAAAATACCATCCACTTGATTACGATCTCGATTGTGTGTCATACTCATATATCCTTGTCTCGTCTCCAGTAATTATGCTTTGAACAAATATTGGATCAGAATCATGCTTGCAAATCATCTTCTTATCAAATTCAACGCGTTAACTTTTTATAACAACTTCATCTCTGTTAAAACAAGTCTAGGAGCAACACGTTTTGATTACAACACAAATGAACAAATTATCTTGTAAAATTCTCTCAACGGATCCAAACGATATTGAAGTTGTTTTTGTTATCTCATGAATAGTGAATGTCTTATTTTTTTTTTGATTACACAGAACCACAAAAAACAATTTTGTCAATTTACTTTAACTACTAAGTTATGTTTTTTGGGTCGCTGAACACGAATTCGTCGTCCGTTTCCGTCCATCATATCTGGATTTTGCATAAAATACCATAAAATTGGTAACAATGAGGTTAAAATGAGATTTTCATCGTTTTAAGGGGCATGGTATTCCGAAATTATCAAATTCGCCATATACCTGCCACTTTTGGGGTCTGCAGATATTACTTCAATGTCCCAAATAAGTTTTGACAGCGACCGTATGTTCTACAGTTGTCGAGTGCCAAAATGCCTTGACGAAGAGATTCTATATTGCAAATGCAACCATGCTGCTTGATGCTATTGGCGATTGTAATCAAGATGAGAGAATGCAAAATACTATTTTACTGCTGTCAAGTTCACTCTGACAAATGTGAAATTTACTTTGATAGCCACAGAGGGGGCAAGAGTATAAGGAATATTGACCCTAGCAACGATATGGAGTATTCGCCCTGACTTGACAGTTTCATTTGTCATTTGACAACTGTCAAATTACACTCGCAGCTGCCAATTAGCTTGCGTGGATATCAGCACTGGAACAAAATCGATGAAAGCATAAAGCGTAGTATTTTTCTCAAAGATCTAAACTATTAGAATATTCTCTTGGCCTTGACAGTTTTGTTCACCAGTGCTAGCTGTCGAAGTACACTTGAGAGATGTCAAATAACATTTTATATGTTAAGACCATTACCAGAGCCACCAATATCATCTAGTATACAGAGATTTCAAGGGAATAGAGAAATTCTATCATCATGACAGTGTTGACTGCCAAATTGCACTCTCGGCTGCCAATTTCCTTGCATGGATATCAACACTAGAACAGCGCCGATGAAGGCATAAGACATAGTGTTCTTGTCAACGACATAGAAAGTTCTCACGGGTTTGCAAGCTTAGTCCATCATTTGACAGCTGTTGAAGTTGATTTGAGTGCTGTCAATTAACATATTACGTCAGGGTCCTTACTGCAACCAGTCCAACCATTATAGTAATACCATTTTTCAATTGAATAGAATATTCGCATTGTTTTGACAATTTTATTCGACATTTGACGACTATTAAAGTAAACTTCACACTTCTCAAAGGAAACGTGACAGCTGTCAAAGTAAACTTGGCAGCTGTTAAATGATATATTGCATTATCTCATCTTGATCAGAATCGCCAATAGCATCAGGTAGCATGGTTGCATTAGCAATATAGAATCTTTTCGTCAAACATTTTGGCCCTTGACAGCTGTAGAACATATGGTCGCTGTCAAAACCTAGTTAGGACATTGAAGTAATACCTTCAGACCTTAAAAGTGGCGGGTATATGGTGAATTTGATCACTCCGGAACCATGCCCTTTAAAGCAACGAAAATCTCATTTTGAGCTCATTTTTGCCAATTTTATGGCTATTTATGGAAAATCCAGATGTGATGGAAGAAAACGGACTCCCAATTCGTGATCAGCGACCCAAAAAACATAACTTAGACCTATTGTAGTCAAAGTAAATAGACGAAAAAAATTTTTTGTGGTCCTGTGTTATTATTTTGATTTTGTTGACGTTTTCATCGGTTTTCGATGTTGATGATCTTTAAGCACGATAACCATAACACTTTTGTAACATTATTAATGTATCGGAATGCTTATTTCATTTTTGGAAGAGAATTTACCACAAATTGATTATTCAATAATTTCTTCCAGATTAAAAATCGATTAATAGCAAAAAGTTGATGTAAACCAGGCTCTGTCAAGAATATATATGATTAAATGCCATGCTGAAATTTGGAGGCAAAGTTAATAGCATGTGTAATTTAATTAACACACATCATAATAATTATACAGATAGATATTTGTATTCGATTTTTTATTTTACTTTTACCTATCCTCCTGCTCTAGTCTAAATGTCTTGTCAGACATATCGTGGTTATGCCTGGCTATAGAATCTATTGGCTGTGCTTCTGATAGTGGCACGCCAACGTTCTCTGTTAGCTATTTGTCTTGTAGGTTGCTCCATGTTGGTATTCAACATCATCTCAACCGTATCCATCCAGCGGCTAGGTGATCTTCCGTGTCGGCTCCTTCCATTCAGTTAGCCCTGCCGCACAAGTTTCTCCATATTGTCAACATGTGCAATGTGACCAAAATGCTTTAGGATGCTTGCATAGACTGTGGTGGAAAGTCTCTGTTTCGGTTTTATCTCATTAAATACTGAGGCATTTGTTCGCCGAGCTGTCCACGGAATCTTCAGCATCCTTCACCAGCGCCACATTTCAAACGTGTCTCTATGGCGTCGATCAGTGGTGAGCATAGTCCAAGTTTCAGATGCCTACCTGGATTACAAGTGTTTTTACCAAAATATATTTTCGTGTCGGGACTGATGTCTCTGGACCGCCAAAGCTTTATTAGTTGAGTCACAGCTGTGCGACCCATTTGTATTCTTCGACGTATTTCACCTTCACAATTTCCAGTGTTATTGATCAAAGCTCTTAACTATGTGAAGTTGCTAACCACCTCATATCCCCCAATTTGTTGTACATTTGGGAAGTTATCCTTTTTTCTACCGACTGTCAGAATTTTCGTCTTACTATTATTTATTTGTAGACCGTATTCTTCACTGGTACTCCGAGGTATTTCAATTAAAATCGAAAGTTCTTCCCGACTTGTTGTAAACAATAGGGTCTCACCTGCATACCCAAGATAATTAAGTCAAGACCATCTATATTAATTCCTTCTTCCCATCGTTCTAATACGTGTCTCATTATAAATTCACTATAAATTTTGAAAAGATTTTATTATTTGACATCTAGACGAATAATTGTTATCTATTTTCACCATAACAGTGTCGATTCATACAGATTTTTAATGATGTTGATTTTATGAGGGGATACGCTCATATTTGACATGCTCCATAATTTACTACATTTAACGATATTGAAGGCTTAGAGTAGCCTACAAAGCAGAGGTATAGTGGTACATAATATACCCTTGCTTTTTCGATGATTTGGCGTATTTTCAATATTTGTTCTATAGTACTACTGCCATTCATAAAACCAGCCTGCTCAGGAGACAATTAGTATGATATGAAGGACCGCAGTCGTGAGGGTATAATGTATAACATAATTTTGTTAACAAGAACAAGCAATCTAAGATTATTACAATTAGTCGTTGAACCTTTTTATGAAGAGAGGTAATAATGTATGTTGTCCAGTTCATTGGCCATTTCCCTGTTTTCAATATGTTGGCGCGGTGAATAATTATTAGATAACTTTCAGGAAGAGATTTTATTACTTCTGCAGTTACCCTGTCAACCCCAGGTGCCCTATTGTCAGCTAATCTTCGCCCAGCACATTTGACTTCATCCATTAGAATGTCTAGTTCCTCTAGGTGTTCATCAGAAATAGCATACATATCGTTATTTTCGGTATACAGCTCTATACCAGATGTACAAGTCTAAAATGTGGATTTCAGACAACAGATGGTGCACCAATGCAGTTTGTGCTACCGAACAAAGAGCATTCGCGGACAGCATTAATTTTTTGTTTTCATTTGAAAAAAACTGCTGTTGAATCATACCGATTACTTCGAGAACCTTATAGTGAACATGCTCCATCGCAAGATACGTGTGAACGATGGTTTCGGCGTGTCAAAAGTGGTAACTTCGATGTTGCAGACAAGGAACGTGGAAAACCGCCAAAAAAATACGAAGATGTGGAATTGCAAGCATTGTTGGACGAAGATGATTCGTAAACACAAAAAACAACTCGCCGAGCAATTGGGCGTTAGTCAGCAATGTTTTCGGCTACGAGAGATGGGAAGGATTCAGAAGACCAGTAGATGGGTACCACATGAGTTGAACGACAGGCAAATGGAAAAGCGCAAAAACACGTTTGACATTTTGCTCCCTCGGTACAAAAGAAGCGCAAAAAATCATGGGTAGACCCAGGCGCACCATCCACATCGACCGCAAGACTGAATCGCTTTGGCAGAAAGACGATGCTCTGTGTTTGGTGGGACCAGAGGGGCGTGGTCTATTATGAGCTGTTAAAACCTGGGGAAACGGTTAATACTAAACGTTACCAACAACAATTGACCGCTTTGGTCCGTTCGCTGCTTGAAAAAAGGCCAGAATACCGAAAGAGGCAACACAAAGTCATTTTTCTTCATGACAATGCTCCATCACATACGGCAAAACCAGTTCGCGACACGTTGGAAGCACTCAGCTGGGAAGTTCTATCCCAGGGGGCTTACTCACCAGACTTGGCTCCTTCCGATTACCACTTGTTTGCATCGATGGGTCACGCACTTGCTGAGTAGCGCTTTAGTTTGTACGAAGATGTGAAAAAATGGCTCGATGAATGGTTCACAGCAAAAGGGGAAGATTTTTACTGTCGTGGTATTCACAAATTGCCCGAAAGATGGGAAAAATGTATATCAAGCAATGGAGCATACTTTGAATAAAGCACTTTTTATCATTCTTCCGAATTTAACATGTTTGTTTAGAAAAAAAAATCCATATTTCATACTTGTACACCTGGTACAATATTATTGCCATCTCTCAAGAACTTCATTAAACTCTGTGACTAGTTGATGATCGGTTACAGCCCAAGTCTGGTTATAATTTTAATTTTTTGAAAGAGTTCACGCGTGTTTAAGATGTTAGCATGTGCTTGAATTTCAGTGCACATGTCATTGTAGGACAGATTTCTATCTCGACCACAGTTTAACTGTATTTGAGTTGACAACCTTTTATAGATGGAGATCTCTTTTGGAGTATTTAAGCTTTGATTAGCGATTCTTTTTCGCCCATCACTGCATAATAATTTGTAAGGACAGTATCGTTTCTTCCCTGTATAAATATTGTTTAAGTATTATTTTTTCTTTCATATTGTTCACATGGGAAGATACTACACCTTCTTCTTTTGTTGTACAAATAACAATTCTCACATTTTGTACAAAAAATAGGGCATTAATAATTCTTTAACAAAACAAAACTTATAACACGCATAAAAGATATAATACAGTCTGTTAACTAAGAACGTGTCTGCGATAATTCCTTTTTGGTAGATGCGATTGTAGCGATTTAACAAAAATCGGTAGAGGGACCCCTTGTCTACGACATATTTTAGTAAAGGTATCAGTCGATTCCGAACTTTCGTCGAAATCACCTAAAATCCAAAATGAGTCACTTGTTTACGCGTCTTTCTTTGTTCTCACCCAAAGAGTCCTTAAATGACACATTCCGCTGTCGCTAAATATATTAAAAAGTCGGTCTCGTTTGCGAAGAAGTGGGTAAATCATTTTAACGAGACAAAAAATGTCGACAACTTACTAAAACGTGGCTCGGTAGGCAAAATCACTCCAAAAGTCGAAAAACGAATCGTATTTTTTTACGTGATCCGAAATTGATGCTGCGTCAAAGACCGGCTAATTGAAGTTAATTGAGTTTAAATGTGTCCCACGATATCATTCGACAGCATCTTCGTGCTCATGATGTCAAATTCCGAAGCACGTTACAGAGACCTTTGTTGGGCGAAAATCACGTCGCGAAGAGAGTCACTTGGACCCACGATAAGCTACTGCAGTGGCCCTCACAATCGCCGAACGCCAAGCCTATTAAAAATGTTTGATCCCTCGTAAAGAGAAAGCACGTGCTGCAAGGAACTCCCTAAAGCGTTATAGGATCGACACGTGTGCGGAAAAAGCGATTCAGGTTGTTCTTGAATCGCTGTAAATTGTACTCGGTTGGAAACACAGTTCTGCGCAAATTATTCCAAAGAGATGATGTTCTCCATATAAAAGACTGCTTGAAAAGCGTTGTACGAGGAGTAACAAGCTGAACCTCATACGGATGTGAAATATTAGCGCGACGTGTATTTCTAACATGCTCCGCTCTGGGCGAAATTAAGCGGGCTACATCCTTCGAACACTTTCCATGAAAATACTTGTAGAATAGGCTCAAGTCGCCAACCGTTCTTCGATGTTCCAGCGAATCAAGGCCGCCGGTCAGTTCCGGGTCTCCAATCAGACCAATAGCCCTTCTCTGAATAGAATCCAACAAATGCAATGTATGTTTAGGAGCAGAGCCCCAAACATGGGAGTAGTATTCCATAGTTGGTCGAATTTGAGCTTTGTAAAGAATTAACAGTTGTGGTGAAGTGTAAAGCTTTCTGGTTCGAAATAATATTCCCAACTTTTGAGAAGCTCTCCTTACTATGCCTGCGACATGTTCATGCCAGGACATATTTGCTCCCAAATTAACGCCCAAGTTGAGTGACGACGTTAGAAGAATGAAATGCCCTGCCATAACTATGTCGGGTTCAGCAACGTTAACTTTTTTAGAAAAATCTGCAGCCTGGGTTTTTGTAGCGTTAAATTCTACTTGGGTACTAACACCCCAAGATAGGATTTCGTTCAGGTCTTTGTTAAGTGGAACGACTTCCCGCTGTCTGCGGATATTCGTCTGAGTACGCAATGTCCGAGCGTTCAAAGTGAATGAAGAGATAAGAGTACTGTCATTTGCAAAGCTGTAGATTGGGTTTCCGGTCTTTTCCAGCAGATTGTAAATGTAAATAAGAAAGAGAATAGAATATAGTATGGAGCCTTGGGGCACACCGGCGTTGATAGTGAAGGTGTTAGAAAGAAATCCATCGACTGCCACTCATAAAGAACGCTCTCTGAGAAAACATGAGAGCAACAAACAGAACTTTTTAGACATACCATAAGAGCGTAGCTTAGCCAACAGTCCATCGTGCCAAACACGGTCGAATGCCTTGGATATGTCAAGAGCAACCGCTCCAGATTCTCCAAAGTGTCCAATTGCGTTGTTTCAAACATGTGTTACGTAAATCAGAAGATCTCCTGTTGATCTATGTTTACGAAAGCCATATTGGTGATCGTAATAATCTTAAATCATTCAAGATATTTTAGAAGATGCTGATTGATAGCCTTTTCCATAACTTTCGATATTATTGAAAGCAGTGCGACTGGTCGGTAGTTATTTGGCAAGGTTTTCTTGCCTTTTTTAGGTATCGACTGAACTGTGGCACATTTTCAACAGGAAGGAAATATTCCCTTTCTGTAAGATAGGTTTAAAAGTCTACAGAAAACTGGTCTTAGTTCCCTCGCACAGTTTTTGAGAACTATGGCAGGTATTCCGTCAGCCTCAGAAGCTTTTTTGGTGTGTAGCTTCATTAAAATACATTTCATGATACGCTGTCTGAAGACAATATCAGGCATCCTTGACTGCACTATGGGAATAGTAGGTGGTGTTTTTCTTTGGAAATCGACAGTAGAATGTGAAGTAAAGAGTTCAACTAACAAGTTCGCTTTTTCAACAGGTGTCGTTGCAATAGAATTACCTGGCCGTGTTAGTGGTGGTATGGTGGATTTGGTGAAATTCTGAGTAACTGCCTTAGCGACTGAACAAAAGGACCTGGAATTGTTGAGACAAACGAGAAGATCGTTTCTAATTCGTTGATTGTGTGCCTCCTTGGTTTGGTCGATAATTTCTTTGCATCTGTACCGGGCACGAACACCTTTGTGTTACGATTTATGGTGTTTGGATTTACACGCCATTGTCAGTAGGCAAGATGTTTAGAAGCAACAGCTTCTTTGCATTTTCGGTCAAACCAAGGCTTGCCGTTGGAAGGGCATTTTTCCGAAAAAGGACTGAGGACTGAGGACTGAGGACTTTGACTCAGTTGTCTCGCGAGATTCGAAAAATTTGCAGAGTGTGCAGAAAATCTCGTCAACAGCATGCCTCGAAGATGCGATTATTGATGCAGGAGGCGATAGTACACTTACTAAGGTAAATGCGCCATTGTTAGCACACCAAAGAATACATTGATGGCAAGAAATGTTTTCGAAACACGTTTTTTTCAAGAATACGGGCTGTAACGTTCTTACTTGACAGATCGTATATTATTTATTACAAAAATATTTTGAATCGCTTTATTTTTGCATAAGTTTTATTTACCTCGTATACTTATCTGGACCTCACAAGATCAGCTTTATAACAGCCCGTGTCCATACATACCCTCATAATGGCGGAAGGCACAGATCTTCGATCGACGGTAATAACGATGCATTAACACTTCAGTCCGGCATTATGCCCGAGAATATTATCCGCAAACTTATGATTAGACCGATGATTTGTAGTCAAACTGCATACAATTATTCGTAATGATATCGAACGGTCATATTTTTACAGCAAGAATTATCGGTCATCGAACAACGATCATTTAACGATTTACTCTGCAGTATGTAGTTTGATAATGACATAATTTAATTTTGCCACAAATAACTGGAATTTTCTTATATACTTCTCCATTTTAAGTGAAAACTATTTTTTTTAAGTATTATGCGATAAAAAAAAACTCTTCTTTTTTCCACCTTAAATCCAATAAAGTAGATTAAAATATTTGAAAAAACATTTTTTACGCTGACTGCCACATATAATATCAGCAATTTCTCGTAGTTCCCTCAAACCGTGTCATATAATCTTTTTGGGGTTATTTTATTGTTAAGAATACCTAACATAACGCTACCAAAATAACACATAAATTTATGTTACAAAAAAGCTTAAATTTTGTAGACTAGTGTAATTCCAACCTAGTAAAGATAATATAACCAGGCCTCAATATATTTACTTTCGAACACTAACCTTTTCTGAAAATTGGTTAACTGGATCGACTGCTAACAAACCGGCAAAATGTACAGGGTTGTCAAACTTCGAAAATTTAAAAAAAAATCTTAGTTCACTGCCTTTCTCAATATCATTAGAAGTCCAATCTAATGAAGTAAATAGTTTTAGCAGCTATTAGAGAAGAAAATAGTAATATTATATTTAACATATATATATATATATATTTAAATATTTGGCAACTAAGGCAGGTTTTACTATCAAATAGTAAGCCAAGTCAAAACCAAATATTTCGTTATTATTTACAAATCAGTATAATAATAGGCTTACTTACCAACTTACACACAAATATAATATACCTAGTGTTTATTATATTTCTCTAATCATTTCCGAACG
This sequence comes from Pachyrhynchus sulphureomaculatus, assembly GCA_019049505.1. Taxonomy (NCBI): domain Eukaryota; kingdom Metazoa; phylum Arthropoda; class Insecta; order Coleoptera; family Curculionidae; genus Pachyrhynchus; species Pachyrhynchus sulphureomaculatus. The sequence continues at coordinate 54,115,489 of CM032452.1, forward strand.
TATCTATAATGATTTTTATATATTTGTTTGTTTCAGAAAGAATATGTTAATTTTTTATTCCTGTTTTGATGATATTTTATTTATTTGTTTTTACTGGGAAAAATTATACAAAAACACTTTGTTTAATATTGTCAGGTACAAGGTCTAGTCAGTTGATTTGACTTTATTATTGGCTAATCTATATTATATAATCTCTTCCATTCTAGCGCTCGCATTCATTACTTTCTTTTTCTCTCTCTCTCTCATTCCTATGTACAACCAGTCACTCATTTTGTTGTTTACATTATTTATAATGGTATACTGATATAGATATTTTGTATTTTCATTGTTACCAATTTGTTTTCATTTTATTTATTATTATTATTTTTTTTTTTTATTGATTTTTTTGTTATTATTGTTATTTTGGTTTACTATTTACTTTAGAATCTGTTTTAACACTTAACAATTTATTAACAATGGATAATAGATTATGGTTAAACTTAAACCTAATTTTACCTTAATGAACTGTTCAATTTATACGATTGTTGCTGACCACTTATTAATCTTATTTAGATGTTTATATTTATATTTACAGGTATTGAAATTCCCCACTTCGGCTTCGTCTGTCTTGGGTCGTTGGCCACAGCGTGCTTTCGGCACAAGACAGGCAAGCTGTGACATTCCTGTACGTATATTTTTTTTTTTTTGGAGGGGCATTTGTAATTTGGTTAAATTTATTTATGTATGGCAGTTGAGGACCCTTGAAATAAACTGGTAATCTGTGATACAATGATTTGTGATTGGGATCATCTGGTTGTCTAGTTTGTGTAATATTACGTGTTAGGGTGGATATCTGTGTTTTGTATATATAAATTTTTTTGAATCTTCTATATGTCTTTTTATAGTTTGCATTTTAATCATTTAGTTTAGTTCCTTGATTCTTATGTAACGTCCAGTTGACGTTACACATCTTAGTATTCTGTAATCGTTTCGTTTGTGTGTCAGATATGCTGCACCATACAAGTGCGGCATACATTAGTACTGGTCTTATTATTTGTTTATAGATCATCAATTTATTTCTTGAATCCATGTGTGAGTTCAGAGATATAAATGCATCTATATTTTGCATTGCCAAGAATGTTTTTTTTAATATGTCGCTTGCGTTTGAGTGAAATATTAATCTTATGTCAATAATAACACCCAGATACGTCAACTTATTTCTGAAGGGTATTTAGGTATCATTTATTTTAATAGGAGCATTTATCTTGGTATTTGTAAACTTTCTAGCCTTCACATTTTGATTTGTTTATCAGATAGTAGTATTCAGTTTTTTTAGCGAGGTTGCGCGGTAGCAGAATAAGGTAACGTTTTGCTTAAGACAGGGTTGCCATTTACTTCACTACTTTTTTTTTTATGGGTCTAGCACACGTGCTGCAGGGAAGTCCCTAAAGCGCTCCAGGAGCGGCATGAGTGCTGAAAAAGCGATTCACGTTGTTCTTGAATCGCTGTGCTTCACTACTATTTTCTACTTGTCCTTATCCTACTCGTCGAAGTATTAAATAGATGACTGCTTTGGCGGGAAGCGATTTCATGAACTGTCGTCGTTTTTCTCTCCTTGAGTATAAAATATTTTTAAACATAATTATCGGTCTAATTAAAAGGATAAATACATATAGAAACAACTCACCCTGTATACATCATATCCTCATCGTGTAGGTGCATCATATAAGGTGTTAAAAGCAATTTATGGCTCCGATAATGAATAAATTTTTTGATAAACGGCTTTTCCTCCTAATTGTAAATAATACTTTTAATAACGTGAATTTATTTTCGCGAGACGTTGCGTCGTCGTTTCGAGTCCACCCACAATACGAATTAAAACAAAGAGCAAGGTAAATTAAAACGACGTTGTGGTTAAGCCCTTATTTATTTTCTTTACTGCAAACGATGGAAAAACTCGTCACGAATATACAAGGGCTTTCGATAAAGGTAGAAACAAATTATGCAGGTTTGTATGCTGTATTTGGGATGAGGGTAAGTATCCTATGAACCTCCAAATAATTTCAGGGTTCTTTGATGTAAATGAATATATGATATTGAGAAACAAAACGTAATATCTCACAAACTGTAATATTTTAAGTTTTCTTGGCCTTACTGCCAGTCTATCAGCTTCAAAAAGTATTTTAAAGAAAAGTTATGGAGTCAGTTCGTGTAGCATCAAAGTGATATACCGATTTTTTTTTATGGGTCTAGCACACATGCTGCAGGGAAGTCCCTAAAGCGCTTCAGGAGCGGCATTTGTACGGAAAAAGCGAGTCACGTTGTTCTTGAATCGCCGTAAATTGTACTCGGTGGGAAACACAGCGCTGGGCAAATTATTCCAAAGGGATGATGTTCTCCATATAAAAGACTGCTTGAAAAGCGTTGTACGGGGAGTAACAAGCTGAACCTCATACGGATGTGAAGCACCAGCACCGCTTTGGGAGGAATTAGGCGGGCTACATTCTTCGAACACTTTTCATGAAAATACTTGTAGAACAGACTCAAGTCGCCAACCGTTCTTCAATGTTCCAGCGAATCAAGGCCGCCGGTCAATTTCGGGTCTCCAATCAGACAGACAGCTCTTCTCTGAACAGAATCCAACAAATGCAGGGAGCGGAGCCTCAAACGTGGGAGCAGTATTCCATAGTTGGTCGAATTTGAGCTTTGTAAAGAATTAACAGTTGTTGTGGGGTGTAAAGCTTTCTGGTTCGAAATAATATTCCCAACTTTTGAGAAGCTCTTCTTGCTATGCCTGCAACATGTTCATGCCTGCAACATGTTCATGCCAGGACATATTTGCTCCCAAACTAACGCCGAACAAATTGAGCGATGATGCTAGGGAAATGGAGTGCCCCGACATAACTATGTCGGGTTCAGCAACGTTAACTTTTTTAGAAAAAACTGCCGCCTGGGTTTTTGTAGCGTTAAATTCCACTTGGTTACTGTCACCCCAAGATAGAATTCCTTCCAGGTCTTTGTTAAGTTGAACGAGCTCCTGCTGTCTGCGGATATTCGCCTGAACAGCCGATGTCCGAGCGTTCAAGATGAATGAAGAGACAAGCCTACTGTCATCTTCAAAGCTGTAGATTGGATTCCCGTTCTTTTTCAGCAGATCGTTAATGTAAATGAGAAAAAGAGCAGGAGACAGTATGGAGCCCTGGGGCACACCAGCGTTGATAGTGAAGGTGTTAGAAAGAAATCCGTCGACCGTCACTCGTAAAGAACGCTCTCTGAGGAAACATGAGAGCCACAAACAGAACCTTTCAGATATATCTATATTGACAATGTAAGCAACAAAATCTGAGATTTTCATGTAATTTCATTACCAATAAAGAATCATAATGGTTTAAAGGGATACAAAATATGTCAGGTTCCTCCGTCCTACGTGGCACATTTATACACTCTCGGCACATTAAGATTTTACAATCTCCAGTGGTTTCTTGGGAAACATCATTCATCTAGTCATTATATGGGATCATAATTCAGTACCTCTGAGGCCGTCAGCCAACTTATTTCTGAAAAGTGAACCTGATTGATTAAGTCAAAAGTAGGACAGATTCATGTCTGTAACGATATCAGTACCAACCTGCTACTGTTGAAAACCTCTGGAAATAAAACGGTCTATTGTAGCTGATTAAATATATAACATAATAAGATCCTCTATCCCATAGATTTTTAATCTCGTTAATGTAACGAGAAAGGTAATTCAGAATTCAAACGTTGCCGATCATCTATGCACCTTCGACAACAAATGACGTCTTTAAAAAGGTTTTGGTTTCTTACGGTATTCGCAGGTTCTTTTACTTCAATTGCATTTTTATATAGTCATGAACAATATTTTTTTCAGTAAGTACATTGGACGGTCCAACAAGACATGTGAGAAAATATTCACGGGATATCGACACCCAAGCAATATGCAGGACCGGATGTGTTATTCTACTCATCAGGTGAAAAGTCCCGAGCTTTTGACGAAAAAACAATGTTTTTGCAAAAATCGATTTTATTCTTCAACATAGTTTCCTTCAAGAGCGATACATTTCTTCCAGCGATCTTCCGATATTTGGATACGATATGTCGGGCTCAGTTTCCCAGTCGACTTCTTCATTTGAACCAAATCTCTTTCCCTGAAGCCACCTTTTCAAATTTGAGAAGAGGCAATAATCACCGGAGAGATCTGGTGAATACGGCGGATGAGGAAACAATTCATAGCGCAATTACCCACTTAATAGTTTCTCCAGTGATTGTTTGCCCGTTCTCAAAATAGTCGATCAGTATTATTCCATGCACATTGCAAAAAATACTTACCAAAACTTTTCCAACTATTGTTTGTGTTTTTGGAGGCTTCGGTCGGCCCTCATATGGTTCCAGCCACTCTGTTGGACTCAAGCGCCTAGTGATAGATCCATGTTTCGTACATTGCTACAATTTAACGCAAAAACTCCTTTGGATTACGCCGAAATAGTGCCAAGCAGAGTTGTAGATCTTTGACACGTTGCTGTTTTTGATCAATCGTGAGAATGGGCGGCACCCATCGGATACGTAATTTTTTGTTCTTCTTCCCTTGATATCTTCACATTATCAGCTATCTCTCTCACTTTCACTTTGCGGTCATTCAAAACAATATGGTGGATTGTTTATGTTTTTTGGAGTAACTGGATTTGGACATCCGAATAGTGGTGCGTCATCGGTGCTTATACGACCGCATTTAAGCTTACTAAACCATCGACCTATAGTTGGTTTCGACAGAACAGATGTTCCATAACACTTTTCAAGCCATTCTTGGGTTCTGGCTGTAATTTTTCCCATCAAAAACCAATGTTTAATCAACATACGGTTGCAAAAATCGCCACTCCGCTGTAACTCGCAAACTAATATACAAAATGTCATGAAAATTTTACACGAATCTTTTGAGAGTTATCACTAACTGAAAATCATATCGTTTTTTAGTGTTCCCTACGGAGCACTTATAAGATGACTTCGGTGTCTGTCTATCTGCCTGTCCGTTTGTCTGTCTCTCACACCCTATTTTCTCCGAAACTATTTGTCATAGAAAGTTGAAATTTGGTAATAATATAGGAGTTGATGGCCTCATCAGAGCCGTGTAGTTTTGAAAGTTAAATTTTGACTTAAGGGGTTAGTTTTGGGGGGTGAAATCGGAAATTTTTTTACTAGGTCATCGAGTGTGGTGTCACATGAAAGCTTGTGAAAATACGAGTAAAAAATATTTATATTATTTTTAAAAAATCGCGAAAAATCGTTGTCCCCCACCTTATCTCGAAAAGTAGTGATCAAAAAATTTTGAAAAATTCTGGAATATTCTCCACGGAGTGTAGATTGAACGAAAATTATCACGAGTATATTACCTTTAATAATTTATCTGGTATATAAAAAAAAATTCAAGCTCATCAATTTTCAGTAAAGATTGGAAACAAAACTTTGTTGAAAACTCATTTGGGGTGTGTTTTGTGAATCACTGATCATTTTATACTCTCGTAACAAAATTTTTTATTTTAAAAGGAATTAACGTACGGAACACTAATTGTGCAAGTTCAACTTGTACTTGACCGGTTATTTTTTGTTTGCGCTGCCATCTCTCGGAAAGTCTCGGGATTTTTCACCCCATGTTAGTATAAAATTTTCGTTTTTAGTTTACAATTTAAAGCATTTTGTTATTATATGAAAATATTAAAGTGTGAAAGTATGCTAATAATAATTAACAGTCGAATAAAAGCATAGAACAAATCATCTAATTTTTTTCCATTGCTAATTTAAAAAAAAAGGGAGAATTTATTTAATTACCAAATACAAAAATATAATAAGTACATTTCTTTAAATGTCTAGATTCCGATAAGTTCCGTTATTAGATCTCGTTATTATACATTATTTTATTAAATCCGCTTCCTACACAAAACCAGCTGATTTTTCGCCTACAGCTTTAGCCAAAAAGGGCGAATTATATTATACTTCTTTTATTCTTTTTGTTATTTGAGCAACTAAGAGTTTACACTGATTCACGTTTCATTACATCACTTTTAATGATAAGATTAAGTATACCGAGTCTATTAAAAAGTATTTTTATTTAAAAAATACCCTGGTAACCGAACATATCTAACCAACCAGGACCTCGGGAACGCGTACTGCTTAAATGATATATTGTATAACGATAACCCACAGGAAATTAATAAACATACTTATTATTTAAAACTCTATATACAAAATATCAACACCTTTTATGGCTGGTATAGACGAAATCATATAAGAATGTCTAGAAATATCAAAATTTTTTCATGAAAAGGAACAATTTAATTTGATTTATCAAAAGGATGTCTTCACTATACATTCATTATCTACGATAAAACTAAATGAAGATACATTACCAGAATATGTGGCGGCCAGTGGTTCCGTGGTGTAGTACTTTACTTACGGTGCAGATGGTCGAGAGTTCAATCCCGCAGGTCGGTATACTTATTTATTAATTTATTTAAGTATATTTAACCTGGCCACGTACGTAGGTAGTAGTTATTTGCAGAAATGCAATAACATCCGTGGCAGCACTACCGCGTTGTCTAAAAAGGTGCTGTGAAATACAAGAATGTATCTTTCGGCACTTGGACAACGCTAACGGGTATTATCTTCGCCGATATCCTCGGGATATGGAAGAAGGGTAAAATCCCTACTGAGGCGTGGAGGTGAGCGATAAACAAAAAGAAAAAGAACAGTCTTATAATAACCGATCCAGATATGCTATACTTTAATATTACATCCGTCCTACTTTTGCTTCGAAGCCGTTGCTTCCAAACATATTTTGTAAACTGGCCAGCGAGAATTATTCCAACTTGACTCTCCACAGTACTCGGATCTTCACGATCGATACCGTTGCCTAAAGCCTACCTGATGAAGAGTATAGGCTCAGAAACTATAGTCGTAGGAGGAAAAGCATGGAATATAGTATTCATGGGATCTTTGTTGGTCATTGTGCAGATGCAATTTCTCGACTTTATGTTGTGTGTGTGTGAGTGACCAATCAAGTAACAAACCATATTCCGAAATTTTATTTCGGAATATCGATTTAGTTTACCCTTCCTAACAATGTTAGGTTTATATAGTTGAGCAGTTTTTCGAAGTTCGAAAATCTCAACAGATGGCGCAAGGTTCTGTATCTTGCCTAACGAATAGTATCTCGTTTATTTAAGGTACCACGATTGCTATAAGCCAGCGAGAATCATTCCAACTCGACTCTCCACGATACTCGGATCTTCACGATCGATACTAAAGGCCTAAAGCCTACATGATGAAGAGTATAGGCTCTGAAACTATAGTCGTAGGAGGAAAGGCATGGAATATAGCATTTATGGGATTTTTGTTGGTCATTATATATATATATATATATATATATATATATATATATATATATATATATATATATATATATATATATATATATATGTATAATCATTCGGTTTTATAACGTCTTCCGATGCCTAATTTCCACTCCTCCCGGTTTATCCATCCCTCCTCCTCCAGATCTCTCTCTAGTACTTCCTTGTTGATTCCTGCTCTCCAGCTTTGGCGTGGTCTTCCTCGCTTTCTTTTTCCATGAGGGTTCCAATTTAAAATCTTTTTAGGTAGGCGGTCTTGTGACATTCTCTGTACATGTCCGTACCATACCAACTGTTGGGTTCTGATTTCGTCCACTATATCGTGCTTTATTTCTAAAGCTCGCCTTATCGTGTCGTTTGGTATGCGGTCTTTTCTGGATTTTCTGGCTGCTCGTCTCCAGAAATCCATTTCTGTAGCTTTTAGTATTTTTTCTGTTCTTTCCTTTAATGGCCACACCTGGGAGCTGTAAGTTATTATACTTTTCACTATTGAGTTGTAATTCTCTTCTTATTTTCAATGGTTATGTTTTTGTCCCATAGTATACTATTAAGCATTGCAATCGCTTTTCTTCCTTGGATATTCCTCTCGAATATTGCTTCTTCCAGTGTTCCGTCCCTAGATATTCTCGTTCCCAAATACTTATAACTGGCACAGTGTTTGATGGTGTGTCCTGTGGCCAGTTCCAAGTCCTGCTGTTGTCCTCCGATGCACAAGTACTCGGTCTTTTTAATATTGACTTCTAGGCCCCATTTTTCATATTCCTCCATAAGTTTTCGTGTCATGTATTCCATATCATCGATGTCCTGAGCGACTACTACCTGGTCATCTGCGAATGATAGCGTGTACAATGTAGTATCGTCATCCAGTGGTAATCCCATACTGCTACATTTCCTTTTCCAGTTCTTCAGTGCACTCTCCAAATAGATTTTAAATAGCGATGGGGATATACAGCAGCCCTGTTTGAGACCCTTTGTGACCGGGAACCCTGTTGTTATACCATATTTGGTTTTCACACTACTTCTTGCGTCTTGGTATAAGGATTTTACGGCTTTAATTATTTCGGTGCTTACATTACTCTGTTGTAGGGTTTTCCACAATCTCATTAGGGGCACGCTGTCGTAGGTTTTCTTTTCTAGGATTTGTGTCAGTGAGAAGAGATGGTCTATTGTGGATCTTCCTGCTCTAAAGCCTGCCTATTCTTCAGCTTCTACGTCCGCGTATTCCGTTTCTATTCTATTTTTAAGTATTTTTCCGTATATTCTGCTAATAGATCCTGTAACCGTTATTCCCCTATAGTTATCGCAATTATTTTTGTCTCCTTTCTTATGAATTGTTGATATGTATGATATTTTCCATTCCTCAGGTACTTCTGATGTGTTAATGCATCTTTGGAATAAGTTCCTCAAAGCGCTAAATAGCTTTTCAGTTCCGTATTTTACTATCTCTCCTGGGATGTTTCCTGGTCCTGGAGCTCTACCATTTTTTAGCGTTTTACATACTTCTTTAACTTCTGATGTTGTTATCCTTATTGAGGATCCTCGTATAACTATATTTGGGTTTCCATGTTGGGTACTTTTGAACTCTGGTCTATCTTCTGTTAGCATATTTGTAAAATATTGGTTCTATTTTTCTTGTGTTATTGGTGAGAAGATTTCTCTTTTCCGTTCTGTTTTCATATTTTTAAGAAGTCTCCAGGTTTCTGTGCTTTTTCTTCCTCCTATGTAAGTGTTGAGTCTTAAGCATGTCTTTTCCCATTGGTTGTTCTTTTTGTCACTAATCATTTTGCGTACTCTAGCTTGGGATTCTTTGTATTTTACTTTGCCGTTTGTGCTCTTTGAACTATTTGTGATAGCTTTTCCGTTTTTCTTCAATTTCGTATTTAATTTCTTCATCCCACCACTATGGTTTTTGCTGTTTTTCCCTTTTCTCTTAGTACCCTAATACTTCCAGTGCGGCTGCGTGTAGGCATTCCTTCATATACTTATATTCTTCTTCTATATTAACAAATCCCGTCCGTTGTATCTTTTGGTCCAGTCTATTCTTGTATAGATTTCTGATACTTTCATTTTGTAAGCTGTCTGTATTATATCTTATTGTTGTTTCACTTGTTGTGTGCTGTGTACTTGTATCTTCCAGTTTGCTTTCCCGTGTTGTTCGTGAGGTTATCTTTCCTTTCACGAGGTAGTGGTCACTGCCACATGAAGCCCCTCTTTGGACTCTTACATCTAGGAAATTTAATCTAGATCTCTGACGTATTATCATATAGTCGATAATACTTTTTAAATCTCTTGTTGTTTGTCTCCACGTATATTTATGAATATCCCTATGCTGGTAGTGTCCGTTTAATATTGTAAGGTTGTTTTGTTCACATATCTCTATAATTCTTCTTTCGTTGTCGTACGTAACTTCTTCGCCATATTTTCCTACCACTTTATCGTGTTCTTTCCTTCCTATTCTTCCATTTATATCACCCAAAAGTAATATCTCTCTTGATGTTCCAATTTTGCGTATTTCCTCATTCAGTTGTTCAAAAAATGAATCCTTGTTATTAGCCAGATCGTCGTCGTTGACAGTGTATACCCCCAGTAAGGTTGTGTTATTACCTAGTATTTTGAGATTCATCCATATGATTCTTTCACTAATCGGTTCCCAGGTGGTTATGAATTTCCTCAGTTTTCTGTGTATTAGTATGGATACGCCTTGTTTTGCTCTATCTTCTTTGGGCACTCCACTATAAAAGTGATCGTAATGCCCCCAACTTTCGGAGCCTTTTCCTTTCTTCTTTGTTTCCGTCAGTACTGCAATTTCGACTCGAAGATTTTCTAATTCATTTACAACTTCATTTACTTTCCTGGAGAGACCTTGTATGTTCCATGTAACACATATCGTTGTCCTTCTTCTGTGCTGTTTTCGTCTTCGTATATCCGTTCGATTCCGAGGCTTTGGATTAGGTTTTTTAGCAGAGGCTTTTTTACATAGGGTAGGGAGCTGGCCTACCGCTACAAGCCTCCTCCTTTGTCCGGGCTTGGGACCGGCAGTGACAACTGTAAGCTACTCAATCCACCTACAGCCACCCCAGGCGGAGTTTTTGTTGATCATTTTGCATGTGCAAATTTCTCGACTTATATTTTGTAAATATACTTGTTACTACTAAAATGTATCTATATGATTTATTAAACCCGGCATAGGGTTGCATTTCAAATAAATCAGCTTGCTATAAAGCGTTTAACCCTTTCACAATTCTTGTTCTTCGCTGACTATTTTTTCTAGCGAATTTATGCAATTCTTCAACAACAGTTTCCATTATATTTTTATTTATCTTGACTGTTCCGTACTAATGCTTATTCATGGATATCTTACTTAAATAAAAAACAAAGATTTATTCATTCTTTTAACTAACTGATCAACTCTAGTTTTAATTTCTTTGATATTAGTCTGAAGTGTTTTTAATTTTTACAACTTTGACAGTAATTTGAGTCTCTAAATAACTCCGTGTCAAATTATTTGAATCACCTATTGCCTTTACTGTAGAATATAATTCTTTTCGCGCATGTTTCATTGTATTATGAAATTCTTTTCTAGATACAATAACATTAACCGTCCTCTGAACCATCTCATTCAAAGATTTTATTTCCTTATGTAACTGATCTCACACATTTTTTCATTCAAATATTTTATTTCCTTATGTAACTGATCTCACACATATACTATATATAGTATATTTTTTATAATTTTTGACCCTGACTTTTGGTAAAGATATTTAATTACTGCGAGGCAACTAACGAATTCAAATAACGCCGATCGTCGGCTTTTCCTAAAACTTTGTCCATGACCTATTTACAAAAATGTAATCCAAGGAAAAATGCGAACAATAACCTTAAGAAACTCCCTTCGAATAACCACGATTTGCTGTCGAAGCTGAAGGCTCCCCAAAAGTCAGGAATATTATTTCGAACTAGAAAGCTTTACACCTCACAACAACTTTTAACTATGCACAAAGCTCAAACTAGACCAATAATGGAATACTGCTCCCATGTTTGGGACTCTGCTCCCAAAAATTTACTGCATTTTTTGAATTTCATTGAGAAAAAAGCTGACTGCAGACTCAGAACTCTTCTTGAGTCCTTGGAACATCGTAGAACAGCCTACAAGTACCTTGATGAAAAGTATTTGAGTGATGTACCAAGCTTAATTCTACACAGAGCGATGCAAGCCAGGAATACACATCGCACTAATACATCACGTCCGTATGAGGTTCAGCTTATCACTCTTCGTAGTACCCTTTTCAAACATTCTTTGGAGACCCCTCATCTCTTTGGAATGATTTGCCCAGGACCGTTTTCCACCAAGTAGAAGTTACAGCGATTCAAGACCAACGTGCATCGCTTTTTACGCACACGCATGGCCCATGTAGCGCTTTAGGGATTTCCCTGCAGCACGTATGCTGTGAGCAAAAAAATGTATGGATCGTAAATTGCCTTCCAAAAAGATTGAAATCTTTGGAGCATCGGATCTTACTACGTTGAACAACTATCTACAACAAACTATTTTATTTTAAGAGGCTTCGAATAGTAGCCAGAAGTATCGTTGAAGACGTTGACCTGTGCTATTCTATATTTGATCAATCAGATTCGTTTGCCGGCGACCTCAGAGGTATTGGATTATAATCCGCTATGATGTTCTTACGAATGTAGTACCTCTGGGTAGATCGATTTGGAGAACCATCTGGGATTGTATAACTTTAGGGATGTACCAAGAGCTATTAAATATGCCACGTAAGATGGAGGAACATTACAATCACTATGGCCATTACGCCTTTTTAATAATGGTAACATATCGGATTCCAAAAATAGTCAATCATTATAATCACTTGCTGAAGTTGGGGACGCAGGAATTTTATCAGAGGGTAACACTATATATATATATATATATATATATATATATATATATATATATATATATATATATATATATATATATATATATATAGCGCAGTAAAAAACGCATTTGAAATTGCACAGTTTAGATACAGCAATATTATGATTTTATTCTCTCTGGGGTATCACTAGGAGTATTGTCCTGAGTTTCGGACCTCGAAAGACTCTTTTGTTTATAAACAATTGAAATTTTCAAAACGCGTTTTTTGAGCTTAAAATGCGAATAAAATATTGAACCCAGTGGGCATACCATTTTATGCCATTTAGTCCAAAATGGATTTTTTTTTCAAAATTTAGGTCTTGACGCCAGCTTTCCGATGCCATTAATTTTTTTTTTTGTGCCGTTTTTTAACATTTGTTTATTAATCAAATAAAAACAAATGCGTTTTTTCAGTCATTTTAAAAAAAAAATTGAAATTTTTTTATCACATCTGGTAAAGAATCGCGAGACTTTTTATTAAAAAAAAAAAAACGAAAAGCTGGCTTCGAGACCTAAATTTTGAAAAAAAAAGATTGATTTTGGACTAAATGGCATAAAATGGCGGGCTATTCATATTTTAAATAACAAATTCAATTGTGTCCACTGGTTTCAATATTTTTATACCAAAATTTCAGGGTATTATTGCTATAACAAAAGGAATATTTTCTGAAAATTCGAAGCCGATTAATTCACTTAGCCGACCTGTACAGATTTTTGGATGTTTTTTCAATTTTGTAGATTATATACATATTTCAACGATTTAAGCCTAACGAGAATTTGTTGAAAATTTCATTACGAAGAGTTTAGTTTTTTGTTTGTCTCAATCTGACTAATATAACCGGAGTTATTCACATTTTAAGCTCAAAAAACGTATTTTGAAAACTTCAATTGTTTATAAACAGAAGAGCACAGGTTTTTCGAGGTCCAAAACTCAAGACAATACTCCCCTATCTCATCATTATTTTGACCTTTTTTGCACTGCACTATATATATATATATATATATATATATATATATATATATATATATATATATATATATATATATTTATATATATATATATATATATATATATATATATATATATATATATATATATATATATATATATATATATATATATATATATATATATATATATATATATATATATATATCTATATATATATATATATATATATATATATATATATATATATATATATATATATATATATATATATATATATATATATAATTACCGAATAGAAGATGTTGGTTATGCGGAGTCCGTTTCTATAAACTAACACATGGGCTGAAAAGTCCCGGGCCTAACAAAGAAAACACGGTTTTTTTTGGTTCAAAATTAGCTTTATTCATCAACGTAATCTCCATCAAGAGCAACGCAATCATTCCAGCGCCGCTCTAACATTTCAATACCACTTTTGTAGAACGATTTATCTTTTGCCTCAAAATAGGCCTCAGTTTCAGCGATAACCTCTTCATTCGTGCGAAATTTCTTACCGGCGAGCATTTTTTTTCAGGTCTGCGAACAGCCAGTAGTCGCTGGGAGCCAAATCTGGCGAATACGGTAGATGTGGGAGCAATTCGAAGTTGTAGTTCATGTAGTTTTGCCATTGTTTTGATTGACTTGTGACACGGTCCGTTGTCTTGATGAAACAAAATTTTTTTCTTTGCCATATGCGGTCGTTTCTTTGCAATTTCGGCCTTCAAACGCTCCAATAACGCTATATAATATTCACTGTTGATGGTATTTCCTTTCTCAAGATAGTCGATGAATATTACACCACGCACATCCCAAAATACCGAGGCCATAACCTTTCCAGCTGATTGTTGTGCTTTCGGGCGCTTTGGACGAGGTTCACCAGTTGCTGTCCACTCAGATGACGATCGTTTTGATTCCGGAGTGAAGTGATGGATCCATGTTTCATCCATTGTCACATATCGACGCAAAAATTCCGGTTTGTTACGTTTAAACATGGCCAAACACTGCTCAGAATCATCAACACGTTCTTGTTTTTGATCAACACTGAGCAAACGCGGCACCCACTTTGAACAGAGCTTTCTCATAGTCAAATGCTCATGCAATATAAAGCCAACACGTTCTTTTGATATCTTTACGATGTCAGCTAACTCACGCAACTTCACTTTTCGATCATTCAAAACGATTTTATGGATTTTTTTGATGTTTTCTGGTGTTATCGCCTCATTTGGACGTCCACTGCGTTCTGCATCATCGGTGTCTCTACGACCACGTTTGAAGTCAGCAAACCAACGTTTTATTGTTGTTTCTGATGGAGCGGAGTCCCCATAACACTTTTCAAGCCATTGCTTCGCTTGAACGGTATTTTTTCCCATCAAGAAGCAGTGTAAAATTAAAACACGAAATTGTTTTTGATCCATTGTTTTGAAAATAACAAAAGTAGCGTCACTCTTAGCACAATAACTCACAAACTAATGAATAGAATATCATGAAATTTTAACAGCTGTCTTTTGAAGGTTAGTATTAACTGAAAAAAAGGTGACTGCAATAAAACTAGCGCCATCTATGTGTTAGGCCCGGGACTTTTCAGCCCATGTGTTAATTACTTCAGTTTAAATAATTTCAGAAAAGGATAACTGGTTTAGTAAGTACAGTGACAGACAGAGACGCAAATCTGTTGTACCAGAGTGGGTTGAAAAACCTTGTAAAAAACCAGGTAAATATTTTTTTTTGCAAAAACAAAAATTTATTTCTCAACATAATCTCCATTGCACTCAATATATTTGGACCAGCTAAATTCTATTTTTTTTTATTCCCTCAGAAAAAAAAAATTGTTTCGAACTGCGTGCATAATTTTCGTTTACAGCACAGATAATCTCTTCATTCGACAAAAATTTCTTCTCCCCAAGCTAATTTTTGGGGCTAGGAAACTAAAAAAGTCACTTGGTGCTAAGTCTGGGCAATAGGGTGTGTGTTAAACTGTTACAAAGCCCAGCTCGTGCACTTTGTCATTGCAATGGCCGACATATGAGGTGGATTGTCCTGGTAAAGAAGCACTTTTTGCGGGTTATTCTTTGTCGCTTCTGCTTCCACTCACTATGCAAACGATCCAATAATGTTGCTTAATAAGAGCCAGTCACTGTTTTATCTTTTTTCCAAATAGTCAATCATGATGGTACCCTGTAGGTCCCAAAAAACAGTTGCCATCAATTTTCCCGCCAATAAAACTATCTTAGCTTTTTTTTGGGACACGTTCACCTTCGCCAACCTATTGTTTTCATTGCCGTTTTGTCTCCAGGGTGTAATAGTGAATCCACGTCTCGTCTACAGTCACAAAACGTCGTCTTCGGGTTATCCTGCAACCTTTCCAAACACAATTTTGAAATGTCCTTCCTGGTGCGTCTTCAGTCTGGATTCAACAAACGCACATCACCCACTCAGCTTTTTCACTTTTAGAACTTCACGCAGGATATTATGTACCCGTTCATATGATACGCCTACTATCGTAGAAATGGATCTTCCAACACGATACCATGAATTTTATCGACAATCCTGAACATGCAGTATCTACAGTGCTCGTACGGCCACATTTAAATTTATTTATTCAGTAATAAATGGTCTTGAGTAAAGGTACAGAGTCCCCATGAACCACCTTCAGCTGAATTTCTATTTGGGCCACAGTACACTTATTTAAATAAAAATGTTTTGTCAGTGCACGATACTCGGCATTATCCGAAGTTCTACGAAGCCTGTAACGCCGATCACTTTATGCTAGCTGCCAACAACTGCGCCCGATACGTTTAAAACTTTCAACACAACCTTTACAAGAATCACGCTCACCACAGTCATGCCGCTTAAAAAAATTTCTCGCCATTTCGTAGAAAATTACCAGACTTATTGATCCATCCTCGTATTATTTACTGTTAATGTAATGAAAATTAGCATACTACATTGAATAGATTTCCTTAACGTGATCTTTCCACTTTTTTTAGCCTGCTATTTTCTTAACCAAATAAGATTTTTCTTAAGGTGTTATAAATTAAGCTTAAAACCACCGTTTAATATATTTAATTAAGAATACCATCAAGATAAGACAGGTTGAACATTTTTAGCAACTCTTAGTAAGGTGACGAACATCGAATGTGGGCGTAACTACGATGGCTCCCTGAATTTGAATCTTAATAATAAACCAAGAAATATTTGCAAATCCTTATTCGGAAACACGAGGCAAACTAACAGGTGAAATTAAAACTGAGTTTTAAAGATCATGAGATAAAGAACAGTGCAATACAAATTAGAAGGAACTGTTTATATTCACATCGACCATATTATTATACAGTCGTGGTGGTCGGTAAAAGAAATTCGTTTTTTAATGTTATTGTTGGTACCCCTGCAAACAATGCTTTGTAGAAAGAGATTCATTTCTAACCTTATTTATGGTTAAATAGTACATTATCGAATATGATTGCTGCATACGCTTTGCGCTTTAAGGCTGTATTCCTATGTTATCATCCAAAAAGTCCGAAAATGACGCCTACAGCGGCTACTATGTGTATGGTCAAGTCAAAGGTGTTGATAAGCTACCAGAAAGTGGTTCAAGAGGATAAGTATGAGACAAAAACGAGAACATGATTATTAACATGTTTTCCCAAAATCCTCAATAAACTTTGACACAAGGGGAGCACAAACTAAAGCAGAAAGTTTGGATAAATTGTATAAAACGATTCGCGCTCATCCCCGGGCTAACGATTTGATGTGGCGGAGTACAAGGTCATCATTTTTAGACGCCCTGCCCCGATTTATGGAAAATTGCTGGATATTTATTTCTTTTAAATGTAGAATGGTATAGCGCATGTCATGCTCTATACCATGACAGGCGGCTGTCATAATTTAATCTGACAGCTTTTCTTTGCACACTTATTCAATTCACTAAAGTTAAACTAAGTAAACAGTATGTTGGTAGCTTCTGGTTGAAGTGGTTTCCCATGCTGAAAAAGTAGACATGATTCTTTTTTATGGAGAAGCAAGAACAAATTCTCGGAAAGCCGATAGACTGTATCGAGAACGTTATCCCGACAGGTATATCCCGGATCTCACTATGTTTTGTCGATTAGAACGAAATTTGAGGAGCAGTATGGATGCATTTTCTGGGCAGAAAGGTATTTCTAAACGAAAAACTATTTTAACAGATTAGAAAGTAGGCAAAAGTATGCAATATTTTCGAAACCGAACATATAATTCAATCAGACAAGCGAGCAGGCAATTGAATGTAACTTATGGGGCTATTCAGAAATCTCTTAAAGCTAACAAATGCAAAATCTTCAGTCATTAACACAATTTGATTCGATGTACGATGACTGAGTTTTGTAGCAGAAATGATGATTAAATATGACGAAGAACGTTATTTTCTGAATCATATATTATGGACAGGTGAAAGTCATTTTGTCAGCTAGGGCAAACCTAACAGAAAAAATTATCAATACAGGGCTAACGAAAATACATACAATGTTAATCAAATTCAGAATCAAGGCCATTATGGCGTTAATGGTTGGACACGATTATAAAATTGCCATTTTCCGGCTATTGATTTAAATAAGTTGGGTAAATAAATTTTTGAGAGGCTATGGTATTATTATTTTATTAAAGACATAAAAATTTAAATAAATGTAAAATAACTTTTCAATAGAAAGCCAAAAAAAGTAAAAAAAAAAGAAATATTGAAAGTGACTACGTACTAACGTATATAAAAATCCATATTGACTATTAAAGTTGAACAAAGCTTATTTGCTGATTTGAATACTTTGGAGAACAGTGAATAGCTATAGATAATGTAAATTTTGTTCCCTTTTAGTAATTCGACGTGATATTGTGATATCCAGCAGTAATTCTTTCTAACGCTCACCGTGTCCTTGCTTAAAATTCCTTTGCCAATCTGTGACTTGAACAATTTTCGATAGAGGGCTGGTATGTGATATCAACACGCCGGAGCACCACCTCATACAACTGCTGCTGTTAGAGAGTATTTGAATTAACGGTTTTAACGAAGATGAACACCGGTTTGTAGCCCAGTTATTCAATGGGCACCTAAGTCACCAGAGCTCACGCAGTTAGATTTTTTTCTTGTGGGAGACCCTTGAAGATACTGTACAGGGTGATCCAAATTGGATACTTTTAAAGGTAAACCCCTTTATCTAAAGGAGATGTCGGTGTCTGAGGCTCAATTTTTAAGATAAACTCAATAGTGAAAACCGCATACCGATATCTATTACCGTTACAGGGTGTTTTTCAAAAATCTGCATTTTGAAAAAATGTTGGTAATTCTTTTCCTATTGAAAATTTTTGATTTCTGTAAAAACATTCTCGAAGCACTTTTTCATGTGGATTTCAACAGTGCAAGTTACATTTTTTTACAACTAATATTTTAATAGTTATTAACGCAAAAATATATTTTTTAAATGGGATACCCTATATATTTTTCCTTATACGAATAGAGCTTTAAATTACCATTCTAAAAATATAGCATACAAAATATAAAGGTTTTCAATTTTTACGCGAGTTTCCAATGCACATTTTGTGAAGTAGGCTTTGGACGGAATGGCAATATCAATTGTTTACCGATAGCATCAAATCGTAAAAAAAAATCCCAGAAGTAACTCTAAGAATCATAGCTACAATGAAATTTACTAAATGCTATAGTGCTTTAAACTATGTAGAAAATAAAACAAAACAACAATAAAACAATTTATTCCGAGTAGAGCAAACTAAAACAAAATAATTTTCTATAAGAGATGTTCGAAATGTCGACCAGTTTCATTTACACATAGGCGGCACCTTTTCTGGACACTTCTTACCGAGTTGATTAGTTCAAGAGGAGTGAGAGCTGCAAAACTTCTGCGACTTCTAACTCTTGCTTGGTGTTTGTCGGCAATTTAAAAACTAGTTCTTTCAATCTTCCCCAGAGATAGAAGTCCATGGGTATTAAATCCGGCGACCTTGCGGCCAACGGCTCGGACCTTGGTTGGCTATCCAGTTATTGTCGAAATTAGCCAATAAAAAATTACTGATAACTGCAACGTTATTAGATGGTGCCCTTCGTGTTGAAAAAATATATTTCTAAGGTCCATTAACGGCAGTTCATCAACAAGAGGTTCTATTTGCTGCCTTAAAATTTCTAAATATCTCTAAGAGGTGAGAGTTTCTTCGTAAATAAATTGACCTATAACCCTGCCTCTAAAGATTCCTGTCCACACATTAAATCCAAATCTGCCTTGATTTCTTTGCTCCACAACTAAATGAGGATTCTATTGTGCCCACGTATAAGAATTGTAACGGTTAAAAATACCTGCATTGCTTACATAAGCTTCGTCTGTCCAAATGCAATTGAATGAAAAATTCGGAACAACAATTTTCCAGAAACCATTGGCAAAAATCCATACACCGTTGAAAATCTCCGGCTCTAAGGTGATGAACTTTTCTTGTCCTATATGACCTGAATTTGTGCTTCTTCAAAGTACGACTTACGTTAGTTCTTGGTAGTCCAGTGGATTCTTTTAACTGTCGGGTTGAAGTGTTGGGATTATTTCCAATAGTTCCTAAAACTACTATTTCTTCTAACTCCTTATCGCTGTTTGATGCATAATTATTGGGTCGTTTCTTTTCAAACTGGCCACTATGAACTAGGTTATGTCGCAATGGAGCGAATATATCCTTAAAGGGTTGACGCCTCTCTGGATACCGTTCGTGGTACAAATTACTTGCCGCTTCCGAATTTTCTCCGGTTTGTATGAAACACACTATCATATCCCATTTTTCGTAATTTTCAAACTTCTTTTCGATTTATTTGACAATTCAATAACTGATCCTGAAGTAACATTTGACAACTACGAGTAAACAATTGAATTAAACCATATGGTTGCTCCGTCCAAAGCATACTTCACAAAAAATATTAGTTGTAAAAAAATGTAACTTACACTGTTAAAATCTACGTGAAAAAGTGCTTTGAGAATGTTTTTACAGAAATCAAAAATTTTCAATAGGAAAAAAATTACAAACATTTTTCCAAAATGCAGATTTTTGAAAAGCACCCTGTATACCTGAAATGGTACTAGATATCGATATGCGGTTTTCACCACTGAGTTTATCAAAAAAATTTAGCCTCAGACACCGATAACAGTTTTCGTCTATATCCTTTAGATAAAAGGGTTTACTTTTAAAAGTGTCCAATTTGGATCATGCAATGCATGATAGAAGAAGGAAGACATATAGTCGTTTGATGTTTTTTTTTTTTTTTTAATTTTTTGGTTTCAAACATTTAATTTTATAAATATGTAGTAAATTATGTAATGTTAAAAGTTATATAGTTTTTTGTTGTTTTAATAAAAATATCCTTGTTTTTTATTGTTTAAAGATATATTATGAGGAAAAATCTCAACAGCATAGTAACTAATATTATTATAATTATTGTCAAATTAAAGTATGACAGCCGCCTAGTAGATAAATTGTTTGAAAACCGCCAAACATGGCATATGATCCATGGCAACCGCGGTGACCAAAAAATAATATTTTAGAGGGTTTTTGCTGTATAACTTTTTTACAAAACAAATTAGAAAAAAAACAATTTAAGGAAAAAACGTTGAAAAAAAAGGGCTTTCTAATGCCATTTTTCAAAAGATATGTCGATGGAAAATAAAGTTGTTTGGCGTCGCGGCGCCCAGCGTCGTTTTCACTACCAAATGTCAAATACGTTAGTATACTCCTTGACATGCACTATACCATCTTACATTTAATAAGAAGTAAATATCCAAACAATTTTCCATAAATCGGGGCTAGGCGTCTAAAAATGATCACCCTGTACAATCAAGAAACCATTTCTGAGCGAAAAACACAGAGAAAAACCACTCGTTTGGGTGGAAGAAAACATATATCGAAACTGGAGCAATGTAATTTTTTTCCCATGAAGCTTCATTTTGGAATCATCTTATCACCCCATGAGCCTGGCAAATTTCCATTAACCGATTGGTTCAGTGAAGCACCCTGTAAAGATCCATGTTTGGAGATGTCTTTCGGAAAAGGCTTTTCGGAGACTTTATGTTTACTTACAATTTGAACGCTGAAAAAATTCTCCAGATTTACAAGAAGACATTAGTACCGACTGTCAAGCGGTGGTTTGTCGATAAAAAGTGGACTCTTCAAGAGGATAACGACCCCAAACATCGAAGTAAAACGTGTATCCAGTGGAAAGGGGAATTCGGTATCGTCACACATACCATCCCAGTACCCGACGTAAACCGAATTGAAAACGTGTGGTCATACATCAAGTAGAAACTTCGTAGTAAAAAGGTATACACCAGACGTAGAGGATGGACTGAGCATTGACCTCACAAAATTGACCACTCTCTAGAAAGAGACAAAGCGACTGTGCGGCCAATACCTGTCCATTTTCTGTAGACTTGTAATAAACAAGACGCAGTACCCCGAGACGGAATTCAAGGCACGAAAAGCCTCCATCCGATTTTAGTTCAAATAGAACACCTAGAAATATTATTTTCAAGAGCGCCGTAGTTTAGACGCATTCTAGAAAGAGACAGCTACTGGCCGCTCATTAGCTTTGTCTCTCTCATACTTTTGCGTCCATATTTCCTTCACAGCGGGATACGGAATATTCAGTCCATCCTCTATGTCTATGGTGTACACAGTGAAGTAACTGTCACGGCAAATTCGGGCAACTTTAAAATCTTTATCCCAAGAATACGCGGAAAATCTCTTCGAAAGTATGCCCCGAAGATGCCAGTCGATTATCGACGCTGATGAGGACTGGACGAACTACTGAATCATTATCATTTTAATGACAATCCATTGCTGTTGAATGATGCAAAAAACTTTTATATAAATACATTTTTTAATGAATAATGCACGACGAGTTCTTACTTGGCCGACTGCAAGAATCTCTTCTAAAATAAAATTTGGAACGGAAGCATCCACGGGTTTTAGGATTAAACGATGTCAATTTGGAGCACGTTTTTGTCGTTTCGCCTGCGATTACCTGAAGCATCTTCGGAGATATTTACTCTTCCAGATTACACCACTGACTGGGAACCAGCCAAGTAGCTATATTTGGCTGGTTTTACAGAATCGTGACCTAAGGGAACGAATATTTTCCACACGTGATAAGAACCATAATGTTGTTAAGATGTTTAAAAAGAATTCTATTGATTTCCTATACTTTCATTTATAGAATTTGAAGACAGAAACAAGAACTGGGCCTGACCTATAAAGAGTTATTCACGTTCACCTACAGCTGATTGTACAATTTCGTTCTTTTTGATGAATCCTCCATATTTCTTAATTCTATTACACAACATTGTTTCTTTTTGTATTGGAAGCGCGTTTCGTTATCCATGTTAGCATTATCAGGACCGATAATTAACAGTCAATCATAGCTCTCGATGATTTTGATATGGTTAGCGAAACGCGAATCGAGTACAAAAATAAAATGTTTGGTGCAGTACTGTTAAGTCTTATGTAGTATCATTGAGATAAAGGTTCCAAGTCCCATCGTAGTTCTTAATTCGAGTTAATATTAATATTCCAGCTTCTTCTACGTACACCATATCACACGAACAGAAAATTTTTTGGATATCTTCAGTTTGTAAACGATTTGTGTCTCTTAGTGATCTCAAACACTGTTGAATTAGACTTCTACCAAATACCCGATCAAGCTGGATTCGGAGCAGGGTATGGTGTCAATGATCACCTTTTGACCGTTAAGTTAATTGGGGAAAAGGGTGCCGAATATCAAAAGCCTTTAATATTAATCTTCGTGGATTATGAGAAGGCCTTCGATTCAGTGAACCAGGATATGCTTTTTAAGGCTCTTGCTGAATGCAGTATAGATTCAAGGTACATCGAAATCCTAAGACATATCTACTCTCAGGCAACATCAACAGTTAAATTACATGGGGAAACAGACAAATTCCAAGTCGAAAGAGGTGTGCATCAGGGTGACACTATTTCCCCAAAGTGGTTTATCACCCTTTTGGAACACATGTTCAAAAATCTGAATTGGAGCAACATGGGCATAAATATAAATGGAGAAATGCTGAATAACTTAAGATTCGCCGATGATATAGTCCTGTTAACAGATCGCTCAGATCATGTGAATGTCATGCTTTTTTTATGGGTCTAGCACACGTGCTGCAAGGAGGTCCCTAAAGCGCTCCAGGAGCGGCATGTGTACGGAAAAAGCGATTCACGTTGTTCTTGAATCGCTGTAAATTGTACTCGGTGGGAAACACAGCGCTGGGCAAATTATTCCAAAGGGATGATGTTCTCCATATAAAAGACTGCTTGAAAAGCGTTGTACGCGGAGTAACAAACTGAACTTCATACGGATGTGAAGCACCAGCGCGACGTGTATTTCTTTCCATAAAAACCTTCCATGAAAATACTCGTAGAACAGACTCAAGTCGCCAACCGTTCTTCGATGTTCCAGCGAATCAAGGCAGCCGGTCAGTTTCGGGTCTTCAATCAGACGAACAGCTCTTCTCTGAACAGAATCCAACAAATGCAGTGTATGTTTGGGAGCGGAGCCCCAAATATGGGAGCAGTATTCCATAGTTGGTCTAATTTGAGCTTTGTAAAGAATTAACAGTTGTGAAATGTAAAGCTTTCTGGTTCGAAATAATATTCCTAACTTTTGAGAAGCTCTCCTTGCTATGCCTGCAACATGTTCATGCCAGGACATATTTGCTCCCAAACTAAGGCCCAACAAATTGAGCAACGATGCTAGGGGAATGGAGTGCCCCGACATAACTATGTCGGGTTCAGCAACGTTAACTTTTTTAGAAAAAACCGCCGCCCGTAGCGTTAAATTCCACTTGCTTACTGTCACCCCAAGATGGAATTTCTTCCAGGTCTTTGTTAAGTTGAACGACCTCCTGCTGTCTGCGGATATTCGCCTGAGCGGCCGATGTCCGAGCGTTCAAAGTGAATGAAGAGACAAGCGTACTGTCGTCTGCAAAGCTGTAGATTGGATTCCCGGTCTTTTCCAGCAGATCGTTAATGTAAATAAGAAAGAAAGTAGGAGATAGAATGGAGCCTTGGGGCACCCTTAAAGAACAATCTCGTAAACCTGGCCTAATGATAAATTTTTTGAAGACCCAGTTTATGATAAATCTACTTTTTACCAAGCCACTATCACTAAACGGGGTAAACATTGAGCAAGTTATGACATATAAATATTTGGGACATGGAATTAACTTGGGCAGAGATAATCAGATTCATGAACTACAACGGAGGGTCACTCTAGCTTGGGCCGCATTTGGCAACCTACGAGAAATACTGAAATCAGGCATACCTATTTGCCCTAAACGAAGGATCTTTAACCAATATATGTTACCTGTGCTTACTTATGGAGCAGAAACTCTAACTTTGTCAAAGAAGACAATAAATAAGATAAAGGTAACTCAAGCGGCAATGAAGCGGTCGATGTTGGGTTTGTCTCTCCGAGATAAAGTTCCAAATAAAGAAATTAGGAACGGAATAAGAGTACTAAATGCAGATGAGAAAGTTCTATCTTTGAAATAGAATTGGGCCGGTCATCTAGTCAGACCGCAAGATAATAGATGGACTAGGAAGGTGTTGGAATGGCGACCTAGACAAGAAGCGTGTAGAAATTGAGGAAAACCTCCCACCAGATGGACAGATGATCTGAGAAGAGTAACGAGAAGCTGGATCCAAAAAGCCCAAGACCGGTTTAACTGGAAAAGATTAAGGGACGCCTATGTCCAGCAGGGGAAGTTAAGGGTGGATATACGAGGCTGGTTTGAAAAGTCCGTGCAAAGTCCGAGAGATGGCACCACCGGCGCGTATCGAGGTCATGTTTAGTTAGTAGCATCTCTTGAATGAACGCACACCAAGTTTCAGCCATATTGGTCTATTTCTTTGTGTTTGGCATTCGTGTGAATCAAGGAAGTCGAGTGATTTTCAAGAAATGGACGCAAAAAAATTTCGTGTGGTGATTAAACATTACTTTATGAAAGGCAAAACGCCTCAGGAAACTAAAGAGAAGCTTGATAAACATTATGGTGACTCTGCACCTTCGATTAGAATAGTTTATAAGTGGTTTCAAAATTGTCGGACTGGCCATATGGGCACAAGTGACGCTGAACGTTCTGGACGGCCTGTGGAGGTTACGACTCCAGAAATCATTGATCAAATCCATGATATGGTGATGGATGACAGAAGAGTTAAGGTGCGTGAGATTGCTAGTGCTGTGGGCATCTCGACTGAACGGGTACATAATATTTTGCATAAACATTTGGACATGAGAAAGCCGGAAAGGTTATGGCGACTGTCTTTTGGGATTCGCAAGGGATAATCCTCATCGACTATCTGGAAAAGGGTAAAACTATTACAGGTGAATATTATTCATCGTTATTGGACCGTTTGAAAACCGAGCTGCAAGAAAAACGCCCGCGATTGGCCCACAAGAAAGTCCTTTTCCATCACGACAACGCACCAGCACACACCTCAGCAGTTGTGGTCGCAAAATTAATGGAAATAGGATTCCAACTCGTTTCACATCCCCCCTATTCTCCAGACTTGGCTCCCTCGGACTACTATTTGTTCCCCAATTTGAAGAAATGGCTGGCGGGACAAAGATTTTATTCAAACGAGGAGGTGATTGCAGACACTAATGGATATTTTGCAGACTTGGACAAATCCTATTATTCGGAAGGGATCAACAAACTAGAACATCGTTGGACGAAGTGTATAAGCCTAAAAAGAGACTATGTCGAAAAATAAAAAAGGTTTACCCCAAACACATAAGTAGTTTTTATTTTTGCACGGACTTTTCAAACCAGCCTCGTATGATGATGATTGAAGTTTGTGCAAATCTTCTAATTAATAGGGCTATTTTGTTTGTTGTACCGTGTTCACAAGGTCCTAACCTGCTGATGAATCTTTAATACTCTCTTCTCTGGGAGGGAGGTTTTAAAGCAGTTAAACGACGGCCGTTTAACATTGTAAGTGCAATACCTAGTACTTTTAGAGCACTGGTTAGTTTATGCGTTTCTCGTCGGAAAGAATATTCATATATTGATAGAATTTTAAATATTAGTGAGTTAATAAAATGGAAACCTTTGAAGAAAGTGCCTGAACCTCAGCTCCTTTAAAATCAAAATTTTAGTGCAGATATGACGATGTCACGTTTGGTCATATGCTGAAAAAAACTTGACTGCTTTTGTGAATCACATTAGTCAATACCATTCAAACATAATATTTACAATGGAAACTAAATTACATGGTTACGTTTCTAAATGTACTGATACAAAAGAACAGTAACGGCATCTTAAAACATTCGGTTTTGAGAAAGCCGATTCATCCCAATAGTTTGAGTGCTAATGTACACCATCATCCATCTCAAAAACTATTATCGGCTTATTAGTATTTACAGCTTGGTCAAAATGTGATGAACTTTCTACCGTTTCAGAAACAAATAAACTGAGGAATGTTCTAAAAATTAATGCTGGCCGAAGATATGAAACGTTAGTTTATGCGCTCCTAGACCAGATAATAATAAAAATTCTTCACTTTTACCTTACATATACTGTAATATAGACAAAATAGACAGACTACCTAAACAATCCAACACTAGCACAATCTGCAACACATTTGAGAAAATTGGACCACGCTTGAGATCACCAAAAGACACAATTCGTTTACAAACTAAAGGTTTCTATAAAATTCCCTGTTCGTGTAGTACAGTAAACGTAGAAGAAACTGAAGGATCAACTAAAATTACGGAACAAGAAAAATGTATAAAAAAACTTGTAGCTGAACCTCATCAATCTATAGGCCATACTATCAATGTTACAGAAACCAAAGTTCTGACTTCGGTCTTCAATTTCTATAAACGGATGTTTTGGGAGTCAATCGAAATTTACAAACACCATAACAATATTAATAGAAACTCGGGTTACGGTCTGCATCACGCGCTGAAAACGGTCATTACTCTGAGTGAAGGTTCGGTGAACTCCCACCATTCTTGCCTTTCTCATCTCACCGGAACCGTAAAAGGTTCTGTACCATGTTAAATGAATACAATCCATCATTGAGACTTAGTTTTGCAGGTTTTAGATAAGTAATTTAATGACATAATTTTCACAATTAAATGATGGTGACTAAAAATCTGATTCAATATTATTTTATTTTATAAAAGAAATCATTAGTAAAACAGGAAATTTTTTCTTTATTATTAATGAACTTATCGAACCTGTTAGATCTTATTTGTTTCTTGGAATTTTTGATGGATTATGAATGAGCTTGACTCACCACATATAGTAATTTGAATTTCAAATATCATGCATGAAGAATATTAAAAATCTATTTTAAATAATTGACTTACCTTAAAAATATGAATAAACTGGTTCGTTCTTAAATAAGATGAATAAAATGTTGGGATTAGTTTGCTAAAATTATCCTGCAAGAATATTTTACAAAATTTAATTTAAATTAGGCCAAAGTAAATTTTCCTGTTATTAACTTATCCAATTTAACGTTTCTTCCATCCTGTATCGGACATAGGCCCCCCTTCCTGTTTCCATCCCTCTCGATTCTGCATTTTTCAGTTTCATCCGTTCTTTTCAGGCCATCTTTCCATCTTGTATTTTTTTATTTCATTTGTCATCTTGTTTTCTTATCGTATAACCTACCCATCTTCATTTCAAACTTGCTATTTGTTCTCTTACGTCTATCGCTTTGGTCTTTTGTCTTATACTTTTGTTTTTGAATCTATCTTGTAATATTATATTCAGCATCTGGCCTTCCATTGCTCTCTGTGTTTTACTCCGTTGGTCCACCATCTTCTTAGTCAGTGTCCATGTCTGGGCTGCGTAGGTGAGAACCGGTAGAATACTTTGATCGAATACCATCTTTCTTAGTTTCAAAGGAATTCTTTTGTTAGTTAGTATTTTCCTTTCTTTGCAAATGCTGCCCATACCAGCCTGATTCTTCTCTATACTTCTGCCGTTTGGTTGGATTTTCCACACTTTATTATTTGCCCTGGGTAGACGCCTTGCGGACTCTCTTCGTTTGTCATAACCTTTGTCTTATCTCTATTCAGCAGTAGTTCTACCTTCTATACGTATATATATATATATATATATATATATATATATATATATATATATATATATATATATATATATATATATATATATATATATAAACTGTCAACATGAAAAGATTTAATTCCTGTTAGCAATCTGACTGAGATACCTGTCATAACTAGTACCTAAATCTTTTGAACAAGCTGTTATTTTAATGTCTTGCCTCTAATATCATTTGTTAAATAAAACTAAGTAGGGCTATGCCCTATAAGTTTTATTACATGAGCTGATCTAACATGAGTATAATTTTGAGTCTTAAGATATTTACAGGTCAGTAACCTAATTAGCTTAGCCTAGGTAAGGATTTTATATAAATGAGATAAATACCTGAGACTTAAGATACTTCCTGTTTTGCCGGTAAAAGGTTTTAAGGCAGAAGTCAGGTAATTTGCAAAATAATACGTTGCAGAGTCAATGGTCCTGACTGATTGAGGGATGTTTTGTTTGTGAACTTTCGGAAGCCCATACAGGCGTGAAATTTTGAAGTCGTTGGGTGTAATACTTTTCTGGTGGCTTCTGCGTGTGATGGTATCTCCATTGCTGCTCTGAATGAACGTTCTATTGAAGATGTTGGATCTTTCTCCAGAGGTCGGTATGACCGTCAGATAGGATTTCTTGAATTTTGCTATGACAACTGAAAAATTGCTTTGACTTGTGGGATTTTAATGCCAGTGATTCTGTTTTAGAAATCTTTGTGGCTTCTTGAGCATTAGCTGTTTCGAAACGAACTTGATTGTGAAGGAACCTTGTTGAGAATATTCGCTACCCACATTAGAAATTATTTCTTCCCTTCCCAATGCGACGATGTAGCCGCGAGAGAGCGGAAAGAGAAGAAGAGAAAAAAAAAAACAGAAAAAGCCGGCGGAATATCGGTGATACATTAGCATCATTTTGTCAATCGACACAGAAGAAATCCAGAAGAATTATATCTATTAAAATAACCGTTTTAATATATATATATATATATATATATATATATATATATATATATATATATATATATATATATATATATGTACCTAAAACAGATTCTGTTTTCCTTTTAATAAATAATTCATCTGCGTCAGGTACCCAAAATGCTCTAAACTAAATGGAGAATTTTTTCAAATTCAATATTGTGGGGTAGGGCTCTTAATAAACAGAGGTGTCAAAACAACCTCTTTTGTGATGACGTAAAAGAGCTTTATATACTTAATGGTTAATTTATTTTGTCTGGTCAGTTTAACTCCTATAAATATTAATTAGAACCATTGTATATTCTTATAAAGGGTGTTTTATAGGGGTAAGTATGACAAAGCATCAATGGACACCAATAAAAAATATTCTGTTAATGTTTGCCGCATGACTAAACACAATTCTGTGTTTAAATTTGTTAGTATTTTTATACTTTTATTGGGATTTAATTATTTCCTTAAAAAAATTACGGTTTATTTGGGAGAAATTAGGCTACTGAAAACCGTCCAAATTCAAATTCTAGTTGACCTTTATTATTATTTACATGTGATCTTTACAAATAACAGATATAACACAACAGCTCGAGGAATGGAAGGATTATATCACAGAACTGTTTGATGATGAGAGACCTGAATGTGACATGACTGATGCTACGACAGGCCCACCAATTACTAAAGACGAAATGGCCCTAGCAATAAAACTAGCAAAAAATGAAAAGCAGTTGGACCGGACGAAGTGAGCACTGAAATTTTAATTTTAGAACTGTTGGGCAATATAGGAATAACAGCCTTGATAAAACTTTTTAACGCCATTTATGAGACCGGAATAGTATGGACTGATTGACTGAAATCAACATTTGTCGTGATTCCAAAAAAGAACAGAGCAACCAATTGTAGTGGCCATCAAACAATTAGTCTCATGAGCCATGTTTTAAAAATATTTTTGAGAGTGATGCATGGTAGGATACGTAATAAACTTGAAGAAAGAACTGGAAACAGCCAGTTTGGTTTTCGAAACAGATTAAAGACTAGGGAGGCACTGTGTTGATCCAGAGATGTCGCGATGTCAACCAAAATGTATTCCTTTGTTCAATTGGCTTTGAAAAAGACTTTGAAAAGGTACGCCACGAAAAAATTAATAAAGATAATATAAAAACGCCCGGTATAGTTGACAAAGACCTTCGTATCATCGTCAATTTGTACTGGCATTAGACAGCTGAAGTACAGTTGATGCATCGACTATTAGATGAAATTGAAATCAAGCGGGGTGTGCGTCAGGGCTGGATTCTATCGCCCTTGTTGTTCAACCTTTATTCGGATATGATATTCAATACAGCACTCACTGGTACCACTGAAGAAATCAACATCAGCGGCATTAACATAAATAACATCAGGTACGCCGATGACATATTAATTATCACTAATAGCGAAAAAGATCTACAAAAGCTTATAGATAAAATAACTGATACTCGTTCACAGTTTGGTTTAAGACTCAATGCAAATAAAACAAAATACAGGGTACCCCATATGTATGAAATAATGATTTCACAGCATTTATTAATCAGTTTATCAAAAATGTTTAAATAAAAGTTATAGGGTGTATTATGGCGCACATGCTAACATTGACAATAAAATGTTTTGAACTGTAAGTTCAAAGAAATTACGTCTTAAATTTGTTTAAATGGAAAATATATTATTTTATTTTTAAGTCCTACTAAAAATTCTAGATATTATTTGTCTAACATACTATATACCTAAACTAAACTGTTTTGGAATAACTGATATTTGAAATTAAGGAGATGAAATTTAAAAAAAAATTTAAGCTGGCTTGTGTCAAATATTTACTGTCAGGTAACGACTTAACGCGTCAAAAAATGATTTATCGGCGAAAACGTTTATTGCTACATTTTGTGAAACTGCATTTTGAGTGTAATATCATAATGGTACATTTAACAGAAACTGAAAGAATCATTTTGTTAATGATGGTTGGTTACGGAGACTGTAGGAGAACACAGCAGGAGGTGTGTGATCTTTTTGACGTAGAATATCCTAATCGTAAACCTATTACCCAATCCGTAGTGAGCAAAACATTAAAACGATTTAGACAATCAGGTTATGTTAAGGATCGTTCTAAATCTGGACCTCCAAAAGTTAAAACAAGCGATGATAAAAAGTTAGATGTTTTATTGGAAATTACAGAAAATCCCCATACAACCACTTGTCAGCTTTGCATAGACCACAACATAAGTAAAGATACCTTAAGTCGTACACCCAATGAACAAAAATTGCATCCGTACAAACTATTGCAAGAATTATCTGAAGATGACTACGATAGACGACGAATCAAGAGTTAACAGGCATAACTGCCGGTACTGGTCTAGAGAATCTCCACTGGATAATCGACAGTCATTCTCAAAGACCACAAAAGATAAACGTGTGGGCAAGGATTTGTAGACGTCATATCATTGGTCCTTTTTTTATCGATGAAAATCTTATAGAACAGCGGTATTTACAGTTACTCCAAGAGCAACTTATTCCAACCTGTGCAGATCTTTTTCCCGATGAAAATAATCTGGATACCCCTAACAGGAATCTGTGGTATCAACAGGACGGAGCACCTCCTCCTATTTGGATACGATTTTTCCTGATCGACTGATAGGCAGAAGAGGTGCTGTAGAATGTCCTACAAGGAGCCCCGACCTTACGCCACTCTATTTTTTTTTATAGGGTCATTTGAAAACCAAAGTTTACCGAAATCGATCTGAAACTGTAGAAGATTTACAACAAAGAATTCAATGTGAAGTAGCACAGATCACCCCGGATTCTCTGCAAAACTCGGCTCAGGCTGTTTATGACAGATTGGATCATTGCCCTGCTGTTAACAGTAGACATTTTAAGCAATTGTTACCTTGAAAATAAACCTAGAGTACTTATTAATAGTTTTTTGTTTTTTTTTTTATTTTAAATTTCAAATGACAATAATTCCAAAACAGTTCAATTTAGACATATGGTATGTTAGACAAATAATATCTAGAATTTTTAGTAGGACTAGGGCTTTCCACTTAAAAAAAAAATCAAGATGGCGTAATTTCTTCAAAACATCTTATTGTCAACTTCAGAATGTGCGCCGTATAACATCCTATAACTTTTATTTAAACATTTTTTTTGATACGCTAATTAATAAATGTTGTGGAATCATTATTTTATACATATGAGACACCCTGTATCTGATTATAAACAAAGAATCTAATATTGAATATGATGGTATTACAGTCAGTGGCACAAAGATAGAGAGAGTTGATAAATTGATGTATCTCGGTAGCAATATCAACGACCACTGAAACCCGACTGTGGAAGTCAAAGTTCGAATAGTCGCGACCTATCATTGAAACTACATATGAAAATGGTAGGCTGCTATGTCTTTTCGGTCCTCCTGTACAGCATGGAAGCGTGAACGCAAATTTAAGTAGTGCTTAAATGCCTGGAGGCATTCGAGATGTAGGTGTATCGACGACTGCTGAAAATCAGTTGGATGGACAGAATTAGTAACAACAGCGTTCTCACTCACATGGAGAAGGACTTGGAGGTGGTCATGATTATCAACCAACGCAAATTAAAATAATTTGGCCACATTACGAGACATCCAAAAAAATACAAAATCTTGCATTCAGTTATAGAGGGAAAGATTCCAGGCAGACGTGGTCCAGGGAGAAGAAGGGCATCGTGGTTGAAAAATTTCAGACAGTGGTACGGACAGTTTAACTCTTCCGAGCGGCTGTCAATAAAACGATCATCATCAACAGGGTAGCCAACATTATAACCAACGATCGTTGATCAGTCAGGGTACCCGAAAAAGAAGAAGGTCTTTACAACCTTGCTCTTACATCTAAGTTCTTGTTCAAGAAGACACATTATATTTGCAGTATATTCGTCTTCTGTTTATACCTTTCGGTGCGACTCGTCAAAGTCTTGGTGAGCGAAAAGCATATTTACGACGGTGGACTGAAAATCTTGTAAAGAACAATATAAATAACATCTTTTGGAGAAACAAAAAATTATTTCTCAACATAATCTCCAATGAACTCAATTCATTTGGTCCAGCGAGATTCCAATTTTTTATTCCTTCAGAACATTTCTTCCTCGAACTGTGCACAGCACAAATAATCCCTTCATTCGACAAAAATTTATTTCCCAAGCCAATTTTTGAAGCTAGGAAACAAAAAAAATCACCTAGGGCCAAATCTGCAGA
This sequence comes from Pachyrhynchus sulphureomaculatus, assembly GCA_019049505.1. Taxonomy (NCBI): domain Eukaryota; kingdom Metazoa; phylum Arthropoda; class Insecta; order Coleoptera; family Curculionidae; genus Pachyrhynchus; species Pachyrhynchus sulphureomaculatus. The sequence goes on from CM032452.1 coordinate 54,149,164, forward strand.
ATAAGATAGTGGGGAGAATTTCGAAACCCAGCTCGTGCACTTTGGTCATTGCAACAGCCGATGTGTGAGCAAGAGCATTGTCCTGGTAAAAGAGCACTTTCTTGCTCACTAATGTTGGCGGCTTCCGCTTCAACTCACCCAGCGGTCCAATAACGTTGCATAATAACAGCCCCTTTCCAAATAGCGAATCATGATGATACCCTGTGAGTGAGTAAGTGTCTTTTCCCTTTTTTCTATGCACTTTTACCATCGCAAACCCACTGTTTTAACTGCCATTTGGCCTCCGGGGTGTAATAATAGATCCACGTTACGTCTACAGTCACCTGAACCTGAACTGACGGCAGAAGTCCTTCTAATTAAGCTGCAAATTATTTTTCCTCCTGTATTTTGACTCTGGAATCAACACCATAGCACAATCAGCTTTTTCATTTATCTAGTAATAAAGGGTCTTGAGTGCTGATCCCTATAAACTTCCTTCAGTTCAGTTTCTGTCTCAACCGCAGTGCACTTTTTTAAATAAAAGTGTTTGTCACTGTACGAACTCGGCATTAGCCATTTCAACGAAACGTGTACCACCGATCACTTACCATACCTGCCAACACACAACTGCGCATTGCATCTCTTTGAAACTTTGAATTCAATCGTTACAAGAATCATGCTTGCCAACAGTCATGCCGCCTAACAAAATCTCCAGCCATTTCGTAGAAATTTACCAGACTTAACAATCCAGCCTCGTAAGTTATCCTCTTACAACTATTTTCGTTTCCGTTAATAATTCTTTTCTGAGATTTGCAAGGTTAAACTAAACAATGATTTTGTTTTCATGTATTCATGTGCTCAATTTATATGATATTATGCTGGAAAAGACTGTATAAAAAAAAACAGTTTTATGGAAATAACCCAAATTAAATCTACCTTAACGAAACTTCTTTTTTTTTTTAGTTTAATAGTCACAAATGCAGGAATCACACGGCATACGAAAAGCAAGGGCCGTTTGGTCATAAAAAAAATATATTAGTTGGAAAAGTTTATATTGACGGTTTTAGTTTCCTACAAACCTACTTCAGTTTTCCACATAATCGCCGTTCACTTCTAAGCACTTTTCGTAACGCTACATCAGCTTCTTTAATCACTATGGATAGAAGTTCTCTGCCTTGGAATTGAACCAATTAACAACGGCGATTTTGAGTTCCTCGTCGTCTTTGGACCGTTGTTCACCAAGCCACTGTTTCAAGTGCAACCATCGATCAAATCGCAGTTTTTGATCCACTTGTTGAATAATTTCATCAGTTTGGATACTGGGCCTGCCACTCTGCTCTTCATCGCGCAGATTTATGCGGCTATTTTTGAAGTTTCGACACCATTGTCTAACCTTTCCTTCACTCATTACTGTAAGTCCATAAACTAGGCACAACTCCCGATAAATTTGAGCAGCTGACGATCCTTTTGCATACAAAAATCGAATCACAGCACGCACTTCGCAACTAGCAGGAGCAACGATTTTCGCGGACATTGTTGTCTGCATTTACCAACAAGCAAACAACTACTAAATCAAAACAATAACTTCAGTGGCTTCAGAAACAATCAATAGTTGGCACTACATGTGTACAACTTTGTTCAGACCCGCCAATATTTAAATATAAGCAAACGGCACTTACTTTTCGAATACGCCTCGTACATTAGGATAAATATTTAAAATTTATGTTTGTATTCATATGATATAAGTTAATTAGTATTTCTATAGAATTATTTAAAAGACCAGAATTTTTTCAAAATTTTTTGATAAGTACTTTTCGAGATAAGGCGGGTGGACAGCGATTTTTCGCGATTTTTTAAAAGTAATACAAAGAAAAGTGCGCTCAAGTATTACTATATATATATATATATATATATATATATATATATATATATATATATATATATATATATATTTTTACTAGTGTTTCCACAAGCTTTCTTTTGACACCACACTCGATTACCTAGTAACAACTTTTTTTTTTCACTTCCGATTTCATCCCCCAAAACTAACCCCTTAAGTCAAAATTGAACTTTCAAAACTACATGGCTCTGATGAGGCCATCAATTCCTATATTATTACCAAATTTCAACTTTCTATGACAAATAGTTTCGGAGAAAATCGGGTGTGACAGACGGACAGACAGATACCGAAGTGATCTTATAAGTGTTCCGTACCGAACACCATGTAGTAAGAAAACGAACAAAAAGAAGAAAATTAAGAAAGTATTCGAATGTTACCGTCATATATCCGTAAATAAGGAAATAATAATAACGGTAGGCAAGAATGGAGGAAACCATGAGGCCTGCTAAGGATTTACTGCTATCAGATCGATGAATGATGGAAAAAAATTCTACCTGATAGTTCACCACTCCTTACGCTAGAGCAGAAATTTCTCAAAAATATTTTTGAGCTTTAGAGCACAATTTATCACGAATTGTCACAGGTGCTGGGACTTGAGTGTCCTACTAATGTACACTCATAAGGCAGGAGTCTATGCAATAGGTTCATAAGAGCTCTCCACCTCCACATAAAGCAAAAACTCCGTAGTCTTCTGGAAAGTCAATGGTGGCTATTTTTTGGTGTCACAAAGAGTCTATAATTAATGATGAGGTTTACGGAAGAATAATACAAAACCTGAAGCAAACCATTCGACAAAACGTGCGAATTCATGAAAAACCAAAACTTTAATGTTAAGCAACCACTGCAGGATCCACAAATCTCTCCTAGTTCAAATCATTAGCGAAAACTGTAAATTCACATCTGAAGAAAAACCTTAGAAGCCAAAAATCTTCCTCAGATGATGAGTTCAAAGTGTGGTTTCTTGAGACGAATAGAACAAAATAACTAGAGAAACCCTGGACAAAATATGTTAATGTAGACGAAATAGTGAAGAACAAATCCTTTTTTTAAGCTCTCCTAGTTTTACTTAATAGCCGGATAAATGACCTAAAAAAGCCCTCGTATTTTTAAAACAAGAAATCGATAAAGTAATTCATACAGTACTTTTCTTACAACACGTAGTTCTAAAATAAATACTAAATTTAACTTTCTCACACCAAAAACTAACTTAATATTTACCACTGAAACCTATTATGGTAAAATTGGAAATAATGAAAAAATAATAATAATTTTCAGATGGCTCGAATCTAAAAACCTTAGAAAAAACATATAACAAGATATGTTCGAAGAAACCTTACCTAACTCAATCTCTACCTTTTCATCTCATTCCATATCTAAATATAAAAAATGATTCTTAATATTTGCCCATTATCTCAACCAATATTCATAAAACTACAAAATTCATCGACTCTTAAAGCTATTGCGCCACTCAAGAACTATATGTTTCTTCCCTATTTCAAATCCTATATATGTACAGAGTGGTCATTTTTAGAAGCCCGGCCCCGATTTATGGAAGATTACCTGATATTTATTTTTTTCAAATATAGAATGATATAGAGCATCTCAGGGAGTATTCTGACTTATTTGACATTTGGTGGTGAAAACGACGCTGGACGCCGCAACGTCCAACAACTATTTTTTTTCATCGACATACCTTTTGTAAAACGGCATTGGAAAGCCCTAATTTGTTTCAACATTTTTTCCTCAAACTGTTTTTTTCTAATTTGTTTCATCATGGATCGTATGTCACTTATGGCGGTTTTCAAACAATTTATGTAGTAGGGGGCAATCATACTTTAATCTGACAGCTCTTGTTTGCACACCTATTCAATTCAATAGAGTTAAACTAAGTAAACAGTGTGTTAATCGCTTCTGGTTGAAGTGGTTTCCCATGATGAAAAAGGATGATATAATTCTTATTTATGGAGAAGCAAGAAGAGATTCTCGGGAAGCTGTTAAACTGTATCAAGAACGTAATGAAAGACTGATTTTGTCAAATTTCCACTTTATTTAGTTTCACTGAAACTGTATGACGCGTTTCGCTATACTATAGCTTCGTCTGATATAAAAAATTTGTAACTGTATGAAACTAAATAAAGTGGAAATTTGACAAAATCAGTCTTTCATTACATTCGTTATGAATTTCCACCAAGTAACAGCCACAACAATTCAAAATGTATCAAGAAAGTTACCCCGACAGGTATATCCCAGTTCACACTATGTTTTGTCGATTAGAATGAAATTTGAGGAGAAATATGGATGCATTTTCTGGGCAGAAAGGTATTTCTAAACCAAAAACTGTTTTAACAGATGAAAAAGTAGCTGATTATGCAATATTTTCAAAACCATTCATAAAATTCAATCAAACAGGCAGGCAAAAGTCTTATGGGACTATTCAGAAATCTCTTAAAGCTAACAAATACCATGACTATAAAATGTATAATCTTTAGTTATTAATACAGTTTGATTCGGAACGAATACTAAGTTTTGTAGCAGAAATGATGATTAATAAGACGAAGAACGTTATTTTCTGAATCATATATTATGGACAGATGAAAGTATTTTGTCAGCAACGGCAAAGCTAACAAAAAAAATTATTATTACTGAGCTGACGAGAATCCATACAACGTTAATCAAATTCAGTATCAAGGCCATTATGGCGTTAATGTATGGTGAGGGATAATTGGGAGACATTTGGTTAGACCATACTGTTTTGAGGGAAAACTTACTGGAAATAGATACTTTAATTTCTTGGTTAATACTCTACAAGTTTTATTAGAAAATGTTCGCCTTATTTTAAGAGGGCATATGTGGTATCAACACGATGGAGCACCACCTCATACAACGGCTGCTGTTAGAGAGTAGTTAAATGAACTATTTCAACGAAAATGGATAGGGGTTAGCAGCCTAGTTATTCAGTGGGCACCTTAGTCACCAGTCCTCATGCTGTTAGATTTTTTTTCTTGTGGGGGGGCTCTTAAAAATATTGTACGCAAAACTGTGACAATTATTTACAAAGCCACTCATCAAGCGTTAGTAAAAAAAATGGAAAAATGCATGATAGAAGAAGGAAGACATACAAAAAATTTCTTTTATTATTTTTTTATTTTTTAAGTTTCGAACATTAAATTTTATAAATTTTAAACATTAAAAGTTATGTAATGTTAAAAGTTATATAGTTTCTTGTAGTTTTAATAAAAATGATGTATTCTTATTTTTTATTGTTCCAAGATAATTTATTAAAGGAAAAATCTCAACAGCATAGTAACTAATATTATTATAATTACCATTAGATTAAAGTATGGCAGCAACCTACTAGATAAATTGTTTGAAAACCTCCAAATGTGACATACGCTCCATTGCAACCGCGATGACCAAAAATAATATTTTAGAGTGTGGGCTTTCCAATGCCGTTTTACAAAAAGAGTGTCGATGAAAAAAAACGTTGTTTGGCGTCGCAGCGCCCAGCGTTCCACTACCAAATGTCAAATATGTCGTATACCTCTTGACATGCACTATATCATTCTAAAAAAATGAATATCAAACAATTTTCCATAAATCGGGGTCGGACGTCTAAAAATGATCACTGTGTACCAAATTGGAACTTTTCATCTCATTTCATCCGACTATTACCAAATTGGAACTTTACATCTCATTTCATTCGACTATTATCTTGTCAACAGATCGATAGACACACAGACCGATGGAAATTGGAAACTAGGGTTTTGCGACCGAGATGCAAATATCTCGTGATATGATTTTCTCACGAATAGTATACGCACCCTATATATGCTTGAGTTTTAATGTATTCATTAGGAATATTTTGCAAACAACGTTTAAAATTTAGCTCATTAAAACTGAATAAAAACAACTCATAAGTTATTATTACGAAGTACAGGGAGGTCCAAATCGGACTTTTTTAAAGATAAACCCCTTTATCTAAAGGAGATAGACGAAAACTGATGTCGGTTTTTATGGTAAACTCAATGGTGAAAACCGCATATCGATATCTAGTACCGTTTCAGATATACAGGGTGTTTTTTCAAAAATCTGCATTTTGGAAAAATGTTTATAATTCTTTTCCTATAGAAAATTTTTGATTTCTGTAAAAACATTCTCAAAGCCCTTTTTCACGTGGATTTCAACAGTGTAAGTTACATTTTTTACAACTAATATTTTAATAGTTATTAACGCAAAAATATATTTTTTAATCGAGATACCCTGTATATTTTTCCTTATCCGAATGGAGCTTTAAATTACCATTCTAAAAATATAGCACACTATATTTTGCTTAAATCTACTTCAAAATATAAAGGTTTTCAGTTTTTACGCGAGTTTTAAGTACACATTTTGTGAAGTAGGCTTTGGATGGAGCGGCAATATCACCGATAGCAGTCAAATCGTAAAAAAAAATTCCCAGAAGTAACTCTAGAGTCATAACTACAATGAAATTTACTAAATGCTATAGTACTTTAAACTATGTAGAAAATAAAACAAAACAACAATAAAACAATTTATTCCGAATAGAGCAAACTAAAACAAAACGATTTTCTATAAAAGATGTTCAAAATGTCGACCAATTTCATTTACACATAGGCGGCACCTTTTCTGGACACTTCTTACCCAGTTGATTAGTTCAAGAGGAGTGAGAGCTGCAAAACTTTGTATCACTGCGACTTCTAACTCTTGCCTGGTGTTTGTCGGCAATTTAAAAATTAGGTCTTTCAATCTTCCCCAGAGATAGAAGTCCATGGGTGTTAAATCCTGTGACCTTGCCGGTCAACGGTTCGGACCCTGGTTGGCTATCCAGTTATTGTCAAAATTGGCCAATAAAAAATTACTAATAACTGGAGAGTTATGAGGGGGTGCCCCGTCGTGTTAAAAAAATATATTTCTAAGATCCATCAACGCCAGTTCATCAACAAGGGGTTCCATCTGCTGCCTTAAAATTTCTAAATATCTCTTGAGAGGTTCGTCAATAAATGGACCTATAACCCTGCCTCTAAAAATTCCTGCCCACACATTAAATCCAAATCTGCCTTGATTTCTCTACTCCACAACTAAATGAGAATTTTCTTGTGCCCACGTATAAAAATTGTAACGGTTAAAAATACCTGCATTGCTTACATAAGCTTCGTCTGTCCAAATGCAATTTAATGAAAAATTCGGAACATGGTTACAATTCTCCAGAAACCATTGTCAAAAATCCATACGCCGTTGAAAACCTCCGTCTCTAAGGTAATGAACTTTTCTTATCTTATATGGCCTGAATTTGTGCTTCTTCAAAGTACGACTTACGTTAGTTCTTGGTAGTCCAGTGGATTCTTTTAACTGTCGGATTGAAGTGTTGGGATTATTTCCGATAGTTCCTAAAACTACTATTTCTTCTAACTCCTTATCCCTGTTTGATGCATAATTTTTGGGTCTTTTCTTTTCAAACTGGCCACTATTAACTAGGTTATGTCGCAATCGAGCGAATATATCCTTGATGGGTTGACGCCTCTCTGGATACCGTTCGCGGTACAAATTACTTGCCGCTTCCGAATTTTCTCCGGTTTGTATGAAACACATACATATCCCATTTTTCGTAATTTTCAAACTTCATTGCGATTTATTTGACAATTCAATAACTGATCTTGAAGTAAAATTTGACAACTACGAGTAAACAATTGAATTAAACCATATGGCCGCTCCGTCCAAAGCCTACTTCATAAAATGTGTATTTAAAACTCGCGTAAAAACTGAAAACCTTTATATTTTGAAGTAGATTTAAGCAAAATATAAAGTGTGCTATATTTTTAGAAAGGTAATTTAAAATTCTATTCAGATAAATATACAGGGTATTCCATTTAAAAAATATATTTTTGCGTTAATAACTATTAAAATATTAGTTGTAAAAAATGTAGCTTACACTGTTGAAATCCACGTAAAAAATTCTTTGAGGATGTTTTTACAGAAATCAAAAATTTTCAATAGGAAAAGAATTACAAACATTTTTCCAAAATACTACTCAGTATATATCACCACTACACCAAACACTTTATTTTTGCACTCGACGCGCGTTTCGCTAACCATGTTAGCTTCATCAGGAGCGATGATTGACTCAATCATCGTTCCTGATGAAGCTAACATGGTTAGCGAAACGCGCGTCGAGTGCAAAAATAAAGTGTTTGGTGTAGTGGTGATATATACTGAGTAGTATCATTGTGCCAAAGATTCCACATTCCCAACTTAATTTTTCCAAAATGTAGATTTTTGAAAAACACTCTGTATATCTGAAACGGTACTAGATATCGATATACGGTTTTCACCATTGAGTTTATCATAAAAATTGAGCCTCAGATACCGACATCAGTTTTCTCCTTTAGATTAAACCTTTAAAAGTGTCCAATTTGGACCGCCCTGTACAAAACAACTTTTGCATCTTTTATTATTTGGCGCTCATACTTCCCTGCAATTATTTTTAAAAGCAAAAACACCAAACCGTATCTTGAAAAGGTGATAATTTAATTAATGACCGATTAATCTGCCGGTGAAGATGATTAATAACCACACAACTAAATATACCCGTAAACGGAAATGGCTAAATGCAGTTGGTTAGATTTTAATCTTCCTTACTTTAAGCAGTTTTGTATTCGATCCTACATTATTGTTACGTAAGCAAATTCACGTTGGATACGAAAATAATAAAAACACTCTTAGATTGTTTAATGTTAATGCTGGTCTGATCCACCTTTGGTAATGCTAGGTCAGAGCTGTTTTCCCCTTAAGTCTAGCCCTATCCATTTCACTATTTAATCTAAATAACTTAGCTAGCTAAATATGTTGCTGACCTGCTTAAAAGTTGTTTAAAGGAAATACCCTATACTTTAAAGGAATCTCCCAGGTGTCTGCTAATTCTTATGTGCCAAAGAACTGTAGCTTCAAGTAAACGACAAATAAAATAACCGGCCAAGTGCAAATCGGACATGCGCAATTAGTATTCCCTGCGTTGATTGCATTTAAAATAAAAAAAAAATTTACGGGGGGTAAAAAAATGATCAATGACTCACAAAACACGTAAAAACTACATAAAAGAAAAGGATTGTGGAGGCATTACAGGAACTCTCTGCTCTTTGGAATATCTTCTGTTATCAGAAAATCTGTGAAATATCTAGGAATAATAGTTAATAAAAAACTTACTTGACAAGACCACAAAAAAAGCAAAATTAGGAAGACCACAAATGTCGTAGGAGCATAAAAGGGCGTCCCCGGTTGCCCTCGGAGATTACGGTCAAAAATACTCAGATTTAACCAGACTGCAAATTATATTAAGGCCTTAGTGTGGCGGCTAGGTACTTAAAAAATAGGACAAAATGATCTACTTAGCCTGCTTGGCAATTACGAGTGTTATGAGAACATTAATTGGATTTTACTAATTCTACCGCCCTTGTAGGTTTGTATAAACTTTAAAGCGTCACGAGTTGCTTATCAACTTTTCAACTAAGAGTATTTGAACTCTCAACCAGAGACTCAACCACCATTTAGAGAAAACCATAGAGAATTGTCCTCTCCTGCAAATAAAAATGCAGGAGGGGATATTTTTTGGAAATTCGTGAGACACTAGGTGATCGCAGACATCTTGAACAGCTGGTCTATTAGGGCATGGAACGAGACTCTAAGAATAAAACAATTTAGGAATTTCATTGGACAACGAAACCATTGGTTCTTACTGAAATTAAACCGAAACGGCCTGAAGATGGATTGCAGAGAACCTCACAAGCTAATATGATCCGAAGGACCACTTTACTCACGTCAACGTCAAGAATTCTTTTTACCGTAAGTATGTTTTTATAATTTCCTTATATTAATAATTGTACATAATAAGGAGTAATTTCCTTTTGTACAGTTATCAGTACATCTGTTTGGTTATACAAACTTTACCTGTTTAAGTTTTATATTTCTACTCAAGGGTATTGT
>CM032452.1:54161540-54384040 GCA_019049505.1 Pachyrhynchus sulphureomaculatus
ATATATATATATATATATATATATATATTCCGACGAAATGAATTAGAAAACTTTTTGGCCTATTTAAATAGAATCCACCACCGCATACAGTTCCTTTGGAAGTAGAAGAAGAAAAAAGCCTCCCTTGCCTTGATGTGCTCATAGCGCGGAAAAACAACGGCCAAGTTCCATACTCAGTCTACCGGATGCCCACCCACACTAATAGATATTTAAACGCTGGCTCACACCACCATCCATCCCAGTTGGTAACCAACACTCTCGTATCGGCTCACCGAAACAGACACGAAACAGCAAGACATTACACAAATCACTAGGACCCTTAAGCAAGGTGGATATAAAGACCAGTCCATCCAGCGCTATCCACAGACAAGGACAGAAGAACGCGACCTCAACCAGAATAGATACCAATTACCGTATGTGAAAGGAGTTACAGATAGGATTGGAAGAATCTTAAGAAAACACAATATAGTTATATATTAATTATGATGAAATCCCCTTTTTAAGAAAAGTAAATACTGATGAAGACCAAATGTGGTCGAAACGTTTATAATAATGAACCAAGACCAAATTTGACAGAAAATATAATTTTACTAAAAACAATTTTTGCCTAAATTACCACATTCCCAAGAAGAAAAAAAAACAAAAAATTATATATATACGATACCACAAAACACTCTGGCAGACATCCTGGGTAACCCCAAAGACAAGAGGAAACTGGAAAACCATGGAGTTTACAGCTTCTCATGCGGAGACTGCCACAAATTATATATAGGGCAAACAAACAGAAGTATCTCCACCCGGATCCAAGAACATAAAATAAGTATCAAAAACAAACGAACATCAGCTATTTTTCAGCACAATCATGATACTGGTCACAACATCAATTTTGAGGGATTTAAATAAATAGCCTCGATTTCACATTATAAAATACGCATAGTTAAAGACGCCTTGGAAATCGAAAAGAATGGACAGGTAAATCAGCGAGATGATGCGCTGAATATCTCCACTACATGGAAGGGTCTACTAGCTAAACCAAGGAATAATCAAAACATCGAGAAGGCAACAGTCAACATAGCGCCGGAACCCGTAATTACTACCCAGCCGGCAAGCACCGATGCTCAGACGAACATGTCCGACCCCCCTCCCACGTACAATCTGCGTACACGCCGACCTATAAAAGACGACGACCGCACGTCGCTTTCTCAGTTAGCTTCGAGTGGCAGCAGCAGCAAGATCACAGAATCGAGTAGCAAGAGCGAGAGCACTTCAAAATGCCAAATGAGATTTTGACGAAACAACGTGGAAATTCATTTATATATATATATATATATATATATATATATATATATATATATATATATATATATATATATATATATATATATATCATATAAATTTGTAATTGTGTTATTACATCGTTACATTAACTTTTTCCATGTCTAGTTTGTTTCAGCACTGTCTATATCGTTTTCTATGTTATCGATAGGATTAAATATCTGCCATCTTTAATAGAATATTACAAATTTATACCTTCTCCATTTTCTTTCTGAATTTTGAATGCTACATTACCGTTACTACAAGAAAACATTACAAAGCCGCTACAATAACTCTTTATAAAACTTGATTCATGCGGATTATTTCCTTTTTCGAATACAACCAATTATAATTATCGTGTCAAATCGGGTATACAGCAACGAGGTGTTAATTAAAAAGAACAATTATTTATAGCTCTCACTGGACAACCAACAAGAGTCATGTTCTTTTATTTCATCGATAAATATGGTACATTACCAACAGAATAATATCAGCAAACTACGTAGATTTGAACGTCTTATTAGTCTGTAAGAAATATTACTATTCTCCGGAAATTACTGGACTGCTTCTCCCCGTCCGGCTTTTTCGTAGTATCGTCGTTACAATTACGTTGAAGTACTGATTAATAATTACGGAATTATTGTTAATAATTTTAGATAAAAGAAAAAGTCACTTAAAATAAATTTATTAAGAGATATTTCGGACAATCATTTATTATTAAGTCCTGAGAAAAAAATACGAAATACAAGCGTTAAATTTATGTGATAAATTTATCACACACATCCCGGACATAAGCAACTAACCACTTGTCTTACGGAATTTAAAACGGTCGCCATATATTTCATTGTTTTTATTAAAGCGTGCCGGTAATTTGTCTCAATACGGCGACAATGCCAATTTAGTTGACCTGAGGAATTTAGTACACCTATTTAATTTTAACGATAAAAATAGAGGTCGTATAACCATTGTCCTTTATTTATTTGCAAATATAAATTACTAATAATATGACACTGAAAACCGAAATTCATTTTGTTTATTAATACAGTTTATCCAAGTCCTGAATCGGCATTAAACTGTAGATCAACTTAGTCTGTGGAAACACTTAAAAGGCACCGACCGCAGGCAAAGGCGAGATGGTCATCTACGTCCGTATCGAATATGGAACTTTAAGAAAAAGATCCAAGGAGTATTTTCTTAAGATGTTGGACCTGATATATGTCATTACAGCAGGCAACTAATTCTATTACTTTATTGTTATCAGTTGGTATCACTTTAATCAGGACCGAACTTCTTCCTTTAGCCGTTTTCTACCCACTGTCGGATATAGGCCTCTCTCAAATCGTTCCATTTTTTTCTATGTAATTTTTTTTTCTCAGTCAGGAATCGTCTCAAAACTAAACAAATCATTGTTTATTGTGAAGAAAGGTCAGCTAAGTGACTACATATGGAAAAAAAAAAAATTTTTTTTGTAGAAATGACAGCCGTTCAAAAATAAACTCGGATTTTTTACAAAAATTTTGAGCTTTAAAAATTAATAAAAAATCAACAGTGCATCCATTCGAAAAAAACAACCGTAAATCAACTTCAAGATAATATTATAAAGTTATTAATTTTATCAAAATCGGTTCAGTAGATCTGAGAGTTGTAATGAAAGTAAAAACAACGATTTTATTAAGGAAATTCTACAATGGCAACTTATGGTACGGGCACGTGGGAAGAATGGAAGAACACCGAATACCAAAAATGGTTCTAAAGTGGGTACCAAGCGAAAAGAGGAGAAGGGGGAGACCAAGAGCGACATTGTTTGTTTGGAGGTGTTCAGAGGGTAATGTCATGGAGAAATCTAAGACCCGGAGATTGGGAAGATCGAAGAGGATGGAAACTGGGAACTGGAAGGTAAAGAACGCTATAAAAAAAAACCGGATTGATGATGGTCATGAGAAACTAAGTATAATGGAATCCTAGAGATTCAGAAAATTAAGGTTTGAATATTTGCAATCTATCAAAAGATATAGTGTTCCATAGGGAACACTAAAAACATTGCTTTTTACGATTTGTAAATATTTACCTTACACATCTTTAAGATTATTCAAGAAAGTTTTGCTAAAATAGTCTTTTAAGTTAGCGAAACTAACATTCAAAATTCCACAAGATTTGAAAGTGATTAATTTATGGCTGTTTAATGGCAAAGCATCGTGCACGGCCGCACTATATCTGATTGTATAAATGTTGGGTTTAAAATTTTATTGTGATAAGACAGTTGAATTTTAATGTTTTATGTACTGCAAGTACACAAATATATTAAAACAGTGTACAGTGTCCTCGCGTATATTTGTTACAATTTTAGTTATTAATTAATATCTAGTTCAATTTCGCTATCACTATCTTGTAAATCAGTAATAAGTTTGTTTACAGGTTCTAAACTATTTATATTTTTGTACATACATCTATATGAGTTTTCAATTTTTTTGACGTGTTGAATACAGTTTCTCCAGTTTTCAACGGTTACATTTTTGACTTCTGTCTTTATCAACTCAACCACACTACTGTTTAAAGTGGGTGTATTATTGTGAGCACGTATATTAGACTTTAGTTTATGCCATATCAACTCGGTCGCATTAAATACAATAACATGGTGGAAGCCAAATTATTTCGTGACCTGCTTCCTTTGCAATTTTATCATAAACATAGTCCTTTGAAAAATTGTACCTTTTTAAAACTTCTAACAATTGTTTAAATGTATAACTTTCATGGAACTATATGTCACGTTCGCACAAAAAGGCTCGTCTTTCCCTTTTTCTACTGGTGGAACTTGGTATATACCTTATTCATTTGGCGACTATGATAGGATGCATTATCCATCACAATACAGCTATTCTGTGGTATATTCGGCATTAATTTGTTTTGAAGCCAATCTTCAAAAACTTCAGCGGTTGTATCACAATGATAATCCAAGCTAGAATCTGAAATATGCTGCTACAAATAGACATTCTGGTATCCAGCCTACTTCTGACCATGCATGTAAAATATTTTTTTTTTACCTTTTTTTGATGGAGCTGTGGTGTGGCATTTTTTGGATTTATCAATCGATCCTTTTCTGGGTGTGTCGTGGGTGTCATACCAAGTCTTATCTAGGTAGATTATCGTTTGATTTTCCGATTTAGGTGTATTTATTTTTTGAAGATGTTCCATTCTGAGTTGTTGTAAGCGCCGTGTGCCTTTTGTCTATTTTTTTGAACAAAGACCCCAAACGACGTAGAATACGCGATAAAGTTGTAGTGGAACATTTTATGTCACAACTATCCTCGGACAGCCTCCGTGAAAGTGATAATAACGTAAGTACTTTTTGTTCTGCATACATGCGGATTAGGTCTTCTTGACAGTAATCAATATATTTCGACACACCTTTGTCTTTTCGTGTTTTTTTAGGCGCTATCGAATTATTTACAATTTTTCAAACTGTACTTTCAGGGATGCTTGTTAAAGCTGATGTCTCCATCAATGAAAAGTACTTTTCGTGGCCTCGCTCCACTAACTTTAAATAAACACTTTTAACTATCACTTTTGCCTCAACGGGCAAACAGTTGCGGCTTCTGATGGAAAAAACATTTTAGGACATTATTGAATTTTATATTACACACTATTTCAGTATAATACTGCAGAAAAAATGAAGAATATTCTTTATATTTATAAAAGCGGGGTATATGTATATGTATATATATATATATATATATATATATATATATATATATATATATATATATATATATATATATATACATATATATATATATATATATATATATATATATATATATATATATATATACATATATATATATATATATATATATATATATATATATATATATATATATATATACATATATATATATATATATATATATATATTATATATATATATATACATATATATATATATATATATATATATATATATATATATATATATATATATATATATATACATATATATATATATATATATATATATATATATATATATATACATATATATATATATATATATATATATATATATACAGTCCCTGGCCAAATTATTAGACCAAATTATTATGTATATATATATATATATATATATATATATATGCATATATATATATATATATATATATATATATATATATATATATATATATATATATACAGTCCCTGGCCAAATTATTAGACGCACTGCAAGATTTCATGTAAAATATTAATTACCGAGTGATATTGTACCGTTTTATTATTTTAAATTGATTTGTTTTTTATTTTTATATTATCCAATCAATTATCTATTTTATTTGACATAAATAAAACAGCATTAATTTAGAAAAGCATAAGTTTATTCAGTTTTAAAGAAAAGTGAAATTAATGTTAGTAAAAGTCAATATTTAGTTGAGCCACCTTTAGCCGCTATCGAAGCTTTAATTCTGCGCGGCATGCTATCAATGCAAGATTGTACTGTCTCCTGCATTTGAGGATGATGATTCCACACATGAATAATCTTTTCTAGGAGCTGGGTTTTGTTGGTAATCACATCTTTAGCCACTTCTCTTTTCATCAGCTCCCACACATTTTCAATGGGCTATTACCCGGCCAATCCAACAGAGGGATATTTTTTTCTGCCAAAAAAGCTTTAACAGACCGAGCAGTGTGGCAGGGAGCTCCATCTTGCATGAAAGTGAATGGTTCCCCATTTGGAAACCATTCTCTGAGCTGCGGAATCAACCGATTTTGTAATACTTCTTTGTACTGATCTTGCCTCATTATTCCTTTGACGACGTACAGACGTCCAGTGCCGTTGCCGCTGATGACTGACCAAATCATCACTTTGGTGGGATGTTTAACCGTCGGGACGACACAATCAGGATGAAACTTTTCTCCATGACGACGACGCACATACTGAGCTTTATTCTACAAAATTTCGAATGTGCTTTCGTCACTGAAGCAGACCTGTCAAAAATAGGAAAAATATATAAACTTCCATGTTTATTTGCTTTATTTAACTGAAAATGATAATAATGTATCAATTATTGATTAAATTGCTGTATCTTACCGATCTCCAGAAGTCCACATCTTTGTCTTGCCATTGTTTGGCCCACTTCAGGCGCTTTGCTTTCATTGCAGCTGTTAACTTGGGCTTCCTGGCGGGGCGACAGGCCTTAAAATCTAATTCTTTCAATTTTCCTCGAACATTGCGCTCAGAAGCATTTACGCTAGCATCCTGGAGTTGTGATGTTATTACCTTTGTGGTAGCAAATCTGTTTTCTACACAAATTTTCTTCAAACATCTCTCTGACCGTGGAGTAAAAATTGGTTTTCTACCGCATCTTTTCTTTCTTTTCGGGCTTAATTCCTTCCCTGACTCAATTTTCTTTTTTATGCGTCGTACACTAGCTTCAGAAACCTCCAATCTTCGTGATATTTCTCGGTTTGTAAATGTTTTCGCAATCACAAGGGCCTTCACTTCAGCTTTTTTACGTGGTGAAAGATCGCCTTTGCTACCCATAATGAAAATAGTCCAATTACTTTTTTAAAAACACTGCATACAAAATAAACTAATAACTGAGTAGTATAAAACTGTTAAACAAACAATCACAGTCCATAAAGCCACAGAAACACGTCCGTACCTGACTCGATTCCGATCGCGACTGATACAGGTTTGTACTTATTTACGTTCATGTATCACTTTGGCAACACAGTGTTGCCATATGTTAAAAATAAATACAAATATGTGGTCTACAACAATTCTTTTAAATAAAAATCAATAATATTGTAGTTTAAATATACCATTATTGCATAAAAACTCTTAAGAAACATAAAATTACTAAAAAAATACAGTGCGTCTAATAATTTGGCCAGGGACTGTATATATATATATATATATATATATATATATATATATATATATATATATATATATATATATATATATATATATATCAATTACGACCCTGTTACGGCCAGGTACGTGCGAAGATCCTAACGGTCGTTTAATGTTTTTATTGCATCAATTTGCCAATTCACTTTCTTAGATCTTGAAAAATACTATAATAGATTACCAGCTAAAATTTTTTTCTATAGTTATTACATTAGTAACCATGTGAAAGATATTGAACCTTACTTTTTTCCTTTTTATATTTTATATTTTTTTAATAATCCACCAATCCTTTACCGGGTTTGTAAAAATTAACAATATATTAATTTAATTCATTTAGAGACACTTGAGCTATCATTAATCGACATCTACACTACTTGGTCTCGAAAGCGCTAGTTGTTTTAAATTTGTGTCTAAAGATGACACTACGGTAGTTAAAAAAAAATTAATAGTTAAAAACAGTTTTACTAAAGACACCAGTAGCCTAAATCGAAGCCTATTGGCCAGTGCAAAAAAGAAGGGTTGATATATCGAAACCTCGCGAGGGTGTAAATAAGAATCAAATGATATTTGACAAGTTAATCGGGATTTGACCGTTGGTACTCAATGCACGATAAAAGCCTCCCTGAAGATAACCCACAATGGGAAGCTTTTACAAGAGGAATTTTAAAACAGTCTGTCAGGGAAGTTTCAAGACGTGGTTTCCTTTTCTTCCAAATTCGAAAAGTACTTACTTAATACCTACCTTTTTCTTTCATAATTATAAGTATCTTTTTCTACAGTGGTATTAATAGATTTATAAGTTATTTTCGTGTTTCCTCTTACTAACCTGTAGGTAATAATTAAAACAATACACCTATTTCTTATGGGAAAACGTTTTATGGGAGAGCGCGTAGCGACATTCTGATTTTTAGGCAATAAAAGAAAGAACACAGATAAAAAACCCAGTTTTTCGGGAAATTAGGCAACTTAAAGTAAAACCTTCTTCGTTAACTTTTTTTTCTTTTACTTAGCACACACACAGCTTAAAGTCAAAACGTAACAAATAAGAACAGGTAAACATCGTTCAAACCTATACCGATTGACCCTTAATCACTCTTGTCTTTAACTACCTGACAGTGACATATTTCGGCGAAATATGGCAAAAGAAATGGTTCATACTGTTTTAAGATTTTCGCTATGTTTCTGTACACAAAGATATTGAAACAACTATAATAAATTTAGATTATGACAGTGACAGGAACATCGAACTAAATATAGATAATGTAACGCATTTTAAATAATATATTTATTGTAGCTACTTTTTATTTTTACTTTTGTACTTGAGAATTAAATATTCCTTTAACTGCTATATTTTTTTTAGTATCCGTTAAAACTCCTAACCACATTAAGTTCGACCCTGCATTACTATTTCCTATCACAATATATACGAAGCAGGGTTGCCAGATATGTTACATAAGACTATCAAACGCAATAAATTTGATAGATCCCAGGTATTTATAACCTCACTGAAGATATCTCAATTTGGCAACCTTGGACTTAGTCAGTCTGAACGAACTTTAGTGAATTATTAAATCCTATCCGTCCTAAAGATATGTGTTATAAAAACTTTCGCTCTACAAACAACAACTAATAAACCCAAACTGATAGAAATAATTTATGAACCCTGTATCGCCAATTTACAAAAAAATCACCGAATATACATATATATATATATATATATATATATATATATATATATATATATATATATATATATATATATATACGTATAGAGTGTTATGGAAATCATAGCATATATTGGAACTGGTACCGCCTTGTATTAAGACCGATTGTTGAAAATTCACCTTAAATAGCGGATCTCAATAATAAAGTAAAAAAATCGACCCTAAGGAATGATAAAATGAACGAAATGAAGATATTGTTTTCGCTCCGCCACTGGTAAACAAAACAACTAAACAATAAGGCCGATTGTTAAGAAGAACATGATATTTACAGTGTTAGTAAGATTTAACTCAGCGCGGACTCATTATACGAAAAGCAAAAATTTGCCTAAGCTAGTTCGTACAATGGCGGCCTTTCAGATACGAGTAAAATTCAGTTTTGCCTTTTTTTAATTTTTCAAAAATTTTCGAATTAAAAAAAAAGTATTAAATGTGATGACCCGACGAATCAATCGTTTCATTATATTCAGTGATTTCCATGACACCCTATATATATATATATATATTATATATATATATATATATATATATATATATATATATATATATATATTCTATATAATTTATACATAGCCCTAGATCACGGTAAAATTTAGGAACAACGCCTTAAAAGACATTTTTAAAACCTAGATCGAAGTACACCATAACAGAAACTGACAGAAAGGTGTGTCTGACAACACTCATGCCAACACTTGAAAAAAACACAGGCAGATTCACCCGTTGTGCGTCTCTTCAGACAGACAAAGACTTTCTTGTTTGAGAGAATATGCCCATTATAAGCTAATAAACTCCATATAATGTATAGAAGAAACACCCTGAATGGAATCTATCGCAACATAAAAATCTTTTGGTTCCACGTTAAACATCTGGTCATTTCTAATTTGGATTTTTTTCTTATTTCTTGTTGATAGATTAAGGAATTTATATTTTTTCAATGCAAACTCAAAAATCATATTCATTGCTAAGCAACTTTACCTATTTATTAGTCAAAATTTCACTACTCACCCGACCAGATAATATTATTACAACACCAGTTGAGAAAGCCCAATATTTTCTTTAGACAGCGTATTATAAAATGTGTTTTAGCGAAGTTTGACACTAAAAAACTCCTGGCGCTGATGGAATACTGGAATAGTAATCAAAAAATGCGCGAGGGAACTAACACTAGCTTTCTGTAGACTTTTCAGCCTATCCTACAGAAAGAGAATATTTAGTTCCTGCTGGAAATGCGGTACAATTCAGCCAATACGTAAAAGAGGTAAGAAAACCTGGTCAAACCACTACCTACCAGTCGCACTGTTTTCAATAATATCGAAAGTTTTAGAAAAGGCTATCAATCAGCATCTTCTACAGGAAGGAAGGATTCAATATTATTAGCGATCCTCAATATGGCTTTCTTAAGCAAAAATCAATAGAAAATTTCCTTGGAGATCGTTGCTCATTTACATTAACGATCTAAGGGAAAAGACCAGGAATCCAATCTATATTTTTGCATATAACAGCATGCTTATTACTTCATTCACTTTGAACACTGGAACATGAGCTACTCATGCAACCAGAAAGTATTCAACTTAACAAAGATCTAGAAGAAATTCTATCTTCTGGTGACAGTAACCAAGTAGAATTTAATACTACAAAAGCTGAAAACTACAGTGAAAAATAACGTTGCGGGACCCACTATAGTTTTGTCGAGACAGTTTACTTCTCTAGCATCGTTACTTAACTCGCTGGGCATTAATTTGGGAGCAAATACGTCTTGGCATGAACTTGTTGCATGCATAGCAAAGAGAGCTTCTCAAAAGCTGGGAATATTATCTCGAACTAGGAATATCGAAGAACATTTGACGACTTGAGTCTATTCTACAAGTATTTTCATGGAAAGTGTTCAATGAATGTAGCTCGCTTAATTCCTCCCAGAGCGTTGCATGCCCGCAATACACGTTGCGGTAATACTTCTCATCCGTATGAGGTTCAGCTTGTCCTTCCTCGTACAACCCTTTTTCAAGCAGTCTTTTTATATGGAGAACCTCAGCCCTTTGGAGCGATTTACTCAAGTCTGTATTTCCCATCGAGCACAATTTACATTCAAGACCAATGTGAATCGTTTTTCCACACACGAGTTGCTCGTGTAACGTTTTATGGATGCCCATAAAAAAAATCATAAAATATTTATTCACGATAAGTCCTTTTACTGAGATTCATATCTCATCAAATAAAACATGAACACTCTCACCGTGGTTTCATACGTTTTAGCTGAGTGCCCTCGGGGAATCACAAGCATAATACTAATTTAACTCATAAAAATAATACTTTTAATTCATCGAGAGTTCTATTTACATAGAAAGCATACTCATAAACGATATTACAGCGGCTGTCCACTCACCAGCTGGGGAGTGTTTTTCCAATTTTTGAACAAGGTCGTTAGACACTGGATCAGGACTATAGGGTGGTTGTTGTAACTTGACCCCATTAAAACTGTTTTCACCAAAATTTTACATCGAATAAAGATGTGCCATAATTGCCGTATACTTGGGACATCCTTTCATGAATAGCCCTCGGTATATTTTTCACTTAAGTGGGAAACCTTATCACTGTGCTGCTGCTCTAAATTATTTTCACCCACTTTTAGGAAAAAAAAAATCATAAAAACTGCAAAACTCAACGAATTGATACAAAAATAACGTTTATTCATAACTAGGCAGTTAACTTAATAGAAAAATATTCTCGTAGTAGCAGTAGCTGAGTTGTTTTAAACAACATTTTCGTCTTCCTGTCATGTAAATTTTGCCTGATTACTTGTATTTTATAAATAAATAAATAAATCAAATGATAATCTGGTAGTAACCCTGCAAGACATATTAGACTACCTTAAGATATCCTAGAAAGGCTCTTTTAAGTCGGGAAGTTCTGACTGGTTTAGTGTTCTGGATAATGCAGTCATAAAAAATAAGCCTATTGCCTTGAACTGACGACTAAATTTGATTAGTCGATGCATTTCCAGCCAGCTAAATAATTTTTAATTCTATGTAATGAACGACTGATTTTGTCAAATTTCCACTTTATTTAGTTTCATTGAAACTGTATGGCGCGTTTCGCTATACTATAGCTTCTTCTGATACAAAATGATATTTGAATATTAGTGTTGTTACATTTATACAAATACCGTAAGGTAGATAGATAATAAAATTAATACTATATGCTAATGAATATTGCTGAGAAATCCATTCTGAATATTAATTGTATAAATTGAGTAAAGGAGAGTTACCATGGGGCAGACAGGTATCTGTTTGTTCTAAACAAATACATCGACAAGAATTTAGCAATTCATTTTTGTATTGGTACCGATATGTAGACGACATATTTGCTTGTTTTAATGGTACAGAGCGTCAACTTGACAATGTTTTTAACTATATAAACTCAATACATAAAAATATTAAATTCACTATGGAACTAGAAGTCGACAATAAAATTAATTTTCTTGACTTAACGATAACCAGACATTACAACAAACACAAATTCTATATTTTTCACAAACCCTCACATACAGATACTACAATAAACATAAAATCAGCTCACCCCCTACAACACAAATTGCTAGCTTACCACAGTATGTTGCATAGACTTGTAAGTGTCCCCTTATCTGTAGATGATTTTAATAAAGAATTAAATCTAATAAAACAAATTGCTGTTAACAACGGATATTCTCCTGACACCATAGACTCAATTTAAAAAAAAATAAAAACCGGTCAAGTGCAAGTTGAACTTGCGCAAATAGTGTTCCGTAGGTTGATTTCTTTTAAAATAAAAAATGTTGTAACGGGAGTATAAAATGATCAGCGACTTCACAAAACACACCCCAAATGAGTTTTCAACAAAGTTTGTTTCCAATCTTTACTGAAAATTGATGACCTTGAAATTTATGTTTTTTTTATATACCAGATAAATTATTAAAGGTAATGCACTCGTGATAATTTTCGTTCAATCTACACCCCGTGGAAAATATTCCAGAATTTTTTCAAAATTTTTTGATAAGTACTTTTCGAGATAAGGCGGGTGGACAGCAATTTTTCGCGATTTTTTAAAAATAATACAAAGAAAAGTGCGTGCAAGTATTACATTATATATATATTTTTTACTCGTGTTTTCACAAGCTTTCATTGGACACCACAATCGATTACCTAGTAAAAAAAATTTTTTTTCACTTCCGATTTCACCCCCCAAAACTAACCCCTTAAGTCAAAATTTAACTTTCAAAACTACATGGCTCTGATGAGGCCATCAATTCCTATATTATTACCAATTTTCAACTTTCTATGACAAATAGTTTCGGAGAAAAATCGGGTATGACAGACGGACAGACAGACACCGAAGTCATCTTATAAGTGTTCCGTACGGAACACTAAAAATAAAGCTATTTCTTTAGTATACCCCAAGAAAGAAAACACAGGGAAAAAATATAACGTTTTAACCTATTTTGGTAACACGTCGGAGAAAATTAAAAACCACTTAAACAAATATAATATCAACATAGCTTTTAGAACAAACAACTCGTTAGGAAAATTCATTAAAAACGCAAAGAGAAAACAAATTAGATCAAAAAAATCTGGAGTGTATCAGTTGAATTGTGGTTCTTGTCATAAAAGTTACATAGGTCAGACAGGTCGCTCATTCGAAACTCGGATTTCAGAACAAGAAAGAAGCTATTAAAAAAACAAAACTGACTCAGCGTACAGTAATCATTTAACAGAATCAAAACATCTTTTTGACGATAAATTTAAAATTCTACACATACAAAACAAAGGCGTAAAATTAAACCTATTAGAAACTTTAGAAATAAATAGAATTAAAAATTCAGACATCATCTTAAACGAACAAAAAGTTACAAACAGATACCTGTCTGCCCCATGGTAACTCCCCTTTACTCAATTTATACAATTAATATTCAGAATGTATTTCTCAGCAGTATTCATTAGCATATAGTATTAATTTTATTACCTATCTACCTTAGCGTATTTGTATAAATGTAACAACACTAATATTCTAATATAATTTTGTATCAGAAGAAGCTATAGTATAGCGAAACGCGTCCTACAGTTTCACTGAAACTAAATCAAGTGGAAATTTGACAAAATCAGTATTTCATTACATTCGTTATGAATTTGCATCAAGTAACAGCCACAACAATTCAAAGTTTTAATTCTATTTTAAAATAACACTCAATTTTACGTTAAAATTTACCGTCACCTTATACTGCGATACTCACCCTACTTCCTTGTCAAAAAAACAGTGATTGATTGCTGTTAAAACTTTTAAACAAACGGGCTTTTGAGAGTATTAGTTAAGTGCTGACAACACCTATTATTTAATTATTATTCTTCTTCCTGAACCGTGAAGAAGAGTGTAGTACCAAGAATAGTACCGTGTCATTAATCATTTAGAAATTAACCCTGGTATAAGGTCGGTCTGTCAGTAGAAATACGAGAACCAAATTATATTAAATTTAGATCAAGAGTCTATAATTTTTTGTCACCGGCTTCAACAAATCTGATTACAATCTATCACGTAAAACCTGACCGTTCATATTCTTGAAAAAATGTGTGCCATCAATGTATTCTTTGGTGTGCTAACAATGGCGTAATTACCTTAGTAAGTTGTCCAATCACCTCCTGCATCCATAATCGCCTAGCACCTTCGAGCCATGCTGTCGACGAGATTTTCTGCATACTCTGCAAATTTTTCGAATCTCGCGAGACAACTCAGTCAAAGTCCCCAGCGTCTGTCCTCTAAGCTTCGTTTTCAATAGGATTAGCGTCCAGCGATTCTGAAGGCCAGTGTAGTATCTTATCATGAGCCCGACCAAGCTGCTTCGCGACGTAATTTTCGCCCAGTAAAGGTTTCTGGACCTGATAATCTTTATGAGGAGATGTTTCAACTTTTAAATGAAGAAAATATTTCCATCTTGTGCAGCTGCCTAAACTCCATCTACAGTACAGGAACTATACCAAAGGATTGGCTTAAGTCTGTGTTCGTACCATTAACTAAAAAGCCAAATGCGAACAGATGTGAACAGTACCGTCCTATAAGCCTAATGAGCCACGCTTTGAAAGTAATGCTTAAGATCATTCACCATAGAATATGCAATAAATGCGAACAAGACGTTAGCGAAGAGCAATTCGGATTTAGACAAGGATTTGGAACTCGAGACGCACTTTTCGGGCTGAGTGTATTTTTACAGAAACGTAGAAATCAAAGGAAGGACGTTTACTTGTGTTTTATCGACTACGAAAAAGCATTTGACCGGGTGAAGCATCCACAATTAATACAAATGCTTCAAATTATGGGCCTTGACGAAAATGACATCAGATTCATTACTCACCTATATTGGGATCAGGTGGCGACAATACGAGTAAATAGCAGAGAGTCTGAGGAAATAGGAATTAAAAGAGGTGTTCGTCAGTGATGTGTTCTTTCCCCGTTCCTGTTTAATCTATACCCTGAGCACATATTCCAGAAGGCTTTAGAGAATGCCACAGATGGTATCAAAGTTAATAGCAAAATCATTAACAACCTAAGGTACACTGATGATACCGTTACTATAGCAGATACAGCGAATGGACTTCAGCGTCTTATGAACAATATATCTAGGGAAGGCGATATTTTAGGCATGAAAGTAAACGTTAATAAAACGAAAGTAATGGTCATTTCAAGAACATCCGGGTTGCAAACAGATATTCGTGTTTACGATTAAATGATAGAACAAGTAAGCAAATTTAAATATCTAGGGTGTTGGGTAACTAATGATTTGAATCCTGAAGTTGAGGTACCAGTTCGCATTGAAATGGCTAGAGCGGCTTTTCTCAAAATGAGAGACCTCCTGACAGACTCAACCCTCTCCTTGGATACTCGTTACGTTTTGTAAAGGTCTATATATATTCAGTGCTTTTATATGGAGTTGAGGCCTGGATCTTGGGAAAACGATCAATTTGGAGTCTTTCCAATTATGGGTCATACGCAGAATATTGAAGATCTCTTGGGCAAAGCGTCTTACGAATGAAGATGTAGTTCGTCAAATGGGTAGAGAAAGAGAACTATTGTCATTTTTTAAAAGACAAAAAACTCGTTACTTGGGACATATTTATAGGGGTCCATGTTACTCACTGCTCCGGTTCTTGATGGAAGAGAAAAAAAAAATTGAAGGGAAAAGAGGTGTGGGGCGTCGAAAATGTTCCTGGCTGAAAAATATACGAGATTGCACAGGTCTGGATACCCACACTTTATTAAGAATTGCCCAGGATAGGAAAAAATTCACCGTGATTACAGCCCAACTTCAGTAATGGAGATGGCACTATAAGAAGAAGAAGAAGAAAGGTTTCTTAAATCTGCTTCGGAATTTAACATCATGAACACCACATTTTCTTAATTTTACCGCTCCTTGACGCAGCGTCTATTTAAGGTCCCGTGAAAACAAAATCACTATTCTTTTTTCGACTTTGCCTACCGAGCCACGTTTTGGCAAGTCGTCGACATTTTTCGTCTCGTTAAAATGATTTACCAGCTTCTTTACAAACCACAACAACTTTTTAATATATTTATCGGCGGCGGAATATGTAATTTTAGGTCCCTTTGGATGGGAACAAAGAAAGGCTGCCTCAAACCGACGCGGAAACAAATGATTTATTTTGGATTTTACGTGATTTCGACGAAAGTTCGGAATCGACTGATACTTTTACTAAAATGTGTCGTAGACATAGGTTCCCTCTAGCGACTTTTTGTTGAATCGCTAGAATAACATCTACGAAACATGAATTATCGCGAACACGTTCTTACTTGACAAACTGTATATGTAATACAACTACAGTGGTGCAACTTAATCTGATGACATATATGTTTTATAGAGTTAAAAATGCAGTAGTACGGCGGCAATCTTAAAACAGTATAACTCATTTCTCTTGTCTTATTGTGGCAAACATATCCTTTATTGAAATTAAATTCTTTGAGTACCTGGGCCAAATCAGATTTTTATAATTATTTTCGAAATATATACTAATTGCTAACACGAACACTTTATTCTACCCACATCTTTTCGAACTTTTCTCTTCATGACTTTTTAGCAATATCGCATACCGTGAATACAAGTATTTTTGAAAAATGCAGGTTTTCACGACCGGTTGAATTAATATGGGTTTCTTTCGGGAGTAAAGGATTCACATTTTCTGAAACAAATCACGGACATTATACTAAAACCACTTGATGTATTGGTAAGCTTTGACGTGGTTTCACTTTTCACGATGCTACCTGTTGGCGAGACTCTACAGCAAATCGGCTATCACATTCCAGAGGATATTAAGGCAATAATTAAGCACTGCTTAAGCAATACTTATTTCCAGTGGAACCAGAACTTCTACAAGCAGGCCGATGGCGTGGCAATGAGAAGCCCACTAAGTCCAGTTGTAGCCAGTTTCTTTATGGAAAAATTGGAGCAACATGCACTTGAAACAGCTAGCAAGAGACCGTCTCACTGGTTCCGATATGTTGATGATACATTTATTATTTGGAGCCATGGGGAACAAGATCTAGACGAATTCTTGAGACACCTGAATTCCATTAACAATAGAATCCAATTCACCATGGAGAAGGAGAAAGACAAAAAAATCCCTTTTCTAAACATGCTAATTGAAAGAGAGGACAAAGGAAAATTGGGTCACAGAGTGTATCGTGAACCAACACACACTGACAGATATCTAAACAAGGACTCGAATCATCACCCTAAACAAAAAGAGGGATAATAAAAACTTTGACAGACCGAGCAATCCCAATATGGCAACCAAAACACCTGCCAAATAAATTCGAACATCTAAGAACAGCCTTACAGAACAACGGTTACTCTCAGCAAGAAATAGAAAGAGTCCCTCGTCAGAATAAAACTACAAAAACTGACAACAAAGACAAGCAATCCACTGGATGCCAAAGAGTTGTCTTACCTTTTGTGAAAAATGTAACGGACCGCATTGGAAAATTGCTACGTCGGCACGATATTAATACCACATACAAGCCAACACGGACAATAAAACAAAATCTAAGATCGGTCAAAGACCAGAATCACCCATTTTTCTCTGCAGGTGTATATCGAATTCCATGCAGTCAATGTTGGTGTAACGCAACGTAGCATTAACACACGGCTAGCTGAACACAAAAGGAATTGCCGACTAGGACATACAGACAAATCTGCCATAGCCGAGCACACGTTGACCCAGAAAGACCACAAAATACTGTTCGACCAGACTTAAGTTTTAGCCAACAACGTATCGAGCTACTACCCGAGGTTATATAGAGAAGCTATTAAAATCCACAAACGCAAACGGAATTTCAATAAAAAATACGAACAGCTTAATCTTGAACTTTGACACCCTCCTTACGACAAACAAAAAACGTTAAGAAACAGAGAAATGTCGCAGGCGTCTGATTAGCCGAGAGTTCAAATAGCCACGCCTACTCCGGAACACACTAAACCAGACAGCGCTACATCGTCGAACACAGTTGACAGTGAACAACCAAGAAGAAACCTTCGACCACTGCCACATCGCCTTTGAAAATATTGACCGCAGTGTCAACGAAACGTCAGGAAGTTAATATTTGGAGAACACAGCCTCAACTCCCGAAAGAAACCCATACAAGTATTTTTGTTATGTCACTTATTTATTTTACAGCACATACATTATCGCAACCCCTTTTCATTAGCTGTTGCCAGACATTATTTATAATTCGTGTTGCATCGGGTAATAAATGTACTTAAAAAAACTTAGAAGAAACTCTTCTGAACACTCCGCTTGTTAAAAGTCTTGAAGTAGACACTCCTATCTAACTCGCAGAAGTAACACCTCAATGTGTGAACTATTTCGGAACTTTTAAAAAACTGAGCTCAATTTCTGCGAACCCCTTGTTAACTCTATAAGTATTATTTCTATATTTATTTTACCTGATTATGCCTAAGGATTAAGTAGGGGTAGGCCGCTGCGTACGGACCTGTCATTGTCAGGTAGCAAAAGCAAAATTGATTAAGAATCAAAGAGTCAAACGTTATATGTTTAAATCAACTTTACATCGACAGTTCTAAAGATGAACTTTTCAACTTTAAACTGATTCTAATACTTGGACTGAAAAGTTTTTGGTCTAGCTACTTAAACCACATTTTTTTTTTTCAAAATTCGACGTTATTCATCAATATAGTCTCCTTCAAGAGCGATACAATCAGTCCATTGCTTTTCTAACATTTCTATGGCTTTCTTGTAGAAGGATTTGTCTTTGCCTTCCCGCGAGTATTTTTTTGAGGTCTGCGTATAGATAATATTCGCTAGGGGCCAAATCTGGAGAATATGGTGGATGAGAAAGCAATTCGAACTACAATTTTTGCAATTTTGCCGTCGTAACCATTGACTTTTGACACGGCGCATTGTCTTGATGAAAGAGCACCTTGTTCTTGTTCATTTGGGGCCGTATCTTTGCGATTTCTGCCTTCAAACGCACCAATAACTTTATATAATATTTCCTATTGATGGTTTTTCCCTTCTCAGCATATGAAAATTATTCCATGGGCACCACATAATACAGCTTCTCAGCCGACTGTTGTGTCTTTGATCGCTTCGGGTAATGGTGGATCCATGTTTCATCCATTGTCACATATCGCATGAAAAAATTCTTTTTATTGCGCTTAAGCAGATCCAAACAGCGCTCAGAATCATCAACACATTGTTGTGTTTGGTCCACTATGAGCAAACGTGCTATCCATTTCGAATAGAGCTTTCTCATGCCCAAATGTTCATGCAAAATATGACCAACACGTTCTTTTGATATCCTTAGGGTGTCAGCTATCTCACGCAATTTCACTTTACGGCCATTCAAAACAGTTTTGTGAATTTATTATATTATTAATTTATAATTTTAAAGGAGTAAATGATAAGAAAAAACTACTTTAATACAACATTATGCGTAAGCTAAAACTTTCATAGCCTTTGTGGTCTAGAATTAAAATTTTCATATTAAGAAATGTATTAAATATCTAAATAAGTCCGCCCATAATTATCATCCCTTTTATTAACTTATTTGTTGCTGAGTACCCGATATACAGCAATTCAAGAAATATCCACATAGTTCAAAGTAAAAAAATGTGTATAAAAGTCAACTTTCCTCGCAGAGCATGTACCATAATTTAATGTAAATATGTCTAAATAACCTTAACCTAAGAATACAAGTGTAAGACCTCTTGGGCAACATGCCCCATGGATATAATAAACTGATTATTATTCACCTTACGACCACTACTTTTATATTTACGTCTAGCATTTACGACAAACAACTACCGACCAGTCGCACTGCTTTCAATAATATCGAAAGTCATGGAAAAGGCTGTCAATCAGCATCTTCTAAAATACCTTGAAGGATTCAACATTATTAGCGATCTCCAATATGGCTTTCGTAAACATAGATCAACAGGAAATCTTCTGACTTATGTAACACATGTTTGGAACAACACAATTGAATACTTCGGAGAACCTCGAGCGGTTGCTCTTGACATATCCAAGGCATTCGACCGTGTTTGGCACGATGGACTCTTGGCTAAGCTAGGCTCTTATGGTATGTCTGAAAAGTTCCGTTTGTGGCTCTCATGTTTCCTCAGAGAGCGTTCTTTACGAGTCGCAGTCGACGGATTTCTTTCTAACACCTTTACTGTTAACGCCGGTTTCCCTTAAGGCTTCATACTGTCTCCTACTCTCTTTCTTATTTACATTAACGATCTGCTGGGAAGGACCGGGAATCCAATCTACAACTTTGTACATGACAGTACGCTTATCTCTTCATTCACTTTGAACGCTCGGACATCGGCTGCTCAGGCGAATATCCGCAGACAGCAGGAAGTCATTCAACTTAACAAAGATCTGGAAGAAATTCTATCTTGGGGTGACAGCAACCAAGTGGAATTTAATGCTACAAAAACCCAGGCAGCAGTTTTTTCTAGAAAAGTTAACGTTGCTGCACCCGACATAGTTATGTCGGGGCACTTCATTCCCCTAGCATCGTCACTCAATTTGTTGGGCGTTAATTTGGGAGCAAATATGTCCTGGCATGAACATGTTGCAGGCATAGCAAGGAGAGCTTCTCAAAAGTTGGGAATATTATTCCGAGCCAGAAAGCTTTACACTCCACAACAACTGTTAATTCTTTACAAGGCTCAAATTCGACCAACTATGGACTACTGCTCCCATGTTTGGGGCTCCGCTCCCAAACATACGCTGCATTTGTTGGATTCTGTTCAGAGAAGGGCTGTTCGTCTGATTGGAGACCCAGAACTGACCGTGGCCTTGATTCGCTGGAACATCGAAGAACGGTTGGCGACTTGAGTCTATTCTACAAGTATTTTCATGGAGAGTGTTCGAAGGATGTAGCCCGCTTAATGCCTCCCAGAGCGGTGTATGTTAGAAGTACACGTCGCGCTGATACTTCACATCCGTATGAAGTTCAGCTTGTTACCCCTCGTACAACGCTTTTCAAGCAGTCTTTTATATGGAGAACATCATCCCTTTGGAATGGCTTATCCAGGACTGTGTTTCCCACCGAGTACAATTTACAGCGATTCAAGAACAACATGAATCGCTTTTTCCGCACACGTGTCGCTCCTGTAGCGTTTTAGGGACTTCCCTGCAACACGTGTGCTAGACCTATAAAAAAAAAAGCGTTCTTTAAAGAAGCTTTGGAATTTCTTTTATTAACTTAAACACCTGGATTATCATAAGCGACAGAATAGATTTTGAATATGAACCTTCCGACCGGAATAAGAATTAGACTTCAGATGAGGATCTCTCTTCTTCTTCAGGTACCATGACTGTTCAACGATCGGTTATCATGGTGGCAACCATGTTGATGATGATCGTTTTATTGACAGCCGCTCGGAAGAGTTGAACCGTAGACCTTCCGTACCACTGTCTCAAATCTTTCAACCACGATGTTCTCCTTCTCCGTAGACCATGTCTGCCTGGAATCTTTCCCTCTATAGTCAGATGCAAGATTTCGATTTTTTCTGGATGTCTCATAATGTGGCCAAAATATTCTAATTTGCGTCGTTTGATGGTCGCGATTATCTCCAAGTCCTTGTCCATGTGAGTGAGAACGCTATTGTCACTAATTCTGTCCATCCAACTAATTTTCAGCAGTCGTCGATACACCCACATCTCGAATGGCTCCAGCCGTTTAACTATTGCTTCAATTAGCGTACAAGAGAACCGGAAAGACATAGGAGCCTACCATTTTCAGATGAGGATGATGATTTTTAATTATAAATAAATAATTTAAATTCCAAAGAATTACTATGTCATCTAGTTACCTAACCAGACTTCAGGTGGCTACAAACTAGTAGATAAGAAATATTTGAACGTAAACAACCCAGCGTAGGATCGGTTGTTCCAAAAAAATAAATATTCTTTATGTAGTACAAAAATAAAATAAAATTATTTCTAAGTATATTATATTATTCATAATTCATTCCTCTTTGAAACTCCTACTCCCAACGTAACAGATTTATAATATTTTTAGAATCTTAATTTTAGTTCCTGGAAAACGTCGGGATTACATTACTTTAAATATACTTATTTTAGATTATTACGGAAAGAAAAGATGGAAAACAATAACAAATTTTAAAATATATCTTTGTTACAGATATTCACATAACGTGGGGTAGTATCAACCGAAATGAAGCGGAAAATTAAACCACGAAACAATTTGCATTGCATTGCATGTTTATACGCATCAATATTGCTCCATTTTTGACCCAATTACATGCTCGCGATATTGACATTATTATGGAGACGAGTTCGGTCGGAAAGATTTTAGGATAGTGCTGGTTTGATTAGAGGTGCAAAAGAGCAATATGGTGACATTTAGATTATAAATTCCACTACTGGCCCACAATAGTATGCAAAAAAAGAAACTGAATTAGCCAATGGAAAATTGTTTCGTAGAACTCTTAATGACGTTTATATCTAAATAAAATCCCATTTACTAAAATTTTTTTGGTTACTCCCCTCATATAGACATTGCTCAATCAAATAATTACATTTTTACTATCAATAAACATCGAGTTTAACAAACTTACATACATTTTTATTTTCGATATTAGACTTAAAAAAAAATGACAATTTCGAAATCTTAGAACTCAACTCCGCTGATTTCAAAGTTTAATTTATATTGTACCAGATTTAATGGTATAATACCATTTTAAATTAAGTCCCAACTAAAGTCAAAGCTTCTTCTTCTTATTTTCCTTATGCCTTACATAGATCTGATGACCTGTTAATTCCGAGGTTGTGCGATTTCTTGAGAAGTAGGTTGCCAACTATCTCTCCATGTCTTCGGTGGTCTCCCCGGTGGATGTTTGCCTGTTGATTTTTTTTCCAGAGCAATCCTTGGTAGTCTGTGCTCTTCCATTCTTTTTACGTGGTTATGCCACTGTCGTCTTCTCTATCGACTACGTCTTCCACGCCACATTGTTCCCCGATATCCGTATTTCGTTCCTATCCCTCCTTATTTTGCAAACTATTGCTCTTAGGGTTTTATTTTATTGGTGTATTCTCGTGATTCTATACCGTATGTCATTATCAGTCTAGTGTTTCTTCTTCTTCTTATAAGACAAGATCTTGATTCATCTGTTCTTAAGCCTCTTGTGATGTGGATATCCAGCTTTCATGCTACTTTTTTGGTGGTCGACCGGGAGGTCTTCTTGTTTCTGGTTTTTCACCCTTAGTTCATCTTGGCCAGCTATCAGTTGGCATTCTACCTACGTGATCCCTCGAATATTGACGTCTTGATCTTGTGAAACAGACGATGTCTTGAATCTTGAGTTATTCTCGTATAGTTGTGCTTCGTACCTGGTCCCTTAGCATTATTTCTTTGATAGTGCGCAGTATTTTCATTTCTTTAGCTATCATGAGAGTTTTTGGTTGTTGGTGTTTCTACTCCTGTTCCTGCTGCATACTTAGAACACGGTTCTATATACACGCACTTTACTTTCCGCGGTCTTGTAGATATTTTTCCATATTAAGTTCCTCAAACAACCAGATATTTGCAATGCTTTATTTGCCTGATTAAGTACCTCTTGATATAGATTTTTTGAACTCGATACCTCGTTTGTGCTATTGTTTTGTTGTAGATAGCTAATTTACATCT
Source organism: Pachyrhynchus sulphureomaculatus (assembly GCA_019049505.1). Taxonomy (NCBI): domain Eukaryota; kingdom Metazoa; phylum Arthropoda; class Insecta; order Coleoptera; family Curculionidae; genus Pachyrhynchus; species Pachyrhynchus sulphureomaculatus. Next base: position 54,185,694 of record CM032452.1, read on the forward strand.
AATGGGATCTTTAGCTATAGTCATTGATTCAGTTTTTTCCACTGATATTCTCATGTTGAAAGGTTTTGCTCTTATTGGGAAACGATGTGTTAGTCGCTCTAAGCCATCTTCATTTTCTACTGTTAATATTGCATCATCAGCAAAGTACAATATTTTTCGAGTTTTCCGTTCCATTGGGTCTAATGCAAGTCTTGTATATTTTCACCTGTTGTTGATTCGTCCATACATCTCTTAAGCAGCCTGAGATAACTACTATTTTATTAATTAATCAGTTAAGGTCTCTAACTGGGTCGTGATAGGTCCACAACAAGGTATTTGAACTGGGTTAACTGTTCTATGAGTTTATCTTCCACTACGAGTTTACACCTGATGGGATCTTTAGTAATAGTAATACCTTTGGTCTTTTTTGTAGATATGCGGATATTAAATTGTCAATCAGCGTGATAAAATTTAAAAAGTTGTCATTTCCGGCGATCAGAGCGGCATCGTCTGCGTAACAAACCAGACTAATTCTGTGATTACTCATTCCGTATCCCAAGTTAAAGCTAAAGTGAAATAAACAATTTAGTTAATTCACAATTTCCACTATATTCTGTAACTTTTCACAATTGTTTCGGTACACCGTATAGTATTTTTCACGATCTAAGAAAGTGACTTAGCTACCTATATCCATTCAAAATTCAACAAGATTCGAAAGTGATTAATTTATGGCTGTTTAATGACAAGGCATCGTGCAGGGCCGCACTATACCTAATTGTATAATTGCTGGGTTTAAAATTTGTGACAAGACAGTTGAATTTTAATGTTTTATGTACTGAATAATACACAATATAGTAATTACACAAATATATTCCAACAGTGTACAGTGCCCACGCGTACATTTGTTACAATTTTAGTTATTAATTAATATCTAGTTCAATTTCGCTATCGCTACTATCTTGCAAATCAATAATAAGTTTTTATAAAGGTTCTAAACTATTTATATTTATGTACATACAGCTATATGAGATTAAAGCGGGTGTATTGTTGTGAGCACGTATATTAGACTTTATTTTATGCCTTATCAACTCGATCGCATTAAAGATACAATAATATGGTGGAAGCCGAATTATTTCGTGTCCAGCTTGCTTTGCAATTTTATCACAAACATGTACCTTTAAAAAATTGTAAGTTTTTAAAACGTCTAACAATTGTTTAACTGTATAACTTTCATGGACATATATGTCACGTTCCCACAAAAAGGTTTGTATTTCCCTCTTTTTACTGGTCTAACTTGTTACCTTATTCATTTGTCGACTGTGATAGGATGCATTTTCCATCACATTCGATGGTATATTCGGCATTAATTTGTTTTGAAGTCAATCTTCAAAAACTTCAGGGGTTGTATCACAATGATAACACAGCCTCACAAAAAAAAAAGTGGGGTATACTTTTGATGCGATATATCAGATCTGTAGTATTTTTGCCCGCTGATCACGAATCTGACCTCAGAATACCGCCATCATATCTCAATTTTTTTCTAACCTCAAAAAATAGGTAAAAATTAGTAAAAATTAAGAAAAATATACTCCTAAAAAATTGATTCAAGCTTTTTCATGAATCCAAAGATGTATTAATATGTATTCGGACACGCTAAGCTAATATTCATCGGTTGGATTGAGCCATACAGTTCTGTTTTCTTTCTAACCTCAATAAATCAGACAGATATAGTGCTTCTCGAATGCAAAAACGAATTCAAATTAAAATTCAACCGATCCTTACCAAATTTGGTACACGGGGATTTTTTGGGTCGCTGATCACGAATCTGAGATTGGATTTGCAAAATTCAAGATGGCAGATGTTTTCGCGCCATTTTGAACGCCGAGAAAATTCATCGGTCGATTTTTATTCTTCTACCTGCATCCAGGGCACCTCCACGTGGTGACGGTGGGCAACGGTGTTACTCCACTAGCCGGCAGAGTCCCTGGATAACGGCTTAGATGCCGTCATGGCAGGTAGAAGAAAGAGAATTACGATTTAGGGACTCGGAAACCCAGCATCGGCGGTTGGTCAGGGTGGGAAAGCGGGCCCGCAGCCGTCGTCATCCAGCGACCGTAGCTCTTCATGTGTGGGTGACTTGGCTCATGTAGAGTATAATGCTACAAGAAAACGGTCTCACGGTACAAGGACTTTTCATAAGTGCGATAAAAACAGTGATTCATTTTGTTATATTTGCTGTCAACACGTATTGAGTAAAATGAGGTCACCGATAACGGATAAGATTAAAACCTTATATAAGGATTGTTTTAACATTGAAATACAGCACCAGGATACAGATTGAGTTCCCCACATCATTTGCAGTTCTTGCAAAATAATGTTGTACATCAATAAGAAGGCGATTAAATATTCCAGACCAGCAATATGGAATAGACCATACAGTGAAAATGATTGCTACTTTTGTATGAATGTTGTATCTAGGCATAACCGAAAAAATAAAAGCACTATTACTTATAACGATGTTTCGACAGTAACAAGACCAACTAAACTAATTCCGCCTCCTGAACCACTTGATGCTGATGTTATGGAAACAAATGATTTCACCTTATCAGTTCATGCCGAAAACATTGAGACTGCCGAAAAAGATTCAAACACTGTTACTAATGAATGTTCTAGTGACAACCTATCATATACTAGTGACACAGATAAAGAATTTCTACCATACAACCGTAAACCGGAACCAATACTCGTATCACAGTCAGAACTTAGTGATCTAGTCAGAGATTTAGGCTTATCCAAAGATGGTTCAGAGCATCTTGCTTCCTTTTTAAAGAAAAGACATTTACTTAAGCCAGAAGCTACGATTTCTTATTATAGAAACAGAGATGAAGAATTTCGAAAATATTTCACAATGGACGAGGAATTGTCACTTTCATATTGTACTGATGTAAAAGGTCTAATGGATGAATTTCAAAATAACTCATACGATCCTGAAGAATGAAGACTGTTCATTGATTCTTCTAAACGGAGCATTAAGGCAGTTTTGCTGCATAATACCAACGTTTACGCTCCCATTCCGATTGCTCATTCCACAGTTATAGAAGAGCAATATGAAAAAATGAAGCAGCTTTTGATAAAAATAAAATATGCTGATCATAACTGGAAAATTTGTGGAGATCTGAAAATTGTAACAATATTGCTTGGCCAACAGTCAGGGTTTACACTTTATCCCTGTTATAAATGTCTGTGGAATAGCAGAGACAGTGAACGTCATTATAAGAAAAAAATTTGGCCAACAAGAGAATCGTTCACTCCTGGTGAAAATAATGTATTGTTTCCACCATTGGTAGATCCAGGAAAAGTTCTTATTCCCCCGCTTCACATTAAGCTTGGACTTATGAAGCAATTCACGAGAGCATTAGATACAAACGGCCCATGTTTCAAATATTTGCATAAAAAATTTCCGAAATTTTCTGAAGCTAAAATTAAGGCAGGCGTATTTGACGGGCCACAAACAAGAAAATTGTTTCAAGATTCATTATTTGTTACTAAAATAAATAAAGTTGAAAAAGCTGCTTGGCTTAGTTTTAAAGAAGTCGCAACAAACTTTTTGGGAAATAATAAAAGTCCTAAGTACAAAGAAATAGTCGAGAAAATGGTAAAAAATTTTTAAACATTAGGTTGCTTAATGAATCTAAAATTACATTTCTTGGACTCCTACATCGATGATTTCCCAGATAATCTTGGTGACTACAGTGAGGAGCAAGGGGAATGTTTTCACCAATATCTGAAAATCATAGAAAATCGGTATCAAGGACGATGGGATGACCATATGCTAGCGGACTATTGCTGGTCGCTAAAAAGAGAAAACAAATCCTCAAAAGCGTTTGGGCAGAAAGCCTTTGAATAGGTCATTCGCGGAAAAAAGAACAAGATACAGCCAAAAAAAGGAAAGTTTGGCGCGGGTCTAACCTTCGCAATTCTAGGGCTTAAGGGTCTACTATTTGAGAGTATATGGTTTAAAAGTCCTGGTTTTGAGTTTATTGGGTCTCATTTTTAAAGTTACAGGGTTATTGAGGTCTATTTTTTGAGGTTACAGGGTGTGGAAGTCTAAGGTTTCAGGATTTAGGGTTTAAGAGTATCAGGTTTGAGGATTGCCCAACTGTATACCAAATTTGGTAGGAATCGGTTGGTTTTCAAAAATTTTGTCCGCCATCTTGGATCCGCCATTTTGAATTTTGCAAATCCGACCTCAGATTCATGATCGATCAGCAACCCAAAAAACCCCCGTGTACCAAATTTGGTAAGAATCGGTTGAATTTTAATTTGAATTCGTTTTTGCATTCGAGAAGCACTATATCTGTCTGATTTATTGAGGTTAGAAAGAAAACAGAACTGTATGGCTTAATCCAACCGATGAATATTATATATATGAATAAGCTTGAATCAATTTTTTAGGAGTATATTTTTCTTAATTTTTACTAATTTTTACCTATTTTTTGAGGTTAGAAAAAAAATTGAAATGTGATGGCGAGATTCTGAGGTCAGATTCGTGATCAGCGGGCAAAAATACTACGGATCTGATATATCGCATCAAAAGTATACCCCACTTTTTTTTTGTGGGGCTGTGTAATCCAAGATGGAATCTGAAATATTCTTGGCTCCTAGAAATAGACATTCTGTTATCCAGCCTTCTTCTGACCCCGCATGTAAAATAATTATTCTTTTACCTTTATTTGATGGAGCTTTGGTGTGACATTTTTTGGATTTATCAATCCATCCTTTACTGGGTGTGTCGTGTGTGTCATACCAAGTCTCATCTAGGCAGATTATCGTTCGATTTTCCGATCTAGCTGTATTTATTTTTTTTAAATATTCCATTCTGAGTTGTAAGCGCTGTGATTCCATTAAAACTTGCCTTTTATCTATTTTTTTGAACAAAAATCCCAAACGACGTAGAATACGCCATAAAGTTGTAGTGGAACATTTTATGTCACAACTATCCTCGGACCGCCTTCGTGAAAGTGACAATAACGTAGAAACTTTTTGTTCTGCATACATTTCATAAATTTTGCGATGGATTAAGTCTTCTTGGCAGAAATCAATACATTTCGACACACCTTTGTCTTTTCGTGTTTTTTTTAGGCGCTATCAAATTATTTACAATTTTCCAAACTATACTTTCAGGGATGCTTGTTAAAGCTGATATCTCCTTCAATAACAAGTATTTTTCGTAGTCTCGCTACACTAACTTTAAATAAAGACAACACACAACGGGCAAACATTTGCGGCTTCTGATGGAAAGGGCTTCGGACATTTTAAGACACTATTGAACTTTATAATACACATTATTTCGGTATAATACTGCAGATAAAATGAAGAATATTCTTTATATTTATAAACACGAAGTAGCCAATAAAATGTTAGATTGAAAGAGAGGTATATATATATATATATATATATATATATATATATATATATATATATATATATACATACATACATACATATATATATATATATATATATATATATATATATATATATATATATATATATATATATACATATACATATATATATATATATATATATATATATATATATATATATATATATATATATATATATATATGTATGTATATATATATATATACATACATACATATATATATATATATATATATATATATATATATATATATATATATATATATATATATATCAATTACCACCCTGTTACGGCCAGGTACGTACGAAGATCCTAACAGCCGTTTAAAGTTTTTATTGCATCAATTTGCCAAATCACTTTCTTAGATCTTGAAAAATACTATACCTACTTCAGATAAATGAAATCAGATGTATAAACAACAATACCTTAATTATTACAATAAATAAACCCTAAAATACCTCTTTGGTGTCTAAACAGATTACTTTAATTGGTACCATAAACTAATTTAAGTTTAACAATGGGAAACTATTTAAATCAATTTGTTCGTTTAGTAAATTACCTAAATTTTTATGCATGTTGATTTCCATTGTTTTTAAAAGGATTAGTTTATGAGATTTATTTTCTAAATGTAAAATTTCAAAATTATCATCAATAAGATAATTTTCGTTTAAAATATGAAAAACATAATTAGAATCAAATTTGTCTTTAAGATAACACTTTTTGCGTTCTCGAAATTTCTGTCAGTTTTTGCACATGAGTCGCATTTAAATTTGTAGACTCCTAACTTTTGGTTTTTATTAGTTTTGCTTTTGTTTTTCTTGATTAAATTACTTAAAGTATTATTAGTTTTAAAGGATTTTTTTAAATCCCTAGTTGACAGTCTTTTGGAAATTTTTTTAGTGATATTACCTGTTTATATCAGAGTTTTGAATTTCTGCTGAGTATACTCTTTTATAACTGGATATTTTAGACAGAAATTGAGAGATCGGGTAGATGTGCACGGTTTTAAATACTAGAAATATTCACCTTTTAGAAATACCAAAGCACAGAAAGGCGATCTTTGAACGATGTTTCAGCTGTGCTGCAGTGAGTGTTTACAATTCGGTACCGCAAGCTATTCAAAGCAGGTGAGTTAATGATTTCAAACTAATTTATAAGAAATTTCTCCTCGGGGATGCAGCTTGACTTTTATTTTTATTCTTATTTCTTTTAGTCCTATCTTTTGGCGATGGATTGCCCTTGTCTTCTCCTTCACTTCTGTACATTACGTTCTGTTTGCTGTTTTGCTGATTGATTATTGTATGTTGTATGTTTTCTTCTTTTTTTCTTCCAGTACTATGTTATCTTGTATTTTTATTTTATATTATTGTTATTATTATTATTATTATTTTCTTTTCTCTATAATGATGTAATGTTATAGGATGTATTTTTATTTAGTATTTAGGCATTACTTGAATGTTGCGTTATTGAATTTGTATTTTTATATTTGTTTTTTTTTATTTTTTTGTATCTTGTATGCTTAGCTATTGGCTCGGTTGAGATGAGCAGTTCTTAACTGGACTTCACCGAGTTAAAAATAAAGACCTTTTATTATTGTTATTATATGTTAAATTGATAGCTTTTTTATAAGAAGATGTTTTATTAATAATTTTGTCTATGATATCTGGCTCATATCCGTGATTTGTTTAATAATGTTTAATTCTTTTTGATAATTTTCTGCAGACATAGATACAATCTGTGAAGTAAGAACGTGTCCGCAATAATTCATTTTTAGTATGTTCTATATATAATAGGTAGAGGGAACCTTTGTCTATGACGCATTTTAGTAAAAGTATCAGTCGATTCAGAACTCTCGTCGAAATCACGTAAAATCCAAAATGAATCAATTATTTGCGCGTCGGTTCAAGGCCGTCTTTCTTTGTTCCCATCCAAAGGGGCCTAAGATGACATATTCCGCGGCCGCTTAATATATTAACAAGTCGGTATCGTTTGTGAAGGAGTGGGTAAATCATTTTATCAAGACGAAAAAATGTCGACAGCTTGCCAAAACGTGGCCCGTTAGCCAAAGTTACTCCAAATGTCGAAAAAAAAAAACGAATCGTGTCTTTGTTTTCACGGGACCCGAAATTGACGCTGCTTCAAGGAGCGGCAAAATAAAAAAAATTGGGTTTAAATGTGTCCTATGAGACCATTCGACAACATATTCGTGCTCTTGATGTCAAATTTCGAAGCACGTTGAAGAAACGTTTGCTGAGCGAAAATCACGTCGCGAAGTGTTCGCTTGGGCCCACGATAAGGTACTAGAGTGGCCCTCACAATCGCCGGACGCCAAGCCTAGTGCAAACGTTTGGTCCCTTATAAAGAGAAAGCTCAGAGGCAAGACTCTAAGGACTTTGACTCAGGTGTCTCGCGAGATTCGAAAAATATGCAGAAAATCTCGTCGACAGCATGCCTCGAAGATGCCAGGCGATTATTAATGCAGGAGGCGATTGGATAATTTACTAAGGTAATTGTAACATTGTTAGCACACCAAAGAATACACTGATGGCAAAAAATGTTCTCAAAACACATTTTTTTAAGAATACGAGCGGTCAAGTTCTTACTTGACAGACTGTATATGAAGAAATCTACGAATAAATGAGTTAAAAGTAGATATTTCGTGTGCGAAAGGATGGTTAGAACTACTGTGAATAACTGAATCTGTATGTGCTGGTTTGTGATAAATTGCACAGTCATGTTTGTTATTTTTATTTGTTATAGTCCAGTCAAGAAATTTAATTGACTTGTTTTGTTCAATTTCTATGGTGAAGTTAATATTTTTATGTAAACTATTGATAGAATTGAGAAATTGATTTAGTTATCTATTTGTTCCTAAAAACAAGCTAAAATATCGTCCACATACCCATACCAATAAAAGAAATTTTTTTATAAAGAATGTTGCTGTATTAATACTCCTAAATTATTCATAAATATTTCAGGTAACAGGAGACTTAAAGGTTTTCCCATTATCATACCTTCCTTAGAAATATAGAAAGATTTGTTAAATTCAAAATAATTCTGATCCAAACAAACTGACTGAACTAAACTTGCACATTATAAGGGTACATTGAAAAGTCATGTAAAAAACAATTTAAGTAATCTATAACAAATAGATGCTTATACTGCTTATACTTTGGTTACTTCTAAAAATACGATTTTTTCGTTTTTAGTTGTACCAATACTGCCAATTTAAGTAATATATTTTTTGCAAAAACAAAAATTAATTTCTCAACATAATCTCCATTCAGCTTAATGCATTTGCTTCAACGAGATTCTAATTTTTTTGTTCTCTCTCAACATAACAACAGATAACCTCTTCATGTTACTTGAGGCCAAATTTGGGGAATAGGGTGGGCGAGGAACTATTTCAAAGCCCAGCTCATGCATTTCTGCCATTGCAATGACCGATGTGTAAGTAGGCACATCGTCCTGGCGAAGGAGCACTTTTTGCACCCTAATCTTGGTCGCATCATTTTTTTCGCCGATAAAAACTGTTTTCACTTTTTTCCGCGCTCGTTTTTTTACCATCGCTAACTTACTGTTTTGACTGTCGTTTTGTCTCAAAAAACGACCCTATAAGTCCTTCAGATTACGCTACAACACTGAGCTTTTTCATTTGTACAACTTCATGCAGGATATTATGTACCTGTTCATATAAGATGCCTGTCATCTCAGCAATCTCACGAAGCTTAATGCGACGTTCTTCCATCACACTACTATAAATTTAATTGACCATTTCTTCAGAAAAAAAACCTAAATTGGACGTCCTGAGCATGCAGCATCTACAGTGCTCCTACGACGATATTTAAAGTCATTTATTCAGTAATAAATGATCTTGAATATTGGTGCAAAGTCCCCATGAATTTCTTTCAGTTCCGTGTCTATCTTGACCGCAGTCCATTTTTTAAGTAAAAATGTTTTATCACTGCACAATCCACTTCTAGAAAACGTGTAACGCTGATCACCTACGATAGCTGCCAACAAACAACTGGGCGTTGAACCTGTTGAAACTTTGAACACAACTGTTACAAGAATCATGCTTTCCAACGGTGCCACCGCCTAACAAAATTTCCCTCCATTTCAAAAAAAATTACCAGACGTTAATCCACCCTCGTATGTAATAAAACTTACTGCTGCTTTAGTAAGTTGGGGTTATCGATCTTTAAAATAGAGTTTAGGCTCTTAAACTCCCATAGTGTGAAAAGGTTTGTTCTTGGGAAGAATGTCTCCCTGCTTATCATCGATTTCTTAATTGGATGTAACTCAGCGTTTCTCAACCTGTGGGGTGCGCCCCACTAGAGGGGCGTGATTACACTATTGGGGGGGCGCGAACGTATCGAAAAGAAATTATTATTAAAAACATTCATTAAAAACATTTAATATAATTTATTGAAAAGAAGGTCAAACACAATACGTTCTGACATAATAAAAAATAAAATACACATTTACACTGATATAATACACCTATGAATAGGATTGTATTAGTACTACACAATGTATTTACCTAATAATTAACATATCAATACTAAATTAAAAACAAGTTTAATAATTAATAGTGACTCCCTTGGGCCTGTTTTTCACAGCAAAGATTTTCGAAGGATGAAAATAGACACTCTGAGTTACTTTTCTATATTTTGTTTTCAAAGCAGCCACAGCAGAAAATGCGGTTTCGCAAAGGTAGGATGTTGAAAATGGTAATAGTATAAGAAATGCTCTTGTTTTCAGTGCGGAAAACTCATCATTCACCCCTGCCCAAAATTCATAGAGTGATTTATTATTAAACTTTTGAATATATAATAAAAGACTGTTTTTAGTCAATTTCCACTGGTTTATTTAAATTGCGATTTAAATAAACCAGTGGAAATTGACTAAAAACAGTCTTTTATTATATATTTATAATGAATTTCCATCAAGTAGAAGCTACAACAATCCAAAAATTAAACTTTTGATTTCGCTACTTGCCGTGAAGTCTTTGAAGATTTCTTCTTCGCAAGTAGAGAGCCCTTCGGAAGTATTTTGAAATGGATCCCTAACCTACTTGTAACTTGCTACCAAGTTGTCGTCAGTAAGAAAATACTTTTTAAAATTCTTTGGCAACATGGCTAGATGATTTTCAGTGGTTACTAGAGCAACTTTCACATGTTGTTCTTCAGCCTTGTATGTTTCACTCACATTTGAAAACATTCCTAGGTTTTTTCCTTTACATTTCTGCTCCATAATTCTAATTTTCTACAAAAAGCTTTAATTTTATCACTTGTATCGAATACATGTGTATTTGTTCCTTGGAGTTGAAGATTTAAGGTATTTAGTTTCTCAAATATATCGACCAAGTAGCTTAATTTCATCACAAATAAACGATCTCAAAACTTCTCGGCTTCTGGTCGTCTCTTCTAGAAAAATGGCGATTTCGTTTCTTAATCCATAAACACGTTGCAAACATTTCCCACGTGATAACCATCTTGCCTCACAATAAAATAGTAACGCTGAATATTCGGCACCCATGTCTTTACAAAGTGCAGAAAAAATTCTAGATTTTAGGAGTCTCATTTTAATATAATTTACTACGGTAGTGAGCACAATATTCAGAGCAGGACTCACTTCTTTGGAAGCCCGAGCTTCTCTGTGGATCATACAATGTATCCACATACACAGTGGAGATTTTTGTTTCACAAGTGCTTGTACACTTTGAAATCTTCCAGACATTCAATGAGCACCATCGGTACATATTCCGACGCAATTTTTCCACTCCATATTTACCTCGTTTATAAAATCCTAGCAAATAATGCGAGTGATGTTGCTTTAAGTTCTATTGGTTTGCAGAAAAATAGTTCTACTGCTGATATACCATCACAAAATCCAACATAGATATTAAAATGAGCATCTTTATTGCTATCTGTTGCCTCATCAAGCTGAATTGAAAACAATTTGTCACGCAACTTCCCGAAAAGCTGATGCTGTACATCTTTAGCTATATCACCAATTCGACGGGCAACAATATCATTTGATATAGGTATGGATAGTAACTGTATGGCAAAATTATCTCCAAACATAGTTTCTACAATCTCAATTGCTGCTGGCAAAACAAGCTCTTCACCAATGGTGTGAGACTTTTTACATCTGGCTATTTTATATAAAACTTTGTAAGAGGCAAGTAAAGCTTTTTCATTCATAGACAAAGTTTTTTAAAAAAATGATTTCTGCTTTACATATGATTTTAATTTTAATTCGAAGAATTCTCGGGGTTTGTTAAAGTACTCACTATGAAGCGCTTCCAAATGTTTAAGTTTATTTGGTTTCATGCTGTCTGCTGCCAAGATTTTTTGAGCAAATAACACACAGGGGCCTTTCTTCTTCATTTACTTCAATAAACCCTAAATTTAAGTGTTCTTGAAAATATTTTCATGATTTTTATTTTCGGAACCACGCTCGTCTGTGCACTTGTTGATGCTTTACTATCGTCATATGCTCGCTTACGCCCACTTAAAAATGTATCCATGATTCTGTATAACTTTACTGCCGTGAATACTTAATACCTTAAATTTCAATTACACGTAAATTACAAAATACACATTCACGATAAATCTGATAGCAGCAGAAGTATCAACTCGACTGAGACAGGCTGTAATTGAACGAGGTGCAGCGTTTATACACTTTTAGGCAGACTTTCCGAATGTTCGAGACAACTCGGAACTTCTCGCGAAGCCGCTACCGATATGGTGGACGTGACAGAGAGCAATAGAGAGGCATCGATTCTAGTTTTGTCAATGCAGCAGATATGTGTGTGTTATCAAATATGAATAAATTTACTTATTCTTGGTAGTTTATAAGGTTTGTGTCATAGTGTAGCTTTAGCATCAAAATACTGAAAATATCTTATTATTGCATGCATTGTTATTATATGAGAGGGGGGAGGCGCGATGAAAATTATGTTTGAAAATTGGGTCGCAAATACTGAAAGGTTGAAAAACGCTGGTCTAACTTTTTAAAGTTCTACTGATTCATATTTTGGTAAAAAATTTCTTTCCTAACGCACTCAATTTTAAGTTTACTATGTTGGGAATAGCTAAGCTTTGAGACCTTAAGACAGTTTTTTTTTCTTCAAGGGGTTTCGCACCCGAGTGTTCATTAGCGCTCCCTTCTATAAATAATTTTGCCTTTAGTGTTGTCTTTTTTTCTTAAAGAAACACCTTTGGTATCGATATGCCGCCTCCGCATCTAATTATTAGTTATTGGTTAAAGCCTAAACTATTCTTTAGCACGTACTATCACGGAAAATTTAATGTAATAACAACTAACCAGGTTGTCTAGGAGAAATTTCTGTCTATCCTCATGATTTAAACACAAGAAAATTATATTTCGTCACGAAAATTTCTCTTGTATCTTTTCTAAATGTATGAGTCACCTGAACTATTACTAAAACGTTATTTCCCGCACTAACTGTGATTTACCACCGAATCATATCTTCTACTTATTTAAGTTTCTCCTTCAAAGGCAAAATGGTAAATCTCCTTGGCTTTACTGCCGCCGCAATGTTGTTTATTGTTGAGCGTGTAAAATGGTATAAGGATTTGCATACACGGTATAATGTTGGTATATTGCTGTTTTTAGTGTTAAAAAAGTACTTCTTAGGGTAATTTTAAAGTTATTTTAGCGTATTTGTTCACACAATAACATAAAAAAGACACTTTACCTTAGCAAAGATGTCTGATTATACAAGGGTCAATAAATGGATTTCATCGTACCCTCTGAAACATTCTAAATTTGTCGAAATCTAAAACGACATTGGAATCAATGAGAAAGATGTGAAGCTTATCGAAAATCTTTACTGAAAGCTGAGTGCAACAATTAGTGTGGAGAGTAGGTGTTCGAAGAAGATCCTAATTGAACGAGTTATCCGACAGGGATGGGTTTTGTCGCCCTTGCTTTTTAATATTTATTCTCAGGCCATGTTCGGTGAGGCTCTCGAGAATGTAGATACTGGAATAACCATCAGTGGCAAATGTATAAATAGCATCAGGTATGCAGACGACCTTGTCATTTTGGCAAACTCATTGGAAGGTTGTAACCTGCCAAATTGTCCTCAGTTGAGGCATCTTTTTTTTTTTTTTTGTACCCTGTGAGAAGTTGTTTGTCCCACGCTTGAGCGCAATTTTGTACCGTTTGAATATTGGATGCCCCAAGCTTGAGCGCAATTTTCTTGCAGCCCCGCTTTAATTTCTGATAATGAATCGAGTGAATCCTGATTTTAAAAGAACTAAAGAAATTAAACACACACCAGCTCAGTTTTCTTTGGTAGAGAGATATGGGTAAGAGATAATTTTTGTACGTCTTTTTGGAATTATTTTCTATTTTTAAAGAAACCTCAGCTGTACGACTTTTTGGGCACCATTCATTTTAAAATAGAAAGGATCTAACTTCAGCTAAAAAAATGAAAAAATGCTGAAAGGGTGTACTGTTGGTAAATAAAAAAATCAGTTTGGTACAGCCGTTCTTATCCTGAAAAGTAAGATAGGTATTCAGTGAGACACTAGCTTTAATCAACAAAAAGAAAATTTATTCAAGTTTTTAAAAATAAAAAGTTCTAACCTTTGCAGTTTTACAGGATTACCAAAAAATTTTAGCCTAACTGGTAGTTATGACATTTAAATTCTAAACTCTAACTACTCCCGAAGACGAAAAATAGTGCTTTTCACTTCACTTTTTAGTCAGTTCATATTGCTGTTAAGGCACTACTCAGGGATAAGTCTATGGAAGGATGTTTTGGTAACTTACTGTTTTTATTTCGGCTTCGATGGAACACGACCGATTTCACACTTTTCTAGTAAACACTTAGAGAGCCCACTACGGCTTTTCGTTAAAAAACTTGTGCATTATTTAGCTCTCATGATTGTTGTAATGAGCCTTTACTGCAGCTCCGTCGAGGGAAGCTTTTTGGCGGCTCCGATGAAAATTCGCCTGGCTGCGGCTTGATGGTACTCAGCCTCGACCGTAGTTCTTTGGACCCTTAAATAAGTCGTGGGCCTTCTCTCGGTAATCTCGCGACGCCGGAACCAAAAATCCGGATACACATTTTCAACCAATCCCGGCGTGCCGGTAGATTCGGTCAGAAACCCGCACAGCACACTAATATACCGAACGGCTTGGAATCTCTTATTAATATACCGTTCGATACAAAAATGAAAATAAGTACAATTTGAAGTGAAAAATCAGTAACATTACATGGTCTTAAAATCTAGGAAAAAATGAATGTTACATTTACCCCCTTCCAAAAAGAAATAGACTACACTAGTCTATTAAACTTAGGCTACTTATGAAAAGGTACAAAGTGGTACACTATCACTTAATACTAAGGTCAGAACTTAAAAATAAAAGTACAAACTTCGGACCTTACTACTAGACTTAATTCAATTAAGCACTAATATTAAGTACAATGAAAACCAAATGAAAATCTTTGCATGATCACAAGAATCTTATAACTAGACTTAACTTAATTAGACACTAAGGTTAAGTACATCAAAAAGCAAATAAAAATCCTTGCATGAACACCTTTCCAAAATAACAATCGCGGTCTTCTTATATAAAAGAATCAGCTCTGTTATTGTTACCAAAACAAAAAAAAAATATAACTTTGTCTAGATTCTTGTCTAAATCAAAAAAAGTGAACTGAAATAAAATATGAACACCCCCCTTAAAATATTTTAAGGATTGTCTGAAAATTTTCTATTTCAGCAAAAGAAATTTATAAAAATTCTTAAATAAAGAAAAAAAATAAAAAAAGATTCTAGTGCAAACACTTACACTAAAAAGAAAAAGTCTTGTCAGACCATTTAGCACTAGGCCAAAAAAAAATAAAAATATCTGGATAAATATCCAGACAAACGCTCGGGAAAAATCGCCATCCATGCTCTAGCTCATCGCTAAGAGAACATTCTAAATCTAGTATCACTACTAGTCGCACTTGGAAAATAATCGCACTCTACATCGCAATGTCGACGTCCTGAGACATCTAGACATGCTAAAATCGCCAGGGAATAACGTTCTGGTTGATCGCCAGATAACACGTCAGCTCATCGCCAACTAAACACTCTGGTATATCGCCAGAAAAAACCTCGGCTCCTCGCCAAGAAAACACTCGGTAAATAGTCCTCGACTACACAAAGCCTGCGTTCTAAAAGAACAATCTCGCCATTAACATAGTGAGCAGCTATAAAAGCTAACAATACCACTATAGGCACAGTGAATAGCTATAAAAGCTAAAATTCACTCTAAACACAGTGAATAGCTATAAAAGCTAAAATTCACCAAACTGAATGATCCTGCTTCAAAAAGCAATGTTCACTAAGAACAGAATGATTAGTCTGCGCACAACTAACATTCAAGGAAACATTCCCAACATAACTATATGAGACAGCAAGTCTCGAAATAGGACCTCCCTAAAGTCATAATCCTAAATATAGGAGTCCATAAGCAAAACGACTCAAAATCTCGCATTTTGAGCACATGCCCTCAGGCAACCAACATACACCGAAATATATACAGAAATATATACAGAAATTTATACAGGAGTTCAAATCCCAAACTCTTGGTTATGATAACTCCATATCGAGCTTGGTGAAAGCTCTTAGCAAAAGCTAATTAAATCTTCGGCACATCGCACCAAAGTGACAAATCTGCCTAGAAAACATGAGCCGGAAAAAACGCCCTCCGTCATTCTTCAGGGTGGCTACACAGAGATATAAAATTTAACCAGCATTGCGCTTCTCCAAGTTGCATGAAGAACCCTCGTGTACTGGTCTCGCCCTAGAACAACAACGAAAAACATTCAATCCATCCCACATAACAGGAGACAAACACCTCACCACGATATACTGAAAGGTGGAGACAATAAAATACAGAATTGGTGACCCTGGTGTCCACCAACAAAAGGGAGTAGATTATAGCATCCACTAAACTGAAACGGTGTCTACCACACCACCATAAGTCAAAAAAAAATTTAAACAATAGGGTGTTCCGAAACACACTACTGCCAACAGCCTGTCACCACTAATAGGCTAATTGGAGCTGAGGTCGACTACAGTAGCTAGGCTCTCCTTTGGTTCAAATAGAAATAACCATTGGGTAACAAAAACCCCTAAAGGTCCCAAAGGTCAAACGTTCACCCCCCATAGACTACCCTTCCAATCAGTCTGTTCCTCAGGAAGACTAACTCCCTGCCAAACGTCGTAACGGCATCTGTTAGCACCCGGTGCATCACAGCCTGTAAAACCAGATAACTCATGGGATACAACCAAAAAGGTTTATAAGGTTAACTTAACCAAGCTTCTAACGGAAATTTCCAAAAAACGAAAATGAGCTTAAAAAGCTACATGAAGCAAAAATTTCTCTATTTTTCGGTGGCAACGCAACAAAACTGTTGAAGACGACAAGAGCTTTTCCAGCTTAATCAGAAACAAGAAGAAAACATCGTTGACAGCTAAAATATTCGATCATGGTGTTAATCGTCTCCCTAGACAATAGCCTCTAGAAGAAACTGCTACAGGTATCAGGCATAACCGTTTTTCTGTCAGCCCAAACTTCTAGATTACCTCTTGGAAATCTAAAAATTCGGTTAGGAATCTTCCTTCACTGCGCTTAGCCTCTCTTGACAAGGTTCTCATCTCGGTATCAGATTTTGATCATTTCTTTGTGAAACGACTGTCTTAGTCTGCTCTCATCTCTTGTAAATGATCAGCCTTTAGTTCTCCTGCAGAACTTCAATTTTCTATCAATCTGATAGTAAACCGAAAAAACTCAACATACGCCTATGAGTCCATGCAAAAAAAATTTAAAAAAATTAGTGACTCAAAGGTAACGTTTAAACGGCTCTGAAAAAAAATAGAAAATACCCTCAGTTTGTCAATTCAGAAGAAGATCTAAATCAAAATAATCCAAGTCTCAGACTTACTGGATAAACCAAACTCAATTTAGTCTTAATTGCACCCAACATATACCACTAAGGTAATAGAAATACACCCACTCGGGTAACAAACTTTGAAATTGCTCATAGAAATTTTGACTCTACATCACACTACACGAGCTACATCTTGCGCTTGTCCTAACTCAAGATCACCTTGGATTGCCTCTAATCAAAATTTCGCTTCCAAGTGTCAAGAACTGGATATTATTTGGGGTCAAAAGCAAATCAAATCCCGCGACCACCGACATACCAGTCTTATGATATATCCTGAGTGTGACTCCTTCGCAAGCTCGCAAAACTGAGTCGATGCTAAACATCAACCACAATCAACCTAAGTTTGGGATATGGCCAATACCCAAAACCTTAGCATTAAACAATAAAAGTAAGCTATTCTCTGCTCAACTTTTATAACAGTCAAAAAAAACGAGGTCGTCACCTCTACAGAACAACATCAAAAAAAATTTAAGCAATTAAGATAATGTAAATATAAATTATTCTTCTTCTGACAAACTTTCACTAGGGTTAGGTTCATTGAATGGTTTTAAGTCTTTAATATGCCATCGTCCTATTTTAGTCCCATCTAAATTAACTAAACCATAAACTAAATCTGAAATCTTTTCTCTAATCACGCAATGCACGTACTTAGGTACCAACTTAGATGTGAATTTATCAGCTGCACTGGAAAGAATTTTATTTTTTCGCCAAACGTGATCTCCTATCTTAAAGGAAAAAATCTCTTTTTCTAAGGTTGTAAGACTTACTGTTCCGTTCATAAGCCTTATGTATCCTACTACGCACGTCGGTGAAAATATCTTTTAAACCCTTTAAATTTTCGGCGTACGCACCCCTGTTACCCGGAATTATTTCGCTGTCAACATTGACATCCAAATCTACATTTTTATAATACGATCCGGATAGAGGTATATGTCTGCCGTAAACTAAGAAAGACGGTGTGAACCCCGTTACTTCGTGTCTTGCGGTATTTATTGCTTGTTGGATTTTGGAAATATTGCCATCCCAAGTGTCATGTGAATCAACGTAACTTCTTAAAGCGGTCCCGATTGTTCGGTTATTACGTTCGACAAAATTACATTGTGGAGAGTACACGGGATTAAAACGGATGTTAAAACCATAAGTTTCACTTAGGCTCTTAAAACTTTTAGAGGTAAACTGAGTACCGTTATCGCATATCAAGAGCGATGTAACACCGTGGATTAGAAAGACATTATTTTCCAAAATTCTCTCTATATATCCAGCTTTAGAGCTTTTCAAAGGAAATAGCATGGTATACTTTGTAAACCAGCAAGAAACCACGAGAAGCCATTTATTTCCCTTTTTTGAACGTGGGAATGGGCCTACTAGATCAGCTGCTATGACTTGAAAAGGGTAATTAACCGTTTTCTCTTTTCCCATCAGTCCCATAGGCAGTGCATTTGGAGATTTCTGCGCTCCACATACTTCACAAGTCCTCACAAACTTTAAGATATCAAAACGCATTTTTGGCCAATAATACTGTTCCTGAACCCTGTGAAGAGTTTTATAAAAACCAAAATGACCAGAAGTAGGAGGAGTGTGACACATGTCTATAATTTCCCCTCTCTGCGGTTTAGGAACTAGTATTTTCCACTCGGGTACATTAACTTTTAAAGGCAACTGGTTTGGGATAAACTTGTACACGAAATCATTTTCCACCTTCCACTGCGGAAAATTTTGAGGAAATTCCTTAATTTGCTGCCGTAAATTATCGTACCATGGATCTATACGATCTATGTCTACTGTATCAATTCTTACGCCAATCTGTGCATTAAGACTGTTTTCGTCCGCTGTATGATCTGGGATTCTTGACAAAGCGTCAGGAATAACATTGTGGACTCCTTTTCTATGAATTAAATTAAATGTATGTTGTCTCAGCCTAATCGCCCAACGCGCTAGTTTGCCACTAGGGTTTTTAATAGAATTAAGCCACAATAAACTATAATGATCTGTTATGACCGTGAAAGGAACACCTTCTATGTAAGGTCGAAACTTTTCGATGTTAAAGAGTACTGCTAAACATTCTTTTTCAACAACCGAATAGTTACGTTCAGCCTTTGATAAAGTTCTACTGGCATACGCTATCACTCTTTCCTCACCATTGATTTTCTGTGTTAGGACGCCCCCCTAAACCGGTATTAGAAGCATCACTAGAAATATAAAACTGTTGGGAAAAATCTGGTTGGGATAAAATGGGAGCTGAAACCAATAGCTCTTTAATCTTTATAAAAGATTCTTCGGCTGCCTTTGTCCAATCTATCGATTGTCCTTTTTTTCGTCCTTTCAAAAGATCGTTAATAGGCGACAACAAGGTAGAAAAATTCTCAATAAAACGTCTATACCATGAACACATTCCTACGAAACGCTTAACTTCCGTAGTATTAGTAGGTCTCGCATAATTAACCATGCTTGCTACTTTATCCGGGTCGGTACGCAAGGAATTTGAGCCTACAATATAGCCTAAAAACTTTAGAGAAGTTTTGAAAAAATCACATTTGCTCAAATTTATCGTCAGTCCGGCCTCTTTCAATTTATTTTTTACTTCTTTAAGTAAGCGAATATGCGATTCGAAGTCTTCCGATGTTACTAAAATATCATCGAGATAGGTAAAAATATGTGGCTCATATTTCGGACCAAATATAGCGTCCACTAAACGTTGCTGAGTTTGAGCAGCGTTCTTTAGACCAAACGGCATAGTGACGAACTGAAATAGACCTCGGCCTACTACTGCAAAAGCGGTCTTTTCCTTAGAGGATTTGTCTAAAGGAATTTGCCAGAAAGCCTTTCTAAGATCTATCGAAGATACATACTTAGCATTCCTAAGTGATGTCAAAATTCTGTCGATGTTCGGTAATGGATAGTTATCAAATTTGCTGACCTCGTTGAGCTTTCTTCCGTCAAAGCATAGACGATACTGTCCATCGGCCTTTTTCACCAATAAGATTGGAGAACACCAGGGGCTGTTTGATTCTTCAATCACTCCGAGTTTCAACATTTCGTCTAACTCTTTATTTAATACTTTTGACATATAAGGAGACATGGCGAAGGGCCTTGTCTTTACAGGACTGGCATCAGCCGTATCTATAGACATGGTGATTTTATTCGTTCGGCCTAACCTATCTTTACTACTTATTTCATTGAAAGAGCTTATTACTTTTTCTGCGTTTAAGCGTTCCGTCCGCGAGAGATCATCTAGGGTACATAGACGCGAGAAAAGGTTTTCTAAAGAACTTTCTGAATAACAATCTTTAAAACTTGTTTGAGAATTGACTTCTAGGGACTGTGGATACCACGAATTATCTTTAAAATTTACTAAAATTCCGAATTTTTGTGCAAAATCACATCCTAAAACCAAAGTATGTGATAGAGAAGGTACTACTAGAGCAGAGATTACTAAACAATGACCATTGCAGACTAGCGGCAACTCAACCGTACCTAAAACTTTTAGACGGCTGCCATCTGCAGTGGTAACACTTCTATTTTTGACATGGCATATTTTTATACTTAAACGACTTAAAATTTTAATACCATTCTGACCTAAAACGGAGGCATTTGCACCAGAGTCAAGTAAAGCCGAGAAATGGGCACCTAATAGATCTATCTTTATATGCGGTCCATTATCTAAATATTTATGCACGAATAAAGGAGACATGTGACCATTTGGAGAAGCAGGAGTTTTAACTTGAGAAGGAGAATTTTTATTAGACTTTAAAAAATCAGAAACTTTTTGTAACCATTTAGTCCAATCTGATCTATTGGAATATTTCTTTACTTAAGATCCTCGTTAGAATCTTTCTTTTTATCCGCGACCGGACGTTCTGAGAAAGTACGACGGATTTTCAGTTCATAGTCTAACTCATATTCCAGTAGGTGATTGACTTTAAAATTGAAGGCTTCCATGATAAATGAATAAAATTTAAAAGAACTGTTTAAAAAGTCTTGAAAATATTTCTCCTGTGCTCCTAATAGTCAAAAAAAATAAAAAAAAATATGTAAAGGCACTTAAAATATGTAAACTTCTTTACCAAACATTTAAAAAAACTTCGACAATTTCAAAAAAAATTTGTAAGTATCGCCTTGTATTAAAATTCTTTTACCAAATATGTTAAGAATTTTCAACAAAAAAATCTCCAGATATCGTTTCGTATCAGCTAAGTATTTTTAATATTCATGCAAAACATCGGTGAGAAGAAAGAACAGTTTTTTGTTCGGTTAACCGCAAAATAAATCTAACACTGCAAAAAATTAAAGTAAACCAGTACATCTGCTAATCTGAACTATAAAGCTAGCTTTTAAGAAAAAAACAGGGATCACTTATCTTAGAGTCTATTAACAAAATTCAAATATCTATACCACCATCAGATAAATTGAAATAAAAAATTCTACAAATTTCCTGCTTTTGTCTTACTGCTATAATGTAGTTTCGTTTAATAAATATTATGAAATAAAAATATCTGCAAAGTTAGAGCTTTTACTTTGTTCGAAAGCTAGTACACTGAACCCTTTAAAAAATAAAATTCCAAAAGCCCCGCGTTGACAGCGCTATTTTGTAACATGTCAAATTGTCCTCAGTTGAGGCATCTTTTTTTTTTTTTTTTGTACCCTGTGAGAAGTTGTTTGTCCCACGCTTGAGCGCAATTTTGTACCGTTTGAATATTGGATGCCCCAAGCTTGAGCGCAATTTTCTTGCAGCCCCGCTTTAATTTCTGATAATGAATCGAGTGAATCCTGATTTTAAAAGAACTAAAGAAATTAAACACACACCAGCTCAGTTTTCTTTGGTAGAGAGATATGGGTAAGAGATAATTTTTGTACGTCTTTTTGGAATTATTTTCTATTTTTAAAGAAACCTCAGCTGTACGACTTTTTGGGCACCATTCATTTTAAAATAGAAAGGATCTAACTTCAGCTAAAAAAAAATGAAAAAATGCTGAAAGGGTGTACTGTTGGTAAATAAAAAAATCAGTTTGGTACAGCCGTTCTTATCCTGAAAAGTAAGATAGGTATTCAGTGAGACACTAGCTTTAATCAACAAAAAGAAAATTTATTCAAGTTTTTAAAAATAAAAAGTTCTAACCTTTGCAGTTTTACAGGATTACCAAAAAATTTTAGCCTAACTGGTAGTTATGACATTTAAATTCTAAACTCTGACTACTCCCGAAGACGAAAAATAGTGCTTTTCACTTCACTTTTTAGCCAGTTCATATTGCTGTTAAGGCACTACTCAGGGATAAGTCTATGGAAGGATGTTTTGGTAACTTACTGTTTTTATTTCGGCTTCGATGGAACACGACCGATTTCACACTTTTCTAGTAAACACTTAGAGAGCCCACTACGGCTTTTCGTTAAAAAACTTGTGCATTATTTAGCTCTCATGATTGTTGTAATGAGCCTTTACTGCAGCTCCGTCGAGGGAAGCTTTTTGGCGGCTCCGATGAAAATTCGCCTGGCTGCGGCTTGATGGTACTCAGCCTCGACCGTAGTTCTTTGGACCCTTAAATAAGTCGTGGGCCTTCTCTCGGTAATCTCGCGACGCCGGAACCAAAAATCCGGATACACATTTTCAACCAATCCCGGCGTGCCGGTAGATTCGGTCAGAAACCCGCACAGCACACTAATATACCGAACGGCTTGGAATCTCTTATTAATATACCGTTCGATACAAAAATGAAAATAAGTACAATTTGAAGTGAAAAATCAGTAACATTACATGGTCTTAAAATCTAGGAAAAAATGAATGTTACAAGGTCTACAGAAACTCTTAAATAATTTAGCCACCAGCAGTCAATAATACAGACATCGGATGAATAAAATGAAAACCAAATATATGATAATTAACAAGAGCAATGTTAACCAGGACCAACTGCCCTTAGGATCTACAAAAATAAAACAATTAAAAAAAAGTGCGTATGCTTGGGTACAGTTGTTAATGATAAGTGGGACCACTCTACAGAAATCAAAGCCTGTATAGAAAAAGCAAGAACAGCTTTAAACAAACTAAACCTTCTCTTTAAAAACCACCATCTCAAATTGGAGAAAAAAATCAGACTCCTTCGTTGTTAAGTGTTCACAGTATTACTATACAGGGTAGAAAGTTGGAGAATAACCGAAGCAGCTAGCAAAAGGAATAATGCTTTTGGGATGGGGACTTATAAACGAATATTGCGAATATCTTGGGTAGATCATGTCATAAATGAACAAATATTACAAGGATGAAAAAAGAAACAGAAATTGTGATGAGCATCAAATAAGTAAATTTTCGGGCATATTATGAGTAACCGATAAAGACATGGACTGCTTCAGTTAGTATTACAGAGGAAAGAGAGGTTTCGGCAGAACTGGAATTTCATGGCTTAAAAATTTGAGAACTTGGTTTTTCAGATCAACGAGTAGCCGTAGATTAAATGGAGATGGCGCTGATGATTGCCAACATCCGGCACTGATAGGTAATCGAAGAAGAAGAAGATTTGTATATTATAATAGGCAAGACTAATAATAAATAAATAAAATTCAGACAACTTTCTGTTTAAAGAACAATACTCACATAAAAACAAATCTAACATATATGTAGATAATTTTAAAATTAATAATTCATAAAACTAACAGAATTTATGGCAAAAAAACCATAGCAAGAATATCAGAAGTGTAGTACTAGAAATCAACCTGCAAAAATCATCTGCGAATCGCAAGTGATGTAAATATATGCTATTGGTTTTAATTCCCTTCTCTTCCCACTCAAGACTTTTAAATACATCCTCCAATGTCAGGTTAAAAAATTTTAGTGAAATTGTGTCGCCCTGCCTAACATTTCTTCTTGATCTTTATGGGTTCTGTTTTTCGATCTTCATCTAATTTAACCACTAATGTCGCATTTTCATATGCGAATTTTATAAGTGGAGTATATCTTAAGTCTATTCTGGCATGAGCTAAGGAGTGCATAATTGCCCAATGTTCCAGAGGGTCGAAAGCCTTCTTATAATCGAAGAAAGATAGGTGCAGCTTAATATTATATTCGATCGCTCTTTCGATTAAAAGGCGGAACGTCTGAACATGATCTGTTGTTCCAAATTCCTTGCGATAACCCGCCTGTTCGACTGACTGGTAGTCATCGAACTTATTTGTTAGGCGGTTTGTGACAATTTTAGTAAGAACCTTGTACAAATGCGATAGCAAGCTGATGGAGCGATAGTTTTAAAGGTTTTCATGATCGCCTTTCTTAAATAAAAGTATGACCTCACTGTTTTGCCAATGTACAGGGTCAGAGTCAACGACAGAGTAAAGTTCATTATCTCATTTGTTTTGGAAATGAGGAAAAAATGTTAAATACAATAGTTTTAGAGAATGTTAAGGTGCACAGTTTAAAATTATTTTTGAGTATACAAGGTACTTTAAAAAAGTGTTGCCGATATAACATGTTTTTTTAAATGGAACATCCTACTTTTCTAATTTATTGCTAAATTCTGCGTAAAATTTTATGCCTTTTTTATTAATAATGTAATATAACGAAACTAGTAGTTTTTTTAATATTTAAATTTTTTAAAGGAAATACTAGTTTTCAGTTTTGTAAAAAATTGCCAGTGGCGCCATTGTTTCTGAAGGTGGAATACTCATAAGTGGTACGACGTTCTATAGAAATGAAAAAAAAGATATATGTAACGAAATTTCAGTTAGATGCTACAGGGTGTTCAAAATAAATTTATACATTTCGATTATTTTAAATTGAAAAATTTCAAATTTTTTAAATGGCACACCCTGTATATTATTATTTTTTCTGATAGATTTTACAAAACCCCTCAACTTTTATTGAGTATATTGTATACCTATTTCTAATAGTTTTCGATTTATTTTGAATTTTTCAATTTTTACCTTTGTTTTTAATACATTTACGCTATTGTGAAAACATAAACAAATAGTTTAATAATTTTAATATAGTTTAACTTATGTAATGATTAATTATTGTGACGTAATAAATGTTCAAAAATATGCCCATCTACTTGAATATACATGTTTAGTCGTTTTACTATATTTTTCTTCACTTTCCTTAGCATAAAGGGCGTTATTGTCCTGCACGCATCCCGTATTCTATTTTCGATATCTACTGATGTTGTAGGGGGATTCACATAAACACGATCTTTAATGTAGCCTCACAAAGAGAAGTCTAAAGGTGTTAAGTCACATGATCAAGGGGGCCACTGAATGAATCCATCCCTACCGATCCATTTTTGTGGGTAACGATCGTTTAAAAATTCCCGAACTTCCCGGTGGTAATGAGCAGGAGCTCCGTCTTGTTAAATCCACATTTGTTCTCTTTCAAGTTATCAACTTCTTCAAGAAGCTGGGGTAATTCGTTTTGCTAAAAATTTAAATATCTAGGCCCGTTAAGCGGTTCGCGGAAAAAATATGGACCAATAATTCGAAAATTTAATATTCCACACCATACTTTAAGCAACTAATGGTTTTGGTTTTGAACTTCCCGGACCCAAAATGAATTAACTGTTGAATAATACTGCATGTTATGGCTGTTAACTGCTCCATTACTGCGGAAAGTAGCTTCATCAGAAAACATTTTTTTGGATAAAAAATTTGGATCGGCCTCTGTTCTTCCATTCATGGTGGTACAAAAGTTTACTCGTCGTTCAAAATCACGGTCTTGAAGTTCTTGGTGTATTTCCATATGAAAGGGATGATACTTGTATTTTCTCGTGGTGCGATTAGCCGTAGAGTGGGATGTGTTAGATAAGTCAGCTAGTTGACAACTGCTGATCTGGGGATTATCTTCAACATGAAGTAAAATCTCCATTTATTTTTCCTCATTGGTAGCATTCTGGTTTACTACTTTCCGGTTCTTATACTCATTGCAACCACTACCATCAAACCGTTCCATGAAGCACTGAAAAGATTTTCTAGATGGTATATGTCTATTAGGGTAAGTCGCTCCATAAAGCCCTACTACCAAAAGACAATTTTTTTCCGTCTCGCCCAGTATATAAACCATATCAATTAATTCATTTTTAGGAAAATCCATAACTATTACCTTTATACGTCACTTACTACAACAAATTAAACTATTTTTACTTGCTTAATAGACATGGCAAAATTTGACAATGCCTACATTTTTGTTTTGTCTTGGCAACTATGATGTTAAAACATAAGTATATTAAAAACAAGGGTAAAAATTGAAAAAAATTCAAAATAAATCGAAAACTATTAGAAATAGGTATATGACGTACTTAATAGAAGTTGGAGGGTTTTGTAAAATCTATCAGAAAAAATAACAATATACAGGGTGTACTATTTAAAAAATTTGAGATTTTTCAATTTAAAATAGTCGAAATGTATACATTTATTTTGTACATCCTGTAGCATCTAACTCAATATTTTTTACATATATCTTATTTTTTCATCTCTATAGAACGCTCTACCAATTACTGAAAACTAGTGTTTTTTAAAAAAAATTAAATATTAGAAAAACTACTAGGTTGTGGTATATAACCTTACTAATAAAAAAGTTATAAAATTTTACGCAGAATTTAAAAATAAATTAGAAAATAGGATATTCCATTTAAAAAAAACATATGTTATATCGGCCACACTTTTTTCAAGTACCCTGTATACTCAAAAATAATTTTAAACTGCACCTTAACATTCCCTAAAACTATTGTATTTAACATGTTTTCGTCATTCCCGAAACAAATGAGATAATGAACTTTACTCTATCGTTGACTCACCCTGTACATGTATCTCAATACGTTTGTTGAGCAATATCTATATCCCTTCAAAAAGTTCATTTCCTCCCATTTTTCAATATTTCAGATGTTATTTTATTTTCACCTGGAGATTCTTATTCTTCAACTGTTTTAAAAAAAGCAGTTTCCAATTCACTTCGGCCTACCTCAGAAATTTCTTAGGAAGCCAACGTTAAAAAAATGTTTTTGCTGTTAATTTGGATTTGGTATAGTCGAGAAATAGAGTTTTGTATAGATTTCCTTTATTTCATCCATTATTTCCTTCCTGTCAGTAATTGTTTTGCCTGTTTTATCTAGTAATTTTATTATTTTAGTTCTATCTTGTGACATCTTGGATTTTAATACTTTTAAATTTTTCTTTTCTTCAGTGGTGTTAATTATTAAGTTTGTATTGTATTTTCTGGCGTTTTTCCTATTGTTTCCTTCTTTTATGACTTTGTTCAATGTGTCATACTCATGTGTACCTTTTTCTTTAGATTTTCTTTCTTCTATGAGTTTAATTGTTTCAGGAAAGAATTTGTTCACTTTCTGCTGTTAGTAGGACATTTTCTTAATTGTTACTTCGATACTAGATGTAATTTTTTCTGTAAGTTGGTTTATTTCTATGTTTTTTTAAACTGTCTACTGGTTGGAGTTTACTTTTCAATGTTGTTTGTATCTGTGATTCATTTTTCTTGAGCACCTCCATGGTTGGAAACTTTGTATATTTATGTTATAAAGCTCTTACTAGCCGGTGGTCGCAACCTGTATCAAACCTGGTGAGTACTGATACATCTGTGCAGTATTTTCTTCGGTTTGTGATATTAAAATCGATCTCGTTTATTGTTTTACCATCCGGACTCTTCCACGTCCACCGCATTTGGGGTTTTTTGTCGAAAAAAGAATTCATGCAGGAAAGGTGTTCGCCTTATATATACTCCAGAAATATTTCATCTCTTTCGTTGCGGTTCCCCAAACCATACTTTCCAACATTTGCCGGATCGCCTTGTTTTCTCTGAAGAAGTACGTAAATTTATTATTATACATTTTTTAGCACATTGTATAGCCTGTCCAAAAATATAAGATCCTGATTTTTGCCGTTTTAAGTGGGCAATATAAAAATTCTGACCTTTTGTTTATGATAGGTTACAGAGATCGACTTAAGAATTTTATTCATTAATGCAAATAAATAAAATTATAAGTGTTTTTAGAGATGTTTATTTATAGATTCAAGTAAAAACAAATGGATAAGAAGTACAAAATACAGTTTGAATGAATGGGGTTTACAAGAGGGGACATATTGTATAAATAAAAATTTTAATTAATTAATTAATTTTAACTTAAGCCTAATTCGGTTTCACTATCACTGTCATCAGCTGAGGTAATTATCAGCGGCTTTATATTATTTACATAAATATATGAATCTTCAACGTTAACAACATGCTGAATGGAATTCTTCCAGCTTTCACAAGGTATATAATTATAACGTTTTTTACTAATTCAACCACTGACATGCTTAAAGTAGAAGAAACATTTTGTGCTCTTATTTTTTGTTTAACTTGATGGT
This sequence comes from Pachyrhynchus sulphureomaculatus, assembly GCA_019049505.1. Taxonomy (NCBI): domain Eukaryota; kingdom Metazoa; phylum Arthropoda; class Insecta; order Coleoptera; family Curculionidae; genus Pachyrhynchus; species Pachyrhynchus sulphureomaculatus. The sequence continues at coordinate 54,214,442 of CM032452.1, forward strand.
AAATATGTTCAATTGGATTAAACACATAATAATACGGAGGAAGTCGCAAAACAGTGTGTCTCATTTTCTCAGCCATACTATCACAAACATATTTCATTTTCATTTTATAGTCTTTCGAAACTTCCAAAAGATCACTTTTTTTATAACTAAAGTCAAAATAAATGTCATTTTTAACATATATTCCTGTATTTCCGATTTGGTATTGGCTGCATTAGGAACCTTATTTAGTAGGCGACTATGGTAACTTGCATTGTCCGTAATTTTAACACTCTGTTCGAGAACATTTGGCAAAAGGGGGTTTAGAAACCAATTTTCAAAAAGTTTTGCGGTCGTGCTTCGTGATAGTCCAAATTAGAATCTGTTATGTTTTTTGCAGATAATAGTAGACAAGTTGAAACCCAGATCCAGCATGCAAAATGGTTATTCGTTTACCTTTATTTGAAGGTGCGCTAGTCTGACATTTGTACTGCTGTCAACCTACCCTTTTTGCACAGTGTTATGGGTATCGAACCATGTTTCGTCAAGGTAAATTATTGGCCAATTCTCTGATTCCCTGATCGATACTTTTTAATTTCTTGTAAATAAGTATGTTGCCTTTTGTCAATTTTTTCGGAACGTCTTAAGAGAATTCTGTGAAGGGTTGATCGGCCACAATGTATATTGGTCTCGTCCTGCACCAGTCTTAATTTTATTTTGTCTAGTGCCGCCACCTACTGCTCTTCATACACGGAATATACTTTTCTCCTGATGACGTCTTTTTCACAATCGTCTACATGATGCACTTGAAAATCTTTCCGTTTTTTCCTGTTCCTGAGTGATGGTTTTCCTACAATACCCTTAATCGTAGAAATTGAAGTTTTTGTTAGTTCACTGGTTTCTTGCAAAGTACTTTCTTTATTCAAATTTCTTTTTACCAAACTATCGTAAACATTTTTCACTATTTGTTTAGCGTCAAATGATAAATGTTTTCTTTTGCGATAGCCACTATTGCAATTTTCCCATGGACGCCACAAAATTAAAATAGAACCGTTACGTTGTAAGTTGTAAGTAAAACTAAAAATAAAAATAATAAAAAGTATCTTTCGAATCCTAATGGGGACCTGTGGTCATTAGGCCTATATTATCAAATACTCAAGAGGCTCCAAACCGGGTTGCCAGGTAGTAAACATATCGGTAAAAATAGATCCAATATGATTGCAGGTTCAAGTGAGGGCGATATACAAAGCAAGTAAAATAAAAATACGTTTATCGTAATACCTGGCAACTATGCACCAAACCTGAATAGGGTAGTTTATTGCCCCATTGAAAAAGCAAAAAGGCAAGATCTTATGTCTTGGGATTTAGTTTACACCTTTCTAATAGTATTTAATTTTAAAGGAATTTCGTGATATTGTCTATAAAACAATGCGGTATTTTCATTACAGATCGGTAAAATTCACCTTTCATATGTGCCTAAACAGAAAAATTAATGTGCCGTTTCAAAGTCAGCTTGTGCGTATACTCGTACTATGCTTATTCTACACGCCATAATGTAGTCTATAGATCTTTTCCGTCGGATTCGAACAATATGATACTTTAATGCGTGCAACAATGGCTATAGAATTTAGCAAGATCTTAAGAAAAAAACTTTTTTTTTTGCAATATAATAATACCTGTAGCCGTGCATAATTGATTATATGACCGCCCACTATTGTTTTAGCATCATTGATTAATGTATTAAAGAAAACCAGAACAAAAAGAGGATTTAAATTTATTTGGGAAGAATAAAAAGGAATATTAACTTATAAATAGTACGCCCATATCCCCGAGCCGTATTAGGCATATACCTTCTGCTCTTCTTTTATATTTATATGAATAAAAAAATATAGTAATAATCTGTTACAGATACGGAACATATTATACTTGAACAATTATTTTAAAAATTACGGTCTGTCAAGTAAGAACGTGTCCGCGATAATCCATTTTTGGTAGTTACGATTGCTAGTCAACAAAAAATCGGTAGAGTAAACCTTTGTCTACGACGCAATTTAATAAAAGTATCAGTCGATTCCGAAGATTCATCGAAATCACGTAAAATCCAAAATGAGTCACTTGTTTGCGCATCGATTCGAGGCAGTCTCTCTTTGGAACCTAAAATGACACATTCCGCTGCAGCTAAATATATTAAAAAGTCGGTATCGTTTGTGAAGAAGTGGTCAAATTGTTTTAACGAGTCGAAAAATGTCGACGACTTACCAAATCGTGGCTCGGTAGGCAATTTTTTTTTTTTTTATGGGTCTAGCACACGTGCTACAGGGAAGTCCCTAAAGCGCTACAGGAGCGACACGTGTGCGGAGAAAGGCGATTCACGTTGTTCTTGAATCGCTGTAGATTGTACTCGGTGGGAAACATAGTCCTGGGCAAATTATTCCAAAGGGATGATGTTCTCCATATAAAAGACTGCTTGAAAAGTGTTGTACGGGGAGTAACAAGCTGAACCTCATACGGATGTGAAGAATTAGCGCGACGTGTACTTCTAACATGCACCGCTCTGAGAGGAATTAAGCGGGCCACATCCTTCGAACACTTTCCATGAAAGTACTTGCAGAATAGGCTCAAGTCGCCAACCGTTCTTCGATATTCCAGCGAATCAAGGCCGACGGTCAGTTCCGGGTCTCCAATCAGACGAACAGCTCTTCTCTGAATAGAATCCAACAAATGCAGTGTATGTTTGGGAGCGGAGCTCCAAACATGGGAGCAGTATTTCATAGTTGGTCGAATTTGAGCTTTGTAAAGAATTAACAGTTGTTGTGGAGTGTAAAGCTTTCTGGTTCGAAATAATATTCCCAACTTTTGAGAAGCTCTCCTTGCTATGCAGGCAACATGCTCGTGCCAGGACATATTTGCTCCCAAATTAACGCCCAACAAATTGAGTGACGATGTTAGAGGAATGGAGTGCCCCGACATAACTATGTCGGGTTCAGCAACGTTAACTTTTTTAGAAAAAACTGCCGCCTGGGTTTTTGTAGCGTTAAATTCCACTTGGTTACTGTCACCCCAAGATAGAATTTCTTCCAGGTCTTTGTTAAGTTGAACGACTTCCTGCTGTCTACGGATATTCGTCTGAGTAGCCGATGTCCGAGCGTTCAAAGTGAATGAAGAGATAAGTGTACTGTCATCTGCAAAGCTGTAGATTGGATTCTCGGTCTTTTCCAGCAGATCGTTAATATAAATGAGAAAAAGAGTAGGAGACAGTATGGAGCCTTGAGGTACACCGGCGTTGATAGTGAAGGTGTTAGAAAGAAATCCGTCGACTGCCACTCGTAAAGAACGCTCTCTGAGGAAACATGAGAGCCACAAACAGAACTTTTCCGACATACCATAAGAACGTAGCTTAGCCAACAGCCCATCGTGCCAAACACGGTCGAATGCCTTGGATATGTCCAGAGCAACCGCTCGAGATTCTCCAAAGTGTTCAATTGCATTGTTCCAAACATGTGTTATATAAGTCAGAAGATCTCCTGTTGATCTATTTTTACGAAAGCCATATTGGTGATCGCTAATAATGTTGAATCCTTCAAGATATTTTAGAAGATGCTGATTTATAGCCTTTTCCATGACTTTCGATATTATTGAAAGCAGTGCGATTGGTCGGTAGTTATTTGGCAAGGTCTTCTTGCCTTTTTTAGGTATCGACTGAACTGTAGCGCATTTCCCTCAGGAAGGAAATATTCCCTTTCTGTAGGATAGGTTGAAAAGTCTACAGAAAACTGGTGTTAGTTCCCTCGCACAGATTTTAAGAACTATGGCAGGTATTGCGTCAGCGCCAGAAGCCTTTTTGGTGTCTAGCTTCATCAGAATACGCTTTATGATACGCTGTCTGAAGACAACATCGGGCATCCTTAACTGCACTATGGGAATAGTAGGTGGTGTTTTTTCCTTGGAAATCGACAGTAGACTGTGAAGCAAAGAGTTCAGCCAACAAGTTCGCTTTCTCAACAGGTGTCGTTGCAATAGAATTATCTGGCCGTGTGAGTGGTGGTATGGTGGATTTGGTGAAATTTTGACTAACTGCCTTAGCGACCGACCAAAAGGACCTTGAATTGCCGGGACAGGCGAGAAGTTTGTTTCTAATCCGTTGATTGTGTACCTCCTTGGTTTCGTCGATAATTTCTTTGCATCTGTTCCTGGCACGAACAAATGTGTTACGATTTATGGTGTAAGGATTTTCGCGCCATTGTCGGTATGCAAGATGTTTAGAAGCAACAGCTTCTTTGCATTTTCGGTCAAACCAAGGCTTGCGTTGGAAGGGCATTTCTTCGAAAAAGGGATGTAAGCCTCCATACCGGCCAAAATAACATCGGAAACCTCCCTGGCGCAGTCAGATGGGTCGTCGGATCGAAAACAAACGTCCAACCAAGGGAAAGTTCTAAAATATTCCATGAGATCTTCCCATTTAGCAGACTTGTAGTGCCAAATCTTGCGCGGTTTAGGCGCCTCTCTGTCATTGATTGGTAGAATACTCGATGTCGAAAGTAGTTTATGGTCGGAAGAACCTAACGGCGGATTTACGCTGACTGTGTAAATCTCCGGATTGGTGGTTAAAAAGAGATCAAGAAGACTGGCAAACTCTCCGTCTCGATCAGGGATCCGTGTTGGTTCGTCAATAAGCCACAACTGATTGAAAATGATTCGGCTTCACGACCTTGTTTATCGGTAGTATTTGAATAAGTGACTCCGAAAGTCGAAAAACAAATCGTGTCTTTGTTTTCGTGGGACCCCAAATTGACGCTGCATCAAGGAGCGGAAAAAATCGGGTTTAAATGTGTCCCATGAGACCATACGACAACATGTTAATTCCCGAAGCACGTTGAAGAAACGTTTGCTGGGGGAAAATCACCTCGCGAAGCGGCTCTCTTGCGTCCACGATAATATAATAGAGTGGCCCCCATAATCGCCGGATACCAACCCTATTAAAAACGTAAACTTGTAAATATCAGAGGAAAGACTGATTCAGTTGTCTCGCGAGATTCGGAAAATTTTTAGAGTATGCAGAAATACTCGTCGACAACATGCCTTGAAGATGTCAGGCGATTATTAATGCAAGTGGTGATTGGAGAACTTAATAAGGTGATTGTGCCGTTATTAGCACACCAAAGAATTAATTGATGGCAAAAAATGTTCTCGAAATACATTTTTTCAAGGATCCGATCGGTCACGTCCTTACTCGACAGACTGCACTTGTATAACAAAGGTTCTTATTAGATAAGTTAGGATGAGTTTAGGTTTTCTTTCTGGTTAGAAAACTATTTGCCTTTTTTTTCAGTGTTATATTGCAACTTGTCCAAGCCATATTTATTTGGTGATAAATCAATATATTTAATATTTTCATACGAGATGTGGCTAAAAAATAGCCGGACTGAATTTACGAAACTTTTTATTTTTGAACTTTAACATTCAAATCCTAATCTCCTTTAATATACACTCCTTCTCGATCCCTACACGGCTCTCTACGAATTTTCCATCTTTGGAACCGCTACTGCAGGTCGTCTTCTGATAGATTTAACATGACCTCCGTCCCTTTCTTCTTCAGTGCGTCAACAGACTAAAAACGGGTTCCTGTCAACAATGTTTCTCAGACAACACTGTTGTCTTTGACAATGCTAGTTATCCCAGTGGACAAATAAAGAAAGGACTAAATTCAGCCGGTACAAAATCTGAAATACAAGAATTTATGGTAGAAAATGACATTTATTTCAAACAAAAATATAAAAAAATCTGATTTGGCACAGATACTCAAGGAATTTAATGTCAATAAAGAATATGTTTGCGAAAGAAATTGTTTGAAATACTATTTTAAAATTGCTGCCAGATTAGTGCATTTTTTAACCGTATAAATCATATATGGTACCAAATTAAATCAAAAATTTGGATATTTATATAACTTTTAAACGCAGCTTAAACCATGACTTAACATTTGCTGTTTTCTGCATTTTTCTTTAAAGAAGCGTCACTTTTGTCTTTTCTGAGAACGACTTACTTTTTCTTTTCCTAACCTGCCCAAGAAATTTCTCGGTAATTTACCATGCCCCAGTTCCTCCTTTTTACACTTTTTTACGAACTCTCTTACTAAGATGAACCGGAACTAGCTTGAACTAACCCAAATCAGTCAATGTTTTCGATAGTAACTTCTTCTGAAGGGCGAATGCTCTTCACCAGAAGTTTCATATTTTTTATGATCAGAAATGTTACTGAGGACAGTGGATATCTTTAAGGAAATAGACCTCGGACCTATATGAGAGCTTGTGTAAGCTGACATTACTACCAGATTCCCATTCTGAGCAGGAGTTGCTAATATAGTTTTACCCAGCCATGACGACCTCATACAAAAATTACTTTAAATTTCATTTAGTTACTGTCACTCCACGGTAAAATTTCTTCCGGGTTTTCATTACGTTGTACCACCTTAAACCCCCTTTAAAGACGTTCATTTACAGATAGTGCTCCAACAATTCGATTCTTGGTTTTTTCTAGTAGATCGTTGATGTTAAAAAACGTATAGTGTCTTGGTAAAAGTCTTCATTAAAAAGTACGACCCTTTCTTCACTGATATATTGGATGACTGCACAAGTGCCCGATTAGAAACTAAATTAAATATAACACATTTTTGTGAAAAATAGTATTTATTAATCGACGTACGTAATCATTTTCTATAACTGTCTCCCATCGTTTTACAAGTTTTTGAATTCCTTCTTTGTAGAAACTGCGTGGTTTTTCTTCAAAGAAAGTAGTAAGGTAGTTTTTGTTATTTTAATTATTTTACAGAGAATGAAACAGATAAAAATCTGAAGGATAAGGTCAGAGGAACATGGCGGGTACTGGAGGATTTCCCATTTTAACTTCCTAAGTTTTTGCAGTGTCTGTTGAGCGACATGTAGTCTAACGCTGTCATGGTTCGATTGACTAAATTTGGACGTTTTGCTTGGATTTCAACATTGAGTTGGGTGAATTACTCACAGTACTTCTGCGCAGTTATTGCTTGGCTACATGGAAGAAGCTCGTAAAAAATTATTTCTCTGCTCTCCCACCAGGCACATAACAACTCTTTCATTGGATGCAATTCAGCCCTTGCCATAGATTCTGCTCCTTCTCTTCCATGCTTCCATCTTCTTTTTCTTATTACGTTGTTATACATAACACATTTTTCATCTCCAGTTATGACTTAATCCAAGAAGGGCTCGTTTTGTTGACGGACGAGGAGAGAAATGGCTGCGGAAAACACGGTTCAGTTTGTTCCGTTCTGTCAAAACGTGCGGAACTCATATATATCGTGTTTCAAAGTGTATCCACATTGCTTTAAATGACGAAATGCATCATCCGTGGATGATTATTCACTAAGTCACGGATATAGTCGTTATCAATGCCGGGAGATCGCCCAAAGAGAAGTTTATTATTTAGATTGAAGTCACCATTTAGAACTCGTCGAACCCACTTTTTAACTACAGTAATACCCCGCTTTACGCGAGGGATACGTTCCGAAAAAAATCGCGTTAACTGAAATTCGCGTATATCGAGGTTTATGATTAAACATAGTCAAAATTTAATACAAAAAAATACAAATCATTTTAATCAATCACTTTAATTCTAAGAACACTTTATGCAATACATACTCTTATTTTTTACGGAAAAATACATCTATTGTCTTTTGGGTAACGTTTTGTTTACGTTCTTGTAAAATACGTTCATAACACCCAACACTGTTTTTAATTGTTTGACACACGGTCAAGACACGGTCATCATTATTGTCTATACTCTGCAATATGTCCAAACCTGAATAAATTTTTGAAAGTGCATTTTGTATTTCCCCTGAAGATAAAACTTTCTCTTCTACTTGTTCTTCCTCATCGTAGATAGGATTATTCTGTAACTCGATCAGATCTTCATTGCTAATAGGATCGTCGTGCGTTGCTACAAGTTCTACGAGATCTTCTACCGTGACATCTTCAAGTTCAGACCCCTCAATCATTGCAGCAATGTCTTCAAGCACTTGTCTCTGCATCTGGACAATTCTTCTAGGTGCTTCCACTACATCTGGCCAAAGATTACGCCACACCCCATTCATACAACTCATTTTAACTTCCTTCCAAGCCTCTTCTATGTTGTGAATAGACTTCATAATGTTGTATGACTTCCACCACTCTCGCATAGACTGTCTTCCTTCCCCGTCAGTTTCATGAATTAGTTGGCTAAAAGTGCGGCGATGGTAATAAGCTTTGAAGTTTGCTATTGCTCCCTGGTCCATAGGTTGTAATATTGACGTAGTGTTTGGTGGAAGGAACTTTACGTACACTTTTAAGTCTCTGGGCGTATCAAGTGAGGTTGGATGTCCTGGGGCATTGTCTAAGAGTAATATAACTTTAGGTTCAAGCCCATTTCTGTCACAGTATGATTTGACTGATGGGCAAAAACTATTAGAATACCATTCTTGAAAAATTTCCCGTGTAACCCACGCCTTTCTGTTTGATCGCCACACAACTGGTAGACTTGTCTTGTCTGTGCCTCGCATTGCACGGGGTGTTTCTGAATGGTACACTAGTAAAGGTTTCAGTTTGAAATCACCAGTGGCATTACCACCCAGCAGAAGTGTTAGTCGATCTTTCGCAGCTTTGAAACCACTGGCTTGACGTTCTTCCTTAGAAATGAATGTTCGAGATGGCATTTTTTTCCAGTAAAGTGCGGTCTCATCAACATTGAAGATGAGACAAGCAGGAATTTTCTCTCGTCTAACGAAGTCTTGAAACTTGTCTGGAAACTCAGCTGCAGCTTGAATGTCCGCGCTGGCCGCCTCGCCTGTTATGTGGATATTGTGAAGATTAGAACGCTGCTTGAACCGATGGAACCAGCCTCTGCTGGCAGCAAAAGTCGGAGTGGCACTCCCTTCTCCTTCTTTTGTTTTCAGCATCTCATACAAAGATTTTGCTTTTGTGCATATGAGATCTTGACTTAGTGGTGTGTTCTTCTTATTCAAATCTTCGATCCAGACTGACAGTAATTTCTCAATTCTTTCTAAGATAGATGATCTCGAACGAGAAAGTTTTGTTGCACTTATAGGTGTTGAACCTTCGCTGGAGATTTTAATTTTTTCCCGATTTTTATAAATCGTTCTCACAGTCGATTCTGAGAGTCCAAAATCTCTCCCAACAATTGTTGCTTTGCCTCCATTTTCCATTCTTCTTAACACTTTCATCTTCAATTCCAAAGTGACGCTTTTACGCTCTTTTTTCTTTACAGGCGGCATTTTTAACGTAGGGTTAAATTATGTATGTATGTATCTCCAATAAATATTAAAACAAAACTGCCAGCCGACCGAACTAACATTACGGAACAAATGAACACACGAAACGAACGAGGAAATCCCCATAGAACAAAGTCGAAGGACAGGGAATTCCCAATTCTTCAAAGAGAATATTCAGAGAAAGCGGGGATCCCCCCGCGACCATAGAGAAGTTAATGACTACATGAGCGCGAAATTTGAAATTCGCGTTATAGTGAAACCGCGCGTAACGGGGTCGCGCTAAGCGGGGTATTACTGTATTCTAAGAGCAAGAGCACGATCGAAATAAACCTCTTGAATATTTTTTGTTACAGTTCCCACAATCACTTTCTTTTTAAATTCATATAACTTCACATAACGAAAATGTAACTTTTCATTTTCCATTTTGAATATTAACCTTGCACACAAATTAAGTTAAATAAACTTTTTTTCAGGTTATGTTAACTCACGACGCATTTAGATAACTGTCAGTTAATAATATGATTATAAAAGGAACATCAGCACAGTCAAAAGTGCATGCTTCTTCCATCTGTGATAATTGGGCACAAACTTTTGCAACCACCCAATACAAACAGGAGATTTCCCACTTAATTATCCTTCATAACGACTACATGTTCATCAAAATGACATAGTGCTTGTATACTTTCTAAAAGTAATAAAAAAATATCCTGGTATTTTATCGCCTCCTATATCATACGGTGAACGTCAGAATCAAAAGTCATATAAACAACGAGATATCGTTAGTTTTAAGACATATTAAATATGTTAAGATACATAATCATAATATACATACTTATCGAGAGCTTTGTACTGGACCGATGCGTTGGTACTAATTGATCTCTTAAGAAGTGCAAATCTGTTTTTTATTGGGTCTTTAAAATGTTTATTAGCATATAAAGTACTTGTTTTCTTTCTGATATAAATTATACGAGGCTGGTTTGAAAAGTCCGTGCAAAGTCCGAGAGATGGCACCACCGGCGCGTATCGAGGTCATGTTTAGTTAGTAGCATCTCTTGAATGAACGCACACCAAGTTTCAGCCATATTGGTCTATTTTTTTGTGTTTGGCATTCGTGTGAATCAAGGAAGTCGAGTGATTTTCAAGAAATGGACGAAAAAGAATTTCGTGTGGTGATTAAACATTACTTTATGAAAGGCAAAACGTCTCAGGAAACTAAAGAGAAGCTTGATAGACATTATGGTGACTCTGCACCTTCGATTAGAACAGTTTATAAGTGGTTTCAAAATTTTCGGACTGGCTATATAGGCACAAGTGAAGCTAAACGTTCTGGACGGACTGTGGAGGTTACGACTCCAGAAATCATTGATCAAATCCATGATATGGTGATGGATGACAGAAGAGTTAAGGTGCGTGAGATTGCTAGTGCTGTGGGCATCTCGACTGAACGGGTACATAATATTTTGCATAAACATTTGGACATGAGAAAGCTATCCGCAAGATGGGTGCCGCGATTGCTCACGCTTGACCAAAAACGGAATCGTGTGAAGGGTTGCAAGGATGGTTTGCAGCTGTTCCAGAAGAATCCGGAGGACTTTAAGCGTCGTTTCGTCACTGTGGATGAAACATGGATACATTACTATACTCCTGAGACCAAACAACAATCTAAACAATGGGTTACCAAGGGGGAATCTGCACCAAAAAAGGCGAAGACCGTTCCTTCGGCCGGAAAGGTTATGGCGACTGTCTTTTGGGATTCGCAAGGGATAATCCTCATCGACTATCTGGAAAAGGGTAAAACTATTACAGGTGAATATTATTCATCGTTATTGGACCGTTTGAAAACCGAGCTGCAAGAAAAACGCCCTCGATTGGCCCACAAAAAAGTCCTTTTCCATCACGACAAGGCACCAGCACACACCTCAGCAGTTGTGGTCGCAAAATTAATGGAAATAGGATTCCAACTCGTTTCACATCCCCTCTATTCTCCAGACTTAGCTCCCTCGGACTAGTATTTGTTCCCCACTTTGAAGAAATGGCTGGCAGGACAAAGATTTTATTCAAACGAGGAGGTGATTGCAGACACTAATGGATATTTTGAAGACTTGGACAAATCTTATTATTCGGAAGGGATCAACAAACTAGAACATCGTTGGACGAAGTGTATAAGCCTAAAAGGAGACTATGTCGAAAAATAAAAAAGGTTTACCCCAAACACATAAGTAGTTTTTATTTTTGCACGGACTTTTCAAACCAGCCTCGTATTTTGTTACAGATCTTTGTTTCATGTGGGTTTCCAAATAAAGAAAAAATCACAAAAAACGCTTCTGGTACCATGAAGATCATAAATAATGTTTCCAATAAAAAACTGTCACTATTCTATAACTTAAAAATAAAAAAATTTGGGGTCATATCTTCTTACTTGTTATGGATAGAACATACTAGGATTGTTTAAGATATAGTACACTGTCTGTCCAAAAAGTTTGCCAGACTGCCTTAATAAAAAAGTACAAAACTTAAAAGTGAACATTTTATTACTTCGGATGTTCTACATAGTCAACTCCGAACTCAATACAGTTCAAATGTTGATAATTTATGTATGCTTGGCAACACACGAGATATGCGGCGTAATCAGTAGACGGTTAGCACACGTACCTCCTTATGCCTAGCGAAATCGACTGGGGCAAGCTGGCTGGGTACACCGCAGCGATCACGACACTCTGTTGGCTCTCGAAGAAAAATGTAAAAGAGAGAAATTTCGAGACGGGCAGCTTGACGTTCCGCCGAGCTAAGAATAATCGGAAAAGTATTCCTAACTGATATATCAGCAAAGAGCAGAGCCGTAGAGCATAATCTTCAGTTAATCAGCCGCGAGTTTAAAGTTTCGAATATAAATATAAGTTTTGGATTGTTGTAGCTTCTACTTGATGGAAATTCATTATAAATATATAATTTTAGACTGTTTTTAGTCAATTTCCACTGGTTTATTTAAATTGCGATGACGCGTTTCGCTGTCGATGCAGCTTCTTCAGATCTACATTTTACACTGTCAAGTTAGGTCATTGTCATTGTCTTTATTGAATTTAAGTTAGGCTATGCCTCTTACTTACATTTATGATAGCTTATATTCCTATACTACTTAACCTAGGTTCTATACAGTAATCCTAATTAACTTAACCTAGGACATTGGGTTTTAATTACATTGGTTGACTAATCTAACTTAACTAGAGCTTAATTCTAAACTAATCTAGAACTTAATTCTAAACTTAATCTAGGTTACAATCTTCATGGGGGTGGGGGGAGGCCATCGTCTTCGTCGGATATGGGGTCAGAAGGTCTTGGATAGTGATGGCGGGCGTTGGCGGGCACGTGGAATGCGCTCCTTATGGTGGCGTTTGGGTGTTGTAGCGCCTTTGCGAAGAACTTGATGTTGGTGGACCTCATGTGTGCCTTGATTGTTGGCACACCGAGGTCTCTATGCAATTGACGGTTTCGGACGAACCATGGGGCTCCCGTGATCATCCTCAGGGCCTTGTTCTGTACTGCCTGAAGTTGAGCTCTGCGTGTCTTGGTGAGTTTAGACCAAGTAGGGCAGGCGTGTGTCAGTCCTGCCCTCACGATGGTTTTATAAATTAGCAGCTTGATTTTTGGTTGCAACTTACTGGACCGGCTGATGATTGGGTACAGCTTGCCCAGTAGTTGCTTGGCTTTCCTTGAGGCAGCACAGACCTGGTCTTTCCAGATGAGGTGTTTTGTCATACTGGATTCCCAGGTACTTGATGGTGGTTGCCCATTGGATGCGGGATCCCTGGAGCTGGAGTTGTCCATAAGGAGTGCCGTTGCCTTTGGCGAAGACGATGGCCTGTGTCTTACATGGGTTTAGCTGGATCTTCCATCGGTCGAACCAGGGGGCGAGGACGTTCAGGTGGCGCTGCAATCTACTGGTGATGATTCTGTAGCTGCTGGATTCTGCTATGATGGCTGTGTCGTCAGCATACAGGAGTAGGGTAGTCTGATTCGTTTTTGGAATGTCGGCTGTGAAAATGTTAAAGAGGTGGGGGGAGAGGACGGAGCCTTGAGGGACTCCGGCTCTAATGGCCTTGACTTCGGAGGTGGCCTTATCGACTCTGACTTGGAATGTTCTGTCAGAGACGAAGGATTAAATGAGTTTGTTAATGAAAAGGGGGTAGCCGTGTCGGATCAGTTTCAGAATGAGGCCTTCGTGCCAGACTCGGTCGAAGGCCTTTGCTACATCGAGAAACACAGCTCCAACTTTGTGACGTTTGTTGAAGCTGTTGGAAATGGTTTGGGCGAGTTTCGTGGTGTGATGGATGGTGCCATGAAGGGGCTGGAAGCCATACTGTTCGTCAGGGACAACACGGAGCGCTGTGGACTTTGCTCTGACGATTTCGAGGATGACTTTTTCAGCTATCTTGCCAAGGCCTGGAAGTAGGCTGATTGGCCTATAGCTGCTTGCCTGGTGGGATGGAGAGCCTGGTTTTTTGATCATAATGACCTCAGCTTTTTTCCAGTAGAGTGGAAAATAGCTGAGTCTCAGTATGCTGTTAATGATATTGGTGGCTTCTGAGATCTGTTTCTTGGGGAGTTTTTTGAGAGCTTTATTTGTGATTTTATCATGACCTGGGGCTTTTCGGATTGAGGTAAATCGAATGATCTCATTAACAGCGGAGGGGGTTGTGAAGTACGTATTGCGAGGGGGCTGGGCAAGATTTAGGGTCTGTATGGTTGTAGCGACCCTAAGATCACGGGCTGGATCGGGATGGGCAGGAGTGTTAGGAGAAAACTGTTCCTCTAGCAGATCTGCCAAAAGGTCAGCCTTCTCCTGGGTTGTGGAGGCTGTGGTGCCGGCGTGGGTGAGGGCTGGCATGGACCTTGGCTCGTCATTGGAAAGGGCTGTTGCCATTTTCCAAAGAGAACAGTCCGTCAAGTTAGGTTTAATATTCACAGTTTTATATAATTTCTTAATTATAATATTACACCTAATTAAATTACATTGATAGTATTGGAAAATCCACACAGATTTGGAATTAAGAGAATAAATTCAATAATGGTGAATTGCTTAAATCTACCTGGTCGTTGAGTAAAGTACCTGTAGTCCTTAATCGATTTATTTGCATAGTCCCCAAAAGGTTTAGTTTTAAACCTTTTTGTTGGGTGTGTAAAATTTTGAAATTCTTGTTATGTATAAAACTATTATAAGCGGCAAGTTTATGATGGTTAGGGTGGTGAGAAACTATTGTGAATTGTGGTATCTGTATGACAAGGTTTATGATATATTGCAAATTCATGTTTTTTCCTGGCTTTACTGATTGTTAAGTCTAGGAAATTGATTTTCCCTTCGACTTCTTCCATTGTAAAACTGATATTTCTATGTAAAGAATTAATATACTGTAAAAAGTGAGTTAATTGTCTGTCCGTACCTGTAAAAAATACAATTATATCGTCTACGTATCGATACCAGTATAGGCAATTACTACTATTGTTGTTATGGTTGTTAAATATCATTGTTTCAATACTGTCCATGAAAATTTCGGCAAGTAATGGACTTAATGGACTCCCCATAATTAACCCTTCCTTACTATTGTAGAATGTTTTGTTAAATGAAAAATAATTTTGTCTTAGGCAAGTTCTTAATAAATTAATTAGGTCCATTTTTATAACTTCGTTTACTTTGTTTTTTGTTAATAGGTTCTCTATTAAAATTATTGTTTCGTCTGGAGGAACACTTGGAAATAAGTTTTTGACATCGAAAGAGACTAATTTAGAGTTATCTGGAATCGTTATATTCTTAACTTTATTCACGGGTTCGTATGAGTTTTTGATACTATATTTAGGTTCAAATTTGGTATGATATTTGATTAAATCAATTAAAAAGGATGACGTCTTATATGCTGGAGCAGATATGTAGGAAACAACTGGTCTGATTGGGTGGTCAAGTTTTCACTCATAAAACTACACAAACTGTGAATATTAAACCTAACTTGACAGTGTAAAATGTAGATCTGAAGAAGCTGCATCGACAGCGAAACGCGTCATCGCAATTTAAATAAACCAGTGGAAATTGACTAAAAACAGTCTTTTATTATATATTTATAAATATAAGTGTACAGATAAATTGTCGCGCTCAGTAAACTTGTTATCTAGTTTTATATCGTTACAGTGTTCTTTTTGTTATTTGTATATGAATAGTTCGTTGTTAGTTAGTGTCTTGTTTGATCCGAAAAACGGTACAATACTAGAATAACCCGTCACAATTCATCTTCGATAGGCACACCTAGAAACAGACTCTTCTATTATTTACCGTTTTGATAAACAAAAAAACATTAAATAATATTAATTCAATAATTTTTAAATTATTTTGAAGTATTTTATTTTCCAGATATCAACGTCATGGAGAAAAAAAGAAAATATTTGGAGAACTATTTAAAATTTGGATTTTCAACTTTTATACAGGCCAACGATGAAAATACTTTTTTAATAATTTTACCTGATTCCTATGTTTTTTGGTGTGCTGAGTCCGAAAATAATAATAACCCACCACCAATTTTTCACATTTTAATATTCAAAATGTGAAAAGTTTATTTTTTTATCATTCGAATGTTATTTGGTAATGAAATCAGAATTTTATAAGGTTGGCAGTAAAATCAAATGTTATTAGGTTGGCAGTTCCAATAAGTGTCACAGCTGTTTGTTTTCTTCCAGTTAATATAACCTTGCATTGCAGTGTTTAACCCATATGCTTTAATTCATACTCAAAGTATGGCTAATCGTGGTTGTAAAAACTCTCCCAACACTTTTTGTTATATATGTGGTAAGTTTGTAGTTAAAAAACATCAAAGAGACATTACTGACTTTGTATAAAAAGTATACTTTGCATATTTTGGTGTAGAAATCGGTAATGAAGAAAAATGTTGGGATCCTCACAAAGTATGTTATGTTTGTGTCGAAGATCTTAGGAAATGGTATAAGAAGGAAAAGAAAGCTTTTAGATTTGCAGTACCCATGGTATGGAGAAAGCAAGAAAATCATTCAAGTGATTATTATTTTTGCAGCATTGATGTTTCTGGATATAACTCCAAAAATAAGAAAGTAATTGTATATCCTAATTTTACTTCAGCTAATCGGCCGGTAGAACATGGACCGGGACTTCCTGTCCCTGAGCGACCTCAATCTATTGATGACGTTTTACAGTCCAGTCCTAAACTTAATGAAAGTGGACCGGATGATGATGAGTTTCAATGTTCTCTAGAAAATTTAAAACCACAGTTGTTTACACAAGCTGAGTTAAATGATTTAGTGAGAGATTTGGGTTTGACTAAGAAAAAAGCAGAATTGCTTGGTTCTTGGCTAAAAGAAAAACATTTATTGGAATCTGGAACATATATTTACCATTATAGAACAAGAGATCAACAATTTGCTCAGTTTTTCAAGCAGGAAGAGGATTTTTTTCCACAGCGTGTTTTACGCAATGCTGTTCTTAGTGCTGAATCTATGAAACGCTCAAAGCTCAAACGTCACTTGGACTTTTTTAAACGACATAAGGCTGCCTTTAAAAAACAAAAGTTGGATTTTACTGGGACGTTTCAGCTACAAAGTCAAGTTCGGGCCTTATATGTAATCGTTCTGGAAATTTGAAAAAATAAAAAACCCCATACATACCTCATCAAACCCTCTTTATTAAAATCGGTTAAGCTAATTCATGGAGAAGCGAGTGAGATTAAAATGTGTAATATGTCCTTGTACAACAACACAATTCAGAGACGCATTTCAGATTAGTTCAGGTCCAAAGACGTGATGGAACAAATTTTATCTGAAATAAAGGCATCTCCTGTCTTTTCTTTTCAACTTGACGAATTTGCCGATGTTAGTGCATATTCGCAGTTACTCGTTTTCATGAGATATATTCACTTCGAGGACATTAAAAAAGAGTTTCTGTTTTGTAAAGCACTAAAAACTACTACAAAAGGTGAAGACGTCATGCAGGTGATAAGTTCATTCTTTAAAGGAAAGGACTTATAATGGAAATACTTGTATTGAGTATGTACCGATGGAGCACCAGCCATGCTTGGATCAAGGTCGAGCTTTCAATCAAAAGTTAAAGAGCTTGCACCCCAAGCAATGATTCACCGATTTGCCGTTGCTACCAAGACTCTTCCAGAGCCTTTGCAAGAAGTGCTCTCGACTCTTTGGTGACAATAAAATCTAGTGCTCTGTCTGTTCAGGAAACTATGCAAAAACATGAACTATGATCACGAGTTCTTCTTATTTACACCGCTCTTCGTTGATTATCAAAAGGAAATGTTGTTGGTCAAGTCTTTGAATTGAAAAACAAAATAAAACAGTTCTTAGAAATGAAAAGAAAACGTAAGTTTATGACACACTTTAATGATGAGACCTGATTCCAAAGAGTATCTATTTATCTGATATCTTAGATCAGCTAAACAAGCTAAATTTGAAACTGCAGGATAAGGAAACGCCCATTATTCACTTCAGAGATAATATCCAGGCGTTCATATTAAAGCTGCAAAACTGGCGCGGTAATGTAAATCTTGGAAACTTTACCATGTCTGAACACCTTTACACCAAGACTGAAGAAACGGAGACAAGAATTGTAGATAATCTAAGAGAGGAAATTAATTACTATCTTCAAGCTCTTGAATCTGAAATACAATGTTATTTCCCGGAGTTCTCTAAACAAGAGGCTGCATTAGTACGAAACCCATTTCATGTATCTTTGGATGTTACCGAAATTCTCGATGAAGTGCAGGATGAATTTTTGGAGCTGCGAAATGAAAAATCGTTACCTCAATTTTGGTGTGCCATCGTCATTCGTATCCTAAAGTTTCGATGCTTTCTTTTCGAATATTAGTGCCATTTGCTTCTACTTACCTCTGCGAAAGTGGATTTTCAATTCTTCTACAGATCAACACAAAAGCCAGTAATAAGCTGAATGTTGAAGACGACATGAGATTGGCCTTGACAAAAACTCAACCAAGAATAACACTTGTTAAACAGATGCAAGCCCAATCATCACATTAATCATTAATATTTAATAATTAATACTTTATAAAAAATATCACTGCTAAGTTTTAAAATATATATTTTCAAGCCCTTTACTTTTTGTTTTATTGATCCAATATGGCGGATGGGAAAGGGGGTCGCGAACATTTAAAAAAAATCTAAAAAAGGTCGCAATTAAAAAAGGTTAAGAAGCACGGGTCTAGACGAATCACTACCGAGCCATTGCTCACTTTGCCGTTTTGTGGTAGGCTCGTATTGGTAACACAACTTCTCATGGCCCGTCATTATTTTCTACAGAAAAGAATCGTCCGCGATGTTTCGGCTGGCGTCCACTCGTCGCTGTTTTTGTTCGGGTGTCAGACTATGGGGAACAAACTTCGCCCACACTTTCTTCTTCTCCAAAATATTCCGGACAATGTCTTGAACACTTGATGCAGAGATGTTAAGCTTTTCTACTATCAATCTGCATGAAAGATGACGGTCGGTTAACAGAAGATGAGGAATTTTCACAACGTTTGCATCGGCCCAACTTGTGCTGGGACGCTCGGACCTTGTATCATCCTCGAGTTACTCTTGTCCTTCCTTAAAGCGTTCACACCATTCACATATTTATGGACGCGATAAACAATCATCACTGTAAGCTTTTTTCACAGATTCAAATGTCTTCATAGCTGTTTTACCCAGTTTCACACTTCTACGACACAACAAATATCACACATACAGTTCACACGTTTACTAGTCAGCACTGACTGATCACAACTGGTTGGTTGAATGCAAATGTGTTGTTTACAGATGTGAGTTTAAGCTTTTACTGTTATTTACGAAATGGTGTTGCTTAAACGCCAGGGAAAAAATCAGATTGGGAACTTTTTGGACATACGGTATGAAGGAAAACTCGCGGAACCTAAGCAAGTATTTTTCTACATAACTACTGTCTACAGTAATAGACTTAGGACAACCTTTCTCGAGTTGTTTCGTTCCATTCAAAAAAAATCTTGCGGTTACCCCATAAGATACACTGTGTGTAATTTTTTAAGTTATGGAAAAATAACCATATACGGACACCACTACGTGATAGTAGACCAAAAAAAAAAGACCCGTGTCTCCCAGTTTTTCCGAAAGTCATGCACTTTTTTTTTATGGGCCCCCAAAGATTTGAGGCCTGGGTGTAATTTTTGCAAAAAACTCATCATTTTCTGAGGCTCATATCTTGCAAACCGTTCGGAATTTTAATTTACTTTCTGTGGCAAAGTTGTAGCCCTTGTCATAAGGAACAAAAATTGTGAACATTTAAAGTAAAAAAAAACTTCATCTTCAAGATCAAAATAGCTAAAAACTGTAAAAAATTCGATTTTTTTTACCTTTTTTTCCCTGTTTAGGCCCATAGCTAGCAAACCGTTCAAAATTCAAGGAAACAATCAACTACAAAAATGTAGCTAAGATCTTAGTAAACAACTTTCTAGAATATATGAACTTCCTAGGAATGATTCTTAACACTGTTTAGGTAGCCGCAAAAGTTAAAATTTTCCCGAAAAATCTACTTTTTTAAAGTTTTTTGCGATTTTGATCTGGAAGATGAAATTTTTTGGATTTTATATGTTCACAATTTTTGTTCTTTATGACAAGAGCTACAACTTTGCTTCAGAAAGTAAATCAAAATTCCGAACGGTTTGCAAGATATGAGCCTGAGAATATGATCAGTTTTTTGCAAAAATGACACCGAGGCCCCAAATCCTTGGGGCCTCATAAAAAAAAGTACATGAATTGGGCCAAAACTGGGAGCCTCGGGTAAAAAAAGACCCGTGTCTCCCAGTTTTGCCCCAAGTAATGTATTTTTTTTTTATGAGGCCCCAAAGATTTGGGGCCTAGGTGTCATTTTTGCAAAAAACTGATCATATTCTCAGGCTCATATCTTGCAAACCGTTCGGAATTTTGATTTACTTTCTGAGGCAAAGTTGTAGCTCTTGTCATAAAGAACAAAAATTGTGAACATATAAAATCCAAAAAATTTCATCTTCCAGATCAAAATCGCAAAAAACTTTAAAAAAGTAGATTTTTCGGGAAAATTTTCACTTTTGCGGCTACCTAAACAGTGTTAAGAATCATTCCTAGGAAGTTCATATATTCTAGAAAGTTGTTTACTAAGATCTTAGCTACATTTTTGTAGTTGATTGTTTCCTTGAATTTTGAACGGTTTGCTAGCTATGGGCCTAAACAGGGAAAAAAAGGTAAAAAAAATCGAATTTTTTACAGTTTTTTGCTATTTTGATCTTGAAGATGAAGTTTTTTTTACTTTAAATGTTCACAATTTTTGTTCCTTATGACAAGGGCTACAACTTTGCCACAGAAAGTAAATTAAAATTCCGAACGGTTTGCAAGATATGAGCCTCAGAATATGATGAGTTTTTTGCAAAAATTACACCCAGGCCTCAAATCTTTGGAGGCCCATAAAAAAAAAAGTGCATGACTTTCGGAAAAACTGGGAGACACGGGTCTTTTTTTTTTGGTCTATTATCACGTGGTGGTGTCCGTATATGGTTATTTTTTTCGTGTTGCACTGTGATACTTTCGCTTGTCTGCTTGCTTGTTTGATTGAATTAATGGATGGTTTTGAAAATACTGCATAACTTCGGCTACATCTGTTAAAACAGTTTTTCGTTTAGAAATACCTTTCTGCCCAGAAAATGCATCCATTTTGCTCCTCAAATTTTGTTCTAATCGACAAAACATAGTTAAATCAAATTAGTTCTTAGGCTTCTTCGCCTAACTGATAAGAACTGGAAAGGTCAAAAGCAGCAAATTTCCTTTAGTGTACAACTCCCACAGATTTGGGATATCAGCCTCGTGAAAACGGCGTATCTTTTGGGTTTGGGAAAACCTTTATCCCAGTTTCAGTGTAGCAAATCACAAAATGTAAAGGTTTGCAAAATCACAAATTTAGGTAACCGATCCCTTGTGGTAACGGATCCTTTTGAGTAACCGATCCTTTCAGGTAACAGATCCCTTTTGGTAACCGATCCTTTTGGGTAACGGACCCTTAGTGATGCAAACTCACACTGTGTGTCTACAACAACTGAAAAATAACAATGATGTTTGTTTTGCGGCTTGTTTCGACTTCGGTTCGTATTCTTCAGTCAGGAAAAATACCCTGAGACGAGTTGGAATTTCTTCTGTTAGAGGTAAAATCTACAGAACGTTCAGATTAATAAAGGTCAGAAGTCAGACAAAGTTAGTCAAATGACACAAGATCGTTAATCAAATGAATTTGTAGAATGCTGAGAATGCCAGAACTGGTACAACCTTCCTTCCTTTGGCAAACTTCGCTCTCCTCATTTGCAAACTACTTCTTGAACCAACAAGATTAAAAATTAAATCATATTTGCTCTTAGGCTTCTTCGCCTGAGGAGAGCGAAGTTTGCTCAAATTTGCCAAAGGAACGAAGGTTGTACCAATTCTGGCATTCTCATTCTACAAATTCATTTGATTAACGATCTTGTGTTATTTGACTAACTTTGTCTGACTTTTGACCTTTGTTAATCTGAACATTCTGTAGACAAAACATAGTGTGATCCGGGATACACCTGGCGGGGTAACGTACTCGATAAAATCTGACGGCTTCCCCGGAATTTCTTCTTGCTTCTCCATAAATAAGAATCATATCTGCTTTTTCAGCGTGGAAAACCGCTTCAACCAGAAGCTATTACCACACTGTTTACTTAGTTTAACGCTATTGAATTGAATGCGTGTGCAAACAAGAGCTGTCGGATTAAAGTATAACAGCCGTCTACTAAATAAATTGTTTGAAAACCGCCAAACATGGCATACGAACCATGGTAACCGCGATGACCAGAAAATAATATTTTTGTTACATAACTCTTTTGCAAAACAAATTAGAAAAACAAAAACAGTTTCAGGAAAAAATGTTGAAAAACGTTAGGTCTTTCCAATGCCGTTTTACAAAAGGTATATCGATGGAAAAATAGTTGTTTGACGTCGCGGCACCCAGCGTCGTTTTCATTACCAAATGTGAAATACGTCACTACACTCCTTGACATGCACTATACCATTCTACATTTTAAAAAAATAAATATCCAAAAAATTTGCCATAAATCAGGGCTGTACGTGTACCCTGTACATAATAAATTATTTCTTGATGACCAGCATATCCCTCATCCTGTTTTCTTATCCCTCTATGAGTTAGAGAAGTCACCCCTGAACCTTTGTAAGTACTGCTAAGTAAGAACCCTATATGAGTGAGAAAAAAATCCCAGTCCCTTAAATTCTCACTTATCGAGGTTCGACTGTATATCCACTAGGGTGACCGCAAAAAATCGATGTCGGAATTTTGTTCGTCTGGACCCCACAAAACGATTCCCCTTTCCAGATACTGAGATAGCCGAAATTTGAGCTCGATTAAACGACGTTAACCCGTGGCGCTCGTCGCTCAAAGTTTGAAAAAATCCAAATTTTTGGCCAAAAAGCTGACATATGGAGCCATAACTCCAGAACGGTAAATAATAGAAACACGCTTAATATCTCAAAAGAAAGCTAATGTTGTTCTTCAAAATTTATATTCTCTATATAATTGTTGTTATTTTAAGTCAAACCGAGTTACAACAGCCTTTAGCTCCAAAAACGTGACCTGGTACCAGTAGGAGCCAGTTTGGGAGTATTCTAAGAATTTTACGGGTTTTTACATAATGTGTCTCGAAATTAACATTTTTTTTTGTTAAAAAGTATTTTGGAACTCAATTTTCAAACATAAAGAGCCTTTTGTTCAAATTAAATCTTTTATTATATGGGGATTACCTGACTAGTTTACCAAAGAAAGACCCGTTTGACAGGTAAAAAGGAGGGTGAATCTAATTTCTATTTTAGGGATGGTGATTTTACTTCAACGTACAACCGACCTTTTATTTATTCAGTTTAGTTTCTAAAGTGCCTTTGAGCTGGTTAGATCGAACAATTATCTAGTGAAGATATTTTAAGACACTGAAGAGGACAGCATCTACCAGGAACTTGAGAGCTTGGAGGAAATGGACATCCCTGAAGAAGCTGCAGAAGATCCAGGACCATCTGAGAGCAAGAGGATGAAAGTTTCATTTGCAAGGGGCGTTAAAGAGATTTTAAACATGAAATTGTCCATTTTATTAGATCGATGTAAGGTATCCGACAGAAATGCCACGAGAATTTTAATAGCTACTCTAGAAGCACTAAACCTTGACCCTCTTGAGTACAAAGTCTCGAAAACTTTATTACATGATAGAAGGCAAATGTTCAGAGAACAATATAATAGAAAAAATTTTGATAAAGTAAACATTCCTGAAAAAGAGCCCGTGGTTGTCCATTGGGACGGTAAACTTTTACCGGGTGTTTTAAAAAATGAACAATGTGAGCGAATAGCTATAGCTATTTCATATGGCGAAAAGGAACAGCTGCTGGGAGTTCCTGTAACAGCAAACAGCTCTGGAGAGGAGCAAGCCGTAGCCGTATATGAATGCCTACATGAATGGGGTCTTCTCAACACCGTCAAGGCGATGTGCTTCGACACTACAGCATCCAACACGGGAAGACTCAAAGGAGCATGCGTCATATTGGAGCAAATGTTAGAAAGAGAATTGTTATACCTAGCTTGCCGTCACCATATCTTGGAAATTCTGTTAAGAGGCGTATTCGACACAAAAATGGGATCAACCACTGGACCTCATCCAGAGATTGCTCACTGCGTGGCCCAAGATAGACAAAAGAAAATACGACACAGGTATCAGTGACAATCTAATACAAAAGCAGCTAACTCCAGAAGTAATTGCAAATGTTACTGCTGAATTCGAGACCAAATTAACTGAGAGACACCCCAGAGATGACTACAAGGAGCTATTGCAGTTGGTTCTCATATTTGTTGGATCACTAGACGGCAATGTTGTGGGTTTTAGAAGTCCAGGAGCCATTCATAACGCTAGGTGGATGGCAAAGGCTATTTACTGCTTAAAAAATGTTCATTTTTCGTCGTCAATTTAAGACGTCTAAAAAAGAAGAAAGTTCTGTGCGTGCCATTTCTGTTTTCCTAGTTAAAATGCTCCAAAAGCTCATCTTGCACCGAAGCAAGATTTAGGTATTTTGCATAGTCTGTTAGACTATAAAGAATGTGACAACGACATTGCAGAAATAGCCCTGACCAAATTTTCGAACCATTTGTGGTATTTGAATGCAAAGTTGGTGGGATTATCGTTTTTTTGATCCCACCATTACAGACGATGAAAAGTTGTTAATGGCTAATAAATTGCTCAGTAGCACAGATGAACCATCACAGCACGCTAGGGTTGTAAATCTAAAAGTTAGGAAAAAAAACTTAAAAGAGGTAGTTGATGGAGGATTGGTAAATTTACTTACCAAAGAAACGTTTACATTCTTTGACCAATTTAATATAAAAACAGATTTCCTAAGACAACATCCAAACACCTGGCCTCAAAATAATGACTTCCAAGAAGGATTGAAAATTGTCAAAACATTAAAAGTAGTTAATGATATGGCTGAGCGTGGTGTTAAATTAATAACCGACTTTAATGACCTTCTGACAAAAGATGAAGATCAAAAGCAATATGTCCTGCAAGTTGTAAGTAAATGCCGAGCATTATATCCTGACGTTTCAAAAACTACTTTAACAAAAGCTCTAGAATAGATTAGATAACTATGTAAAATTATCAACTCATCTAGGTACTACGTCTGTATCTTTTCTGTGTCTGTTTTGTATGTATTATATACCTAATTTTTATATTTTAAAATAAAAAATGTCATTAGACTTATCAGTATTACTTGTTTTTTTATTATATTTCTACTTTAAACTCAAAAATATACCAAAAAAAAAGCAAAATTTATCACTTAATAACAAAATATACGAAGTATGCTCCTAGTGGTACCAGGTCACGTTTTTGGGGCTAAAGGCTGTTGTAACTCGGTTTGACTTAAAATAACAACAATTATGTATAGAATATAAATTTTGAAGAACAACATTAGCTTTCTTTTGAGATATTAAGCGTGTTTCTATTATTTACCGTTCTGGAGTTATGGCTCCATATGTCAGCTTTTTGGCCAAAAATTTGGATTTTTTCAAACTTTAAGCGACGAGCGGCACGGGTTAACGTCGTTTAATCGAGCTCAAATTTCGGCTATCTCAATATCTGGAAAGAGGAATCGTTTTGTGGGGTCCAGACGAACAAGATTCCGACATTTTTTTCCCCCCTCTATGAGATCCGGTCACTCTAATATCCACCTAAAGAATCGTAGTATATCTTTCCAATATAAAAGGTTCTTGCATCTTTAACCTTTCCTTTTATAATTTTTAAAAAAATATACCTTACATTTAAAAAATATACAATATTTGGCCTTATTCTCTCAAGACTTTTATGTTCCTTCCCTTTTTTATAAGCAGTTTGTCTCTCATTCCATATATGATTTTTACTGCGACAAAAAAACTCATTCTGAAACATTACATGCTTAACGCCTTAGCTGAACGTTTTTAGCCGAAAACCGAAAGGGAATGAACCTCACGAAATCATGAATGAATACGCCTATCAATCAATCCGAGACGGTTAAATTGACTAAATCTAATATTTAAATACTGTTTGCGAGTAAATGGTTTTTGCAAATCATTCACTATTTTATTTTAAGCTACCTACGTCCTCTGTTGCTTAATACATATATTCATTTTTCTCTTTCAGAAATATTTCATTAAAATTGAAATAAGGAAGTTCGTTGAGACATAATTTTTGAATGTAAATTTTTAGTTATGAAAAAATAAATAAATAAAACGAAACCTAATCAATTAACGCTTATCAGCAACCTACCTTGAAATTCAACACACTATAGTATTAATTTAGTTGCGCAACTCAATCCTACTAGTACTAGTCCCTCAACACACTGAATGCTCGAACATCGGCGACCCATTCAAATATCCGCAGACGCCAGAAAATCCTTCAACTCAACATAGACCTGAAAGAAATACAATCTTGGGGTGATAGTAACCAAGTAGAATTTTGGATTGTTGTAGCTTCTACTTGATGGAAATTCATTATAAATATATAATAAAAGGGAAGGGGGAAGGGAAAATCAATTTCCTAGACTTAACAATCAGTAAAGCCATGAAAAAACATGAATTTGCAATATATCACAAACCTTGTCATACAGATACCACAATTCACAATAGTTCTCACCACCCTAACCATCATAAACTTGCCGCTTATCATAGTTTTATACATAGACTAACTAATATCCCCTTATCAGAAGAAAATTTTACTAAAGAATTAAACTACATAAAACAAGTAGCCGTTAACAACGGTTATTCGGTTACTTTAATCAATAGTATCGTTAAGAAAAAACTTAGAAACAAGGCTATCTCAGAAATATACCCACGTTTTAAGGACAGAAATACCACTTTTAAATGCTTAACCTATTTCGGCAAACCAACGGAAAAACTGGGGAAATTTTTAAATCAAAAAAATATCAACATAGCGTACAAGACTAACAATACTATAGGGAAATACCTTAAAAACTACAAACTACAAATCAATAAAGACAATAAATTAGGGGTTTATCAATTAACATGTGGGTCATGTCCTAAAACATACATCGGACAAACTGGACGTACATTTACACAAAGAATTACAGAACACGAAAAAAGTTTCATCCATAGAAAATCTAATTCAACATATGCTAATCATCTATTAACAGAAAATCACACATTTAACAAGAATTTCAAAATTTTACACACCCAACAAAAAGGTTTAAAACTAAACCTTTTAGAGACTATGCAAATAAATCGATTGAGGACTACAGGTACTTTACTCAACGACCAGGTAGATTTAAGCAATTCACCATTATTGAATTTATTCTCTTAACTCCAAATCTGTGTGAATTTTCCAATACTATCAATGTAATTTAATTAGGTGTAATATTATAATTAAGAAATTATATAAAACTGTGAATATTAAACCTAACTTGACTGTGTAAAATGTAGATCTGAAGAAGCTGCATCGACAGCGAAACGCGTCATCGCAATTTAAATAAACCAGTGGAAATTGACTAAAAACAGTCTTTTATTATATATTTAACCAGTAGAATTAAACGCTATAAAAACCCAGAGGGCAGTTTTTTCTAAAAGTGTTAACGTTACGGAACCCGATATGCTTATATCGGGAGATTCCGTTCCCGTAGCAACGTCACTCAAATTACTGGGCGCTAATTTGGGAGCAAATATATATCTTGGCATGAACATGTCGCATGCATAGCAAAGAGAGCTTCTCAAAAGCTGGGAATATTATTTCGAACTAGGAAGCTTTACACTCCAAAACAACTGTTAATTCTTCCACCAATGATGGAGTATTGCTCCCATGTGGAGCTCGGTGAGCAAACATAACACGTAAGTTCTTGGTCACATAGATGTCGCCCGTTTCAAAAAAATTCATATGATTTTTAGGAAATACCAAAATTCAAACAATACGTGTCAAAATTTCATGACATTTCGACGATTAGTTTACAAGTTAGAGTGGTTTTAGCGACGCTACTTTTGATGTTTTCAGAACAATGGAAAAAATCAAATTTCGTGTGTTGATTAAACACTATTTTTTGATGGAGAAAAATACCGTTCAAGCAAAGCAATGGCTTGATAAGTGTCACGGGGACTCCGCCTTTGGAAAATCACTCATCATTTACTAGTATGCTGAATTTAAACGCGGTCGTACAGATACAAATGATGCTGAACTCTCTGGACGTCTAAATAAGGCAGTTACACCGGAAACACAAAAAAAACACAAAAATTGTTTTGGAGGACCATAAAGTGAAATTGCATGAGATTACTGACACCCTAAAGATAACAAAAGAACGTGCTGGTCATATTTTGCATGAACATTTGGGCATGAGAAAGCTCTGTACAAAATGGGTACCGCGTTTGCTCACAGTGGACCAAGAACAACAACGTGTTGATGATTCTGAGCCCTGTTTGGACCTGTTTGAGTGCAATAAAAAGAATTTTTTCATGCGATATGTAACAATGGATCCACCACTACCCACCGAAACTAAATCGGTAGTCAGCTGAGTGAACAGTAGCCGGGGAAAGCCACCCGAAGCTACTAAAGACACAATAGTCGGCTAGGAAGGTTTTTGCCTCTGTATTTTCGGATGCTCTTGGAATAATTTTCATCATCTATGCTGAGAAGGGAAAAACCATCAATAGCGAATATTATATAAAGTTATTGGTAGGGGGGGGGGGGGGGGGGGGGGGGGGGGGGGGGGGGGGGGGGGGGGGGGGGGGGGGGGGGGGGGGGGGGGCGTTTGAAGGCAGAAATCGCAAAGAAACGGTCCCAAAAGAACAAGAAAAAAGTGCTCTTTCATCAAGACAATGCACCATGTCACAAGTCAATGGTTACGATAGCAAAATTGCATGAATTGAAGTTAGAATTGCTTCCTCAACGTATTCTCCAGATTTAGCCCCCAGCGACTCTTATCTATTTGCAGACCTAAAAAAATACTCGCGGGAAAGAGATTTGACGCCAATGAAGAAGTTATCGCCGAAACTAAGGCCTATTTTGAAGGCAAAGACAAATCCTGCTATAAGAAAGGTATAGAAATGTTAAAAAGGCAATGGACTGATTGTATCTCTCTTGAAGGGGACTATAATGATGAATAAAGTTGAATTTTATAAAAAAAATATATTTTAAGTAGTTAGACCAAAAAGTTTTCAGCCTACGTGTTACACGGCATTTATTGGATTCTACTCAGACGAGAGCTGTTAGCCTAATTGAAGGCCCAGAATTCACCAAAAACCTTGAAACATCGAAGAACGATTGGAGACTTAAGTCTGATGTACAAATTTTTTCATGGAAGGTGTTTGATGGATGTAGCCTGCTTAATTCCACACGAAGCGGTGCATGCTGTTAATACACATCGCGCTAATACTTCACAACCGCATGAAGTTTAGCTTGAAAACTAAAACCGAGTTAGGAAAGCCCAGGTGACACCGACTGAGTGTACACAACCCACAGCAAACAATTTAGAACTTTAATCAACAATTGCCGAACTCACGAACATAACAAATCGTATAATCATATTAGGCACCTTTCCAAACTAAGGGAAAAGAACCAACATTATATTGATGTACAGAACTGGGACGCCCTCCAGAAAAACTAAATATTATACCCCCATAATCCTCCTCCTCCCATGCGGAACAATTATTAAAATCCCCAAACCGAAAACCCAAGCGCTAAAAATGCTGCCAAAGGACCAATTCGAGTTAACAAACTTCACGCAAGACATTAGGACTGCTTTCAGCAAGAGGCCTAAAATGGACCATACTAGCCTAACACTAATGCCGTTGACACGTCTCTTTCCTCAGGAGGAAAGAGCAACAAGCTAATCACGACCAGACTTCAACACAACCTAAATAGCTAGTCAACAGCTGTCAAGCTAGGCACCACAAAACTCAGCTGAACGGTTTTAGTGTACCTTAAAATAATCCGTACAAACTTTTGACGATTACTGCAACTTAACCTAACTTAAGGATTTTTAAATTTGTGTACCTTATTAAACATAAAAACTTGGGATCCTTTTCAGATCCTTTGTTCTTTATTTTCATAAACTTGTTCTAGTTGCATGTAAAATCAAATAGCTTGCTTGAAAAAACTACTATAGTTCCAGCGTTGCGTGGCATCAAATACAGTTATGGTTGGAAAGCCCTCGTTTTAAGATTTATGCGCAGAAGAACTAAAAAAAGCAACAATTTTAAATTGAAAAGTAAAGATAGTGTTATCGAAATTCAGTTCAAAGGGTGCAATTTTGTATATCCTTTTATAGATACATACACCGCACCTTAGTGATTATGAGCATAATTTGCAATAATAAAAGAATTATCGGTGTAAATTGTTGGCGCCATTACTTTTATCAAAGCTTTTATTAACTTTTGTTTTTCACGCCTTTATATTTTGCAGTATGAGCTTCGTTCGGTATTTACTGAAGGTAGATGGTTTATCACATCAAAAGTGGTAATTACGGTCGATAAGGTCAGATATACTGATAGATCGGATACACTTATGGAGGAACGTTATACCAGTGTTAAAAATTATATATATATATATATATATATATATATATATATATATATATATATATATATATATATATATTTTCTTTTTTATGGGTCTAGCACACGTGCTGCAGGGAAGTCCCTAAAGCGCTACAGGAACGACACGTGTGCGGAGAAAGCGATTCATGTTGTTCTTGAATCGCTGTAAATTGTACTCGGTGGGAAATAGTCCTGGGTAAGCCATTCCAAAGGGATGATTTTCTCCATATAAAAGACTGCTTGAAAAGCGTTGTACGAGGAGTAACAAGCTGAACCTCATACGGATGTGAAGTATCAGCTCGACATGTACTTCTAACATGCACTGCTCTGGGAGGAATTAAGCGGGCTACATCCTTCGAACACTCTCCATGAAAATACTTGTAGAATAGACTCAAGTCGCCAACCGTTCTTCGATGTTCCAACCAATCAAAGCCGCCGGTCGGTTCTGGGTCTCCAATCAGACGAACAGCCCTTTTCTGAACAGAATCCAACAAATGCAATGTATGTATGGGAGCGGAGCCCCAAACATGGGAGCAGTATTCCATAGTTGGTCGAATTTGAGCTTTGTAAAGAATTAACAGTTGTTGTGGAGTGTAAAGCTTTCTGGTTCGAAATAATATTCCCAACTTTTAAGAAGCTCTCCTTGTTATGCCTACAACATGTTAATGCCAGGACATATTTGCTCCCAAATTAACGCCCAACAAATTGAGTGACGATGCTAGGGGAATGGAATGCCCCGACATAACTATGTCGGGTTCAGCAACGTTAACTTTTTTTAGAAAAAACTGCCGCCTAGGTTTTTGTAGCGTTAAATTCCACTTGGTTACTGTCACCCTAAGATAGAATTTCTTCCAGGTCTTTGTTAAGTTGAAAGACTTCCTGCTGTCTGCGGATATTCGCCTGAGCAGCCGCACTCCGTGAATGAAGAGATAAGGGTATTGTCATCTGCAAAGCTGTAGATTGGATTCCCGGTCTTTTCCAGCAGATCGTTAATGTAAATGAGAAAGAGAGAAGGAGACAGTATGAAGCCTTGAGGCACACCGGCGTTAACAGTAAAGATGTCAGAAAGAAATCCATCGACTGCGTTTCGTAAAGAACGCTCTCTGAGGAAACATGAGAGCCTCAAACAGAACTTATCAGATATATCACAAGAGCGGAGCTTAGCGAACAGTCCATCGTGCCAAACACGGTCGAATGCCTTGGATATGTCAAGAGCAACCGCTCGAGATTCTCCGAAGTGTTCAACTGCGTTGTTCCAAACATGTGTTACATAAGTCAGAAAATCTCCTGTTAATCTATGTTTACGAAAACCATATTGGTGATCGCTAATAATGTTGAATCCTTCAAGGTATTTTAGAAGATGCTGATTGACAGCCTTATCCATGACTTTCGATATTATTGAAAGCAATGCGACTGGTCGGTAGTTGTTTGGCAAGGTCTTCTTGCCTTTTTTAGGTATCGGCTGAACTGTAGCACATTTTCAGCAAGAAGGAAATATTCCCTTTCTTTAGGATAGGTTGAAAAGTCTACAGAAAACTGGTGTTAATTCCGTTGCACACTTTTTGAGAACTATGGCAGGTATTCCGTCAACGCCAGAAGGTTTTTTGGTGTCTAGCTTCATTATAATACGTTTTATGATACGCACTATGAAGTTTTAGCACCAAATTCAACGAGAAGCATTAAAAAAAACAGTAAAGTGCAAAAGCTAAAGTAGAGTTGTATTCTACTTTAGCTTTGTAGCTCTATTGTATCTATGTTATTTACGGCAAGTATGTAATAAATTACTAAAAATAACCGGTCAAGTGCAAGTTGATCTTGCACAATTGGTGTTACAGTACTGTGATTGCCTTTAAAATAAAAGTTTTTACGGAGGTATAAAATGATCAGTGACTTCACAAATCACACCATAAATGAGTTTCTAAAAAATCAAGATCCTGAAATCAGACACAAATTTGTTTATAATGGCTAAAAAAACTTTCTAAATGAACTTCCATATCATTACGAAAATTGCAAAAAAACATTGTCTATCAAGGTTCTGTCTCTAGTAGAACTAGTATCTTTTATCATTCGTCTAAGCCCAATACTGTTTAAATAGGTGGTTAGATGGCAAAAACTCCCACAATAATTATCTTAGATCCTTGCTGTGCATGTATGTTTATACAGTGTGTCAAGTAAGAACGTGTCCGCGATAATTCATTTTTGGTAGACGCATTTCTAGAGATTCAACAAAAAAATCGGTATAGGGTACCTTTGTCTACGACGCATTTTAGTAAAAGTATAAGTCAATTCCGAACTTTCGTTCGAAATCACGTACAAACCAAAATGAATCGCTAGTTTGCGCGTCGGTTCGAGTCAATCTTTCTTTACTCATTTCCAAACGGACCTAAAATTACATATTCGCTGCTGCTAAATATATTAAAAAGTCGATGTCGTTTGTGAAGAAGTGGATAAAATCATTTTAACGAAACGAAAAGTGTCAGTTGTCTCGC
Source organism: Pachyrhynchus sulphureomaculatus (assembly GCA_019049505.1). Taxonomy (NCBI): domain Eukaryota; kingdom Metazoa; phylum Arthropoda; class Insecta; order Coleoptera; family Curculionidae; genus Pachyrhynchus; species Pachyrhynchus sulphureomaculatus. Next base: position 54,247,356 of record CM032452.1, read on the forward strand.
GAGAATCGAAAAATTTTGAGATCATTGTCGTAGTATGCAGAAAATCTTGTCGACAGCATGCCTCAAAGATGTCAGGCGATTATTGATGCAAGAGGCGATTGGAGCACTTACTGAGGTAATTATGCCGTTGTTAGCACACTAAAAAATTCATTGATGGCAAAAAAATGTTCTCGAAACACATTTTTTCAAGAATACCAGCGGACACGTTCTTACTTGACAGACTGTACTTTTACCTATAGAGTGAATAACATTTTTTATTAAACAGGACAGAGCCTTGTATACAAGAACGACATATATATCAAGGGTTATTTATACATCATATCAAAGGTTATACGTTCAGAGTGTCCTGAATTTTTATTCTTCTTTATACATTCTTGGCTAGTAAAATTAACAGAATTACATAAAAGTGGACGCACCAATGCAAAAGAACCCCAGCCAGGTTTACCTTGAGATTGCTCAGGTCCATCAAGCCTGCTTATGTCCATGAAATTATTTGAAAAAACTAATTTATCCTGTGGACATAGATAACCAAGTTTCTACAAAGAGAGATATGAGAGAAACATACGAAATTGGATAAATATCGACATCAATAAAATATTTGCGTAAAGATTGAACATTATAACAAAAGATTTGAATGTAGCGCGGGGGCACACTAAACAACGAACTCAAGGAGATAATCAAGTATCTCAAAGAAGAAAGATCAATCTAGAATCTAGTAGTAAAAGTTTAAAACAATATTTACTACTTAAGTACTTGTTTAATTATAAACAAAAAAATTAAAATTAATTTGTCTCGGTATCTATTCGTTGATCGCCAAATGCTTAAAGCAGTAATGTACTGAAAAGAGTATATTACTGTACCTAATACGTATTGGCATTTCGTAGCTCTTCGTCCCGCTTAAATTCACAACTTTCGACGAAAAATCCTTTATCATATCAGTCAAATAGTGTTTTCTATACCTGATATATTATCAAACGTGATAATTTTTGCTCAGTCTACACTTTGTGGAGACTGTTCCAGAATTTTTTCAAAATTTTTTGATTACTACTTTCCGAGATAGAGTGGGGGGACAACAATTTTCGGCCATTTTTTAAAAATAATATAAAGAAAAGTTTGCACGAGTATTACCATATATCATATATATTTTTGAACTCGTGTTTTCACAAGCTTTTATTTGGCGCCCCACTCGATGACCTTAACGAAAAAAATTTTTAACTTCGGATTTCACCCCCCAAGACTAACCGCTTAAGTCAAAATTTAACTTTTACAGCTACACGATTCTAATTGAGCCATCAATTCCTATATTTGTACCAAATTTCAACTTTCTTCAAATAGTTTCGGAAAAATCGGGTGTAACAGACAGGCAGGCAGGCACCGAAGTGATTCATAAGTGTTCCGTATGGAATACTAAAAATGATCATTTTTAGCTTAGCCTATGATCATAAGTGACAAAATTATCATTTCGTCAATAACTGGAAGTTGCCATTTCGCCAATAACTGGGAGTTGCCATAATCGGAATTAAGTTAATATCTCGGAAACAATAGATATTAAATTCATCATATCTGGCACATTTGCTGCAAAATTTTCTATACAACAGAATTCAAATCTACAGTAATAGATTTGAAGGACTTTCCGTATAGCCCAATAGAATGAGATTAAAAACTTCCTTTGTACTTTTAGTGTTTCTTTAAATATATAAGTGCCCCAAGGCTCCAAACTCTCTCCTCTTTCTCCTTTACATTAACGATCTGCTGAAAAGGATCAGGATTCCAATTTACAGCCACAACAGTACTCTTGTTTCTTTATTTACCTTGAATGTTTGAACATCATCCACCCATACAGATATCCTTGTGAGCTGGGTCTGCGACTTTATGTAGGGAGTGTGAATTTTAAAAACTTTTGGGTTAGTTTCTAATGTGTAGATCTATGCTACCTTAACCTAACTAAGTCTGAAAGAACTAAAAGCTAAGTTCGCGGCTATTTCGGGAGTATTGGAACAGTGTTAGTGATGTGTGATGTTTACATGTTTAGCTTATTTTTTGGAGAGGAGTAGCTCAACTACACTACGACCTTATCCCTATATACGTAATATAGTCCATCTTGAAGTTGAGTTTTAGTCATGTCTATCGTTAGTCTATTTGCACTATGTCTGAGGTATGACTACCGACGTTTGCGATGTGTTTAAAGGCGTTGGCTTGGTTAGGGTGAGCTGTCACTTTCTCAAGAAAGTGAAGCTGGGTATTTTGGGTAAATTCTGATTGTTGCGGACAAACAAGGAAGCTCCTGCTATGATACATAGGGTTTTCTTTTGAACTGTTTGGACTTTATGAGAAAAGAGCTTAGTTAGTCTTAATTAGGTGCATACAATTGCTTAATATAAACAAGTATCCAAGGATTTGAAAAGAAGACCTGTTAATTGCCATGTATTCCTAATCCCACAGACAAAGCGAAAGAAACAATATTGACGCAACAAAAATGTACTGTTGGCATAGAACGCTCAAGATTCCATGAACTGCGCATGGAACGAATTTATGAATGCTACATGAACTCAGGATACAGCAAAGATTATCAATGACTATACGAGGCAAACAACTTAAGTACTTTGGACGCACAATAAAAACTGGAGACGAATGTGTAGAGAAATTAATTCTTCAGTGAAAGATTTCAGGAAATAGATCAAGATGCTCCCCATCTTGTTGGATTAACCAGATAACTAGGATCATTGATAAATCAATGCACAACTCAATAGATGTTGTGCAGGATAGATAGGCATGAAGGGCAATTATTGACGATGCATTCAAGACCACCTCACTCCCCCAAGGGAATTAACGCTTAGAGAGAGAGAGAGAGCGAGCTTAATATGGCATTTATTACAGTTTTGCGTATACTTAGTAAAATCAGTAATAAAACGTATTGGATTTGAAGATCGTTAAAAAAATGTTTTTTTTTTGTGCAGGAAAAAGTTTAATAAAAATAATTATTTTGAAAATGAATAAAATTTCCAGGTGGAAAATGATTTTTTTATAAGATTCTTGGGAGCTGCTGTGAAAATAATTATTTCAAAATTAAATAAAAAAATATATGTAAAAAGGGATTTATGGGTAATTCCTGGACATACGTTCCACTCGCTATATTTTAACTTCTGCAATAAATAGATTTATATTAGGTAATTACTATTCTCTGTAAGACAAAATAATTGTTTTAATAACTTCTATTACGTTTACGTTAAGGTCACAGGAAACCTAGCCTTAACCTTAGTGAGCACCTGACTTTTATTTACTCGCCTTAAAAGGTATGATCGTATTTTAAATGGGTCATTTCGTTTCTCATACTTATTTAGAAATCAAAATGTTCAAATAACTTTTAAATTGACCATTGTTGTTCTATTGTTCTAATTTGGAACTGTACTATTATTTTCTTATTATGCTTTATAAGGAACTTACGAGTACTATAAATAATATTTTTAATTTTTTGTTCATTAATATAATTATATAGGACAGATGCGGACGAGGACGTGTTGTGTCTACTTTTCCTTTTTTTCGATATGCTACAGTCTTTCACGAGCACTGGAGGCCTCTCGTAGGCACATGTGTTATCGTGAAAAACATAGTCTCCCATTTCTGTCAGTGTGTCTGTCTGTAGACAGACTGTCCATCTATTGGCACAGGCACTTTAAAGTATTACTGATTTTTAATTTGTTGTATAAAATTTTGATTTTTTCGTCCTCCCACCCTCTGTAATTCTGTGAACTAACCACTGCATTGGAAGAAAACGTAGCTTCAGCAGTAAAAAAGATGTTTCTGTAAAAATGTCTTGTTCCTTCTTTTCTTTTAGCCAAAAACAAAAATCTAATCGAGCATCATAGCACGAAATTTATTTTGTACTAAAACTCACCAGATCGACCAGTCCGACATTCCAACTTGTTCACGTCTTTCGGATAGCACCATTTGAGGATTTTCAACTGTTGATAATATTGCATTAAAATTTGTTAGTAACGTGGTGGTAATGGCAGACTTTGTATCGGCTAACGACAGAACCATATCCTTTAAAGATAGTTAAGAGCATTGCCACCGTCGAATGATGAACCAGGATGCCTTTCCTTAACTATCCCACCAGGATTTCACTTCCTTTGATAATTATGCGCACATATTAAAATTATTTTAATTCCTTCTTGAAGAGATAATTTTTCAACAGCCATTGTACACACATACAATTTGACAGATATTAAAATGAAATGACAGCCATACTGAAGAAGTAATACAAACATAATTCTTCTGTTTCATCCACAGTCGACTTTATAGTAGAATTGTATTATGTTATTTACGGCAAGTATATGATAAATTATTAAAAATAACCGGTCAAGTGCAAGTTGAACTTGCGCAATTAGTATTCCGCACAATAATTGCTTTTAAAATAAAATAAAATCCTCACCTAAGCTAAGTTAATTAGGTCCCTAACATGTATGTATATATCTTAAAATCCAATATGTATTTTCACGTTTTTTCTTAGTCAATAATGAATAATAGTTATAGCATCTTAGCTACCTGATAGCCAATAACTTAATATAGAACCTAGTAATAAAAGTGCAAAACAAATATTTACTACCTAAATATTTGTTTAATTTTAAACAAATAAAATATAATTCTTTTGTCTCAGTACAGGAACGACGCATTAATACATGAGAAGTAATATGCTATGAATCTGCATTCTGTATATTTAATTTCGGTCGCTAAATTGTTGTTTCTTTTGCTCCATCACTTCAGGATTTCAGATGGAAGAAGTCTAAACCGAACATAACCTAATCCTAAGATCTTTACACCAAGACCTCCAAACCTAACATAACCTAATGGAAGAACTCCGAAACTAATTTAACCTAATCCTAAGATCTTTACACCAAGAACTCCGAAACTAACTTAACTACGTCACCATCTTTTTTTCTAACCGTAAAAATAGCTTTAAGTCAGTCAATGCCTTACCGCTTGTGCTTTTTTTCAGTGAGTCCCCTTGCCCCTCATAATAGTGGTGCTTAATTTCGCTGAGTCCTTCCGCCTCTCATCATCAGGGTGCTTTATTTCGGTGAGTTTTGAGTTCTTGGTGTAAAGTTCGTTCAATAGGTTTGGAGTTCTTGGTATTAAGCTTTTAAGATTAGGTTTAGAAATATTCTCGCCATAAGAATGAAGATATTCACTAATTTGAGCTTTTCTTGATGTTAGAAAAAAATGGTGACCTAGTAGGGGAATTCCGATTCAGCATCTTAAAATACATAGATATATATTATTTCAAACATCTTTTATCAGTTTTGCAGTGTTCCCGTTATAAGAATGAAAATATTTTCTAATTTTGTGCTATTTTTTGAGGTTAGAAAGAAATAATGACGTAGTAGATGAATTCCGATCTCAAATTTAGATTCAACATCTCAAAATACACAGAAATATATTATTTTAGACATCGTTTACCAATGTTCAGTAGTTATGTCGTAAGAATCAAGATATTCTCTAATTTTGAGCTATTTTTTGAAGTTAGAAAAAGATCTTGGCGTGATGGAGCAAAACGAACAACATGTTTTTAGCGACCGAAACTAAATATACAAAATACAGATTCATAGCACATTACTTCCCATGTAAAAAAAAATTGTGGGCTGTGATTAGGTGAGGTTAGGTTTTATTGGTTTTGTTAGACGTTAAGCCAGTTTATATACGGAATTTAGTTTGTAAGCTCTAGGCTGACATATTCTTTATCAATTAAGTTATCTTAGGTTTGAATCTTGATATTTATTTTGGTGATTTTACTTACACAGTTTTGAGATTATATTTCTTTGATTTACGCAAAAACTAGACGCGCTGAGTCGAAACGGACTTGTTTTCAGAGACCCGAAATACGTTAAGAACACTTTTTCCTGTGTAATCAGCACTACTAAATCATTTTTTAGGCTTCAAGTGATGCAGAATCCACTGATAAACTCATTTTTCTTCTAAATTAAATAATAAAGAAAATTCCCGTATGTTGCAGACTTTCTGCCTGTCATTGTAGAAAAAGCTCAATATGTACATATATACATATATATGTGTATATATATATATATATATATATATATATATATATATATATAGAGAGAGAGAGAGAGAGAGAGAGAGAGAGACAGAGAGCAAGTTTCAGTTATAAATATCTCTGAAACCCTTCCTCTACTACATTTTTTTGTGACTAATACTGCATCGAAAGATAACTATCACTTAAAATATCGATATATAACTGGAAATAAATTAGTAAATTTTGAACACGTGTCTTGGTCGGTGGCACCAATATGTGGACATCGAATTGAAGTTGACAGACTATCGAAATCACTTTCAGGAAATATTTCAAGTCAGATAAAATAGTTTAAATAAGTCTCGTTATCACGGAGCAGTTCTTTTAGTAGCACCATACAGGAACATTTTGAGACTTCGTAAGCAGAATAGATATTTTGCATATTCTAAGCATGCGAACTCTAAGTGTTCATGTGACTGTTTTCATGCTCACCCGGGGCCTTATTACCAACGTGATCGGCGGTAACTTAACACGCCATCACTCCAATTTAAACCGCGAACCGCGAAATTTCACCTACGTGGCCCGCGGGTCCGCCATAATTTCGATTTTTAATTACGGAGGAAAGATGAGCAAAAATATCGATAATGTATCGATATTTAGGATACAAACGAAAAAAAAAAAACATGTTTTAGAGCTTTGTTAGGATGTCTCAAGAAAACATTAACTTTTTGTCCCGATTCTGTGTGTAGATTCAAGTTTGCTTTTTGTTCAGCGTTTTTCGAGTTTTCATTCCATCCAAAATAAATTATTTTGTTTGCACTTCAAAAAAATGGCGCTACAGCGACTTTTAACTCAACAAAATTTTTGGCCATTAAGGTTCTTCTTCGATGTTTGAATAAAAAGAAATCGCAGGGCGCTTATTCAGGGCTATCAGATAGATGCAATTTTTGCATCCACAACTTTCGGTAATGGCTAGCACTGTACGAGCCTTGTAGATTCTCCAGTTGTACAACAGCAATGTTTTGGTTCCCCATGAATTCGGACTTTTTCTCTAATGACCTCCTCCAGGCTTTAAGTCGTCTTTCCGTAAACCACTCTATTAATTGTGGACCCTTTTTGTCATATACTCGATGAGCGAAATTTCTTCTCATTCCCAAAAAACAGTAACTTTCCAACTTCATAAAAAATAACTTTATGAACCCATTGCATCGACTCCTGTTTTATGGTAGGATCCCAAAATAATACCCAAGATTCGTCGGCCTTGACAATTCGAGAAAAATACCTCATCGTTGTTTAAAGCGGCTCAATATTCTTGAGAAATTTCTTGCTTTAGCCAATTTTTGCTTTGGTGTAAGAAGCTTGGAGATTCATCGTGCAGAGACTCTTCTCATCCCAAAGTCTTTGTGCGTAATCTTTAAAACCATAATTTTGGATACTCTAGATTCTTTAGCAAGCTCCGAGATCTTCATTCATCGATCTGACAGCAGAAACGCCCCACCAAGCCTAATGATTCCCTCTGTTTTAGCCTCAACCAGTCTTCCTGATCTGGGATCATTCTGAATTAATTCTTGCCCCATCAAACTTGTTTAGACTTAAAGTAGTGGGAGTAGACGATAGATGGTTCGAATATATACTGTTATACATCCTTTTCAGAGTTGCTGGAGTTAAGGAATCTGAATATAAACGAGATTTATTTCTTTAATTTTTTTATTTACTATAATAAATAAACCAAGTACATATCACTCTTTAACATAATCTCCTGCTTTGGAATTGCACTCTTGCCAGCGTATCGGAAGTTTTTTGATACTGTCGTCGTAAAAGAAGAGGGCTGTGTCAGTAAGCAATTGCGCCCGAAGCTCTCCACCGCGTTGTCGTCATCAAATCGTTGGCCTCCCAGCGTTTCTTTGAGTGATCCAAAGAGATGAAAATCGGGAGATATGTCAGGGCTGTAGAGAGGGTGATCAAGTGTTGTCCAATATATTTTCTCCAATTTTTCGCGAGTGAAAGTTGCAGTGTGGGGTCGAGCGTTGTCATGAAGAAAAATCACGTCTCTTATCGGTTGGTCACGTCTTTTGCGGCGATAAACAAGTTTAACCTAATCCAAAAAGTTGCAGTAGTACGCGGCATTGATGGTGCGACGTTGGTGCAAAAAATCAATGTGCAAAACGTCACGCCTGTCAAAGAAAACAGTTGCAAGCCCCTTGCCAGCTGACAGCCGAGTCTTGGCTTTCACTGGAGCTGCCTCATCCTTCTTTCGCTGCTCTATACTAGCTTATTTGACTCGGGTGTATATTGGAGGAACTAAGTTTTATCACAGTTTACGATGCAATTTAAAAATGCGTCCCTTTCTTCCGCAAACCGTGCTAAGATTGGCTTACAGATCTGCAAACGTGCCAATTTCTATTCTGCAGTCAAAAGACGAGGCACCCATCGGGCAGACACTTTACGGAATCCTAGGTCCTTTGTGATGATGGCTTGAGTACTTCCATAACTTATTCCGCCTTCAGAAACCGTCAAATGTCGTCCCGTCCTCAATAAGGTCACGAATAGTGGGAATATTCTTTTCGGTAATGCTCGTCCGTAGACGACAATCATGGCTCTCATTTTCGACCTCTTCATGGCCTCCCATGAACTCCTTATGCCAAACGAACACAAGAGGCCTTGACAGTGTTTGAACCCCAAACTGTGCCGTCAATCCCCGCAGATTTTCGGTCGGATTCACGCCTTCACGAGTGAGAAATTTAATAATGTCGCGGTACGCAATCGAAGGGTACACGTCTCGCTCCGACATCGTGAGCTGCACTACTGAATACACCTAGCGAGGCCAACCGATCGGTCTCCCCACTCCCAACAAACCCAACCAACATTTCTAGAAGCGAAGGCCCACTCTGAACGATAGTAAGCGCTCAGTACAAAAAGTTTTGTTTTTATTCGATCCACCCTCGTAATATGAAAAGGGATGTGGTTATAAAGTGACCTCAAAAAAAACAAATATATTGATTTCATGACTTGGATTTGCAATGAAAGTACTGAGTACCTTGACCAATTTTTTCTGTATTTATTTCTTACGGGCAGGTGGAATATTGGAGCCGTATGCAGAAATTGCTTCCCCTAATTTGGAAGTCATGATTGGCCACTTAATGGTTGATTTAAAAGCATCTTATTTCATTCCATTTTTTTTTCATTCATTGGTTGGTGGGTTAGTTGTAGGCGGGGTAGGCGATTGTGCCTGTTTGTGCACTGCAGCCTCTTAGCTTATTATGCCCCCCTTCCTTAGTTACATGACCATCATCCCTTTAAGAAGGTTGATTTTTTTTTTTTTTTTTTTATTGGTCTAGCACACGTGCTGCAGGGAAGTCCCTAAAGCGCTCCAGGAGCGGCACGAGTGCGGAAAAAAGCGATTCACGTTGTTCTTGAATCGCTGTAAATTGTACTTGGTGGGAAACACAGCGCTGGGCAAATTATTCCAAAGGAATGACGTTCTCCATATAAAAGATTGCTTGAAAAGCGTCGTACGCGGAGTAAACAAGCTGAACCTCATACGGATGCGAAGCACCAGCGCGACGTGTATTTCTAACATGCACCGCTTTGAGAGGAATTAAGCGAGCTACATCCTTCCAACACTTTCCATGAAAATACTTGTAGAACAGACTCAAGTCGCCAACCGTTCTTCGATGTTCCAGCGAATCAAGGCCGCCGGTCAATTCCGGGTCCCCAATCAGAAGGACCGCTCTTCTCTGAACAGAATCCAACAAATGCAGTGTATGTTTGGGAGCGGAGAGCCCCAAACGTGGGAGCAGTATTCCATAGTTGGTCGAATTTGGGCTTTGTAAAGAATTAACAGTTGCTGTGGGGTGTAAAGCTTTCTGGTTCTAAATAATATTCCCAACTTTTGAGAAGCTCTCCTTGCTATGCCTGCAACATGTTAATGCCAACACATATTTGCTCCCAAACTAACGCCCAACAAATTGAGCGACGATGCTAGGGGAATGGAGTGCCCCGACATAACTATGTCGGGTTCAGCAACGTTCACTTTTTTAGAAAAAACTGCCGCTTGGGTTTTTGTAGCGTTAAATTCCACTTGGTTACTGTCACCCCAAGATAGAATTTCTTCCAGGTCTTTGTTAAGTTGAACGACCTCCTGCTGTCTGCGGATATTCGCCTGAGCAGCCGATGTCCGAGCGTTCAAGGTGAATGCGAAGAGACAAGCGTACTGTCATCTGCAAAGCTATAGATTGAATTCCCGGTCTTTTCCAGCAGATCGTTAATGTAAATGAGAAAGAGAGTAGGAGACAGTATGGTAGACAGGATTAGCTTCCTTCCAAGCCTTTCATGTGGTAATTTATCGCCACGATGTACATCTCCGAACAGTTTTTACTGTTTTTCTGTTCCGAGTTAAAGCCGCACATATGCTATTTCATTTCTTACTGATTAGTTTTTCAGCTTCTCTTAATTTCTTGAACTACGAAAATCTTTAATCAAGAAATATTTTTAGAAAATCGAGAAATGAGAAACGATGTTCTCCAAATACATCTTAGTATCAATAGTCATTATTTTAAAGTAGATATACCACCAGTATTGATAACTAGCTAGCCTAGACCATATCTCATTATCAAAAACAAATGCGGTTACTATGAATAGTGATTTGACATTTAGTAAATACGTATACAAAGTTTGGTGGTCCAGACGGTATTATGATAATTATAGCGAATTTTTGAAGAAGATACAGTCGGTCAAGTATTAACGTGTCCCCGATAATTCATGTTTGGTAGATACGATTCTAGCGATTCAACAAAAAATCGGTAAAGGTAACTTGCTCCATGACGCATTTCAGTAAAAGTCTCATATAAAATCCAAAGTGAGTCACTTGATTACGCGTCAGTTCTAGGCAATTTTTCTTTGTTCTTTCTTGCCGCTAAATATATTAAAAAGTCGGTATCGTTTGTCAACGACTTACTAAAACGTCACTCGGTAGGCAAAGTCACTCCGAAAGTCGAATAACAAATCGTGTCTTTGTTTATACGGAACCTGAAATTGACGCTGCGTCAAGGAGCGGCAAAATTAAGAAAATCGGGTTTGAGATCATTTGACATCTTTATGCTCATGATGTCAAATTCCTAAGCACGTTGAAAAAACCTTTGCTCTCATGTCGCCCTTGGGCCCACAACAAGATACTGGAGTGGCCCTCACAATCGCCGGACGCCAACCCTACTGATCTCTTTTAACGAGAAAGCTGAGAGGAAAGATTATGAGGACTTAGTTATGAGGCGAGATTTGAAAACTTTGCTGAGAATGCAGAAAATCTCGTCGACAGCATGCTTCAAAGATGCCAGGCGATTTTTGATGCGAGAGGCGATTGGACAACTTGCTAAGGTAATTGGGCCGTTGTTAGCACACCAAAGAATACATTGTAAGCAAAAAATGTTCTCGAAACACATTTTTTCAAGGACACGAGGGCTCTTACTTGACCGACTGTATGAGCGACAAAAATGAATTGAATGAATTGTTCGCTAAAGAAATTTAGAAAGGACATGCGTAATATATTGAAGGAAAACTATGAACCTCTCAAAACCAAAAGTTGGGTTGTGAATATTAAGAGAGGAAGAACCGACATCAGTATTGAACACCATGCTGGAAGATTCCTTTCTGTGTCTACGCAAGAGAATATTGAGGCTGTGCCAAAATTGATTTTGGAGAATTACCGAATCGGGCTAAAACATATAGCGAGGAACATTTCATACGAATGTGTTTTTTACATTATCCATTCTGATTTGACTATGAGAAAGTTTTCAGTCAGTCAGAATGCCGACTAAAAACGACTAAAAGTTACACTATCCAAGTTGATTTATAGCTGTTTTAAACAGAATTCATCTAACTTTTTGGATCGAATGGTAACCATGGATGAAATGAGGGTACATTATTATGATCCACAGACAAAGGAACAGCTGAAGGAGTGGAAACATGCTGGCTCACCTCGCCCCTAGAATCTTGCGCTTACAAAAATCAACAGGAAAAGTTCTTAATTCCATTTTTTGGGAGAAGATAGGATAATTTTTCGAGATTGTTTGGAAAAAGATAAAACAAGACTGGCGAACATTATTTTTTAAAATTAAATGTAAAAAATCACCAAGCATAAGGTGCTGTTTTTGCAAGACACTGAGGGGGGGGATCGGAAGTGAAAAAAAAAAATTTACCAGGTCATCGAGTTGGGTGTCAAATAAAAGCTTGTAAAAACACTAGTTCAAAAATACAGGGTGTCCCAGTATTCCGTGTACGGAGAGTTACTGTGGATTTCTGGAATGAAAATATGACCATTTAACCCAACTTTCCTTAGTCCAAAAATTCGTAATTTTTAGATACAGGGTGTCAAAGTTATACTTTTATTTTAGTTTTTCTTAAGGAGCTTTCTTAATAACTGTACTATTTGCACAAGATTCTGTACTTTTTCTGAGATGAGAAATTGAAATCAGCTTATAGTTTTATTGTAAATTGTAGGAGGCACCACTTATTGCACTGTGTATATTTTTAAATTATCATAACTTTTTTATACCACTCTGTATGATATTTTTAATTAAATATTCGTATTTTTCGCCTTCTCCTGTCTAAAAACGCTCTCTTGGCAAATGTTGTTTCGAGCAACAGTTTCTGAGATAATGGAATGTTTGTTTCCATTTTTAATTCCATTGTCAAATTCGCAAATGCGTTTCGTCACACTTTATCCAGGCTTAGAACAGATCCAAAAGAAGAGTCCTTGAAATTTAGAGCTTGCTTAAAGGCAAACAGGCTAACAACAATAATAAATTTAAAGACCAACGGGCCAACAACAGTAAGAATATAAAAACCAACTGGCTAATGGCATAAAAGATTACCCACAAATTGATAAATTCGAAAAAAGTTTAATCGCTCAACTGCGAAGGTTTCAAAATAAATGTTCGATATGGAGCCACTTTCGTTAATGCATAAATTAATACGTCGCAGGAAATTTAAATGTACTCCTCTTAAAATGTCTTCATCTCGTAAAGCGTTAGCAGCATTTTGAATCTTATTTCACAAGTGCTGAATGTTGTCGATTTGAACTCGATAAACTTGCGATTTCAATGCACCCCCAAGGAAAAAAATCGCGTGGATTTAAGTCTGGGGAATGAGGTGGCCAGTGAATGGGAGCATCTTCACCTTTTCCGATTCATTTATCTGTGTAACTTTGGTTCAAAAAAATTCTCACATTAAGCACAAAATGGGGTCGTGCACCATCCTGCATGAAAAACATGTCGCGACGTAAATTAATGGGTAAGTTTTCCAATAATTCAGGAATAGTTTCACGGGTGAAATTCAAGTAAATATCACCATCTGGTAATCTAAACGGCCCGATCAAATAGTTCGCGACAAATCCCATCCAGACATTAATACTGAATTCGCGTTGAAAAACTGTCTTTGTTGCACAACATATGGGTTTTCTTCAATATAAACATGCATTATGCATATTTGTTATACCACATCGAATGAAACGTGCTTCATTTGTAAACAGGATTTTAGTATGAAAAGCCGGAACAGTCGCTATGCGTGCTCGAATAATTTGTGAAAAATGCAAACGGGATCCAAGATCTGAAGGTAAGGTATATGAAAGGAGTGAATAATTTGTTATCTAATGATCCGGTTAATTGTACTTTTTGATATTCCCGTTTGACGTTCAATTAATCAAGTGCTGATTCCAGGATTATCGTGTACAATTTTAAGGATTTCCTCCCAGCATTATCCCTGTTCGGCTTAAATTTTCCAATTTCTCGAAGTCGCCTCTCAATATTGGCAAAAGTCTGATGGTTAGGAGTCCGACGATGCGGAAATCTTTCGTGATATACGCGAGCACTTTTGCAACCGTTACCAAATACTAAAATCATATTAGTTTGCTCACCAAAAGTGTACGCTATATTAATCTAGATTTAAAACACTGGTGAGCTTGAGAAGGAATTAATTCTCGTTAATATTAGTAAAACTTGTTTGATATCTGTCAAAAACTTACTTTCTGTCAATATTATTACAAGCCAGTTAAGTCATAGAGCATATGATGTCTTACGTCATTGCCAGAGTGATTTTTGAGCGTTGTCAAGTAACTATATAATGTGAAAAAACCTGTAAAGGAACGCATTTGAGAATTTGATAATGGAGTTAAAAAATGGAAACAAACATCCCACTATCTCAGAAACAGTTGCTCGGAGCAACATTTACTAGCCTAGAGCTTTTTTTAGAGAGGAGAAGGCGAAGAAAAACGAATATGTAATTAAAAATATCATACAGAGTGGTATAAATTAGTTATGACAATTTAAAAGTAAACACAGTGCGATAAGTGGCGCCCCCTACAATTTACAACAAAAGCGTGAGCTGATATCGATTTCTCATCTCAGAATACCCCTTAGCACCGAATCTTGTATAAATAGTACAATTATTAAGAAAGCTTTGACACCCTGTTTCTAAAAAATTACGAATTTTTGGACTAAAGTAAATTGAGTTAAATGGTCATATTTTCATCCCAGAAATCCACAGTAACTCTACGTACACGGAATACTGGGACACCCTGTATATATGATGTAATACCTGCCCGCACTTTTCTTTGTATTATTTTTAAAAAATAGTCAAAAATTGCTGTCCCCCCACCCTTTCTTAAAAAGTAGTAACGATTTTGAAAAAATTCGGTTGAAAGAAAATTATCACGAGTGTGTTATGTTTGATAATTTATCTGGTTCTTACGTGCCTTGACAATATGATCGAGGTTTTTTAATATACTTTTCAGTACACTACTGCTACCGAGTTGCGCGTTGCTCCGGTACCTAGAGAAAACAATTTTATTTTATTTGTTTATAATTAAACAAATATTTAAATAGTAAATATTTGTTTTACACTTTTATTACTGGATTCTAGATTAAGCTAGATTGATTTATTGGCTATTAGGTAGCTAAGATGCTATAACTATTGTACATTATTGACTAAGAAAAATCGTGAAAATACATATTGGATCTTAAAATATGTACATGTCAGGGACCTGATTATCTTAGCCTAGGTAAGGATTTTATTTATTTATTACGGAAAACTAATGCGCACGTCTGACTTGGCCAGTTTTTGTTTTGGGATTTACATTTCCTTTTTATGCTAAACTAGAGAAACTTCTCAATGCGCCCTCATATAGTTGAATAAATCTGTGCATTACAAGAAGTCACACGGCATGGTAAAGTAATAAAAACTCTAAATTCCATGACACTAAAGTAGTTTAAAAAACGAAATACATTCCTTTGACACCTCATTGATATTAACTGATGAGTGACAGTTGTCAAATACACAATCTGGAAAAAAGTCGTAGTGCAGAGATTACATTCCGACAGATATTTTTAATTGGGGCAACATTTTACAGGTCATATCCCGTTTGTTGTAGCTTTATAAAACATAACTGCATGTTTAAAGTCGATTCATTTACAAGAAAAATCGGTAGTTTCTTTCATTTAGCCGTAAGGCCTACCATAATTTCGATTTTTAATTACGAGAAATAATGTGATAGAACTGGAAACTCGAACCTCATTACAACGACGTGCTTTATGCTGATGGACGAAGTAGATCGTTTGTCTTCGGGCTTACACGCGATCTCAAAGGTTAAGAGATATACAGGGTAAATAAAAATGCTTGTTTTAAATTACTTAATTTTGCTAATAATGAATCAAGCTAAGTACAAAGCGTTACATACAGAAAGAAATGCAAAAGGTAATAGAAACATTAAAAAATATAATACGAAAAGAAAGGTAAACATACGCTATATATTGGAAGAAATCAACCAAAAATAATATCCCACGAGATAAGTTAGAAAGAATTTACATTGATTTATGCCTGGGCTAAATTATTAGAAAAATTGGAAATACTGTGGGGCGAAGATGAAAAAAGAAGGTACCAAATGATTCCTAGAGGTAAGTATGATTAGGTATCGAAAAAAACGAAGAACAATAAGAAAACAGGACTAGATTTTTCTGTGCAGCAGAACTCGAAGAACACGCCGGAAATAAGTTAAAAAACAAGTTATACAGATTAGATTCATTTACTTAGTTTACCATCAATATAGCCTTCGAAAGAAAATAAAGAGTAAATAATACAGGAACAATGATGTAGGAATATTTGAATATTTAACGTAAAATGCCACGGGTTTATTACCAAAACTCCAGTTGTGTTTCTTTCATTCATGATTACCATGTAAGGCTAAATCTTACGCAATTCCACTAGAATGTTGACCAACGCTGGTTTGAAAAACCATTCATGTCTAACGCTGTGTTAATATAAACAACACGGATTTACAAGATTATATCTATATTTGTCGATAAAATTAGCATTGGTAATTTTTGTAACTGGTCTATGCTCGAACGTTATTTTTTATAGAATTTTTATTTAAATTTTTAGCACATGGTTATACATATATGCAATTAGCGGATTAATATATATATATATATATATATATATATATATATATATATATATATATATATATATATACATGGAATAATGATTCCATAGCATTTATTAATCAGTGTATAAAAAAAAATGTTCAAATACAAGTTATAGGGTGTTACACGGCGCATACGCTGAGGTTGACAATAAAATGTTTTGAACTGTCAGTTCAAAGAAATTATACTATCTTGATTTTTTTTAAAATGAAAAGCCTTATATATTATTTTATTTTTGAGTCCTACTAAAAATTCTAGATATTATTTGTCTAAATACCATATGTCTAAATTGAACTGTTTTGAAATTATTGTCATTTGAAATTTAAAATTAAAAAAAAAAAAACTATTAATAAATACTCTAGGTTTATTTTTAAGGTAACAATTTCTCAAAACAACATAAGTAAATGTACCTTAAGTCGTATACTGGATGAAAGAAAATTGCATCCATACAAACCCATTCTATTGCAAGAATTATCTGAAGATGGCTACGATAGACGCTTTGAATTTTGCGAGATCATGATGGAACGAATCAATAATGATCCTAACCTAATTCATAATATTGTTTTTTCTGACGAAGCCACATTTTGTCTTAACGGAAGAGTTAACAGGCATAACTGCCAGTACTGGTCTACTGAGACTCCCCACTGGATAATCGACAGTCATTCTCAAAGTCCACAAAAGATAAACGTGTGGGCAGGGATTTGTGGATGTCATATCATTGGTCCCTTTTTTATCGATGGAAATCTTAGAGGACAGCGGTATTTATAGTTACTCCAAGAGCAAGTTATTCCAAGTTATGCAGGTGTTTTTCCCGATAAAAATAATTTGGATACCCCTAATAGGAATCTGTGGTATCAACAGGACGGAGCACCTCCTCACTATGAAATCAGTGTTCGTAAATATTTGGATGAGGTTTTTCCTAATCGATGGATAGGCAGCAAGGAATCTCGAACTTACACCACTCGATTTTTTTTAGGGGGTCATTTGAAAAGCAAAGTTTACCAAAATCAACCTGAAACTGTAGAAGATTTACAACAAAGAATTCAATATGAAGTAGCACAGATCACTCTGGATTCTCTGCAAAACTCTGTTCAGGCTGTTTGAGACAGATTGGGTCATTGCCTCGCTGTTAACGGTAGACATTTTGAGTAATTGTTACCTTAAAAATAAACATAGAGTATTTATTAATAGTTTTTTTGTATTTTTTTTTTATTTTAAATATCAAATGACAATAATTCCAAACAAATTCAATTTGGACATATGGTATGTTAGACAAATAATATCTAGAATTTCTAGTACGACTCAAAAATAAAATAATTCTTTCCATTTAAAAAAAAATTCAAGATGGCGTAATTTCTTCAAAACATTTTATTGTCAACGTCAGCATATGCGCGGTATAACACCGTATAACCTTTCGTTTTTTTAATACACTAATGAATAAATGCTGTGGAATTATTATTCCATACATATTGGGCACTCTGTATATATATATATATATATATATATATATATATATATATATATATATATATATATATATATATATACATATATATACATACATACATATATATATATATATATATATATATATATATATATATATATATATATATATATATATATATATATATATATATATATATATATATATATATATATATATATATATATATATATATATATATATGTATATAAATAAATATTTTTTCTTTAGGTTTAGATTCACATGGTTAACTTAAAGGATATGTTTGGCCCTTGTCGTGAAGCAAACGATCCCTCCACTGAGCATATATATATATATATATATATATATATATATATATATATATATATATATATATATATATATATATAGTATATATATATATATATATATATATATATATATATATATATATGTATATAAATAAATATTTTTTCTTTAGGTTTAGATTCACATGTTTAACTTAAAGGATATGTTTGGTCCTTGTCGTGAAACAAACGATCCCTCAACTGAGCATGTCATGCCATTCCATCGCTTAGTGTTTTCGCCATACACTACACTAATCTCCCAATGAATTTCGATAAGATTTTCAGTGGTCTAAGGAATTTTAAACACGCACAAACAATCGTACGCTCGGACGAATGCTTCCATAGTGACGTCTGTAGCTAAACAATAGGTGCAGGTTTTCAACGCGTATGCGCTGATCGAAGACCGCAAGGTTGCAACGGCTATATTTCAAAACGCTTTTTACTTAAAAAAAACTGGCCTTGTGTAAATATATATACATATATATATATATATATATATATATATATATATATATATATATATATATATATATATATGTGTATATACACATATATATGTATATATAACAAAAATCAACAAACACGTAAACACCGAATTTCTTTTACAGACTACAAATTATAAACGACACGTTTTTACTTGAACAACTCTAACTACTATCTACACTAATACACTTAATCCGGAGCTTCTTGAGTTGTGTCGTTCATTAGAACTACAGCGGCTTTCAACCCATTATCTGAAGAGAATTTGCGACCCTTGACGTATTTCTTCCGATATTTGAACAAAGAAGAGTCGCAGAGCGCTAAATCAGGGCTATAGGGTGCATGGTCTAACTAGTGAATCCGCAGTTTTCGTTAATGACTTGAATTGTTCGAGTTTTTTTAGATCCTGCAGTTTTCGTCCACCTCTTTATCAACTGTAAACCTTTTCATACATTCGATACCCCAAATTCCTCAACAGTTCTAATTAATGTTCACCATCCATAATTTCCAGAAGATGACTGGGTTTTCGCCTTCTTTCGAGGTGGAAAGGCATTAAGAAACGACTCTTGCATCGTGGGAGGATCCTAATAGAACACCTAAGCCTGTGACAAATCGCGAAAAATAACTAGTTTCGTTTTCTAAAGTGGAAATGTTCTTAGCAAAGAACCTCGCACCAATCTTATGGGAATATGTCTTCCTGAAAACTTGGCTGATTTTTGGATATGTTGTAGTCCTCGTCGTTCTGAACAAATATCTCCATGGACATAACATGATTCTATGAATATATATATATATATATATATATATATATATATATATATATATATATATATATATATATGTATATATATATACATATATATATATATATATATATATATATATATATATATATATATATATATATATGTATATATGTATATATATATATATATATATATATATATATATATATATATATATATATATATATATATATATATATAACCCTGGGATCATGGACAATAACTCGAAATTTCAAAAATATTGGAAATCGTTGAAAATTTTTTTTCTTGCATACCTAACAATGCCATTGCAATTCGGCATATATTTATCCCGCCAAAAAAATAATGCATGAAATGTTCATTCCAAGATATATTTGCAAATTGAATGATGATGCAAATTCTACGTGTTTACTGTCACCCCAAGATAGAATGTCTTCGAGGTCTTTGTTAAGATGAACGATTTCCTGCTACCTGCTGATATTTGCATAGATAGCGAATGTTCGGGCATTCAAAGTAAATGAAGA
Organism: Pachyrhynchus sulphureomaculatus; assembly: GCA_019049505.1. Taxonomy (NCBI): domain Eukaryota; kingdom Metazoa; phylum Arthropoda; class Insecta; order Coleoptera; family Curculionidae; genus Pachyrhynchus; species Pachyrhynchus sulphureomaculatus. The sequence continues at coordinate 54,267,415 of CM032452.1, forward strand.
AATAAGCGTACTGTCATCTACAAAGGGGTATATTAGTTTCCTGGTCCATTCTAGCAGGTCGTTGATATAAAGAAAAAAGAGAGTAGGAGATAGTATGAAGCCTTGGGGCACACTAGCGTTGATAGTGAACGTATTAAAAAGAAACCTATCAACTGTTACTTGTAAAGAAACAGAAAACACAAGAACCATAAATAGAACTGTTCAGACATACTATAAGAGCATAGCTTCGCCAACAATCCATCAAGCCAAACACGGTCAAATGCCTTGGACATATCAAGTAAAACCGCTCGAGTTTCTCCAAAATATTCAATTGTTCTGTTTCAAACATATGTAACATAAGTTAGAAGATCTCCTGTTGATCTTTGCTTACGAAAGCCATATTGATGGTCGCTAATAAAAATTCAATCCTTTTTAGAAGATGCTGATTGATAGCATAACTTTCGATATTGTCTAAAGCAATGCGACTGATCAGTTGTTGTTTGGCAAGGTCTTCTTGAGTTTGTTGGGGATCGACTGTTTACAGAAAACTGGGTAGCATACGCTCTACCACAAAATTTGAGAATAATAATTGATAAACGAACAATCTGTTGTTAATACTGATTTTATTACGAAATATTTACAACTAATATCTATAAACAGTCGTCTTCATTCTTCCTTAATATCGTCCAGGATAAATGGTCCAGATGTGATTGAAGATGGTTTAATGGTACTCCCCCTCATTTTCTCTAAGATGTAAATTTAGGCATCTGGCAACGACCGTTCAATACCTTGTCTGTGAGCGCTATGAGCGGATTAACATTGTTTTGTTGTTGATTAACGGTTTAATGGTCGAAACCTCGCCTGCCAAGATACCTATACACTAGCCACTCGTCTGAATAAATAAAGATTGAAATTGAACATCTCTTTCCATAATTGGCATTAATGTGTTTTCATCTCTCCTTTCCACAATAAAATATCGTACTTCTCGTTTCGTTTTCAACCCAAAAACCCACGGCCCATCGATTGGTCTACCATAGTCTCGATTCTTTTGCACCGGTCATCTTGTAAGAGCCGTCCCCTGTTATATTTTTGGCGACTCGCGAATCACACTTCATCAATTTGTATAGGATCGTCGTTGCTGCCGATTAATTGTCCTCTGCGATTGACTGACACAATAGAAGAGCACACTTCGCGGCACATGTTATACCAATCACTTATGGTATGTGACGACCTTCCAGTCAGTTTTTCACGTATTGTACTTAGAATATCGTACACGAACATAAACACCAATTCCAAAATATGACAAGCTTAAATTACAATGTACCTGTACCTTTCTTGTAAAAGGATTTGTCTTTGCCTTCAAAGTAGCCTTAGTTTTTGGCGATAACTTCTTCATTGGAGCCAAATCTCTTTCCTGTGGGCATTTTTTTGAGGTCTGTGAATAGATAATAGTCGTTGGGCCAAATCTGGAGAATTCAGTTGACGAGGAAGCAATTCGAACTTCAATTCATACAATTTTGCCATCGTAACCATTGACTTGTGACACGGTGCGTTGTCTTGATCAAAAAGCACTTTTTTCTTATTCATTTGGTGCCGTTTCTTTGCGATTTTTGCCTTCAAACGCACTAATAACTTTATATACTATTCGCTATTGATGGTTTTTCCCTTCTTAGCATAGTCGATGAAAATTATTCCATGCGCATCCCAAAATACAGAGGCCAAAACCTTCCCAACCGACTGTTGTATCTTAGGTCTCTTCGGGTGGCTTTCCCCGACTGCTGTCCACTCAACTGACTGCGGATTTGCGGATTTAATTCCGGTGTGTAGTGGTGGATCCATGTTTCATATGTTGTCACATATCGCATCAAAAATCCTTTTTATTGCGCTTAAACAGGCCCAAATAGCGCTCAGATTCATTAACACGTTATCGTTTTTGGTCCACTGTGATTTTCCAAAGGCAGAGTCCCCCCGTAACACTAATCAAGCCATTGCTTTGCTTGTGTGCAGTGTCTAATCAACACACGAAATTCGATTTTTTCCATTGTTTTAAAAACATCAAAAGTAGCGTCACTAAAGCCACTGTAACTTGTAAACGAATCGTTGAAATGTCATGAAATTTTCACACGTATCGTTTATAGGTTGATACTTTCTAAAAATAATATGGATTTTTTGAAAAGAGTCCGACCGAAAACTTTTCAGCCTACGTGTTATTAGTACGTTCGGGCATTTTGTGAGTACTATACTAGGTATACCATTAGCACAGGCAGCTATTTTAATATCTAGCTTCATATTAAGGACATAGCAAACGAAGCTTTTCAGAAGCTTAGAATACTAGTTACTCCGCTGTTACAAGACTCCAGTCAACGCTCCAGTTTTCTCAGCGGCTTCGGACGAAAGTGGAGTAAAGTAAGTTTTTTCCTAAGATAGATATGGGTTGCAATTGAATCCACTCCTTTCTACTTATCCTTGCAGTTCTCATCAAAAGTTTAAATGGATGACAGATTCCGCGGGAAGTGATTTCATAAATGACCCAGTCTGTTTATTTTTGATTGCATTTTACTGTACCGCCAAACCATTCGCTTCATATAAATAAAAATTGTTAAAACGTGGCGACAGTTTTCGTAAAAATAATTTAAAAGATCTTCCTGTGAACTTTGCAGATTTGTACATATTCACTTCGTTTCTTCAACCCACAACTATCACTAATATAAATATTAATACAATGTATGAAAGTAACTTGGAGAAAGACCAATTAAATACTAGGTAACCACAGCGCGATAAAAATCGCCTTTTATGGTTATGCCATTAGTAAACGCATAATATGAATTATAAACACTAAAAAGCATTAAGACACTCCATTAGCTTAAATTAATATGAATATTATTAGTTAAGAAATGTTGCGCAAACCATTCACAAATCTGAAGTGGCCTCCAATTGCCCTTCTTGGCGCTTAGTAGTTTTAGCATTAAAAATAAATATAAATACGGTATTTTCTTTCATATGTAACATTTGCTTTTCCAGTTTTTTTTCTTTATAGGAGTAACACACGTGCTCCAGCGAAATCCCTAAAGCACTACAGGAGCGACGCGTGTGCGCAAAAAGCAATTCACGTTGGTCTTGAATCGCTGTAAGTTATACTCGGTGGGAAACACAGTCCTGGGCAAATCGTTCTCCATATAAAAGACTGCTTGAAAAGTGTTGTCCGAGGAGTAACAAGCTGAGGCTCACCCGGGAGCAGAGCCTCAAACATAGGAGCAATATTCCATCGTTGGCCGAATTGGAGTAGTACAGTATTAACAGTTGTTGTCGGGTGTAAAGCTTTCTAGTTCAAAATAGTATTTCCAAGTTTTGAGAAGCACTCTTTACCAGTGTCAATATTTTTATTGATTTTTTAGCAAGGCAAAGCCTCTTACTTCTCTTACACTAAACGATGTTATCACAAGATATGAAAGTTTACTTATTCTAACTTAGCCTAAGTAGTTCCAATAGTAAACCTATACTAAAGAGAATGTGCATAATTAACATGGTTGTGACCTAACCTAACTTAACCTAGGGCCTATGCTAACTTAACCTAGTTTACAATCTTCTTTTTCTTGTCCTAGTGGGTGAGGTGGGTCATCATCTTCATCAGAGAGAGGATTTGAGGGTCTCGAAAATTGGCGGCGGGCTTGTGGGTCGATTAGGGAGACGTTCCTAATGAATGGGTTGGGGTGTTGGGACGCCTTGGCCAGAAACTTAGTTTGGGTTTTCCTCATGTGTGCCTTTATGATCGGCACACCGAAGTTGGGTGTTTCTCATGAACCATGCCACTCCCGTGATCATCCTCAGGGTCTTATTCTGCAGTGCAGATCTGGTCCTTCCAAACTCGTACTGGATACCCGGGGCCAAGACATATTTGCTCACAAGTTAACACCTAGCAACTTGAGTGACTATGCTAGCGGAATGGAGTATCCCGACTTAACTATGTCGGGTTCTTTTTTAGAAATAAACTGCCGCCTGAGTTTTTGTAGCGTTAAATTCTACTTGGATACCGTCACCTCAATATAGAATTTCTCCAGGTCTATGTTAAGTTGAACGGCTTTCTGCTGTCTGCGGATATTTACATGACTAACCAATATTCGAGAGTTCAAAATGAATGAAGAAATAAGCTTACTGACATTAGCAAAGCTGTAGATTAGATTTGTGATCCTTTCCAGCAGATCGTTAATCTAAATGGGAAAGAGAGTATGGAATCTCGTGGCACATCGGCGTTGAAAGGAAAGGTATTAAAAACAAAACCTTTCAGGCATACCATAAGAGCGGAATCTATGCTAACAATCTGTCATGCCAAACTCGTCCAATGCCTTAGATATATCAAGTGCAACCATTCGAGATCCTCCAAAATGAACAATTGCGTTGTTCCAAGCATATGCTACATAAGTTAAGAGATCTATTGCTGTTCTTAGCTTCAGAAAGCCATATTATTGATCGCTAGTCCTTCTAGATATTTTCAGATTCTGACTGATGACCTTTTCCAAAACTTTCAATATTATTAAAAGTAGTGCGCCTAGTCGGTAGTTTTTTTGACAAGGTCTTCTTGCCTTTTTGGGTATCAGCTGAACTGTACCACAGAAAGGAAATATTCCCTTTCTGTAGGATAGGTTAAAAAGTCTACAGAAAACTGGAGTTCTTTTTGAGTACTATGGCAGGTATTTATTCCAGAAGCTTTTTGTCTATAGCTTTAATATCTAGTCTAAAACCTACCATCAAATTTTCCATACTTGTGAAGAAATCTCCCTCCGAGCTTTTTAAACTTCTTCATGTTACAAGGACCTAAGCATAAAGACCATAGTTTTTTATTTCCGTGAGTGTGTCGCTATATCTGTTTGTCTGTCTATCAATCTGCAGGTACATACTGAGACGTCCTATTATTCTAACGAGATATCGATTTCAAGTTTGGTGTACTTCTAACACCTAAAGCATAAAGAAACACTACACTTTTTGAGTAATATCGCTCTGAGGGTCTTCAATATTTTACTTTTCTTGTAGAAATCATCTCTGGAGATTTTTTCCGTTTCTTCATGTTACAGGGACCCGAGTATAAAAATTTTATTAATTCTGTATAGAATTTCGGTAATTTTTTTATTTGGTGCTGCTAATAAACAATCATCTACGAACCTCTTGAAAAATAGAATATCACCTTTTAGTATTTAATAACCTGTTCTTCCAGGTATTGCATTACTAGCTGAGCAATAACTGATGAAATGGGAGAACCCATGGCACAACCGTCGATTTTCTTGTAAAATTTATTTTCAAATTGAAAATAGTTAGTGTTTAATGTGAGATCTATGGCGTCCAGAAAATTTCTATTTGAAATTGTTATGTGTTTCATCAGTGGAATGTAATACATTAAAATTCCGGGTTTCAATCCGTTCGTCTAACGATGAGGTTGCACGACGTTTCGCCAAGATCTCATTTGGTATTTTCAAGTGCTCTTAGCAGCAGCAGCAAGAGCACTTGAAAATGTCAAACGAGATTTTGGCGAAACGTCGTGCAAATTCATTATTAGACGAACGGATTGAAATCCGGAATTTTAATGTATTATATATATATATATATATATATTTATATATATATATATATATATATATATATATATATATATATATATATATATATATATATATATATACATATATATATATATATATATATATATATATATATATATATATATATATATATATATATATATATATATATATGTTTATATATATATATATATATATATATATATATATATATATATATATATATATTTGTATATATATATATATATATATATATATATATATATATATATATATATATAAATTACCGATTGCCTCTTTTGTTTCTTCTGTATTAATTTCTTCTGTTTGTGTGGGTTCTGTATCTTGTTCCGGTATTATGTCTCTATGTTGATTTTTGTATGTGTCGTTCCCATCTGATTGTTCTTTATAGTATTCCCTCCATCTTTCCATAATTTTGTCTTCTTCTTTTATGACATTTCCTTCTAATTTTTTGCATCTATTTCCTTTCTTTTCTGTTTCTATGATTTCCGTACGTCTTGACTTATACTATAAAACTAACGAGGTATAACTATAAGTGTTGAGAAGTGTCGCTCTGAAGAAAGGGGATAAAATGAATGAGTTGATATGTTTTTTGGTATTTTACTGAGATAATTTGACTTTTTTTTTTTTCCGACTTTAGTTTACAAGATAGGATGATTTGAAGAACGTGGTGAAGAAATGTAGCTTTCAAATGTCGTATTAATTCTTTACAATTTTTCATTTCATTAGACATTTTTTTTTAAGTTATCTACGTAGCTATAAAGGAAAATAAGCAGAGCTTAAAAAATATTCCTTTTATGTAACTACCGTCTACATTAATACCTTTAGTCCAACATTTCTCGGGTTTTACCAGTCCATTCAAGAGAAAATCATTTTAGGCCCCTGAAGTTTTTCTTTACATGTTTGAAAAAAAATTTTGAATCCTATTCCACAATTGCTCAATGTTGTCGATTTGAACTTGATAAACTTTCGATTTCAATGCACCCCAAAGGAAAAAATCGCATGGATTTAAGTGTGGGAAACGAGGTGGCCAGTGAATAGAAGCATCTTCACCTCTTCCGATCCGTTTATCTGGGTAACTTTGGTTCAAAAAAATGGTCACATTATGCGCAAAATGGGGTGGCGCGCCATCGTGTATAAAAAAACATGTCGCGAAGTAAATTAATGGGTAAGTTTTCCAATAATTCAGGAATAGTTTCACGGATGAAATTCAAATAAATGCCACCATCAAGTCGATCTGGTAATCTAAACAGCCCGACAAATCCCATCCAGACGTTAATACTGAATTCGCGTTGAAACAGTCTTTGTTGCACAGCATGTGGGTTTTCTTCAGCGTAAACATGATTATTAGCATATTTGTTATACCACGTCGAGTGAAGCGTGATTCGTCTGTAAACAGGATTTTAGTGTGAAAAGCCGGAACAGTCGCTATGCGTGCTCGAATAATTTGTGAAAAATGCAAACGGGATCCAAGATCTGGTGATAAGAGTTCCTGAACGGACAGTATATGAAAGGGGTGAATAATTTGTTGTCTAATGATGCGGTTAGTTGTACTTTTTGATATTCCCGTTTAACGTTCAATTAAACGAGTGCTGATTCCAGAATTATCATGTACAATTTCAAGCATTTCCTCTTCAACATCGGGTGCTCTAGCCTATGAAGGCCGCCCAGCATTATTCCTGATCGGCTTAAATTGTCCAATTTCTCGAAGTCGCCTCTTAATATTGGCAAAAGTCTGATGGTTAGGAGTCCGACGATGCGGAAATCTTTCCTGGTATACGCGAGCACTTTTGCGACCGTTGCCGTTACAAAAACCAAATACTAAAATCATGTCAGTTTTCTCACCAAAAGTGTACTCCATAACAATCTAGATTTAAGACACTGTTTAGGGTGAGAAGGGATTAATTCTCGTTAATACTCGTAAAACTTGTTTGATACCTGTCAAAAATTTCTTTCTGTAGGTATTACTACAAGCCAGTTAAGCCATAGACCATATGATATCTTACATCATTGCCAGAGTGATTTTTGAGCGTTACCAAGGAATTATACAATGTGAAGAAACGTGTGAAGGAACGCATTTGCGAATTTGACAATGGAATTAAAAAATTGAAACAAACAGGCGAAGGCGAAAAATACGAATATTTAATTAAAAATATTATATAGAGTGGTATAAAAAAAGTTATGACAATTTAAAAGTATATACAGTGCAATAAGTGGCGCCTTCTACAATTTAAAACAAAACTGTGAGCTGATTTCAATTTCTCACCTCAGAAAACCCCTTAGCACCGAATCTTGTATAAATAATACTATTATTAAGGAAGCGACTTAAGAAAAACTAAAATAAAAGTATAACTTTGACACCCTGTATCTCAAAAATTACGAATTTTTTAGACTAAGGTAAGTTGAGTTAAATGGTAATATTTTCACCCCAGAAATCCATAGAAACTCTATGTACACGGAATACTAGGACACCCTGTAGATCAAGATATTACATAAAACTAAAAAAATTATGAAGCCAAAGAGCAAATATAAAATTTGGCGGTCTAATTGATAATGATCGTAGTGTCTGGGAATTTAAAAAAGTTCATAGTGATTTAATTTCTACTGTTATCAAGTTGTGATTATTTTCGAGATAACTTAGGCAGGTTATGTGTAATATAGATCCTGATACCTTACAGTATATTATCTTGACCGTTTTGATATCATCAATAGATAGTACCAACCAGATAAAGAATTACATGCCACTTAACTTGCCAGTTCGTATATGCATTATTTTAATTAGGACAATTAAGTCTTTTTTAAAACATTTATATCTTTTCTTTTTGGAAATATTGTCGATTTTACGTTTGTCTCAATTTTTACCTGCCATCGTTGATTATATCCATTTCAATTGATCTGGCGAAAACGTTAACTTTTGGCTAGATCGGCCAACATCCGGGTGACTGAATATAGCATATAAAGAAGAAAGAAGAAGAGCCTTTTGGTAGTTAACAAAGCACACAAATATGTCGCAATCACATCTCTGCAACGTTGGAACAGGACCTGAGTTGCAACAGTCTTTCTCTAGTTCCCAAGGCATCCTGAAAGCCAAATTGTGTGGAAGTTATATAAGCTTCGCATTTTTTATTTATTTTAATATTCCCATAATTTATAATATTTATTTTTTGAAGACTTTAAGAAGATGGCTCATGAGTGCAATAATTCTATAGTCTTCACATTTTTTTCGCATTTGACTTTTTAGGTAGTGTTATAAACATGGATTTAAGTCAGTTTAGTGGAATTTGGCAGTATTATAGACATTGTTAAATACTGTTGTTAACCAATTTATTTGTTCGTCGTCCGTGAGTTTAAAAAGTTATGAGTACAAGTTAGCTGGCCCTGCTGATTTCCCATCTTTCATCTCCTTTAATACATTTTTAACTTCCTCGGACATAATGAGGGGTCCGCTGTTACATGTATTATTAAATATATTATCATCTCTTTCACCTTCAAAGGTCTGTTCCACGGAGTTCTTCTATTTAGCACTTATTTGTTTCACGTCGACCAATGCTTTACCCCGATCACTGCTACCTTTAACAGATGAATATACATTTATGCAATGCAACGGTCACAAGTCACTATCGGAAATGTTTATTTCCTATAGTTTTATTGATTGGAAAAGTTGAGGTTATGCAAACAAATAAATACTTTTACTTCAGTTTCAGTTTAGATGCAGAAAGGTACGTAAAAGCGCTATAAAATTAGTGATAGAATACCGATAATAAAAGTGTGTGTATATGTGTATAATGAGGTCTGTTTTGGATGGCTGAAGTGGGGATGTCACAATTGATTTATTGATTGAGTTATTTAGATTATTATCATCAGCATATATTGTCTAGTGCTGGACGAGAGCCTTCCTCAAGTCTTGCCACTTTTTTCTATTCTGGGCCGCTTGTACTCAATTTCCAGCCACTCTTTTCAAATCATCAGGTCACCGACTTGGTGATCTACCTCTACTCCGATAGGCTTCGGATCTTGGTCGCTACTCTATGATTCTCTTTGTCCATCGCCCATCCTTAAACCTAGCAACATGCCCATCCCAGTTCTTTTTATGTAAAATGAATTTGATCGTGTCTTGTACCCCCGTTCTCTTTCTGATAATGTGATTTGGGATGTCATCTCTAAGAATAACGCCTAACATTGACCTCTTCATCTTTCGTTGCATGACATATATTTTATTGATGTTTTCTTCGTCATTGTTAAAGTATCGGCTCCGTACGTTAGAACGGGGAGTATGCACCTGTCAAATACTTTTCTTTTTAAACACATAGAAAGGTTAGATTTGAATACATAGGCCAGTTTGCCATATGCAGCCTAGGAGAGACCTATTCGCCGCTGAATATCATGTGTTTGATTATCTCGTCCTATGCTGATTTCATGTCCCAGGTATTTATATTGGTGTACTTGCTCTATCGCTACGTTATTCAGTTTTATAGTGTCTCTTAATACAATATTTGTCATAAACTGGGTCTTGGATAGATTGATTTTTAGACCAACTTTCCTGAAGCTTCCTGAAGTATGTGTAACATAGTCTGTGCTTCTTGTATTTTGTCTGTTATTAAGACAATGTCGTCGGCGAAACAGAGGTGATTTAACTTTTCACCGACAATGTTAAGTCCCATTCTTTTCCAGTTTATTGATTTTAGAATACTTTCTAGAAGGGTTACAAAAAGCTTAGGTGAGAGCATATCACCCTGCCGCACTCCTCTTTCGATTCGAAATTTGCTGGTGGATTGATTAGATTGTGTTTTAACATGAGCATTTTCGAAGTATAAGAGGCTTATTATATTCTATACATTTTTCAATGAGGATTTTAACTTTAAGCAGATGGTTGTTTGTTCCATACCCCGAGCGGAAACCTGCCTGTTCTTTTGAAAGGAAAAACTTGAATTTATTTGCTAGACGTTTGGTAAATATTTTCGTGAATAACTTATATAAATGGCTCGGGAGGCTAATGGGTCGATAGTTTGTAAGATCTGAAGTATCTCCTTTTTTATGCCTAATGACAATAGTTGCATTATTCCATTGCGATGGAGTTATTCCTTTCAGGAGACATTTATTGGATAACATTTTAAGCGATTTCATAATTTGTTGTCCGGCTTGTTTAATTGCCTCAACTACAATATTGTCTTTACCCGGAGCTCTGTTATTTTTCATGTCCTTTAAGGCTGATGTGATTTCTTCTTCTGTGATGTCTGGGATATCCTCCGGTAACTTTAGATATGTGGATGATACTGTTATACTTATAACTTCAATATAAGACCTAAAATCAATTATGGAACGCCTATGGATTACAATAAACAGAGCAAAAACCAAAATACTAATTGTTAGTCGTAACGAAGATCTGTCACGCATAAATGAAATTGCTGGTTTCACTGTTGCAGACCATTTCAACTAATTGGGATCCCTCATAACTAACAATGGTGACTGTGAAGCAAAAGTAAGAAGACGTTTGGCTATAGCTAGAAACTTGACGATCAAACTCACTAGGGTCTGGAAAAATCCAGCTGTCAGAAAAAACACAGAGTTAAGATGGCTATCCGGCCTTATATTCCCTATAGCAACTTACTCATCAGAAACATGGACCATTAAACAACCTGACAAAAGACGAATCGATGCGTTTGAGATGTCGGCATATCGAAGAATCCTCAGAGTATCATATACCAAACACCGTACTAATGTAGCTATTCTTGAAAAACTTAGTATAAATGACCGACTTTCAAATAGAATTAATAGACAGTACCTGACATATATTTTGGTCACATTATGAGGAAAGTGGATACCATGGAAAAGCTTGTAGTAACCGGAAAGGTAGAAGATCAAGGTCTCCAACAAGATGGTCTGACCAAGTAAGATCTCTCCTTGGTATGGGTATGCACAAGTCAAGTCAGGTTGCGCAGGATCGAGGTGCCTGGAGAATGACTGTTGAGGCAGCGACTGCATATTGTCACCAATACTCCTATTGGGGTGAAAGGATTGAGATAGAGAGAGCGAGAGAGAAAAGAAAGTATGTATATGCGTATGTGTGATTGTGTGTGTGTATGTATATATAATAAGGTATATTGAATTGAAAGTACGTCAATTTTTTAAATTCTAGGATCCTCCATCTGTTTTAAGTACTCGTTACAAATCATTAAAAATAAGATTTATCTTATTAGCCAAATTTAAGTAATTTAAATTATATTCTCGTGTTGAAAAATGATCGCTAAATCGGTTTCTTCGGTTCCTCCTTTCGAAATACCAATTAATTCGGCTTAATCAACACGAACGTATGAATATAGGCCAATTAACTTTCCGATATGACATTTTCGTAGTTAATTTTTAATATAAGAACGGTAAATTTTTGTTTTTATTGATTAGAAGCCTTTTCGTATAATTACTTTTATGAATTAGCCTTTGTCGGGTATACAAGCTATAAATGGGCAAAGTGTAATTTGTTAAAAGTATAAAGCATCGATTTTAAATGCGAGAATAAAAAGTTGGATGCTAATGAAATAATAATAAGACTCTTGAGGTCTGCTATATTTATGTTTTTATACTTTAGTGATACAGTTCAGGTTTAAGTATTTTTAGTATTCCGTATGGAACACTTATGGGATCTCTTCGGTCAGTCTTTCTGTATCTCACACCCAATTTTCTTCGAAACTATTTAACATAGAAAGGTGAAATTTGTCACAAGTATAGAAATTGATGGCCATATCACCGCCGTGTTTTTAGTGAAAGTTAAAATTTAACTTAAGGGATTAGTTTTGGGGGGTGAAATCGGAAGTAAAAAGAAAAATTTTTTTGCAAGGTCATCGAATGGGGTATCAAATAAAAGATTGTGAAAACACGAATTCAAAAATATATGATGTAATACTCGCGCAAACTTCTCTTTATATTATTTTTAGAAAATTGCCAAAAATCGCTGCCCCTCCCCCCCACCTTATCTCAAAGAGTGCTAATCAAAAAATTTCGAAAAAACTATGAAACATTCTCCATAAAATGTAGATTGAATTAAAATTATTTCAAATTCATAATTTATCTGGTATATCAAAAAAAATCTTAAGGTCATCGAGTGGAGTGTCAAAGAAAAGCTTGTGATAACACTAGTTCAAATATATATATATATATATATATATATATATATATATATATATATATATATATATATATATATATATATATATATATATATGATGTAATCCTTTTTTTCTTTATATTATTTTTATTTCTAAAAATTCCATCCATAGTCGGATGTAAGCCTCCCCAAGTTGTCTCCAATGAGCTTTGTTGTTAGCTTTTTGCCTCCAGTCGTGTCCTGCTAATCTTTTTATGTCGTCCGTCTATCTTGTCTGTGGTCTACCTCTGCATCTTTTGTGTTCGTTAGGCCTCCATTCAACTATACAGCGTGTCCATCTGTTATCATTCATCCTTGCGACATGCTCCGCCCAAATACACCTTAATATACATATTCGTTGTATTACATCAGTCACTTTTGATCTTCTTCCTACCTCGATGTTAGGAATACGATCTTGGAGTCTAATATTTAGCATTCTTCGCACCATTGCTCTTTGGGTTACCTGGAGTTTATACTTGTATTTAAAGCCCACGTTTCAGTGCCATGTGTTAATACCGGCAGTACATATTGATCGAATACTCTGGCTTTTATTGTATTTGGGATGTCTAATTTAAACGTAGATTGTAACCTTCTAAACGCAGACCAAGCTAACGAGATTCATCTATCCAAGTCAGCCTTTAAATTATTTTTTGATTTTCGATTTTTCTTTCTTCGAAATGTCCTGCTCATTCTCAGGCATTTCGGGTCAAAAAGTGTTTAACATCCCAAATGACACTAGGATAATAATGGCTAGACAATATTTTTATGAGAATCTCACCAAGAGAGGCCAAGTAACTTATGGAAAACCCACAAGGAAAAACCAATCAGTAAGTCATAAGCACACCACTCTAAAAATCCCACTTACTGACTACAAGTGTGTTTCCAACGACTACTCAACAAGTGTAACTCGCGGAGTTAATTTCACCAATTTTTAATATCGTGTTTTATCAAGCCTTTATATTAAAAACTTAATAATCCTAACTTAAAGACTCTATGCAATAGTGTACACTCTCATAACATAAGGGTAGAAGTAATTTTAAGAGTGTAATAAAGTAAGAATTTTTATTTTGTTAATATACCCTTCTTTATTTAAATGTGTAGTGTCTCACTAAACTCCTGCTCTTTCTTTCAGGACGCAACGGTTGTACGTAAATTAATTTTATTTCAACAACTAAATAACTCTTCGGTATTTTTTCATTTTTTGAGGTAAACTTAGATTCGTTTTATCCTAAAATGAATGGTGCCCAAATCTGTACAGCCAAGTTTTAACAACTACAGAGACTATTTTCAAAAGACGTATAAAAATTATCTCTTATCCATTATCTCTCCAAACAAAACGAGCTAGCTGATATCCTGATTCTGTCCTCTATTAGCTATAATATCCATTCTCAAAATTAAGATATACATAAGGGGTAAATAACGGCTTCTATTTAATAAATAAAATATTTATTAAAAATAAAGAAAGTTGGGGCTATACAAAATAGCTCTCCAACGTGAGGCTATAAAAATGGCCCCGCTTCCAGAGGATATAATACCTTTCTCATACCCAAAAAAATTAGTTAAGATCTCATGTACTGATCCATGTGAGATGCCTATAGCTTCAGCTAAATCATCCAAGGTTAATCGACGGACTTCCATTAGAATATCTTGTACTTGCACAACAGTTTCTTCAATTGTTGTAGTTTTTGGACGTCCTGAACGTGGATCATCATTGATGCTTGTACGACCACGTTTAAACTCTAGAGTCCATCTATGAGCAGTTAGAAATGAAGAAGCAGACTCCTTTAACACTTTCAGTAGCTTTTCATGGATTTCAGTTGCCGATAAACCTTCCAAAACAAAGAATTTTATCACTGCACGATATTCGATTTTTTCCATTTTTAAAGAATACTCAAACACGTCTACTTTAACCAGCTAATAAACAATGAATGACTTGACAGATTGACTTAAAATTTAGGGTGTGTTCATATGACAGATGACGCTTCAAAATGGTGTTAATTTTTAGTTCAGGTGATGCTCCATAGATGTCACGTTCAAAACTTATTGACTGACCTGATATGTACCAATCAGCTATAAGAAACCAGGTTCTGTGCTATTTGAAAAGAATTTGAAGATCTTGTTAAATTATTATATAATTATGGTCACTTAACCAATCAGCTGATAGCTGACATTTAATGCTATATTAAACTCTAAAGTGTGTCAATTATAACTAGGACTAAAATGACGGAAAGCGTCTTAATTGTTATTTGCTCACAGCTAGTCGAGCAAATAATCAATCATTTCCACACATGTTATTAATAACTTAAAATTAATAAAATTGTTATGCGCAAATTTCTTGCCACATATTTGGGTCACATTAATTTGTGATCAGTTGACTTACTGCTTAACTGACTGACTTGAATTTCTGTCTTTTACTGGTTAACTTGTATTATATATTTGATTAAACATAACATCTAGCTCTTAAAAACATGTCATCTAATTTGTAATTTTAATAGCTTTGTTAGGAGGCTATTTTTGTTCAATTTATTGTCGGTATAAGTGTTGGTAGAATCTTAATACACCATATTAACCTTGCTTTTTCTTCTTGAAGTGTCATATCCAATACGGCCGTAGGCGATACTCTCGTATCCGCCTGTGGTTGGTGCTTTTTTAAGTATTCCACAGACAAAGGGGACCTACAGTTTAATGCCGGTTCCGACGGCCAAAGTGAGAGAGTTTTACTGGCATGATACGAGGGCTACCTTTTAAGTCTAACAAAAACAATGAAAGAAAAAGAAATTTGGCACGAATCGTTTTATTGTTTCTCAAAATATTCGCCTTTATATATCACTGTCTTTATTGATTTCTAAGCTAGGCAAAGCCTCTTTCTTATAATTTTGAAAGTATAAATATATAATTTCTAAAACTAAATGTAAACTTATTCTATCTTAACCTAAGTTCTTACAATAGGAATCCTATACTAACTTAACCTAGGAAATGTGTTTGGTATATACATGAAGTTTCTTAAAGCTAGGACTTAGAACTAAGGCTAAAACTACCTTAGAGTAAGACTTCCGCTAACTTAAACTAGGAAGTAACAAGACTTAAATTAGGACTAGTTTAAACTTAACCTAGAATGACATTCTTCTTGTCACGGCGGGCGAGGGGGGTCATCGTCTTCGTCCGAGAGCAGCAGCGGGTCCGACGGTCTAGGGAACTGGCGGCTAGCTTGAGGAAGGAGTCGGAAGGCGTCCCTGATGCACGGGTTGGGGTGCTGGGACGCCTTCTCGAGGAACTTTTGTTGAGTTTGCCTCATGTGTGCCTTTACGGTAGGCACACCGAGGTCCCTGTGAATTTGACGGTTCCTTATGAACCACGGGGCTCCCGCGATCATCCTCAGGGCCTTGTTCTGCACTGCTTGAAGCTGAACTCTCCTTGGTTTGGAGAGCTGGTACCAGGTGGGGCAGGCGTACGTGAGGCCTGCCTTCACGATGGAGTTGTAAGCTAGAAGCTTAGTCCGGGGGAGCAACTTACTGGAGCGGTTCAGGATGGGGTAGAGTTTCCCCAGTAGTTGCTTATTCGCCTTTAAGATTTATACAATTTTGGGGGCGTTTGAACCAATTCTCGAAATATTTTTTTTCACTCTGAAGTTGATACTTCAAAAACATGGTTTTGGAAGGATTCAATAACTTCTTCAGATGATGAAAATTGCTGTCCACGCATTTTTTTTTTTTTGACATTCGGAAACAAAGAGAAGTCGTTAGGCGATAAATCAGGTGAATTCGGGCAATGAGATATTAATTCGATGTTTTTCTCCGTCAAGTAATCAGTTGTTTGACGTGCTGTGTGAGAGCTGGCATTGTAATGTTAAAGAATGATGCGACGTTTTCGGTTCTTTTTCCTAATTTCATAGATGACTTCTGGCAACCAAATTGTTGTATACCATTCAGCATTAAGTGTTCTTCGATCCTCTAAAGCAATGGTTGCAACATACTACTACTATAATCAAAAAAAACAAGCGATTATTTTCTTAGAAGTGCTTCGCGAATGACCCACCTTTGTTGAATTCGGTTCATCTTGGAACACTCAGCAGCAACAATTGATCGTTGCTTAGTTTCTGGCTCATACAAATATATCCAAGTTTCATCTCCTGTTACAATGTTGTATACGGATTGTGCATTTCGTCAGTCGAATTTCTTGAGGATTTCCTTACACCAATTGACACGAGACTGTTTTTAAGTTTCGGTCAAATTATACGGAATCCATAGGGAACAGATGTTTTTCACAGCTAAATGTTCATTATCAATTTTCGACATGCCTAAGAATGCATCTATGTCGTGGTAAGTCATATGCCGATCCTCTTCAATCATATTGCGCACAGCATCGATATTTTTTGAAACAACAACCGATTTTGGTCGACCTTCACGAAATTCATCGCTAACAGAAGCACGACCATGACGAAATTCTGCAAACCAATTGTAAACAATCTTTTCTGATGGCGATTCATTACCAAAAGTTGAACGAAGCAATTCGAGGCATTATTGTTGAGTTAGGCCTTTACTAAAATTGTAAAAAAAATCATCCAACGAAAACATTTATGTGAAATTTCCACTTGTTCACAAAAACTGTTTTTTTAAACGCTCTCTGTAAACAAACTACTCTGCCAATTTTTGAGCTGCCACTGTTTTAATAATAACAACTGTCAAATTTTACTACAATGGTAATTTCACATGTCAATAGCGCAATCTAATGGTCATTTGTAAAAACTTAAAAGGCAGCCCTCTTATTACGGGTAGCTTGCCACTGTCTTCCCTGATAGAGGTGACTGTCACGTTGTAAAGTTTTTTTTTTTTTATTATTTTTTTCTGAGCCGAGATTCGAATCGGGTCTCCAGCGTAGAAGGGAGACATCTTACCCATTGGGTTATGGCCGCCTCTAGTTACCTTGCTAATACGGAGAAGTTCACGGAAAGACTATTCAGGACCTGAAGAAGGTTATTAGACAAAAAAAAGTCCAATTTCATTGAGAATAAAACTTTACTATTGCACGATAACTGCAAGATTTACAAAAATTTTGTACGATTCAAATTTTTACTGAAAGTTGTGGATTCACGGAGTTACAAAATCAATCCTTTAGCCTTGCGATTTCTTTTTACTCAAACATATGAAGAAAGACCTCAACGGCCGAAGATTTTTCTCATATTATGAGGAAAAGCCTCTGTAGCGTAGTTTTTTGAGAGAGAAGAATTTTTTTAATGAAAAGAAACACCTGGGGAAACGCTGGACAAGCGGAAGGAAGTTTACGAGGGTCGTGCCAAAAGTTCTCGGCCTGATACAGATATAGGTGACCAATTTATTATACTATTTGTTAAGTGTTGTGAAGTTTCAGGGCAAGTGTCTTTAGTTGTCTTTTTATAGCGATCGTGTATAGAAACAAGTTTCAACATTTTCTAAAAAAATGGATAAAATTGAAGTACAAGCTATTATAAAATACTCCGTTTTAAAAGATTTAACTCCTACGGACATTCAAAATAAGTTAAATGTCACATTAAATTGTTCTTTCCCTTAGTTTTCGATGATTAAAAAATGGGCTGCTGACTTTAAACGTGGTTGTACATCCATTCAACCCTCTACGACTGACGCGATTGCGAGAAAGATTTACAATAGCATACTAAATGATTGCCGACTGAAGGTACGCGAGCGCACTGACAGTTTAAACATCTCGATAAGCCGTGTCCAGAACATTTTATATGATATTTTGAGTATGAGGAAACTTTCCGTTCGATGAGAGCCGCATTTGTTAACAATCGACCAAAAAGGCACTCAAATGAACATTTTCCAAGATCTAAACATCTGTTTATACATAATTCCGGTGACGTTTCATAACAGCAGATGAGACACGAATTTATCATTACACGCCAAAGACAAAGAAGCAGTCGAAACAGTGGGCGAGAGCAAGTCAAAGTGCGCACAAGTAAGCAAAAACCTTTCCATTTACTAGGAAAGTCATGGCTACGGTTTCTTTGGGATTTTCGTGGTATTGTGCTCATAGACTACCTGGAGAAAAAATAAAGGCATTACTGGAGAGTACTATGCTTCACTTCAGGCGAAACGTCCACATCTCGCAAAAAAAGGAAGTGCTTTTTCATTACAATAATGCGCCTTCACATATATTTCGGATTTTGTTTGCAAAACTGCATTTATCTTCGCTTTGAAGTGCTTTCACATTGACCGTGTTCGCCAGATTTGGCTTACTTCTTGTTTCCAAACTTGAAAAAATGGCTGGCTCGACCAAGTTTCACTTTGAATGATGAAGTTAAAGCTGAGATGGACGCTTATTTTGCAGAGTTATTATAACAAGGGTATTAAAAAATGGGAACATTTTTAGAATAAATGAATTGATTTGCAAGATGACTGCCTATCATCGAACCCATTTTAAGCTAAAATTGGTAAGTTTGAGAAAACGATCACCTTAAAAAAATCTAACCTGTTTCAGTTCTGCCCTTGTAAAAGGCGATTTTTACGCTTTCAACAGCAATCGTTAATGGATGAGTGAAAAGTGACAAATCACAACTTAAAAATTACTTTGTCAATGTACTTAATGTGATCGGAATTCGGATTCGAATGTTACGATCTCAATGTAATGTTCTTTGTAACTTGGAAAAAAGGAAAAACTCTTTCTTTTCTAGTAACATTTTGTTCAGTTTACCTTTAAACCCGCATTTCCATATAAGTTCGCTATGTTGTGTTGTTTGCCTTGTAACTTCAAATTCAATTTGTTGTGTTGTGTCATGTCGATTAATAACGCGAGATCAACAAGAAATTTAGAATCTTGCATTTTGTATTCTAATTCGGTCGTATCAGATATTATTTCATTTTTCAGGAATAAAGGTAGTTCGTTTCGTAAAGTAAAAATAGGCGGTAAGCATTGACTAGCAATTAACCCTCTGATGTCTGAGTGTAAAAGGAAATCTCCATATGCTGCGTCCATTTCTGGTAAAAAATCGCGAAATTTACGATGAGTCAAACCTTCATTTCGGCCTCTAATTAGATTTGTTATTTTAACACTTGTTTCAGAAATCCCGCAAATCCTGTCACTGTCCGCCAGTTTAGGCTGCATAAAGCGTTGGGCCATTTTAACTGCACGTTTTTTATCAACACTTTTTTCGCTTTAGCTAATTATAAAGAAACTCCGTAAGAAGCAGCTAAACGCAGTTCATTATCTGGGCTTATTTTTGAAAAAATACTTGTTTGTTACATCAGTTTTTTTCTTATACTTGGTTACTATCATTTTTGTTTATACTTTTCTTCGCGTAAAGTGATATAATATCGTTTAGCATTGTATTCTTTACACACCGACAAACTTGCATACAAATCATACATTGAATTTTATTATTTCAAGGAAAAACACCACCTACTATTCCCATATTGCAGTCAAGGATGCCCGATGTTGTCTTCAGACAGCGCATCATAAAGCGTATTTTAATGAAGCTAGACACCAAAAAAGCTTCTTGCGCTGACGGAATACCTGCCATAGTTCTTAAAAACTGTGCAAGTGAACTAACACCAGTTTTCTGTAGACTTTTTAACCTATCCTACAGAAAGGGAATATTTCCGTCCTGCTGGAAATGTGCCACGGTTCAGCTGCCAAATACCAAAATAATACCAAAAGTCATGGAAAAGGTTATCAATGAGCATCTTTTAAAATATCTTGAACGATTCAATATTATTAGCGATCACCAATATGGTTTTCGTAAACATAGATCAACAGGAGACCTTCTGACTTATGTAACACATGTTTGGAGCTACTCTCTTTCTCATTTACATTAACGATCTGCTGGAAAAATACCGGGAATCCAATCTACAGCTTTGCATATGACAGTACACATGTCTCTTCATTCACCTTGAACGCTCGGACATCGGCTGCTCAGGCGAATATCCGCAGACAGCAGGAGGTCATTCAACTTAACAAAGACCTGGAGGAAATTCTATCTTAGGATGACAGTAACAAATAGGAATTTAACGCTACAAAAACCCAGGCGGCAGTTTTTTCTAAAAAAGTTAACGTTGCTGAACCCAACATAGTTATGTCGGGGCACTCCATTCCCCTATTCTTCTTCTTCTTTACAAAGCTCAAATTCGACCAACTATGGAATACTGCTCCGACGTTTGGGGCTCCGCTCCCAACTGCATTTGTTGGATTCTGTTCAGAGAAGAGCTGACCGTCTGATTGAAGACCCGGAATTGACCGGCGGCCTTGATTCGCTGGAACATCGAAGAACTGTTGGCGACTTGAGTCTGTTCTACAAGTATTTTCATGGAAAGTGTTCGAAGGATGTAGCCCGCTTAATACCTCCCAAAGCGGTGCATGTTAGAAATACACGTCGCGCTGGTGCTTCACATCCGTATGAGGTTCAGCTTGTTACTCGTACAACGCTTTTCAAGCAGTCTTTTATATGGAGAACATCATCCCTTTGGAATAATTTGCCCAGCGCTGTGTTTCCCACCGAGTACAATTTACAGCGATTCAAGAACAACGTGAATCGCTTTTTCCGCACACATGCCGCTCCTGGAGCGCTGGAGCACGTGTGCTAGATCCATAAAAAAAAAAAAAAAAAAAAAAAAATAAATAAAAAAAAAATATTGTTATTGCAGATAACATAGTCTAGATTCCATTTGTCTTGAAATGCACGATTTTCATAATTCATAATTTTCGCTTTTTATAGACATGATATAGTTTCTTATTTCCTACCAGGATTATGGATATTAATTATTAACGTAAGTAAATGTAGAAACAAACGAGTCACAACAAAAACACGCACAAACACACATCATATACTACTTAGCAATTCAGATTTAAGCCCAGATCAAGTAAATGTGTTTAAACGCAGATCCCTAGATTTTTATATCGAAGCTTGCAAGCACGTAACACTGCGCAGTTTCCATTGAAAAATAATCCAATAAACGGTATAGACATAATTGAACCAACTAATGTTAAAAGTGGCAAAACTGCTTCGATAATTCCTGTTTCCTGATAACATAGAACTGAGTGATAATGTCAGTTTGTTAAAGTATCGCGATGACACTCAAATCTTTCCTTTGTTGTCTACTTTCATCTTTACTATTTTATCATTGCTCCACTCATCCGCTAATGTTGAGCGCATATTCTCGCCTATTAAACTTATGAAAACAAAACAGCAAAATGAACTGTCTAATGAGTCAATCACCGGTCTATTACATACAAAACGACTATTTAATGACGCTAATTGTTATGACTTCGAAATTAGTTCAAAGATGATTGCGGCTACGGCCAAAGAATATTGATATGATCCTAAAAATCGTAAAAATTAATTAGATTTAAGTTTTTATACCTATTTGATATTAGATATCTTTAGTAATAAACGAATTACAAATTACTTAGTCTGTTATGTTTTTGTTATTTCGATTTCATTATGTTTTATTAGTATTCACTAATGTTTATTCACTCATATAATAATAATAATAATTGTATTTCCTCTTTTCTGCAAAACAACATTAATATTACACTTTACATTATACATTTCAATATTTCTGCTACAAAAAGAAGAAAAAAGAGCTAAAAACAATTAAAAACTGTTCAAAGTACAACCCCATGTAAATTACATCATCTAGCATAAATGTTCATGAATTAAAGAAAATAATAAAACTAAACGAGATAGAGAGAGAGGGAGAGAAAAAGAGAGAGAAAATGCGACAAAAATTAACCTAATTAACTAATTGGTTTAAAATACTTTTTATCCGCTTTCTAAATATCTCAGGTTTAAGGGTTTTTAAAGCAACAGGTACGGTATTATAAAGTTTATAAATATTGTAGGAAAAGCTTCTTTTAAAAATAGCCGTTCGGTGAGGTAGTGGAGATGTAACTCCACCAAATCTTAAATTCAACCTATGAACGTCTGTTCTATAAATAATTTTATTTGTTAGTATGGTGGGCAGTTATTAACAACAAAAACATAAAACATTACCAAAGAATGTAGTCTACGTCTATCCTGTATATTCAACCACTTAGCATCCTCTAATTTGTGGGACACGGACTGGAATTTTCTTATACCATAAATGAAACGTAAGCAGCTCCTTTGCACTTTTTCAATTCTATTTAAGTTTACTTTATCTAAACACGGTCCATACATAATATCACAATAATTAAAGTGACTTAAAACAAGGGAATCTGCCAATTTTACCTTGAGAGATTCCTCCAAAAGATGTCATGTAGGTAAAGCATTTTCAGTGACATATAGGCTCTTTGTATAATATGCCCTACGTGTTCTTTAAAACACAAATCTGTATCTATTATAACACCTAAATTTTTTTAACTATTTTGCAATTCCAAAAGTTGACCAGCAATGTTTATAATGATATCACGCTGCAAACGGTCCCTATGTTTACCAAAAATCATGACAGATGATTTATCAGGGTTAATTAGCAAGCCATGGCGCTTCGAAAACTCCACCAAAGTACTTAAATCATTATTTACCATTGCCTCAGCCATTTTCCAATCACTAGACAAAAAGGAGTACAACAGTTGAGTGTCATCGGCATAGAGATATGACTTGACATGCTTCAAACAAGAAATAAAATTATTCGTATAAATTGTAAAAAAGTAGAGGTCCCAATATGGAGCCCTGTGGCATGCCACACTTCACCAATTCCCTCGATGACTGCCCCATAGACGTTTGAACGTACTGGAGTCTGTTGCTCAAATAATTTCCAACAAACCCGATAGCACTATTCGAAAAACCAACAAAATTTAGAACAGCTAACAGTAAGTCATGGCATACCACATCAAATGCCTTGGAATAGTCCAAAAGCACCAATATCTACGATTTCCCAACATCCAAGGCTCTAAATATGTCATCCGTCAGACCTAATAAAGTTGTTGTACGGCTGTACCCTCTTCTGAAACCCGACTGATTCATGGGTAAAACAGAGTTATTTTCTAAGAAAAATCTTATTTGCATATCCATTATTTTTTCCAAAATTTTTGAAAGACATGGTAGGATACTTATAGGACGTAGGTCATTAAAAGATTTAATAACATTATTTTTTGGTAAGGGCTATTTCCCAGGTATCTGGAAATATCCCCTCCAAAATGCAACAATTCATTATATTAGTAAGGGAAGGTAAAATCCTGGGACAACATAAGCACAACATTTCCAAACCTATAGAGTCCGAACTTGTAGCTAGTGATTTTATACTAAGTAACTGAGATTTTACTTCATCTGTAGTGACAGTAAAAAACTCAAATTTTTTTCCTATGTTTGTTTTCATATTATTTAAATAATATTCTATCAAATTTGGATCCGTCTGTCGGTCATTTCTTGAGAATTGCAAAAAATGATCATTAATATCAGAAGGTCTATTTAAGACATCCGGAAGAAGCTTAGCTGTAGGTTTATTCACAATATCCAAGTTTCTCAGTCTTTGCCACAATATTCTGCTGTTACCTTTATTCGCGCAGAATTCTAAATATTTTCTTTTTTCAGTTCTTATAGCGATGTTAGTTTGATTGCGTAACTGTTTATAATAGTTCCAATGTTCTTGATTTGTTGTTCTATTGTATTTATGAAACGCTCTATCTTTCAATCTAATCATAGTTTGCACAGTGTCTGTCAGCAAAACCGGTTTTTGTTTCTTTATTACAACGGGTTTTAAAGGAGCCAGAACATCAAAAATATTTAATATTAGAGTGTTCAAATATGAAAGTTTGTCATTAATGTCTACAATATACACAATCTCCTCAAATGGGGCATTTTCTAAAAAAGTTCTTAATAAGTCCTGATCGATACGTTTTAAATTTCTTATTATACAATGCTTTTTACTTTCTGTTACTAAATTAATATTAAGGCAGCAATCCACAAGCGCATGATCGGAAACCCGAGGGAAATTTTTCGTTGAGGCAGTATATACTTTTTCATCTTTAGATATCAAAATTAAATCTATCAAACTAATCGTTTTATTCGTAACTCTAGTGGGTACGTTAATAATTTGTTGCAAATTAAAAGTTTCTATACAAAAAATAAAATCCTGAACACTTTTTTTACACAAATCTAAAAAATTTCAATTAAAGTCACCGCCACAAAAAATACTACTGCACTCCATTGAAAAGGATGACACAGAATCATCAAAGTGATTCAAAAATTCACAAAATTGTCCTTTAGGGGGTCTATATAATGCACCTACAGCATATGAAATATTATTGAAATTAAATTTAACCCATAACTGTTCCAAATGGTCAGTCTGAATAGAATTTAAAACATCGTAATTAAAATTATTCCTAAAGTACATGCCCACTCCGCCACCTCTTATTATTCTATCAGTTCTAATAAAGACGTAGTTTGGAATATATAAAATATTGTAAAAAAAAAAATTACTCTTATTAGTTTTAATTGTATACTTAGTATATTCTGTAAGTATTAGCGAGCAACAACGATTTCTCATTTTGACGTTCGAGACCACTAATTCGGAAATTCCCCTAACAATAAGAGAAAGAACCATGTTGTTGCCATACCTACGAATAGATATTCCATTCGTTATTTGGTTTGCCAGAAAAATGAACAAAATTATACCAAATATTTTGTGGATTTGAGTTTATTCTTTTACTGCTTTTAATCTCCAAAACTATAGATTAAAAATCTTTACGCTGGCCACACAAATATGAGTCGAGGACCGCATGTGGCCCACGGGCCGTTATTTGAACAGCCCTGATGTAGGCTATGGACATGCAGAAAAATATTTTTTAAGCTCTGCTTTCATAACATTGGAAGGTACATGTAATCACGGATTTTTTTGTATTTTCGGGTTTTCTGAGGTAAAACGCAACCTAAAAGTAGCAATCACTAGTTGCTATAATACAACACATTCGTCATTGAAATCTGATCTGTAAATGAATAATCTCTAAATTATCAAGTCGGTAATTTTTCCTTCTTACTCAGTTCAGATTTCTGTTGTTTAGTTGATAAATTCTCACTAAGGCCCTTTCCTATGTCGTCATCCCATAACTAAAATTATTTTTCCGAGGTACTGAACCGCAACCTAAGGAATGTGACATGTAAAGAAGTACCTAATATATTTTTTAATACTTGTTATGAGAAAATATTAATGGGAAATTTAATACTGGACAAGAAAAAAAAAACAGAAAAACTAATTGCAGTAATACACTGTATATATCAAAAGTGTCACGAGGCTCAGTTTATCATGCGCGAAACGCGAGATTATAATAATTTATTTCGAAAAATGCCCCGAGGTGGCGACAGTGCAGCTCTTCGTAATTTACAGGGCAGCGTTCTCGCTTTAATTAACAATTATTGGTGATCCCCCTAATCTAAATGTAATTAAATATTGCTAGAAGGGTGTTGGTAAATTGGACTATGCGATAAATGTTAAAACGATATGTAAAATGCAAAAAAATGAACGGGATGACAAGATAATGTCTCCAAGCAACTTTTACTTCAACGGCTAATTTATACAACTATTTTTCTTCAGAAAGTTTATTCCAGAAAGTCATAAAAAATATTCTACAACCAAAAATAAATAAGGCGTAGCCTATATAAACGTGTTAAAATAAAAAGCGCTGTTTTAAAAACCCAGATTTATTTAATTCAGTAATATTTAATGTCAATTTAGATCAGTGATTCCCAAGGTGGTTCAGGGGGACCCCCAGGGGTCCACGGAAGACTCGACAGGGGTCTACGTTGGCGTGAAAAAAAAAATGGGGGTTCACAAGTTGTAAGTGGGGGTCCACGAAAATTTATCTGGTTTCGATAGTAAAGAACAAAAATGTTGGCTTGGCTTTACCTATCAATGTAGACAGTTAATACACTACTCAAAAAAATTAAGGGAGCAAAAAAAAATTAAATTTTCGGTGATTTTTGACAGGCTGTATTTCAGTGTATTTTCGGTGGTCGTATTGAGACTTTAAAAAAAAGCATTTTGAAGCTTTAAGATTCTAATTTTCAGATTTTTTGGCTAAAATTTTTTAGGAGCTACGGTTCTTATGCAATCCTAACAGATATATTTTGCTTTTTTTTTTGGTCAGTTAGGCCGGCATATGGATCAGATAGCCTGTTTATTTAGCATTAATTTCCTTGTTTTAAAACCTCCCTTAATTTTTTTGAGTAGTGTATTTTAAGAACGTCAGCGAATGTTACTTGTAAAAACTTGCATATACGAATGCCAAGGACAAACGTTACTCATTTGTTTCCGGAATTTTGAAAAGAAAAGTGTGAGTGAATCGATGTCAGTGTTTGCCAGTGCCGGAAAAAGTAAGTACCTGCCTATTTGTTATTCATACTTTTATTTTATATTGTAATAATATTATATTTGTTATGTTTGCGTGTAGTAGGTACGTAATAAAAATTAAATACTGAACAGGGCCATTATTCGCTACTTCTATAAAAGAAAAGAAAGCCGAGAAAGATTGAACTTTTAGTACTTTTTATTACAAAATTATTTATTTACCCGACTGTGGTGATTCACTGAAGGAGAGATATATGATTGACCTGCATGTTTGTACATATTTCAGTGCCCTCGTAGTTGTTAATGCTAAATGACTAAAAATATTTTCATAAATTGTACGTGTCTTTATGTACCACTCGTAACGTACATCAAAGTAATAAATAAATCATTAAAATCGCGGAGTTTTGATGTCAAAATATTCTTTAAAAGTATTTTCTCTCGAATTTACAGAAATGTATCAAATATAATTAATTAAAAAAATAGTTTATATTACATTAAAATAGGTTCAGCCGTTTTGTGAAAAACCTCTATATGGGTCTAAGCAGTTTATTGCTTTTAATAATTAAAATCAATTTTGCCGCCGGCATTTTGGTTTTTTTTCATTGCAATAATTAATTAATCCTATTTTATTCTGTTAAAATAGCCATATCCTGTTAAAGTCGCCTTATGATTACTAAAACAAACATTTTTTTCTTTACAGGTAGGTAACTGATACGAAACATGGCTGAATCTAAGAAGAAATGTCGACAGTACAGTGTTGATTATTTGAAATTTGGTTTTCTTCCATCAAAGGCAGACAAACGATTGCCCATATGCCTTTTATGCAACAAAGTTTTGAGCAATGACTCTATGAAACCATCGAAGCTCGAAGATCATCTAAAAAGGTGTCATCCTGATAAAATAGGTAAAGATTTAAAATATTTTCAAACATTGAAGGAAAAATATGAAAAGAGACCCACCGTGCCCAGTATATTCGCTTCAACGTCTCAAAGTAACGATCATGGCTTGCGGGCATCTTACAATATCTCATTGCTTATAGCGAAATCTGGAAAACCACACACCATCGGAGAACAGTTGATTTTACCCGCTGTTGAAGAGGTTTTAAAAAAACTGTTCTGCACAAACCTCCATTTGACGTACTCAAAAGAATTCCTTTGAGTAACAACACTGTACAAAGACGTATTGATGAAATGAGCTCTGACATTGAAAGCTTCTTGTGTAATTATCTGCAAACAACTCATTTTTCTATTCAACTGGACGAGTCAACTTTACCTGGTAATGAAGCATTGTTACTGGCACATGTTCGATTTGTTATGGACGAAGAAATCCATGAAAAGCTGCTATTCGCGAAAACTTTGGAAACGGACACTAAAGGCGAATCAATATTTAATGTCCTGAGTGATTTTTTTAAGGAAAAATCGATTCCATTTACAAACATTATTTCGGTGGCAGCAGATGGAGCTCCTGCCATCTTCGAGCGATATCGTGGGTTTATAAGCCATCTTAAAAGAATTATACCAGGAGTAACTGCAATTCACTGTGTCATCCACCGACAACACCTGGTAGCGAAATATTTGAGTGATAGATTGCACCAATCGCTTCAATTTGTGATTAAAACAGTTAACAAAATAAGACGCAATGCGTTGAATACCCGTTTATTTGCACAATTGTGCGACGAAAATGATGAAGACTTCCAACGATTGCTCTTACATACTAAAATACGCTGGTTGTCGAAAGGTGCATGTTTAACAATATTTTACTTACTTTTTGAATCAGTTTTAGAGTTTCTGGAAAGTAAAGATCCAGATTTAAAAGAAAACCTGATCAAATTGAAAGCAGACATTTGTTGTTGTATTTGACAGATTTGTTCAAAAAATTTAATGACATTAACTTGCAGTTACAAGGGGACAGCATAAATTTAATAAAAACAAAGGGTGTAATTTCGGCTTTTCTTGGAAAATTGAAATTTATTAAGCAAAATATTAGTCGGCGCGAATTCTCCCAGTTTCCAAACTTGTCACAGGCAGAATGTCTTGATGAGGATTTTCAGACATACCTTCAACATTTAAATGCCCTGCATGATGACTTCAAAAATAGATTTGAACATATTCTGACGATGAAAATACCACCATAGATCATAAATCCATTTGACAAAACGGAAGTGGCGAATGTGGTATTACAAGAGGAGCTACTCGAGCTCAGCACCAATGAGGAGCTGAAAGTGAAATTTAAAAAAGGCTATCAAACATTTTGGCTGTAGGCAGAAATACCCGAAAAATATCCTGGGCTGTGGGAAATTGCGAGAAAACTTTTGATAGCGTTTCCCTCGTCATACCTTGTCGAAAGAAGTTTTAGTGTCGTTACAAACCTATTAACAAAAAAAAAAGGAGCAGATCGAACATCACAGAACGGGGAGATTTGAGGTTATTCCTTACAAAACTGAAGCCAAATATTGATAATTTGCTGTCAATCCATCAAGTACATCCCTCTCATAAAAATTATGACTATTTTTTTTTAATTGTTGATTTGCATTGTTGAAGTTACGGTACGTTATAATTGTTTAATTTTAATTCTATTAAGTCTGTAATCATGTTATTTTAATAAATAGAACACTCCGAATTTAGGGTTCGAACTCAGCCACGACGCAAATTTCCATCGTTAGATCTAATCTTCACATTTTTTGACGAGTTTTGGGAATATGGTAGAAATGTAGCAGCAGGGAGTCCACCGAAACCAGTAAAATTTTGAAAGTGGTCTACGAGAAAAAAAGTTTGGGAACCTCTGATTTAGATGGAACATAATTAGTTTCTGAACTACTAACTCACAATCAACTCTTGTTATTTATCTGACAGTCTATATATTGACAAACCAAATAAATAAGGATAGTAGCGTATGTCTAGATATGTGCGGTCATCTGACTGTAAAACTGAATTTAATCCAATTTAGTTTTAAGGATATTTTTAGTATTCCGTACGGAACCCTTATGGGATCACTTAGGTGTCCGTCTGCCTGTCACATTCTCCGAAACTATTTGTCATAACAAGTTGAAATTTGTTACAAATATAGGAACTGATGGCCCAATCAGAGGCTAGTTGTTTTGACAGTTAAATTTTGACTTAAGAGGTTAAATACTAACCAAAAAATTTTGAAAAAATTCTGGAATAGTCTCCACAAAGTGTAGATTGAGCAAAAATTATCTCAAGTGCATCATCTTTGATAGTTTATCTGGTATATATAAAAACAAAGATCGGACGCTAACTTTGTTGAAAACTCATTTGGGGTGTGTCACAATACGGAACACTACACCGACCAAGTGCGACTTGCACTTGGTCGTTTTTTTTTAAAGTTAAATCTTGGTTTTAGTTACATATCAGCGTATTTAGAGTGGTTCATTACTATTAGGATCATGTGACGAAATTTTATATGAGTTTGTTGTGTTTTGCACTTTTTACAATTATTTTTCTTTCGACGCATGAGTGAAAGTAATTTGGGACACTGTGTGTTCAGTAATCATGCTGCTTGACCTCACTAAAGCTCTCGACTTAGTAAACCAAAAAACCTAATGGGCAAACTAAAAAAAAGTGTAAGTTTTAGAAGAAAAGTAAAAATTTGTGTAGAATCTTTTATGACTAACCGTACTACCTCGTATACATCAATTATTTACCAAATGTTATTGGAGATAGTAGTCTTACGATGTATATGGACGACACATCCGTAATAGTATTTGCTGTTACTCCACAAGAATTTAATCAAAAAGGGCCATAAATAGGATGACTAGTTGGTGTAAGAGAAATAAGCTAATTTTAAACGAAAAAAAAAAACAGGGTATTTGAATTTCAATTTCCGAAAACCTTTGCTCCAGATGAACTTGTCATTGGAAGAAAATACTGATTTTCTCTCCGAAGAAACTTATTATGCCATCCTTCAATTAAAAAGAATGCTCGATACAAATGCTTGACTAATTATTTTTTTTATCGTTCACCTCCCCGCCCAAGTAGGGATTTTATCCTTTTTCATATCCTGAAATTATCGGCAGGGATGTCGTAATACCCGTCAACGTTGTCCAAGTACTGAAACATACATTTTTGTATTTCACGGCACGTTTTAGACAACGTGGTAATGCTGCCACGGACGTTACTGCATTTCTGCAAACAACTACTACCTATATATGTGGCCAGGCCATATATTTAAATAAAAGTATACCGACCTGCCGGTATTGAACTCGAAACCTTCTGCACCGCAAGCAGGTACTACGCCATAGGCCGCCACTCTATGTATTAGCATATTATCATATTTTCCAAAGTGTTTTGCTTTTGGGAAAGTGTTGGAAAGCTGCTAGAATTTCTATACTTCAAAAAAGAATCCTTCGGTTAATTTTTACTCTGTGTATGCGTGAATCATGTAAAAGTGTTTTCATCAATTTTAAAATATTAACCGTATCATTTATATTACATTTTCGAAAACTCATTGGACTATAATGGCATAGTATTATATAAGTTACCGATAGGCATGAAAAACTTGAGCATGATCCAATTTAAAATCAAAATAAAATACTTTCTGGTAGAAAATGCTACTATTCCATTAATGAACTTATGAAATAACTGAAAAGACTGACATGGATATATCAGAAATAGATTAAAAGGCAGAAATCTGAAGTACTACATAGGGTGGAAAGTTCCAAGACTTTTGCCAAAAATCGATTTTATTCTTCAACATAGTTTCCTTCAAGATCAATAGACTTATCTCAGCGATCTTCCAACATTTGGATACCTTTCATATGGTAGGATTTGTCAAGCTCTCTAGAACTTTCCCATTCAACTCTTTCATTTGACTATCTTGGAAATGTGGAATCTTTTGCACAATGACACTACTCAGTATATATCACCATAACATCAAACACTCCATTTTTGCACTTGACGCGCCTTTCGCTAACCATGTTAGCTTCATCAGGAGCGATGACTAACTAAAGCTACCTGAATTGCTCAGGCGGAACTACTGGCATAGGCGAGGTCATCAGTTCCAGTCAAGTAACCAGTAGCGGGGACTATAAGGAATAGGCCCTCTGTCTTTATTTAAACTACTTTTACATTTCATAATTTCCATACTTTCGTATTCGTTCAACAATCTCCTATTAGATACATTTTTAATTAATCTTAGATTATCTAATGTTACAGTATGAACAGCTTCAAGGGCATGTTCGGCCATGCTAGACTTTTCTGTTCTACTGTATTTTAAATCTGCTAAATGTTCTTTAAATCGTGTGTTAATTGACCTTTTAGTTTGCCCAACATACTTTTTTATCGCAATCATTACAACTAATTTCATAAATTCCACTTTTCTCACAATTAGTAACCTTATCTTTCGGATTTCCTCAGATTGTCTGATGATTTATAGACTAAGGTGAGGCCTACCTTATTAAATACCGTATTGAGCTTTATATAGTAGGGGGGCTTAATAAGGTATTTAATAAGGTAGGCCTCACCTTAGTCTATAAGTCAGCAGACAATCTGAGGAATGTCTTAGGAAACCCCAAAAATAAGATTCCTAATTGTCAGAAAAGTGGAATTTATGAAATTGGTTACAGTAGAACCCCGGTTATCTGAGGTAACGTGGGGGGGCACCCTCCTCGGATAACTCAAAACTCGGATAATCCGGATTTGTTTTTTATTCATTCAAAAAATAAACACCAATACTTTAAACCGATGTATTAACGTTTTTAACATATACATAGGTACATATATTATAAAACAGTGAAATAGGTATCTATGCGCTTCTGTATCATATTGCATCTTCTTTTTCTCGCTGCAATGTTTCTCCTTCTATTAAGAAGAAGCAGATCCGCTGGGGTTCATCCACCGCCGCTTCGTCATCGTCATCGTCATCTAATTTTTCGGTTTCCTGAAAGGCATTCGTTATTTCTTCAATACTCATTTCTTCTTCTAAATCACCTGCTATATCCATTCAACAACATCTTCTCTTGTCACATTTTCGCAACCTTTTAATTTTTGCATTACTTTTTTCTTTTTCTTCTATCTCGCTGTCAAAATTTGAACAGGACATTTCTCCATGGCTTCTCAATTTCAAAGCTAATTCATTTAATGGAGTATCATCTTCACTGTCATTATAGTCCTCAAAATCAATAACTTTTGACCAAGATTTTTGAATAGTGGTAATACGCACAGAATTTCAAGCTTGACTTACCCAATAAATAACATTTTTCAGTGTAACCTTTCTCATCCCATTAATAATATCCTCCTTTTCTGTGTATTCTAACAGATGTTCAAGATATAAACGCCTATAATTTTTTTTAATGTTTCCGAGGATGCCTTGATCCATTGGTTGCATTATGCTGGTTACATTTGGAGGAAAAAATTTTACAATTTCGCCCACATGAAGTCCTTCTCCAGGGTGAGAGGGGGCATTATCCATTAACAAAATAGGAAGACGGTTTCTGTTCAAAAATTCAGTCACAGATGGCACGAACTCTTCTTCAAACCAGTTAGTAAATAAGGTCGCATCCATCCATGCGCTCTTCTGACTTTTGTAATAGACTGGAAGGGCTTTGGGTGAGATGTCTTTTAAAGCTCTTGGAGGTGCAGACTTGCCAGTCACCATCAGTGGGATTTTGTGCTTGCCAGATGCATTGGAACATACCATTATAGTTAATCTTTCCTTACTTCGTTTGTGCCCAGGAGCTGATTTTTCCTGTCGAGATGCCAATGTTTTTGATGGAAGCATTTTATAATTCAGACCAGTTTCGTCACAGTTGTAAATTTGATCACATGTGTATCCACAATCTTCGATTTGCTTTTTAAAGTTCTGCTTAATCTTCTCAATTGATGACACATCAGCAGAAAGTTTTTCACCACATACAGTCAGTTGTCGTACACTGTACCGTTTTTTTTCCATCGGTCAAGCCATCCAGAACTGGCAGTAAACTGATCTATCTCTGGGAATTGCCTACTAATCATTATTGCTTTCTGTTGTAAAATTGGACCTGGCAGAGGCACACCTTTTGATCTCTGTTGGTTAAACCACATGAATAAAGCTTCGTTAACCTTTTCATAGTCGCCGGTTTTCATTGATTTTCTTCCTGAGGACGAGGAGGCTTGATTTATACACCACTCTTCTATTTTTGTGCGGTTTCTTTTCCAATCTCCAACTGTTACCTCACCTATTCCACAATCTCGTGCAACAACTTTAATTGTCTCTCCTGCTTCAATTCTTCTGATGGCTTTTAATTTTTCTTCAATAGGAACGACGATTCTTTTACGCCTGTTTTGCTCCATTATAATACGACAAACAAAAATTCAAACAAAGCAGTTCGTATTAATTACACTTAACTACCAGAACTCCAACCAAATAAATTATGTGAGTATACTCGTACTTCTCCGTAGTAAACGCTACAATGCACTGCATTTACGCAAATTTACATGGTGAAGGAGTCCAAAAACGTAAATAGGGGAACCCCTCACACGGACCAGGGGGATTCCCCGAAGGCCCCGACGATTTTAAATGGAAATATGTACATACATATTTTAGAAGCTCGGTTAATACGCAGCATAGACGCGCGTATCTCGGATAATCAGGTTCTTAGATTGGCTCGATTAATCCGGAGCTCGGATAATCGCGACTTGGTTAATCGGGGTTCTACTGTATAAATATATATATATATATATATATATATATATATATATATATATATATATATATATATATATATATATATAGTTTAATATAAAAACAACTGAAAACGGACCAAGGTCCGTATCTCAACAGTCTACCCACTGTTCTCTTATTTGTCATATCCATCCTGAGACGCGTTTTGCCGTATCACGGCTCATCAGTCGGGCTAGGATCAACAAACAAGAGAGAATTTCTGGTACTTAAGCCAGTACTGACGGCCAATAAGATATAACGTAAACCTCGTAGGTGGCACTCCATCGGAGACTGACTCGCTGCAGCCATATACTGTCGATCCTAGCCCCACTGATAAGGCGGCTAATCATAGACATAGAGAATGGACTGAGCATTAGCCTCACAAAATTGACCACTCTCTAGAAATGGACATAGCGACTGTCCGGCCAATACCTGTCTCTTTTCTTTAGATCTGTAATAACCAAGGAGCAGTACCCTGAGACGGAATTCAAGGCGAGAAAGTGACAGTTACTGGCCGCACATTCGCTTTGTCTCTCTCACACTTTTGCGTTCGTATTTACTTCACAGCGGGATACGGAACGCTCAGTCCATTCTCTATGTGGTTTTAATAATAACAAATGTCAAATTTTACAACAATGATAAAGTCACATCTCAATAACACCATCTAGTAGTCATTTCTCAAAATTTAAAATGCAGCCCTCGTAAAAATCGCGAAGAGGCCTTTTTATACACTAATAGTCCTACGATCCGATTTAATTCGTGACTGAAATTGAAACAACTGATAACATTTTGATGTAGTTGTGAATTACTGGTAAAAAAACCATATAGATTTCAGTTAATTGTTATGTTTTTATTACAGTGCATTAAAACGACAAATTGACAGTTGGTTGACTAAACCTTTTTCATTCCTTTTAATACCCCTATAAATCAATCAAGTAAATTAAAAATATCTCCAATCGATAGTTCGCTTGATCACTTTAAAGAAATTTTCTTAAATAACTTCACCATCCAAATTTAATTTTCCATAAATCTTAAATTACGATTCTAATTCCCCTCAGTGGATGCATCTCATCAAAATAAATAAATCGTGGATTTTATGTGTACTGTAATAGAACGGCGCCGTCGAGATGGTTCTGTAATTTTCATAAATCTATAATAAAAAGTGCTATTAGACAGAGGCACACTTTGGTGTCACCGGGTATCACTTGTCTAATATTAGGAGTCTTTAGCAAGATACCCTTGTAAATATGTTACGTTATTTATTGTTTTAGAAATTTCACAATAAACATAAAATACAGTAGCGACAGTCCGACTCGGCACTTTTGATCTCAAGGGTTCGAGTTTGTAATGATCACATGACCTGTCGCCTTATTGCTGGTATGATGCCAACGAGTTTTTGAAACATTCAAACTCCTTCTAACTCCTTCTTTTAAGAAAATTAACTCCTTTGGAAATACCACATATATCTTTACACGCACTAACCGCACAGCAAAAACTTTCTCTTTACATTTTTTTTATAATTATTTTCAAATAACGTCAAACGAGTCATTTACTTATTGGAAAATTATCAATAACTAGCCGTGCCCGCGGCTCTGCTCGCGTGTACTTGATTCATCTTTATCGTCACTGCTTATTCATTATGTTTATTTATTATATAGCCTTAAAAGCCCACTGCTTGGTTGCATACTTGCCTCCACTTCTTTTTGTCTCCTGTAAGCTTTCCCAGTGCGAGATTTCCATCAACTCCGGATCTTGCTTTACTACCTGAATCCATGTAGGTCGAGGTCTACCCTTGCCTCTTCTTCCAACCACTCCTCTTATTAGGGCTTGCTTTGCCTGTCTTTCTTCCTTCATCCTTCCCACGTAGCCCAACCATCTAAATCGCTGGCTTCTTATAATTTGGCTTGTAAGGAGTTTCGTATATAGGCATTTTAATACATATTATAGTTTGTTCTTCTTTTCCACAGTCTTCTTTGCTTCCTCCGTAGATTCTTCTCAAAGCTTTCCTTTCCCACACCTCCAACGTCTCCTTTTCTCCTGCATTCAGTTTCCACGTTCCGCATCCATATGTCATCATGGGTCTGACAAACGTCGTATATATTCTTTCTTTTGCTTTTCATGATACATTCTTTGATTTCAATATTGGATTCATTGCCCCCAAACATCTCTGTCCTTTCGCTATTCTTTCTTGTATCTCCGTCCTTTCTTGTCCACTCTCTGTTATTGTTACTCCCAGGTAATTAATTTTTTTTTTCAACATATATTTTCCCTAAGTTGTTTATTATATCTAAACTTTTGTTGTTCTTATTATACTTCTCCTTTGTAATTTCTATGTATTTTGTTTTTTCCTCATTTATCTTTAGTCCTCTCATCCTTCCCCTTTCTTCTATCCTACTTATGGCTTTTTTGACGTTCTCTTTTGCTCTTGCAATCACTGCTACATCATCCGCATAGGCCAATCATTGGCAAGTTTGCTGGTATATCGTTCCATTTGTTTTTATTTCTGACTCCCGGATTATCTTCTCTAGTACCAAATTAAATAGACATGTCGACAGTGGATCCCCCTGTCTTAATCCTCTCTTCACCTTAAACTTGTCTGATACATTGCCCTCAACCAACACTGTATTTTCTATGTCATTTAGGGTCATTCTCACCTTGCGAATCAATTTACTTGGAATTTGCTTCTCTGAAATCCACAAAGACCAAGTGTAGTGCCAAATTTTGTTTTGAGCTATTATCTTGGATTTGCTTAATCGAAAATATCTGGTCTGTAACCGATCTATTTTTCCTGAATCCACACTGGTACTCTCCCAAAATAGACTCGGCTTTCTCTTCTAGTCTGTTTTTAAGAGTCACCACTACTATCTCTGTCGACATCCATTAAAGCTATTGGTCTATAATTAGCACATACAGTTTTTCTCCTTTTTTGTATATTGGACAAATGAGCGACTCTCTTCAGCTCACTGGCATCTTTTCTGTTTCCCATATTTCTTGCACCAACCGGCATATTTCATTTTCCAAATCTACTCCTCCAGTTTTTATCATTTCTGCTGTTATACAATTTCCACCCGGGGCCTTATTTTTTTTTTGAGTTCTAAGTATTTCTCTTATTTCTTCTTTTTTGGAGAGTTTGTTTGTCCCGCCTGCCCTTCAGTTAATTTTACTTCCTATTTCTCATTCAACTCCTCATTTTCGTCTCCATTTCATGTTCCTTTAAAGTATTCCGCCCAAGTTCCAAGCTTACTACTAAACTTCCATCTTTTTTCCTACATATTAGCATTTTGTCTCTGTTTATACCCGTTGTATTTTATAAAAAAAAAAAAAAACACGTAAATCAGATAAGTGGTTCTTGAGTGCTAAGCCCACTAATGGAGAGACAGACAGACAGACGTTACGTTTTATATATATTATAGATTTTTTTGATATATATTAAATTAAGAATTAAAAAAAAAAACACGTAAATCGGATGAGTGGTTCTCGAATGATAAGCACACTAACGGACAGATAGACAAACAGACAGACGTTGCGTTTTATATATATTATATAGATTATTATTATTATATAACCTGGCCAGAGAACATACGCATGAATTAAAAAAAAAAAACGTAAATCGGATAAGTGGTTCTCCAGTAATAAGTACACTAACGGACAGACAGAGAGACAGAGAGACGTTGCATTTTATATATATTACAGTTATTTTTTGCTACATAATATTATTCCATATTTAATGGTTTAGGCAGTGTACTGCAAGAGAACGCGCTAGCGGCAAACTTTTTTTCCCGACTTGATTCACTATTATCGTCCCTGCTTGTTCCTTATGTTACCTAACGTCAGAAAATATAGCCTATAACCTGGTCAGACAACATATGAATGTGTTAAAAAAAAGCACGTAAATCGGATAAGTGGTTCTCGAGTGATAAGCGCACTAACGGACAGACAAACAGACAGACAAATAGACAGGCAGAAAGACGTTGCATTTTATATATATTATAGATGAATTTCGGAGCACGTTATAAAAAGATTTTCCCTGAAATCGCGACCGCGCTGACAGCCATGTTGTTGGTACGATAGAGGACGCAAGCGTGATACAAAACAGGACCTAAAAATTTTCTTGAGCGTCGCTACTGTGTTTTATGTTTACTCTGAAATTATGATTAAGTTGAAATGTTTCTATCCGAATTGAACAAACCATATGAAATATTGAATATAAATTGTATATTTCAGAATTAAAGTCATATTGAATATATTTTTCCATATCTGACATATTTTCTTTTTTTTTTAATATGAGACAATAAATTTTTATTAAAGGTGGACACTTTATCTTTTTATATAATTCACATCATAAATCCTACCAATTAAATTTCTTTTTTGAATTTAAAAAACCGTTATCTATCATTTTATCAACACATATTCCATCTACACCTTATGGAGAAAATTCCAGAATTTTTTCAGAATTTTTCATTAGTACTTTAAAGTAGGGACAGCGAATTTGACAATTATTTAAAAATAAGATAAAGAAAAGTTTGCGCGAATATATATATATATATATATATATATATATATATATATATATATATATATATATATATATTTGAAATCGTGCTTTCACAAACCTTTCATTTGACACCCCACACAATGATCTTGAATTTTTCTTTCACTTCCGATTTCACCCCCCTAAAACTAACCGCTTAAGTAAAAATTTAACTTTCAAAACTACACAGCTGTAATTCCTATATTTGTGACAAACTCTAAGTTTCTATTTTAAATAGTTTGGCAGAAAATCGGCTAACAGAGAGACAGACGAAGATCGAAGTAATTCCATAAATATTTTCGTTTTTGAATTTTGGTACGGAATACTAAAAATAAAATTTGTAATTGATTGAAATTATTATCTATTTTTACCTTACATCAAGTAATTTTTACCTGCCTTTGATTTTTATTTTCAGTTAATGAAATTCCAGAAAGAAAACATTAACTTATTTTCAGCTTTTGATAATAAATATAAAACAGAAAGGCTTTTACCTCAAAATATTTTTATTATGTATTTTCTCGATTTTTTAAAAAACTATACCATTAAAAAATAATATAATTTGGAATGCTGCAGGTCTCTAGTTGTGGCTACCATATTCAAATGATCTTTTTCCATATCGGGAGGTATATATTAAAAAATATTGTATATTTATGTTAAATAGGTAGTTTTTAAAATTAAATTCTACTGTTATTTACTGTAAATGATATTTATATTTTTGTATATTGTTTGTGTAAAAGCTAACATTACTTTTGAATAAAACTAAGGAATTATAACTACTTTCCTTTACATACACCTCGAATTTTCGAGGATTCGGTTGTTTTTTTTACAGATTTTTGTTCTCTATGTTTCTAAGAATTATTAAAAAAAATTTAAGAAAATGCCATATCATTACATTACAAAGTTATAGCATTAAATTTGACCTGGCGTCGAATTGGGACCGCTACCTGTTTTCAGACACTGTCTGTAATATTACTCAGTCAATTTTTAATATTTTTTAACTTTTTTTTTTTTAATTCCAATATTTACTTTTTCTACAAAATGTCGAGAGGTTTTTTTAATTTTTCCAATAGACAATTTTTTATAAATAATTAAACATAAATTTTTTGGTCGCAAATTGCATACTAAAGTTTGAAACACCGTAATTTTTTTATTTTTAAAAAAAAACTCCTTCGGCAATTTTGACTACTACATTATTTCATAAGATTAATTTTTATTTTTGCAGATTGAATTATTTTTCGTAAGGTTATCCCGCAGACAAGGACGTGCCCTAGTTTTCATCACTGTTAGTTCACTAGTTTCTTGCAAAGCACTTTGTTTATTCAAATTTCTTTTTACCAAACTGTCGTAAACATTTTTCAGTATTTGTTTAGCGTCAAGTGATAAATGTTTTCTCTTGCGATAGCCACTATTGCAATTTTCACGTTACGCTGTAAGTAGTAAGTTAAAACTAAAAATAAAAATAATGAAAAGTATCTTTCGAATTCTAATGGGGACCTGTGGTCATTAGGCCTATATTATCAAATACTTAAAGGGCTCCAAACCGGGTTGCCAAGTAGTAAATATATAGGTAAAAATAGATTTACTTGGAACTAACCTGAACTAACCTTTAAAATATATATATTTTTTAATATACATACTTTATGAAGCGCCCAGATGTATGTAACCCCTAAAATTAAAAATATGAGCTGTGAAGCTTTTTTTAATTCATCATGCAAATATACACATGAAAAAGCGGTATCTATCAAATTCTAAAACTCATTATTAGAAAATCGCATCTATTAAAGTATTTTATTTTATCTTTCCTGAAAACTTGAAAACTTCTTCTTCTTCTTTTATATTAAGCATTCCTGCCTGTTCTTCTTTAATGTATCGTCGCTACGTGGCGTCCTGTACTCTTTCGGCCCACCAGTGATTTATCTCGAGCTATTTTCACTAATCATCGTTCGGACATTCTATTTCTATGTTGGTTTCATTCTTGTTTTCTGTTTCTTATCCACGTGTTAATGTCCTCTACCTCACATATGTGCCTTATGTTGTCATTTGTTTCTCTAACCCAAGGTGTCCCTTCTGCAGTTCTTAATGTTTTCATTTCACTTATTTGAAAGTATCTCTGAGTTTTGCGTGTTTCTGGTCTTGTCTCCACTGTGTAGGTCAAACTACAGGTATATCTATATATTTATATATATATATATATATATATATATATATATATATATATATATATATATATATATATATATATATATACGAGATTTTAATTCTGTTCTCAAGTATTTATCTTTCCAAATATTGTCATTCAAGCATTCTGCCATTCTATTGGCTTTTACTATTTGTCCTTTTATTTCTTCTTCTATGTTGTTGTTATATGATAATTTAATTCCTAAATATTTAATTGTCATCACCTGTTCTATAATCTGATTATAG
Source organism: Pachyrhynchus sulphureomaculatus (assembly GCA_019049505.1). Taxonomy (NCBI): domain Eukaryota; kingdom Metazoa; phylum Arthropoda; class Insecta; order Coleoptera; family Curculionidae; genus Pachyrhynchus; species Pachyrhynchus sulphureomaculatus. The sequence continues at coordinate 54,308,989 of CM032452.1, forward strand.
ATTTCCAACTTGTACCTAATTGGTTTTTTGGAAATAACTACTGATTTGGTTTTTTCAGCTGATATTTTTATATTAAATTTCTTTGCTGTTGTATTAAACTGATGTAACAAATCTCTTCAAGTCATCTCATTCTCAGCGACTAGGATAGTGTCGTCGTCGGCGTAACACAATATTTGTATCTCTTTATTGCCCATTTTATAACTTTTTTTTGTTTTTACCTGTTTAATTATTTCATCCAATATAATGTTAAACAGTAGGGGACTCAGTGAGTCTCCTTGTCTAATACCAGTTGTTACCTTTATGGGTTCAGTTAACTCCGAATTTACTCTGGCTTCTATTTTATTTCTTTTGTAAATGTTCTCAATTAATTTTATTATATCCAGTGGAATGCTTTTACCAAATCTATAAAACATAAGAACGCTGGTCTGTTATACTCAATTGATTTTTCAGTAATTTGTCTGTTTACAAATCACTGCGCCGTTACAGGATCTTCCGCTCCTGAACCCTTGTTGTTCTTCGGAAAGCTGTATAAGTGGAGTTATTTTATTAGTAACAATTTTTGTCGTCAGTTTTGAAGTTGTGGACAAGAGATTAATTCCTCGATAATTATTCGGATCGGTTTTTTCTCCTTTTTAGTGTTCCGTACGGAACACTTATAAGATCACTTCGGTGTCTGTCTGTCTATCTGTCTGTCTGTCTGTCCGTCTGTCACCCCCGATTTTCTCCGAAACTATTTGTCATAGAAAGTTGATATTTGGTAGTAATATAGGAATTGGTGGCCTCATCAGAGCCATGTAGTTTTGAAAGTTAAATTTTGACTTAAGGGGTTAGTTTTGGGGGGTGAAATCGGAAGTGAAAAAAAAAATTTTTACTCGGTAATCGAGTGTGGTGTCAAATGAAAGCTTGTGAAAACACGAGTAAAAAATATATATATATTTTTTTTTTATGGGTCTAGCACACGTGCTACAGGGAAGTCCCTAAAGCGCTACAGGAGCGACACGTGTGCGGAGAAAGCGATTCACGTTGTTCTTGAATCGCTGTAGATTGTACTCGATGGGAAACACAGTCCTGGGCAAACTATTCCAAAGGTATGATGTTCTCCATATAAAAGACTGCTTGAAAAGCGTTGTACGAGGAGTAACAAGCTGAACCTCATACGGATGTGAAATATTAGCGCGACGTGTACTTCTAATATGCACCGCTCTGGGAGGGATTAAACGGGCCACATCCTTCGAACACTTTCCATGAAAGTACTTGTAGAATAGGCTCAAGTCGCCAACCGTTCTTCGATGTTCCAGCGAATCAAGGCCGTCGGTCAGTTCCGGGTGTCCAATCAGACGAATAGCTCTTCTCTGGATATAATCCCACAAATGCAGTGTATGTTTGGGAGCGGAGCTCCAAACATGGGAGCAGTATTCCATAGTTGGTCGAATCTGAGCTTTGTAAAGAATTAACAGTTGTTGTGGAGTGTAAAGCTTTCTGGTTCGAAACAATATTCCCAACTTTTGAGAAGCTCTCCTTGCTATGCCTGCAACATGTTCATGCCAGGACATATTTACTCCCAAATTAACGCCTAACAGATTGAGTGACGATGTTAGAGGGATGGAATGCCCCGACATACCTATGTCGGGTTCTGCAACGTTAACTTTTTTAGAAAAAAACTGCCGCCTGGGTTTTTGTAGTGTTAAATTCCACTTGGTTACTGTCACCCCAAGATAGAATTTCTTCCAGGTCTTTGTTAAGTTGAATGACTTCTGCTGTCTGCGGATATTCGTCTGAGTAGTCGATGTCCGAGCGTTCAAAGTGAATGAAGAGATAAGTGTACTGTCATCTGCAAAGCTGTAGATTGGATTCTCGGTCTTTTCCAGCAGATCGTTAATATAAATGAGGAAGAGAGCAGGAGACAGTATGGAACCCTGGAGCACACCGGCGTTGATAGTGAAGGTGTTAGAAAAAAATCCGTCGACTGCCACTCGTAAAGAACGCTCTCTGAGGAAACATGAGAGCCACAAACAGAACTTTTCAGACATACCATAAGAACGTAGCTTAGCCAACAGCCCATCGTGCCAAACACGGTCAAATGCCTTGGATATGTCAAGAGCAACCGCTCGAGATTCTCCAAAGTGTTCAATTGCGTTGTTCCAAACATGTGTTACATAAGTCAGAAGATCTCCTGTTGATCTATTTTTACGAAAGCCATATTGGTGATCACTAATAATGTTGAATCCTTCAAGATATTTTATAAGATGCTGATTGATAGCCTTTTCCATGACTTTCGATATTATTGAGAGTAGTGCGATTGGTCGGTAGTTATTTGGCAAGGTCTTCTTGCCTTTTTTAGGTATCGGCTGAACTGTGGCACATTTCCAGCAGGAAGGAAATATTCCCTTTCTGTAAGATAGGTTGAAAAAGTCTACAGAAAACTGGTGTTAGTTCCCTCGCACAGTTCTCGAGAACTATGGCAGGTATTCCGTCAGCGCCTGAAGCCTTTTTGGTGTCTAACTTCATCAAAATAAATATATATATATATATATATATATATATATATATATATATATATATATATATATAATGTAATACTTGCGCGCACTTTTCTTTGTATTATTTAAAAAATCGCGAAAAATCGCTGTCCACCCGCCTTATCTCGGAAAGTACTTATCAAAAAATTTTGAAAAAATCCTAGAATATTCTCCACGGGGTGTAGATTGAACGAAAATTATCACGAGTGCATTACCTGTAATAATTTATCTGGTATATAAAAAAAACAGAAATTTCAAGGTCATCAATTTTCAGTAAAGATTGGAAATAAACTTTGTTGAAAACTTATTTGGGGTGTGTTTTGTGAAGTCACTGATCATTTTATATCACCGTAACATAAATTTTAACTTAAGGGATTCGTTTTGAGGAGTGAAATCGGAAGTGAAAAAAAAATTTTTTTACCAGGTCATCGAGTGTGATGTCAAATGAAAGGTTGTGAAAACACGAGTAAAATATATATATATATATATATATATATATATATATATATATATATATATATATATATATATGTAATACTTGCGCACACTTTTCTTCGTATTACTTTTAAAAAATCGTGAAAAAAATCGCTGTCCCCTACCTTATCTCGAAAAGTACTGATCAAAAAATTTTGAAAAAACCCTGGAATATTCTCCACGGGGTATAGATTGGACGAAAATTATCATTACCTTTAATAATTTATCTGGTATATAAAAAAACCAAAATTTCAAGGTCGCCAGTTTTCAGTAAAGATTGGAAACAAACTTTGTTGAAAACTCATTTGGGGTGTGTTTTGTGAAGTCACTGATCATTTTATATCACCCTAACAAAATTTTTTATTTTAAAAACAATCAACGTACGGAACACTAATTGTGCAAGTTCAACTTGCACTTGACCGGTTTTTTAAAAGTGGTACTGTATTATTTTGTTTACGAGCTTGTAATTTTGAAGATAAGAAATTTTGAACGAGCAAAGACGAAATTGACCTATTCATCATTTAGATCAACGACACTTTTACTTCTTGCCATTTTTAATGTTCCGTACGGAACTACCATCCATAGCAACCGCCTATTTAGTGTTCCATACGGAACACTTATAAGATCACTTCGGTGTCTGTCCGTCTGTCACGCCCAATTTCCTCCGAAACTATTTGACATAGAAAGTTGAAATTTTAAACAAATATAGGAGTTGATAGCCCAATCAGAGCAGTGTAGTTTTGAAAGTTAAATTTTGAATAAAGTGAATAGTTGTGGGGGGTAAAATCAGAATTAAAAAAAAAATACCAGGTCATCAAGTGGGATGTCAAATAAAGGCACGAGTTCAAAAATATATAGTGTAATACTTGCGCACATTTTTCTTTGTATTATTTTAAAAAATGAGCAATAATCTCTATCCCACACCTTATCTCAAAAGCGAAAATTATCACGAGTGCATTACGTTTGATAATTTTTCTGGTATAAAAAGGAAACTACGTGGCATGACAGAATGGTGAAGGTTTGGAAAGTTGGGAATTCAAGCAGGACTAAGAGCTACGAAATATTAATACGTATTCGGTGCAATCAGTAACATAATAACTGGTGACCAATGGATAGGTACCGAAGACAAAATAATTTTATTTTATTTGTTTATAATTAAACAAATATTTAGGTAGTAAACATTTGTTTTAAACTTTTACTACTAGATTCTAGGTTGAACTAAATTCATTTATTGGCTTTTAGGTAACTAATTTTTATACGGTACGGAACACTAATTGCTCAAGTCCAACTTGCACTTGGCCGGTTTTTATTTTAGTGAATGCACTACTATTTAGCAATGGCTTTTAGATGACCTAAAAATACAAGAAATATCCTTGAATAAGGATATTTCTTGTATCATATTCTGATTTTATAAATTGAATACCGTAATTTCACACGTCATGTAACTTAAATTACAGCAAATTCCTTAATCTCTACATAATTTTGCTCATATTTTTGACAGGCACAGCAATTTTTTTAAAATATGGTGCCGTAATTTTCAGAAAATAAACACCCTTTCAACACATTTGACCGGACTTTTAGATTATTAATTTATCTGAGTTGTTTACGATTCCAAATCAAAATTTAATGCATGTAAACTACACTTTGCGGGTTTTAAATTATATAACTGATCTACCAAATATGGTTTACACCTATATTTTATGCTTTTAATTCAGTTATTTGGTGTTAACATATTGTGTTCTTCGTCTGATTAGTGCTCTGCACGAGCGCTAAGGGTCCTTCTTTAATGGTCCTGAAGTTCGAGAGTTTGTTATAAAATAAAAAATGCAACATCAAAATTTTTTTAGCATTTCTCAAGATTACTCTGAACTTATGGTCATTTTACTAGCTGTTGTTTAGTAAAAATAACAATAATTCATAAAATATATTGGAGATCACTAAAGCCATGATACTTGGTAATGTAGAAACGTCAGTTCTTTAAAACGTTGACAGTTATAATCGATTGTCAAAATAGGTTATCAATTTCACTAAGAATGAATCAAAAAGAGATAAAAAAAAAATTATGGTCAAACTACATGAAAATTGAAATATGCCAAGGTATTTTGTTGCAAAGAAACTAAAAATGTCAGGATTTTCTATCGAGTCCGTTGTTAGTCGTTCTCTACAAATTTTAGTAGCTGCCGGAACACGTTGTACTACTGCAGAAAGTGGTTCTCGTTATTCGATACTTCAGAAGAACATTGTGAGTATCGTGCAACGATCAAACACAATTGCTAATTTAAAAACATATCGAAAATAGAAAGTTTTAATGGTCCGAAAACCATTAGAAAACGACCAGAAAGTGGTACATTTTGAATGTGGATAAAACACCTGGACGACTAAACAGATTCTGCTTGCATCGGAACGCTTTACTGCAATAGAGAAATAAACTATAATCTGCTGTGGCAAGCAAAGTGTCAACACGAGATGTGTACATTTAGTGACGAGATATACAAAGAAGACTCTATATAAAATATTTGCTATTCTTTTTACGAAAACCATGTTATTTTGGCCTTATTTAGCATTGACTCGTTACGCCCAAGCCCCACTAAACTTATTCTCGGAGAACAATGTAGATTTCGTGCCTAAATCTGCAAATTCACCAAATGTTCTTCAGAGCTTTTAAAGAATACTGGGCTTTAATTAAAAGAAAGCAGCAGCATGCAGAGAGAAAGATGAAAACAGAAAATTTTGGAAATCATTTGATAAAAGTCACCAATGCCACAAGTCAGTGCCCAAATCTCAAGCTATGCAATAAGTGAACCTTGTTCGTTGTCAAATAGAACATGTAGGCTGAAAAGTTCTTGATATGACACATAGATCTTGCCCTTTTCAAAAAATCCATATGATTTTTAGGAAGTACCAACCCTCAAACGATACGTGTCAAAATTTCATGACACAGTGTTACAGGGACTCTGCCCTTGGAAAATCACTCATCATTTACTGGTATGCTGAATTTAAACGCGGTCGTACAGACACAAATGATGCTGACGCTCTGGACGCCCAAATGAGGTGGTTACACCGGAAAACATTAAAAAAATCTACAAAATTGTTTTGGATGACCGTAAAGTGAAATTGCGTAAGATAGCTGACACCCTAAAGATATCAAAAGAACGTATTGGTAATATTTTGCACGAACATTTGGGCATGAGGAAGCTCTGTTCGAAATGGGTACCGCGTTTGTTCACAGTGGACCAAAAACAACAACATGTTGATGATTCTGAGCGCTGTTTGGACCTGTTTAAGATCAATAAAAAGGATTTTTTCATACGTGACAATAGGTGAAACATGAATCCACCACTACACACCGGAATTAAATTGGCAGTCAGCTGAGTGGACAGGAGCCGGTGAAAGCCGCCCGAAGCGACCAGTCGGCTGGAAAGGTTTTGGCCTCGGTATTTTGGGCTGCGCATGGACTATTCTGACAAGAGAAAAAGCATCAATAGCGAATATTATATAAAGTTATTGGTGCGTTTGAAGGCAGAAATCGCAAAAAACTGACCAAAAATGAACAAGAAAAAAAGTACTCTTTCATCAAGACAATGCACCGTGTCACAAGTCAATGGTTACGATGGCAAAATTGCATGAATTGAAGTTCGAATTGCTTCCGCATTCACCGTATTCTCCAGATTTGAACCTCAGCAACTATTATCAATTGAGTGATGATGCTAAAGGAATGGAGCGTTCCAACAGCATTTTTTTTTAGAAGAAACCGCCGCCTCATTCTTGTAACGTTAAATTTTACTTGGTTACTCTCACCCAAGATAGAATTTCTTCCAGGTTTTTGTTAAGTTGAGCGACTTCCTGCTGATTACGGATATTTGCATGAATACCCGATGTTCAAGTATTTAAACTGAATGAAGAGATAGGCATACTGTCATCTGCAAAGCTGTGGATTAGATTTCTGTCCCTTTCCAGCAGATCGTTAATGTAAATGAAAAAGGGGAGACAGTATGGAGCCTTGGAGCACACCGGCGTTGATAGTGAAGGTATTAGAAAGAAATCATCGGCTGCTACCCGTAAAGAACGCTCTCTGAGGAAACACGAGAGCTATAAACAAAACTTTTGAAACATACCATAAGAGCGTAGGTTAGCCAGCAGTCAGGCATGCAAAACACGATCGAATTCCTTGGCTATAGTAAGTGCAACCGCTCGAACTTCTCCACGCTAGATTACCTTGGATATTATTATTATATATTTATTATAAAAGTAAAAAGGGATTTCGTTACTAACAGAGCTATTATGTCTATCTTACAATCATAAAAATTCAAAGGGTATTTAACTGTAATGTAACTTCATGTAGTGTTAAATTTGTTAGCATACCCACCCGGTACTTTATGGAGGACAGGAAAATAGTCAGTACGTAAGAATGGATGAATGGAATATTTAGTGGTGCAGAATCCGCCAGTGTCAAGTATGCCTTAATCAGCTTTCAACTCATTATTTTTCAGAAAAAAGAAGAAATCAATTAATTAATCATATGATTGATAATAATCTAAATCTAAAATAAATAAATCGATAATCATAAATTGACTTAAAAACATCTTAAGTAAAGTGGAAACATTCGTCGAATGTACATCAGTTAAAATATCGAGGGGTTCTATAGCTTATTCCAAAAGGTTATCGAAGTATAACATTTTATATTCTTCTTTAATAATGTGATTTATGGCGTTTACCCAATCTTCGCTGGCTATTGACTATCGCCACACTCTCTTAACTTAGTATCAAAATATACTCTCTAATTAGATAAGAATATGGGTAGTACCATAAGGCCACTTTTTCTAAATAAAATTAACGTTTTTTATAAACAAATTAAGTAAAGCAAATGTCTAAATAGGCGTTTGCATATTTTGCGTTATGCATTTGAAATGTTCAGAGTATAACACATTATATTTTTCCAGTATTTGTAATGTATAACGAGCAAATGTACGAAGGTTACTGTCTTAACTGATTATTTAAATCTTATTCTTTATTGTTATGTCGAGTAGGATAATTTTAACCGTTTACAATTACATTTTATAAAAACTTAAGTTAAAAAATTGAGATCTCTTACTATATAATCAGGTTTTTAAATTAATAAACTTACTGTCATTACACCTAAGAAAAAAAAATCAGTTTCGCTCCATCTCTTCTTGCAACAGGATTTGACCAGCAGACTGTCATCTCTATATAAATAACATAATTACAATAATATTACGTTAAAGATTTGTAGATGACTATCGCCTCACTTTCTTAACTTAGTATCAAAATATACTCTCTAATATGGTAAGAATATGGATAGTAACATAAGGCGACTTTTTCTAAAACAAATTAACGTTTGTTTATAGACAAATTAAGTAAAGCAAATATCTAAATAGGCGTTTGCATATGTTGGATTATGCATTTGGAATGTTAAAAGTATACCACATTATATTTCTTCTTCCAGTTCCATGTGCACATAGCACCTTGGGGTCATGTCCCATTCTCTTCTATAATATTAAGAGCTCATTTTCCTGTGCTTGCCGGAAGATTGTGGCCACATCCAGTATTCCACACCAGTCTCTAATATTCCGGAGCCTGTGCTATTTTCTTCCAGGCCTACGGGTACCCTCAATTTTTCCCTGAAGAATTAATTTAAGGATGTAATATCGAGGCTGAGTATGTGACCCAGATACGAGACCTTTCTTCTTTTAATAAGGTTCAATAATTCCCTTTCGGCTCCTGCTCTTTGCAGTACTCGCTCGTTAAAGAGGGTATACTCAGCAACCTTCGAAGAGTCCACATCTCAAAAGCCTCAATGCGGTCCAGTGACCTTACCTTCAATGACCAGGTTTCAGCATCATACAACAAAACAGGCCAGACGTAACATTTAATGACCCGGAGATGCAGATTGAGTGGCATACGTTGTTGGCCTAGTACATTTTTGATCTTGTGAAAGGTTGTTTTTGCAATGCATATTCGTGTTTTGATCTCCTCGTCACAATCCCATTTCTCGTTCAGGGCTGAACCAAGATATTTAAATTTGGAAACTCGTTCGATTAAATCATTATTTATCGTGAGTGAGTCGTTAGCATGCTGTTGTCTGCTGACTATCATTATCTTTGTTTTCCTAATGTTTATTCTTAGACCATACTGTTCCCCATACCAGTTTATCCTGTCAAGGATATATTGCAGATCTTCCAGATTATTAGCCACGATTGCAGTGTCATCTGCATATCTTATGTTATTAATGGGCTTTCCATTGACTTTTATGCCCCTAGTTTCATCCTCTAGTGCTAACTGAAATATTTTCTCAACGTATATATTAAATAGTATTGGAGAGAGAATGCACCCCTGTCAGACCCCTTTTAGGACGCTAAATGTTTCTGTCGTCAAGTCGTTATTGCTCCTGATTTCAGCCTCTTGATTTAAGTATAGATGATTTATTATTCATGTGTCCTTATCATTTACTCCGATCTCCGCAAGTCTCTTCACCAAGAGGTCATGTTTAACATTATCAAATGCACGTTGGTAGTCTATAAAGCGGATGGACGCGTTTCGAAATTGATCGTAGCACTTTTATATTAGAAGCTTCATAGAAAACAATGCTTCTCTGGTCCCCAAACTATTGATGAAACCAAACTGGGTCTCTCCACTTTTTTCTTCACATTTACTGGACGCCTGGAAAGTAATTTATAAAAAGTGTTTTTGATAACCATTTGTTCCTCACGGCAAAACTGAAGAAGCATGTCACCGTGGTCATTACGCTCCCCTAGTCCATAAGCACCCGCTTCCTGTCCAATTATTGCCTTGAAGTCGCCGATTACCATATTGATTTCACCAGACTTAAGCGATCCCAACACCTCCTGAATCTGTTCATAAAATTCTTCAGCCTCCACCTCCGGCCTGTCCGCTGTAGATGCATGTGCTTGAATAATGTTTATTGGTTTAGCACTTAATTGGAGGAGTATAATTCTATCAGAGTAAACCACCACATTTCGTACAGATCTATCTATTTGATTATTTAAAATAAAACCCACACCATTCCTATGCTCCGGATCATTATTACCTGCGTCATAAAACGTTACTCCATCCCTCCTGCAGATGCCCTCACCTGGCCATCTAGTCTCGCTTATGTCTAAAATATCTATCTTTAGTCTCTTCATTTCCTTGATGGGATTATCCAGTTTTCCTTCCTCATAGAGCGTTCGGGTGTTCCATGTCGCAAATCGTTTTCTTATCACATCAAGGCGGTGGATTCTTAGCACCCTCTGGTGAGCTAACACCTGCCCGGGACTGAGAGCCGTATTTTTGTGATTTCCTGACATGAATAAGAAAGAATAGGACGAATGATCTCCTGGGGAAAAGTAGGTGATCAAGTACTTTCCCGTTGCTTTCCTGACCCGCAGTATTCCAGCCGTATGACTCACTAAATGGATTCTCGCCTCGAAATATCTGAGGCCAAGTCTGTTGAGAAATCATTTTTCATCAGCCTTGGGCTAGTAATGTTCTTGCTGCCCAACGGCATGTCCTTTGCTTTGTAATGTATAATGAGTAAATGTGCGAGGGTTACTGTCTTAACCGATTATTTAAATCTTATTCTATAATGTTATGTCAAGTAAGTGTTACCATTTACATTTACATTTCATAAAAACTTAAGTTAAAAAATTGAGATCTCTTACTTTAATTAGGTTTTTAAATTAATAAACTTACTGTGATTATACCTAGAAAAAAAATCAGTTTCTCGCTCTTCTTCTAACAGGATTTGGCCAAGGGCGGTTAACTGTCATTTCCATATAAATAACATAATTACAATATTATTACGTTAAAGAGTTGTAGATGACTATCGCCTAACTTTCTTAACTTAGTATCAAAATATGCTCTCTAATAAGGTAAGAATATAGGTAGTACCATAATTTTAACAATTATACAGTTTTAGATTATAAAAATATATTTTTTCCATTTAATAGCTTTCTGACAACTTTAAGCGTGTTTTTCTGAAAAAACCTCACGGTGGATATCTTTTTCTATGATTTTTTTGGATTCGGCACAACAAAATACTTAAGAAAACACATGTCTCATTTAAAAGACGGAGAATTTTTTTGTATACCTAAGTAATGTGTAAATGTACGAAGGTTACACTCTTAACTGATTATTTAAATCTTATTCTATAATGTTATGTCAAGTAGGATAGTTTTACCGTTTACAATTACATTTTATAAAAACTTAAGTTAAGAAATTGAGATCTCTTACTATATAATCATGTTTTTAAATTAATAAACTTACTGTCATTACACCTAAGAAAAAAAAAATCAGTTTCGCTCCATCTCTTCTTGTAACAGGATTTGACCAGCAGGCGTTTATCTGTCATCTCCATATAAATAACATAATTACAATAATATTACGTTAAAGATTTGTAGATGACTATCGCCTCACTTTCTTAACTTAGTATCAAAATATGCTCTCTAATAAGGTAAGAATATGGGTAGTACCATAAGGCAACTTTTTCTATATAAAATTAACAGTTTTTTATATACAATTTAGGTAAAGCAAATCTAAATTCTCGTTTACGTATGTCGCATTATGGATTTGGAATCTAACAAGTGTATAATACCAAATATTATTTTTTCAAAATTTATAATGGATAATAAATAAATGTACGAAGGTTACTGTCTTAACTGGTTATTTAAATCTTATTCTGTAATGTTATGTCGAGTAACAATTCTAAGGCAACCGGTCAGTTTCTTAAAAGAAATTTTGATTATTTTTCTGCTGATGCAAATATTTCGGAAAATGACGTGTGACCAGCTTATAATCAACGAAAACTAGAAATTTCAAATAGGCTGCCCTCTATTTGATTACTGATTCTTCTTAAAATTCTATACATTTTTTGTGGAACATATCTTCTGCCTATGTGCGGTTGTTCTCGGAAAATTAATGTTTAATGACATTTGACAGGGGATAGCTTCTAACGGATTTTAAAGGACACTTTAGAACAAAATAGGTTACATATTTTGAACTCAGTCAAAAATTACAAAATACAATTTCAAACAACATCACGCTTGAACAACGTAGCACCGAAAATATAATCATAACTATATTTTCTCTGATATAATAAAATTTCTACTTACACTGCATCTTTGAGAATCTCGATGATGCACATTTTAATGATCTGGCTGAAGCGAGCTGGCTTCGTTTCGTGGCGATGTTTTATACAGTCTGTCAAGTAAGAACGTATCCGTTCTTCTTAAAAAAAATCTGTTTCGAGAACATTGTTTCCCATCAATGTATTTTTTGGTGTGCTAACAAGGGCGCAATTACCTTAGTAATCGCTTCCTGCATCAATAATCGCCTGGTATTTTCGAGGCCAAATTTTTCGAATCTCGCAAGACAACTGAGTCAAAGTCCTCAGACTCGTTCCTCTGAGCTTTTTCTTTACAAGGGACCAAACTTTTTCAATAGGGTTTGCGTCGGGCAATTGTAAAAGCCACTCTAGTATCTTATAGTAGGCCCAAGCGAGCCGCTTCGCAACGTTATTTTCGCCCAACAAAGGTTTCTTCAAGGTGCTTCGGAATTTAATATCATCAGCACGAAGATGTTGTCGAATGATTTCATGGGACACATTTGTTTTTCGACTTTCGAAATGACTTTGCCTACCGAGCCACGTTTTAGAAGTCATCGATATTTTTCGTCTCGTTAAAACGATTTACCCATTTCTTTACAAACGATACCGACTTTTTAATACATATATTTTTCCGGCCGCAAGATGTGTCATTTTAGGCCCCTTTAGGTGGGAATAAAGAAAGACTGCCTCGAACCGAAGCGTAAACAAGTGACTCATTTTGGATTTTACGTGATTTCGATGAAAGTTCGGAATCGACTGATACTTTTACTAAAATGCGTCGTAGACAACAGTTCCCTCTACCGATTTTTTATTGAATTACCAACATCGCATCTACCAAAAATTAATTCTCGCAGACACGTTCTTACTTGACAGACTGTATTATTTTATTTTATGTGCTTCTACTGTAGTGTAAGGAGTTTGGCAATCAATTGTGCGGAAACTTCTCCATCTCTAAATCTCCGTACACAATCATAAAAACTACAGTTTCGGACTCTACAGCTTCTTCAGCAAACACCGGAATTTCCATTTCTCGATCTGAGAGCAGCAAATTTTTACTAGTGTGATCCTCCCTCAGCCCCATCGAACCTATTTAGGACCGTCATTGCCGTACACATCGAATATTTGTTTATGAATAACTTTTATTCCATTTCCTATTTTAGTGAGAAACTTTATCATTGCTGCTCAAAATTTCATTGATTTTTCAGAAGAAAAAAAATCGTAAAAACTGCAAAACGCAATGAACGTACAAAATTTTATCAAAGTGCTTAAAATAACGACAATAATTTGACAACCAATCTCAATTTCATAGCTAGGTAGATAACTTTAAAAAACACCCTCGTACAACTAGAAAACCACTGAATATAATTACAAAGTGTAACCAGATGATTTTTAACAAAAATTGCTCCTTGCGTTATTGATAAATTATCGGTTACGTAGTACCATTTCCATTTCGGTTTAGATTTCTATGGGCGCGCACTACTTGTCTACTTTTGGTTATTTATTAAATTAAACTGACAGATGTTTGGGCGTTATCTTAACACGATCTTCAATCTGTAAAGGTCTAAAAGATTTTTAAGGATCTTTGACAGAGAGTAAAAGGAAGAAAGGATTATTTCTATCCACACCTTAAAACTAAAATAATAGGGATGTTGTCTGATACCTGTTTTCTTACACAAAGTTTCTTTCCGTGAATAAAGTTTCTTTCAGTATTTAAGCAAGGATAATTACCTTCCGTATTGTAAACACATAATCGCTGTTTGTTCGAAACTAGCTCCAACTCTTTAGCTGAAGAAACTAGATAGCGTAGGGAAACTTACACATCAGGTATTCGTAAGAAATATATGAAATTAACAAATACCCATACCATCAATACTTATGCTGTATGGAAAGATGCCTATTCTAAAATATATTGGAACTCCAAGATCATAACGACCTGACCATCCAGCATTTGATATTCACATTAAAATAAAATAACCGATCAAGTGCACGTTGAACTTACGCAATTAGTGTTCTGTACGTTGATTGCTTTTATAATAAAAAATTTTTGCTACAGAGGTATAGAATCATCAGTGACTTCAGAAAACACACCCTAAATGAGTTTTCAACAAAGTTTGTTTCCGATTTTTACTGAAAACTGATAACTTTGAAATTTTTATTTTTTTTATATACCAAATAAATTAATAAAGGTAATCCAATAATTTTCGTTCAATCTACACCCTGTAGAGAATATTCCAGAATTTTTTAAAAATTTTTTGAGAAGTACTTTCCGAGATAACGGGGGGGGGGACAACGATTTTTTGCGATTTTTTGAAAATACTCGTAATACAAAGAAAGGTGTGCGCAAGTATTACATTATACATATTTTTGAACTCGTGTTTTTACAAGCTTTCATTTGACATCCAACTCGATGACCTAATAAAAAAAAAAATTTTTTGTCTTCCGATTTCACCCCCCAAAACTAACCCCTTAAGTCAAAATTTAACTTTCAAAACTACACGGCTCTAATGACGCCATCAATTCCTATATTAATACCAAATTTCAACTTTCTATGTCAAATAGTTTCGGGGGAAATCGGGTGTGACAGACAGAGGGATGGACAGAAGTGATCTTATAAGTTTTCCGTACGGAACCCTAAAAAGAAAGCCCTATATTGTTAATTTTTCGGTTCCACTACCATCAAATATAGTCAAAATCTAGACCAAAAAAGAACTAAATACTTACCTCTGGTAGACGAGGTATGGCAAATGGAGAATATGGACTCTGTCATAACACTTATCATTATAAACTCAACAGGCGAAATACCAACTTCTATTGTCTGTTTCTATTGGTATTGTTAATCCCGCTCAATTCTGGTTGCTGTAAACATCTTTCTCTCATTCTTTTACTATGCCGTAAAATAGCATTTTTCTCAATACAAATGCCCACCGATCCATAAATCATTGATTTTGAGGTCATACTTCATTTTTAGAAAAGTGCTGAGCGATACTATAGGCTTAAATGGTACGGCCTATAGGAAACGTCGAGTGACGACGGGTTAACATCCCTTCGTTTTTTATGGGTATAGCACACGTACTGCTTGAATCGCTGCAAATTGTGCTAGGCTGGAAACACAATCCTGAGCAAATTATTACAAAGGGATAAGGTTCTCCACATAAAAGACTGCCTGAAAAGCAATTCCATCGTTGGTCGAATTTGAGCCTTGTAAAATTAACCGTTGTGTACTATGAAATAATAATTCCAGCTTTTTAGAAGCTATCTTTGCTGTGCACATGTCTGTCAAGACCTATTTGCTCCCAAGTAACGGCCAGCAAATTGAGTGACGATGCTAGAAGAAAGTAACGCCCAGACATAACTGTGTCGGGTTCAGCAACGTTAATTTTTTTAGAAATAATTGCTGCCTGTAGCTTTAAATTCTACTTGGTTATTGTCACTCCAAGATAGAATTTGTTCGAGCGTTCTAAGTGAATGAAGGAATAAACGTACTGTCATCTGCAGAGCTGTAGATTGGATTCCTTTCCAGCAGATCATTAATGTAAATAAAAAGAAGAGTAAGGGACAGTAAGGAGCCTTGGGGCACAGTGCGTTAGTTAGACTAATGGCTTTGCTGAAATAAAATGTTTTACTAGGATGTATTTGAATTTATCAATTTCTCATCCATAGCTCCAGACTACTTATATGTTGTTGTAATCTTGCTATGACAATTCTAGTCATTTAGAAGTGGCTATAACAGCTGTATCATCATTTGGTTTAGGTTATTCTGATGAAATGTTGGTATCTCTGAAGTAAAAAGATTGAATAACGCGGGTGATAGAGGAAAACCTGGGGCCCACCCTTATTAACTTATCGCTAGAGTTAGTGATTTTAAGAGAAAACTTCAAATTTAGGCTGATATCGAAGAAGGTGGGAACAGTACTAAACTTTCTGTTAAAATTCATCAGAATACTAGAAGTTAGTAGGTTAATCTAGCGGTTTGACGAATTGTATATGATTCATTTATAGACTGATTTCGATGAAATAGAAAAACATTTTTCACATTGCAGGTGTCAAACTAACTGCCTAAAGTTGACAACTGGAAAATTAATTGCCACTGACGCATGTTAAAATTAAAAAAATTAACACACACAGACAGTCAAAAAAATATAAATATAAAGTATCTGAATTACCTTGCTCCAAAATCTTACAACTTGCTTCCAAAACATAGAGAAATAAAAAATAAAAAGAAATTTGCTAAGGCTTGCACAAAATATGTTTATTATTCAGATAGATGGTCACTGAAATTGATCATGTCATTGTCCTGTCATTCGTCACAGCCTATGAGAGGCAAAATAGGAATAAATGAAGATTATGTTTGGTCTGGATATTGCACGAACTCGTTTTTTCCGAAAAACGGGAGTGTTAAATAGATAGTAAGGACTACAATGGGTTTCATACAGACATACTTTTTGCCTAGGCATCATTAGTATCGAGAAATATAAGAAGCTATAGTGATAGCTAGTATAGTTATATTTGTATTTCTTGATAATTAGATAAATAAATAAATATATGTATGTATTTATATATATATATATATATATATATATATATATATATATATATATATATATATATATACATACATACATATATTAGTAGAATCTCAATAATCCGAAATAATATGGACCAAAGTGATTTTAGATAATCGAAATTTCAGTTAATCTGAATTTTTTATAAAATAGAAGTTTAGAATGAATACAACATTGCAGATTGACTTAAAAGCATTTATACGATACGCTATTACGTACATAGGCATTTATTAAAAACAAAGAATAGAACAATTAGTTTGCTTATTAAAAAAAAAAAAATTTATAAATAAAACAGTTTCATTCTTAAGTTTAATGTTTTAAAAACGAGGCAATTTTTAACCGCACTCGTTTTGCGTTAGTTTTGTTTTTGGCTGCAATGTCTCCAACGTTTGATAAGCAAAACGTCCGCGGCGGTTGCATTTTCTTGTTGTTCTACATAAGTTAACGCTTTTTTCTAGGGCCTCTAGTCCTTTTGAATGTAACATTTTTACTGGAATATTATCAGTGGCTTCTACTTCGTTATCATCATCGTCATCACTGTCTATTTTATTAGCATTTTTGCATACACTTTTAATTAATTCTTGGTCAGTCATTTCATCTTCCACACTATCACTGTTTAAAACCATTCACAAACATCGGGTGAATGGTTAAAACAGTGATAGTGTGGAAGATGAAATGACTGACCAAGAATTAATTAAAAGTGTATGCAAAAATGCTAATAAAATAGACAGTGATGACGATGATGATAACACTTTCATATCCTGATATTCTTGTAATAATTTGATGTAAACTTTCATTACCTTCTGTTTCTGCCTCTGAGTAATGTCTCTCCTCTTGTGGAATCAATTTTGAACAAGATTTTTCCAGAGTACTACTCTTTACTTGATTCCAGGCTGAAGCTATCCAATATATAACATTTTTCAAATTTATCTTTTTAGACAATCAGTAAGATTGCCACCTTCATCTACTTCTTCTAAAATATGCTCCAATAACAAATGCCTGTAATTGCGTTTTAAATTTTCCAGTACACCCTGGTCCATAGGCTGAATGAAAGAAGTTACAGCAGGAGGCAAAAACATTGCTTCTATTTCCCCACTTTCAAGTTGCTCCGCACTTGGGTGAGTGGGATCGTTATCTAGTAAGAAAATACATTTTCTAGGATATCCATGTCCTTTTAAAAAAAGTTCCACTTTGGGAACAAAATCTCCAAAAAGTCAGTCTTTAAATAGAGTCGCGGTTATAAAGGCATTGTTTTGATTTTTATACAAAACAGGAAAAGCATTGTGACGAATATTCTTAAAGGTTCGTGGATTTGCTGACTTACCAATACCTAACAATGGGAGTTTGTGTCTTCCAGAAGCATTACTACATGTCAGAACAGTAATACGTTCTTTGCTACGTTTGTAACCAGATATTCCAGCTTCCGTTTTTGAAGCTAAGGTATTTGACGGCAACATTTTGTAGTTCAAGCCTGTTTCATCACAGTTATAGATTTGGTCTGGTTGTAAACCATGTTCGTTCATAAGCTGCTCAAAACTCTCTGCAAATTTTTTTGCAGCAGATACATCAGCCGACAATTTTTCTCCACAAACTTTCAGTTGACGTCCACCATGTCTTTTTTTCCACCTGTCTAGCTATCTCTCACTTGCAGAAAAATTTACAGGCGCTTCAATAACCGGCAACTCTTCGCTTAAACCCACTGCCTTATGTTTTGAAATTGTTCTTGAAATTGGTATTCCACGTTCTCGATTCTGTGTAAACCATAAAAATAAAGAATCATCCACTTTTTGGTATTCACCGCTTTTCATACTTTTTCATGCCTGCGTGGGCGGGGCGAAACACGAAACACTACACCATTTTTCGAGTTTTTCGCTATTTTTTCTCCACTCTGAAACAGTACTCACGGCTACATCTAAATCCTTAGCTATATTTCTTAGAAGTTCACCATTATCTAAACGTTGAATTGCTTCAAGTTTCTCTTTTAAGGTAATAACAACACGTTTACGCTCCATTTTGTAAAATATCTATTAAAACGATACTATTACCCCTGCGATAATAATAGACGTAATGAGTAACTTATAACACTCGTCGACTAACCAAAACATAGACAGCGGTAAAATTCTAGACGTCGGGGAGTCCCCGACGCGTTAAGGAAACCACTCATCGTCTGTTTCGAATAGTGGGGATTTTTTCGTTTAATAGGAATACAATTTGCTTTTTAACAGTTTGTTTCGGATAGGCCGGATTTCAGATAATCGCGATTCGGATAATCGGGATTGTACTATATATATATATATATATATATATATATATATATATATATATATATATATATATATATATATATATGTATATATATATATATATATATATATATATATATATATATATATATATATATATATATATATATACACATATATATATATATATATATATATATATATATATATATATATATATATATATATAAATACATATATATATATATATATATATATATATATATATATATAAAAATATATATATATATATATATATATATATATATATATATATACATATATATATATATATATATATATATATATATATATATATATATATATATATATATATATATATATATATTTATAAACTTATTGAATCTAGTTTAAAAATATTTAGTACGACTGTTTGTGTTTGCTTAATTGATAGCATTTAAAAGACGTGAATCAAAACATATCTAAAATATCAAATAAGCTAAAGCATAATAGAGACCGTAAAAACCCTAATACGTTTCTTACTGCGTGAATTACAGTCCAAGCGCAGTAAGAGATTAATACCAATTTTATAACTGGTCGTTTTCGTATAGTCTTATCAACGGTATTTCAATTCTTAAAATTAAAAGGATAATTTCGGACAGTTATTTCAAATTGTATTAGTCATAACCAAGTTGGGAATGTGGAATCTTTGGCACAATGATACTACTCAGTATATATAACCACTCCACCAAACACTTTATTTTTGCGCTCGACGCGCGTTTCGCTAACCATGTTAGCTTCATCAGGAGCGATGATTGACTGAGTCAATCATCGCTCCTGATGAAGCTAACATGTGCAAAAATAAAGTGTTTGGTATAGTGGTGATATATACTTTATATACTATTTTTGCAATCGACGCGCGCGTTTCGCGATGATTCGCTAACCATGTTAGCTTCATCAGGAGCGATGATTGACTCAGTCAATTGACTGAGTCAATCATCGCTCCTGATGAAGCTAACATGGTTAGCGAAACGCGCGTCGAGTGCAAAAATAAAGTGTTTGGTGTAGTGGTGATATATACTGAGTTAGTCATAACCGTAAAAGTATCAACAGAATTTAGTGAAAGATAATTTAACGAGGAACAATTATAGAGAGAAAAATTTGGCAGGGTACTGTTTACCGGATGTACACAATCTTCTTCTTCCTCAGCCACTAGACTTCCACTCCTGAACATGGATCTCTTCCAAAATTTTCGTTGCTGGGCTGTCTGGATCCAGCTCTTTTTTGCATATCGCTGGATATTATCTCTCCATCTTGTCAATGTCCTACAATCTCTTTGATTCACTCGGTCACCACTATAATAAGACCTTTAATCACTTGGAATTGCTCCTGGCTACATGTCCCATCGATTACCATTTCAGCCTTGCCCCACGTTTCATCACTTCGCTGACTTCCGAGTGATATCTAATCTCTTCGTTTTAAATTCTGCCCCTCTAACTCACCCCCCAACATAGCACATTTAATTGCTCCCTGGCAGACTTGGAGATATTTGGCGCTACCAGTTGTGAGGGGCTGTTATTTTTAACGCATATATTGTGAGTAAAAAAATCGTAAACTCTCCTCTTGAGTTTCATAGGGGTAGTGGGATGGCGGAGGATACAGTTAAAGTTTCCGAAAGCAACGAACATGAGGCTTATTCTACTAGCGAACTCGGCTATATGGTAATGTAATGTCCCATGTAGACATATTCTAACTATTTCTGAAGTTTGGTTCTCTAAGACGACGACCGTATTAGACCTCCGACGGGTGTCTAAGTCCTTGTATCATTGTCACCAGTTCATCGGCATCATTACTGAAAAGAACGATATCATCCGCGAAGCGGAGGCGGATAAGTTACTTTCCTGCTAAGCCCTTTTGTCCCCAGAATAAATTCTTAAACACGTCCCCCAGCACTAGAGTGAAAAGTTTCAGTGAGATCGTGTATCCCTGTCTGATACCTCTCCTCCCTGATATTTTTGCCGTGATAAAGACCTCCTCGATCTTCACGCGTAGAGTGGCGTTATCCTAAATCATATCTAAAATCGATGCGGGCTCCGTTCATCACTTTTAACACAGCCCATCAAATGCCTTCTATTAGTTAAGGGAATCATGTAAGGTAGGATAATATATCAGCTCATCTCTCTATCGGTATATGCACCGTTTAAATATAATCAATCGTACCGAAACCCTTTCTGAATCCTGCCTGTTCAGCTGGCTGGTAAAAGTCGAACTTCTGACTCAAACGGCTCGTAACTACTTTCGTAAGTAGTTTGAAAAAGATGAACAGTAGACTAATGGATCTATAATTCCTCACATTCGTACAGTCGCCCTTTTTGAAGAGAAAGGTGACTTTCGCGTTTTTCCATGAGTAAGGGATTCTGCCATCTTCCAGACACTTGTTCAAAAGGATTTGAACAACTATTGAATAAGTATTGTAACAATTACCTAATGTTAATATAATAGCTTAACTAATCCTAGGCTTATCAAGAGAACTTTTAATTTCTGATCTTCAATGTGATAAAATAACTCATAATAAAGTAGAGTACAACAATTTGAATTGAAATGATTTTTCAAAATAAAATATTGTAAAAAAATATGATAGTAATTTATTTTAAAAAAATGCCAGTTTTTATTGATGAATAACATTTAGCGTAATATAATGATAAACTAATCGTAATGTTATTTTCAAATTACTTAAGAGACTTACCTTGTTTTAAAACAAACAAAAAATGTAGCTCCGCAGCACAAAGCGTATATATATATATATATATATATATATATATATATATATATATATATATATATATATATATATATATTTATACATATATACATATATATATATATATATATATATATATATATATATATATATATATATATATATATATATATATATGTATATACGAGGCTGGTTTGAAAAGTCCGTGCAAAAATAAAAACTACTTATGTGTTTGGGATAAACCTTTTTTATTTTTCGACATAGTCTCCTTTTAGGCTTATACACTTCGTCCAACGATGTTCTAGTTTGTTGATCCCTTCCGAATAATAGGATTTGTCCAAGTCTGCAAAATATCCATTAGTGTCTGCAATCACCTCCTCGTTTGAATAAAATCTTTGTCCCGTCAGCCATTTCTTCAAATTGGGGAACAAATAGTAGTCCGAGGGAGTCAAGTCTGGAGAATAGGGGGGATGTGAAACGAGTTGGAATCCTATTTCCATTAATTTTGCGACCACAACTGCTGAGGTGGGTGCTGGTGCGTTGTCGTGATGGAAAAGGACTTTCTTGTGGGCCAATCGCGGGCTTTTTTCTTGCAGCTCGGTTTTCAAAGGGTCCAATAACGACGCTTAAAGTCCTCCGGATTCTTCTGGAACAGCTGCAAACCATCCTTGCAACACTTCACACGATTCCGTTTTTGGTCAAGCGTGAGCAATCGCGGCGCCCATCTTGCGGATAGCTTTCTCATGTCCAAATATTTATGCAAAATATTATGTACCCGTTCAGTCGAGATGCCCACAGCACTAGCAATCTCACGCACCTTAACTCTTCTGTCATCCATCACCATATCATGGATTTGATCAATGATTTCTGGAGTCGTAACCTCCACAGGCCGCCCAGAACGTTCAGCGTCACTTGTGCCCATATGGCCAGTCCGAAAATTTTGAAACCACTTATAAACTGTTCTAATCAAAGGTGCAGAGTCACCATAATGTTTATCAAGCTTCTCTTTAGTCTCCTTTCATAAAGTAATGTTTAATCACCACACGAAATCCTTTTTCGTCCATTTCTTGAAAATCACTCGACTTCCTTGATTCACACGAATGCCAAACACAAAGAAATAGACCAATATGGCTGAAACTTGGTGTGCGTTCATTCAAGAGATGCTACTAACTAAACATGACCTCGATACGCGCCGGTGGTGCCATCTCTCGGACTTTGCGCGGACTTTTCAAACCAGCCTCGTATACAGTAATACCCCGCTTAGCGCGACCCCGTTACGCGCGGTTTCACTATAACGCGAATTTCAAATTTCGCGCTCATGTAGTCATTAACTTCTCTATGGTCGCGGGGGGATCCCCGCTTTCTCTGAATATTCTCTTTGAAGAATTGGGAATTCCCTGTCCTTCGACTTTGTTCTATGGGGATTTCCTCGTTCGTTTCGTGTGTTCATTTGTTCCGTAATGTTAGTTCGGTCGGCTGGCAGTTTTGTTTTAATATTTATTGGAGATACATACATACATAATTTAACCCTACGTTAAAAATGCCGCCTGTAAAGAAAAAAGAGCGTAAAAGCGTCACTTTGGAATTGAAGATGAAAGTGTTAAGAAGAATGGAAAATGGAGGCAAAGCAACAATTGTTGGGAGAGATTTTGGACTCTCAGAATCGACTGTGAGAACGATTTATAAAAATCGGGAAAAAATTAAAATCTCCAGCGAAGGTTCAACACCTATAAGTGCAACAAAACTTTCTCGTTCGAGATCATCTATCTTAGAAAGAATGGAGAAATTACTGTCAGTCTGGATCGAAGATTTGAATAAGAAGAACACACCACTAAGTCAAGATCTCATATGCACAAAAGCAAAATCTTTGTATGAGATGCTGAAAACAAAAGAAGGAGAAGGGAGTGCCACTCCGACTTTTGCTGCCAGCAGAGGCTGGTTCCATCGGTTCAAGCAGCGTTCTAATCTTCACAATATCCACATAACAGGCGAGGCGGCCAGCGCGGACATTCAAGCTGCAGCTGAGTTTCCAGACAAGTTTCAAGACTTCGTTAGACGAGAGAAAATTCCTGCTTGTCTCATCTTCAATGTTGATGAGACCGCACTTTACTGGAAAAAAATGCCATCTCGAACATTCATTTCTAAGGAAGAACGTCAAGCCAGTGGTTTCAAAGCTGCGAAAGATCGACTAACACTTCTGCTGGGTGGTAATGCCACTGGTGATTTCAAACTGAAACCTTTACTAGTGTACCATTCAGAAACACCCCGTGCAATGCGAGGCACAGACAAGACAAGTCTACCAGTTGTGTGGCGATCAAACAGAAAGGCGTGGGTTACACGGGAAATTTTTCAAGAATGGTATTCTAATAGTTTTTTGCCCATCAGTCAAATCATACTGTGACAGAAATGGGCTTGAGCCTAAAGTTATATTACTCTTAGACAATGCCCCAGGACATCCAACCTCACTTGATACGCCCAGAGACTTAAAAGTGTACGTAAAGTTCCTTCCACCAAACACTACGTCAATATTACAACCTATGGACCAGGGAGCAATAGCAAACTTCAAAGCTTATTACCATCGCCGCACTTTTAGCCAACTAATTCATGAAACTGACGGGGAAGGAAGACAGTCTATGCGAGAGTGGTGGAAGTCATACAACATTATGAAGTCTATTCACAACATAGAAGAGGCTTGGAAGGAAGTTAAAATGAGTTGTATGAATGGGGTGTGGCGTAATCTTTGGCCAGATGTAGTGGAAGCACCTAGAAGAATTGTCCAGATGCAGAGACAAGTGCTTGAAGACATTGCTGCAATGATTGAGGGGTCTGAACTTGAAGATGTCACGGTAGAAGATCTCGTAGAACTTGTAGCAACGCACGACGATCCTATTAGCAATGAAGATCTGATCGAGTTACAGAATAATCCTATCTACGATGAGGAAGAACAAGTAGAAGAGAAAGTTTTATCTTCAGGGGAAATACAAAATGCACTTTCAAAAATTTATTCAAGTTTGGACATATTGCAGAGTATAGACAATAATGATGACCGTGTCTTGACCGTGTGTCAAACAATTAAAAACAGTGTTGGGTGTTATGAACGTATTTTACAAGAACGTAAACAAAACGTTACCCAAAAGACAATAGATGTATTTTTCCGTAAAAAATAAGAGTATGTATTGCATAAAGTGTTCTTAGAATTAAAGTGATTGATTAAAATGATTTGTATTTTTTTGTATTAAATTTTGACTATGTTTAATCATAAACCTCGATATACGCGAATTTCAGTTAACGCGATTTTTTTCGGAACGTATCCCTCGCGTAAAGCGGGGTATTACTGTATATATATATATATATATATATATATATATATATATATATATATATATATATATATATATATATATATATATATCTTGTATCTTTTAGTCAAATTAACGTCCAAGTACACTTTTCTTATATTGTTTGACTTGCTGACTGCGAATTTTTATGTAGGTACCTTGTTGATATTAAGATATCGTTTCAAAGTTATGGTCAGATTTTAGCCAATTTTTGAGTAGAAATGGCCATAAATTAAAAATGGTGTATGTATATATATATATATATATATATATATATATATATATATATATATATATATATATACATATATGCATATAAGATCAAATACGATCATTATAAGGGTTTTCTTGCAACTTACCTGTCAAAATATGCCCCGAACATATACAAAGTGTTTCTTAAGTGGGGCATTTTTACCAGCTTTGAAATTCCACTCAAGTAATTCACTTAGCGGAACAACAAACAAATATAATAATAAAGAAATTATTGGCTGCATAATAATCTAGTTGATAGTAAACGCATTTCAACGTACTTTTTTAATAATTTTGCTATAATGTCGTCAGTTATATTAAAATTGTGTACTAGATTTTTTTCGATACAAGAACTCGCACGGCACGTTATTTACAACTATGACAAAACTCCTTAGAGTCCTTCTGGCAGCGCCTGCAATGTCCGCCCTATTGTTACGGATTATTTAGTAATTTTCTCCTCGATCATTGTTTATCGATATCCCGGAGTTTTCCAAGATGTAATCGAAGCCTAATCGTTCCGTTTGACTCTCACCTCCCCCCTACTGAGAAAATAAATTTAAGAGCGACATACATAATGGATCAAAAAATTCTGATTTAAGTGAAACTTATAAGGTTCTTTAATATTTATTTACATAGGTAGCATACAACATAAAATACGGTAACTATGGTTATAACCAGTAATAATGATTTTGTTGCCTTTGTTTTAATTACCGTTATTCTCAGTAAACTTTAATATTGGTATAGAGCAGTGATTCCTAACCTTGTTTAGATTTTTTTAAATTGTTCGCCACCACCCTCTCCCATCCGCCATATTGGATTAATACAACAAAAATAAAGAGTTTAAAAAATATATTTTAAAATTTAGCAGTGATATTTTTTATAAAGTATTAATTATTAAGTATTAATGATCAACAAATACTACTGGTCTTTTCAGAGCTACAGTGGATAAAGTAATACTAGCCAGAATGATTGCCAACATTCGAATCGAATAGGCACTTTAAGAAGAAGAAGAATGATCAATGTGATGGTTGAGTTTGCATCTGCTTAACAAATGTTATAATTCTTGTTTGAGTTTTTATCAAGGCTAATTTCATGTCATCTTGAACACTCAGCTTATTCCTGGCTTTTGTCTTCATCTGCAGAAGAGTTGAAAATCCACTTTGGTAGAGGTAAGTAGAAGCAAATGGCCCTAATATTCGAATAAAAAGCATAGAAACTTTAGGATACGAATGACGCATACCACACCAAAATTGAAGTAACGATTTTTCCTGAAATAAATTACACGCTGAGAAGTCATTTTGCAGCTCCAAAAATTCATCCTGCACTTTATCAAGAAAGTCGGTAACATCCAAAGATACATGGAATGGGTTACGTACTAATGCAGCTTCTTGTTCAGAAAACTCCGGAAAATAACGTGGTATATCAGATTCAACGGCTTGAAGGTGGTTATTGATTTCCTCTATTAGATTAACTATAATTCCCGTCTCCGATTCTTCAGTCTTGGTGCAAAGGTGTTCAAACATGGTAAAGTTTCCAAGATTTACTTTACTGCGCCAGTTTTCAGCTCTAATACAAATATTATCTCTGAAGTGAATAATGTCCGTTTCTTTACCCTGCAGTTTTAAATTTAGGTTGTTTAGCTGATCTAAGATATCGGATAAATAAACTACTCTTTGGATCGAGGTCTCATCATTAAAGTGTGTCATAAACTCCCTTCTTTTCATTTCTAAAAACTGTTTTATTTCGTTTTTCAAATCAAAAACTCGGCCAACAACATTTCATCAGATCAGAGTTAATGTTTTTGTATAGTATTGACAGCACTAGATTTTATATAATTGAGCAAGGGCAATCGGTGAATCATGTAGTGGGGTGCAAGCTGTTTAATTTTTCACTGAAAGCCCAACTTCCAGATTGTCCCCTTTGGCTCTGCTCGTTGCTTACATATCACTTGGGAGTACTTTCCTGATTATTCTCAGCTCTGCGGAACGTCAAGCTGTCCGTCTCAAAACTTCTCTCTTTTACACGTTTCTTCAAGAGGCAACGGAGTGTCGCGATTGCTGCAGACTAATCGGCTAACTTGCCCCAGTCGGATTTCCCCAGGCATAAGGAGAGGTGCGTGTGAAAAGCATAAATAAATTCTTAACACTTTAACACCTACCTTTACATTTTAAAATTTAATTTTGGTTTTTAAAATTGATAACCGACGTCCCCCCAAAAAAGCCAAGGCGACCTCCCGGTTGGGAAACAACGAATAGAAGAATAGAATTTAAATAAACATTTCTAGGTTTCTCTAAAAAAAATAATAATAAAAGTAACTACCTCTCAAAACAACTTAAGAGTTGAAGCTGATAAAAAATATTTCTTATGTATGACAATCCTGCGAATAATAGGTTTTTGCTCACGTGTTTTAACCACGATGACAGGTTTTTATGAGATTCATTTTTTGGTCTTAAAAACTTTGAACATTAATGTGATTTGTCCGCAAGAAATGGAATATTTTCTCTGCATAATTACAGCAGCGTTTATATTAATATACGTATCTATGAGCTGTGGCTAGTAAATAATCGCACTGATTTTGTTACTCCGATAATATTAGTGCCGCGCTTCAACCTATTCTGTCATTTCGATGACCGTGTAGTTTCCAGTTCGGCTGCAGCGCTAGTGTAAATCGGATCGTATATTTGCTCTGCATCGAAAAAATGCCTAGTGCTATTGTTGAGCAACGAGTTAACGTGAAATTTCTCGTTAAATTTGGAAAGAAATATTAGGTTTGCTGCAAGACGTATATGGTAATGATTGCTTATCACGAACTCAAGTTTTCGATTAGGTAAAACGATTCAAAGATGGCAGAGAGGATGTCACAGATAATCCCCACATTAAAAAGATCGGTAAGATCATTACAGAAAATTGACGTATGAGTATTAGAACTGTCAGTGAGATAACAAATATTAACAAAAAGGAAATTTAGCAAATTTTACATGACAGTTTAACATGAGCAAAGTTGGTTTTGAGAATCCTTTCTGCCGACCATAAGCAAGCTCGAACGACCATTTGCTCTGACACCCTAAAAAACATTAAATCTAACCCTAACTTTTTTGACAAGGTAATAACATGTGATGAATTTTTTTTTTTTTATGGGTCTAGCACACGTGCTACAGGGAAGTCCCTAAAGCGCTACAGGAGCGACACGTGTGCGGAGAAAGCGATTAACGTTGTTCCTAAATCGCTGTAAATCGTACTCGGTGGGAAACACAGTCCTGGGCAAATTATTCCAAAGGGATGATGTTCTCCATATAAATGACTACTTGAAAAGCGTTGTACGAGGAGTAACAAGCTGAACCTCATACGGTTGTGAAGTATTAGCGTGACGTGTACTTCTAACATGCACCGCTCTGGGAGGAATTAAGCGGGCCACATCCTTCGAACACTTTCCATGAAAATACTTGTAGAATAGGCTCAAGTCGCCAACCGTTCTTCGATGTTCCAGCGAATCAAGGCCAACTGTCAATTCCGGGTCTCCAGTCAGACGAACAGCTCTTCTCTGAATAGAATCCAACAAGTGCAGTGTATGTTTGGGAGCGGAGCCCCAAACATGGGAACAGTATTCCCTAGTTAGTCGAATTTGAGCTTTGTAAAGAATTAACAGTTGTGAAGTGTAAAGCTTTCTGGTTCGAAATAATATTCCCAACTTCTGAGAAGCTCTCCTTGCTATGCCTGCAACATGTTCATGCCAGGACATATTTGCTCCCAAATTTAGGCCCAACAATTTGAGTGACGATGTTAGGGGAATGGAGTGCCCCGACATAACTATGTCGGGTTCAGCAACGTTAACTTTTTTAGAAAAAACTGCAGCCTGGGTTTTTGTAGCGTTAAATTCCACTTGGTTACTGTCACCCCAAGATAGAATTTCTTCCAGGTCTTTGTTAAGTTGAATGACTTCCTGCTGTCTGCGGATATTCGTCTGAGTAGCCGATGTCCGAACATTCAAAGTGAATGAAGAGATAAGTGTACTGTCATCTGCAAAGCTGTAGATTGGATTCTCGGTCTTTTCCAGCAGATCGTTAATATAAATGAGAAAGAGAGTAGGAGATAGTATGGAGCCTTGGGGTACACCGGCGTTGATAGTGAAGGTGTTAGAAAGAAATCCGTCGACTGCCACTCGCAAAGAACGATCTCTAAGGAAACATGAGAGCCACAAACAGAACTTTTCAGACATACCATAAGAACGTAGCTTAGCCAACAGCCCATCGTGCCAAACACGGTCGAATACCTTGGATATGTCAAGAGCAACCGCTCGAGATTCTCCAAAGTGTTCAATTGCATTGTTCGAAACATGTGTTACATAAGTCAGGAGATCTCCTGTTGATCTATTTTTACGAAAGCCATATTGGTGATCGCTAATAATGTTCAATCCTTCAAGATATTTTAGAAGATGCTGATTGATAGCCTTTTCCATGACTTTCGATATTATTGAAAGCAGTGCGATTGGTCGGTAGTTATTTGGCGAGGTCTTCTTGCCTTTTTTAGGTATTGGATGAGCTGTGGCACATTTCCAGCAGGAAGGAAATATTCCCTTTCTGTAAGATAGGTTGAAAAGTCTACAGAATGTGAAGCACAGAGTTCAGCCAACAAGTTCGC
The DNA here is from genome assembly GCA_019049505.1 of Pachyrhynchus sulphureomaculatus. Lineage (NCBI taxonomy): Eukaryota > Metazoa > Arthropoda > Insecta > Coleoptera > Curculionidae > Pachyrhynchus > Pachyrhynchus sulphureomaculatus. The sequence goes on from CM032452.1 coordinate 54,338,894, forward strand.
TTTCTCAACAGGTGTCTTTGCAATAGAATTATCTGGCCGTGTGAGTGGTGGTATGGTGGATTTGGTGAAATTTTGACTAACTGCCTTAGCGACTGACCAAAAGGACTTGGAATTGTTGGGACAAGCGAGAAGTTTGTTTCTAATCCGTTGATTGTGTGCCTCCTTGGTTTCGTCGATAATTTCTTTGCATCTGTTCCTGGCACGAACAAAGGTGTTACGATTTATGGTGTTAAGATTTTCACGCCAATGTCGATATGCAAAATGTTTAGAAGCAACAGCTTCTTTGCATTTTCGGTCAAACCAAGGCTTGCCGTTGGAAGGGCATTCCTTCGAAAAAGGGATGTAAGCCTCCATACCGACCAAAATAACATCAGAAACCTCCTTGGCGCAGTCATATGGGTCATCGGATCGAAAACAAACGTCTAACCAAGGGAAAGTTCGAAAATATTCCATGAGATCTTCCCATTTAGCAGATTTGTAGTGCCAAATCTTGCGCGGTTTAGGCACGTCTCTGTCACTGATTGGTAGGATATTCGATGTCGATAATAGTTTATGGTCGGAAGAACCCAATGGCGGATTTACGCTGACCGTGTAAATCTCCGGATTGGTGGTTAAAAACAGATAAAGAAGACTGGCGAACTCCCCTTCTCGATCAGGGATCCGTGATAAGCTGAGTTAAGCCACAACTGATTGAAAATGATTCGGCTTCACGACCTTGTTCATCGGTAGTATTGGAATATTTAAGCCAGTTGATGTTGTGGACATTAAAGTCGCCCAGGATGGCAATTTCGGCATTTGGATAGTTAATTTGTAAATGATCGATGGTGTCTGCAAGAGAAGCGAAAAGTGCTCTACAGTTAGTATCGCTTGGTGGTCGATACAGGATACAGATGAACCTTGTGGTTGGTTGAGTCGTTATTTTTAACCACATAACATCAAAGTTTGGGGGCTCCAGAGCCTCTTCTCGTTGACAAAAAGACAGATTCCAAAATTACGCCTAAATCGGGAATAGAAGTCGTACCCAGGATAAAGATAGTTAACTGTGCTGGTCGATGAACGGACCTTGGTTTCACAGAGAGCGAGTAAATGAGGTTTATTTGATTGCAGGTGTTGGTGCACTGAATTTATGTTCGAGTTTAAACCTCGTATGTTGCAAAAATCCATTTTAAAATTCTGATCTCTGCATGTCGACGCACCTGAACCAGCCCCCACCCGGAGATCCGAACGGGGGGCTATTTTACCTCCGGAATTTTTTGTATCCAGGTGCCTCATCATGCTATTTGGTCCCACAGTCCAGGACATCGGCACAGCCACGAAACGTTAAGCAACTTCACGCAACCTATGCCGATGTGATGGTATCACACCGGGCAATGCTGGTGGGATCTGGGCATCTACCATCTAGATTGTTCTTTAAGTCGCCTCCTACGACAGGCAGAACGTACCGGGGGAGATATTCTATCCCGCTCTCCCACGGGGTTCATAATAAGCCTAAAACTAAACGCCAAGCACTGGAGGAGCCCAGCAAGTGAAAACGCAGATGAGCAAATCAAAATTTAGCATCATCAAGCAATGATGATCTTGTTTTTTTAGATGCGTGAGATTGTCCACATTAATTGGATGAGGGGGGGGGGGGGGGGGGGGGGGGGGGGGGGGGGGGGGGGGGGGGGGGGGGGGGGGGGGGGGGGGGGGGTAAAGGTCAAGCTTAAATCAAGTTTACTATAGACATGTTTTGACCACCTATCGTGAACGTGTGAAAAGGAAAAGATCTGAAATGGGGAAGAATCGGTCTTGGATCCCCCACCAAGATAATATACCAGCGCACAGTGCTCGTTCAATAAAAATATTTTTGGCGAAACATGGAATCCCCGTGTTGGAGCATCCACCCTACTAACCTGATCTTACTCTATGTGGTTTTTTATCTTCCGAAGTGAAGAGTGCATTAAAAGGAATCCGTTTTGAGCCCATTGACACAATGAAGAAAAAAGCAACGGAGGTCGTGATTAACCTGTTGGAAGACGATCTGCAACATTACTTCCAATAATTAAAAATTCCTATGGAGCGATGTAGGGATCGAAAAGGAGTGTACACTGAAGAGGATTAATGTTTTAATGTCAAACTTCAAAAATAAGAAGTTTTATAAATTCAGTCTAGTTATTTTCTCGTCACACCTCGTAGTTGTTTGTTAAATTGTTATTTTAAATATTATTCTTAGATTCTGGAGTTCCTATCAGTAATAAAAGTCACCGTTACTTGGTCATTGTATGTGAACAGATTTTTTGATGCAAAACCTTGAGGAAATCGGAAACTGTCAAATAAAATCATAAAGTATATCCACTGATAAAAGCAAAGTATTTTCTCTCAAAATTGGTAAATTGATGAACGGACTATGTTGGCTGGATATGCTTGTATAATTTAAATTAATATTTAATTTGCAGTATTTCTGAACAATCGTAAACGTTCACTTATTTAAATTTTAAAGGACGTAAACAAGAAAATCTCTAGTAAACTAAAAAGAACTCAGAAGATAACATCATTTTGTTCAAATCTTGAAAATTATCTACCTATTAGTTTTCTGAGCCATTTATATAAACTCTACATTCGTATAACTACCAACAGACTGGAAAATAAGCTCGATTTCTGCCAGCAAGTAAGCTTTCCGCTCTGGCTTTGGAACAAACGACCATCTGCAATGCATTAAAATCCTCGTCGAAAAAAGCATAAAATACAAACGTCCCTTGTCTCTCCCGTTCGTCCCTATACTACGAGCACTAAAAGAAATGCAGACTTGACCAAAAATATTCAAGTATTATCCGAAACATTTACGAAATCGCATCAACAACAATTAACATACATAAAACAACTAAAAGAATAGGAATAAAAGGAGGAGTCAAGCAGGGAAATACTGTGTCTCCAAAATTGTTCACTGCAGTCTTAGAACATGCATTTAAAATATTGGGAAAGCAAGGGAATAATGATCGAAGGGGAAAGATTGAACCATCTGAGGTTTGCAGATGACATAGTTATAATATCAGACAACTTGCAAGAGTTGTTAGAAATTACAAAAAGCAACTGATAAACTACAATAAAACGAAACTGATAACCAACCTAGTACCCATTAATTTGAATTATTTAATTATTATTTATTATTTTCTCTGTATATTTTACAGATCAACCTATAAACTACACTTTATATATCCATTCTATTTAAATTGAACGTTACGAAGTATCTAACGGCCGGTTATATTAACTTTAGAGATAAAACAGCATGCTACCGAAAACAGACGGTCGAGAAAGTTAATGAACGCTTTGCAGTAGTCAAAAAATAGGTGCTATGAGTGCTTTAAATTACAGTGAATTATTAACTTGTGATTTAAAGATAGTAGTTGTATTTTATGCTTCTTAATTATTTGTTACAAATTTTGTCCAGACATATAAGACGTTACGGTTAAACATAAAATGCAGTTTTGTAATAAATGTCTACGAAGAGACATTATACAAGAAATTTCGTTATCTTTTTGTATGTTTAAATATTAAATAGGACTGCTAGTGAATAACTATAACCTCTAGTGGCAACAAACAACAGAAGTTAGAGTAGAATCAGCAACATCGGAGGCGATTCTCATCAAGAAAGAAGTGCTGCAGGGATGTATTTTGTCACGATTGCTATTTAATATTTACTCTCAAGCAATTTTCTAACAGGCCTTAGAAGTACTATAAGGTATCAACATTAAAGGGCAAAGTTATAAATAACATTCGATATGTTGATGATATTGTGGTGTTAGCTGACAGCAGAAAAAACCTGCAAAAGCTTTGGGTTACGTATAAATACTACAAAAACCAAAGTAGTGGTTTTCTCCAAGACAGTTATTTCAGCTCATCTCACTATTAAAAGCACCCCTGTAGAATACGTTCACACATACAAATACCTAGGAGTCACAGTAACTCATCAGTGTGCCCTAAAAAAGAATTTAACTCGAGAATTGAGCAAACAAGAAAGGCATATATCAATATGAAGAAGTTCTTTACGAGATCAGACCTAAGTTTCTATGGTTGCGAGGTCTGGACGCTATACCCAGCGATAGAAGAGAAACTAGGATCCTTAAAAATGTATTTATACCACAGCATATTGCGAATATCTTAGACCTAAAGAATAACAAACGAGAAAGTTCTCACACGTATACAGAAGCAAAAAGAACTCATGATTTCAATCAAGGAGAAAAAAACATGTTATATTGGTCACTTAACGAGAGGTAAAAAGTATCAACTTCTGCGATTGATCATTGAAGGTAAGATCCAAGGTAAAAGATCCGTTGAAAGACGTCAAAATTCTTGTCTTAAGAACATTAGAAGATGGTTCAACTGCAGTTCGATAGATGTGTTTCAGTTGCCAGAACCATGTTGGTCATTTTAATCGCCAACCTTCGAAAGTAGACAGTGTCATAAGAAGAAGTAATTAATACAGTTTTAATACAAATACGAATATATAAATTATTTTTTGGGTATTCATTCGGAAAATTATTATTTTGTGATCAAGAAGAGGTATTGTTAAATATTTCGTAAAGTTCTTGCGAATTGCCACAAATTATTCCTTTTACGAGGTTTTTTTTTTTTAGTTTTTCCGCCCCTTTCAGCTCGATGCTCTGTCACGTAGAGAGAATACAATATGGAGAAGGGTAGCTATCGGACACATCTTCCTCACTCATTCTTATTTGTTGAAAGGTGATCCGCCACCCAGATGTCCAAACTGCGACAATACTCTAACTATTAACCATATTTTAACTTCAAATGAATATTTAGACATTAAGACAAGGTTAGATCTATTAAAACCTCTCGATCAAATATTGATTCCAAATGTTACAAATATCTCCAGTTTGATCAAATCCCACTTATGGCGCCAAATGATCCTCGATATCGACGCGCCAAACTAAAATAATCAAACAATCAATTTTACGAGGGTGAATTGAAAGGTCTTGGGAGAAACAAGGTAAGTACAATTTTTTGCAAAAACAAAAATTTATTTCCCAACATAATCTGCATTGAGTTCAATACGTATGGTCGAGCGAGATTCAGATTTTATTAATCCTATAAAAAAAAAATTGTTTCGAACAATTCATAATACACGTTTACAGCACAGATAATCTCTTCATTCGACGAAAATTTCTTCCTCACAAGCCAGGAGGTTAGGAGACAAAAAAAAATTTTTAGGGCCAAATCTGGCAGATTAGATGAGTGGGTAACTATTTCAAAGCTACTTTTGCATTGCAACGACCGATGTGTGAGCAGGTGCATTGTCCTGGTGCTCACTTCTGCGTCAATTGACTATGCAAATGGTCTAATAATGTTACATAATAAGATCCAGTCACAATTCTTTTTTTACAATTTTACCCTTTTCCAAATAGTCCTTCAAGATGATACCCTGTGAGTCCCAAAAAAGAATTGCCGTCACTTTTCCCGCCGATAAAGCAACAACCCACAATTTTGACTACCGTTTTGCCTCCGGGGTGTATTGGTAGATTCATATTTCGTCTACAGTCACAAAACGACGCCAGAAGTCCTTCGGATTAAGCGGCAGTTTTTCCAAACACGATTTTGAAAAGCCCTTCCTCGTCCATTTTTGGTCTGGAGTCAACAAACGCACACCCTTCACGCACTCATCCTTTTCATTTTTAGAACTTCAGGCAGTACCCATTCATATGATATGCCTACCATTTCAGCAATCTCACGAAGCTTACTGCGACGATACGATGAATTTAGTCTACTATTACTTCAGAAGAAACGTAAATCGGGAGTTCTGATCGAGCAGCATCTTTGGTGCTGGTACAGCGACGCCAACGTTTAAGTTCATTTGCCAACAATAAATAGTTTTGAGTGCTGGTGTGGAGTCCCCATAAACTTCCTTCAGTTCAGTTTCTGTGACCTCGCAAAAGTTTTTAATTGTATGAATCATGGGATATTGCTGAGTAAGCTTGAAATCTACGGATTCAGAGGTGTGGCATTGGCCTGGTTGGTATCTTAGTTATCATCGCGCTGTCAATCTTTTTTAACGGTGATGAGTCCGGGAATTGGGTGTCACTTGTGGAGTTCCACAAGGCTCTGTTTTGGGTCCTCTGTTATTTCTACTTTATATTAATGACCTTTCAAAACTTAATGTTAGAGGGATATTTACGATGTTCGCCGATGACACAACCGTGATGTGGCTCAATAGAGACGTGGTACAGTTGGAATGTGACATCAGTGGGGATATAGTGAAAATCGTAGATTGGTATCATTCAAATTATTTAACCCTAAATATTTCTAAAACTAACATTGTTTCGTTCAAATATCAATTGAACGATATGTTACTTGATTCGCAAATTATTGAAAGCTTGACTTATAACAAATTTTTGGGTTTGTTTATAGACACTAAATTGAGATTCTCTACACACATTTTGCAGCTTTGTAAAAGGATTGCCAAGGGATGTGTTGCCTTGAGAGTAGTGTCTCGGGAATTGGATGTTTCTATCGCGAGAAATGTACACTTTGCTCTGATTGAATCGCACCTCCGTTATGGGGTATGTTTCTGGGGTTCCTGCTCTAACCAATTACTGAATAAGGTCTTTATGCTACAAAAGCGAGCACTGCATTATATGTCCCAATTAAGTTCTCGGAAATCCTGCAGGAATGTGTTTATTACTAAGAGAATTCTGACGTTGCCTTGTATATTTATTATTACCCGCCTTGTACATAATAAGTTTGAGGGAGAGATAGGGGCTTTTTGTGCATCCATGACGCGTTCATCTTATGTGGCCTCACTACCCATTCCCTCTTCAGCTTTAATAAGAGACTCTATAATATATATGAGTAAGAAAATATTCAACCACTTGCCTTTGAACGTCAGGAGAATTTTAAATAATAACCGATTTAAGAGGGCAGTTCGGAAGCTCTTGATTGAGAAGGCCTACTATTCAGTTATGGAGTTTTTTGATAACACTCTTTGATTGCTAAGTATATGTATGGCGTATAGGTGTATATGTCTCTTTCTGAATTATGTTATTGGCATCTTCTTGTTTCTGCACTGTTTTCGTACTGACTAATATTTTGATTAATGTAGTGATATTGTATCGTTTCTGCTATTTAAGTTGAACTCATATGACTCATATTTTATTTTTATTTTTATATTAAATTTTTTTTATTTTTGTATTGATGGAAATAACTAACTCATACTCCATGTTATTAGGTTAGATTAGATAGCTTTGTAGACAAAGGAACAATCTTTTTTACAATAAAACTTTATTTGATTTGATTTAATATCTGGACTGCAGTCCACTTTGCTGCTGCCGGCAAGCCACTGCGGCTTGCATCTGTCTGAAACTTTGAACACAACCGTTACGAGAACCACGCTTACCAGCATCATACCGCTTAACTAAATTTCTCGCTATTTCTTAGAACTTTACCAGACTTATCAATTCACCCTGGTATTATATAATATTTATTATACTTATACAAATGCACACAAACATGCTTTCCAAGCTATGTCTGAACAATGATGCTCGTCCTGAAAAATACCCCGGTCCGAACTTGACATACAACCGGGTGTTTTTTTTAAGCTATTAACTCAACCGTCAAAATAACGTCATAAAAATGTTACTTGGTTGTCAAATTATTGTCGCTGTTCGAGCACGGCATATTCTAAGTACTTTGACGAAATCTTGTACAAGTTCGTTGGGTTTTACAATTTTTACGATTTTTTCTCTAAAATATAAGTAAAAGCAATTTGGAACATCTCGCTGTGATAAAGTTTCTGACTAGGAAGGCAAATAGCGCAAAAGTTATTCATAAAAATAAATCTCATGTGCACGCGTCAAGGAATTTTTACTGTTCGAGATTAAAGTGTAATGCTCGGTTTCTACCTGTTGGAGTAGGTGACCCGTATCTCTGTTCACGTTACTGAGATAGTTACAAGTTTTGATTCATTCGGTAGTGTATAAAAATAAATATTAAAGCAAGCATTTTGATGACGTGCCCTGAGGCAACTAATTTTTAGCTACAAGCATTTTTGTACTTTCTCTTTTTAGTGTTCTATCCTGAACACTTACGGGATCACTTCGGTGTCTGTCTGCCCGTCTGTCCACCTGCCTGTCATACTCGATTTTCTCCGATGTTATTTGAAATAGAATGTTGAAATTTGGCACAAATATAGGAATTGATGGCCTAATCAGAGCCGTGTAATTTTGAAAGTTAAAATTGGGGGGGGAAATCGGATGAGAAAAAAAAATATTTTTTACTAGGTCATCGAGTGGGATGTCAAATGAAAGCTTGTGAAAACACGAGTTCAAAAATATATATGATACGCACACATTTTTTTGTATTATGTTTAAAAAATGGCTAAAACTCCCCTGTCCACCCACCGCATCTCGAAAAGTACTGACCAAAAAATTTTGAAAAAACCCTAGAATAGCCTTCATAAAATATAGTTGAAAAAAATTATCACGAGTGCATTACGTTTAATAACTTGTCTGGTATAAAAAGAAATACTGAAAAAATACTGAGAACGACAAAATGGTGGACGTGGATTTTTTTCCGTACATTATCTCGCGTCTTTCCTTTAGAGACAAAATAATTTTATTTTATTTATTATGTATATTTAGGTAGTAAATATTTGTTTTGCACTTTTATTACTACATTCTAGATTGAACTAGATTGATTTATTAGCTATTAAGTCGGTAAGGTGCTATAATTATTATATAGTACATCATTGATGAAAATACATATTGGATCTTAAGATATATATATATATATATATATATATATATATATATATATATATATATATATATATATATAATATATATATATATATGTCAAGGGCCTAATTAACTTAGCGTAGGTAAGGATTTTATTTTATTTTAAAAGCAATCACGGTACGGAACACTAATTGCGCAAGTCCAACTTTCACATGACAGGTTTTTTTTATATATATTTTTCGAGTTCCCTAATACTAGTAGAAATTGATCTTTCAAAACAGGGCATTTTATAAACACCTTCATTTTGTGTGAGCTAAGCGTAACAAAAAATTTGAATTTTTTCTTTCAAAAGAGCAGGCAGGTTTCCGCACAGGATATGGAACAAACGACCATCTGCTTACAGTTAAAATCTTCATTGAAAAATGTATAAAATATAATGAGCCTCTGATGCTCTATTCGTGGACTTCGAAAAGGCATTTGATTCTGTAAACCAGCAGAGACTCTTCGAAGAGCTTGCTAAATGACGTATTGATCATCGATGACAGGTTTTTTTTTATATATATTTTTCAAGTTCCCTAATGCTAGTAGAAATTGATCTTTCAAAACAGGACATTTTATAAACACCTTCATTTTGTGTGAGCTAAGCCTAACAAATAAATTTGAATTTTTTCTTTCAAAAGAGCAGGCAGGTTTCCGCACAGGATATGGAACAAACGACCATCTGCTTATAGTTAAAATCTTCATTGAAAAATGTATAAAATATAATGAGCCTCTGATGCTCTATTCGTGGACTTCGAAAAGGCATTTGATTCTGTAAACCAGCAGAGACTCTTCGAAGAGCTTGCTAAATGACGTATTGATCATCGATGACAGGTTTTTTTATATATATTTTTTTCAAGTTCCCTAATACTAGTAGAAATTGATCTTTCAAAACAGGGCATTTTATAAACACCTTCATTTTGTGTGAGCTAAGCCTAATAAATAAATTTGAATTTTTTCTTTCAAAAGAGCAGGCAGGTTTCCGCACGGGATATGGAACAAACGACCATCTGCTTACAGTTAAAATCTTCATTGAAAAATATATAAAATATAATGAGCCTCTGATGCTCTATTCGTGGACTTCGAAAAGGCATTTGATTCTGTAAACCAGCAGAGACTCTTCGAAGAGCTTGTTAAATGACGTATTGATCAACGATACTCCAGTGTAATTAAATACATATATGAAAATAACACCGCAAATGTCAAAACACAAAGTAATCAATCCACCAGCAAATTTCAAATCAAAAAAAGAGTGCGCCAAGGTAATACGCAATATGCTCTCTCCCAAACTTTTCGTAACACTTCTAGAAAGTATGCTACAATCAATAAACTGGGAAAATATGGGGCTTAACACTAGCGGTGAAAAGTTAAATTACCTTTTTTTGCCGCCCACATTGGTTGTAACAGACAGTATGCAAGAAGCACAAACTAGGCTCATTTTATGACAAATCTTGTATTAAAAGACACTATAAAACCGAATAACGTTTCTTAAAGAACAATCTCGCCATTAACATAGTGAGCAGCTATAAAAGCTAACAATATCACTATAGGCACAGTGAATAGCTATAAAAGCTAAAATTCACCCTAAACACAGTGAATAGCTATAAAAGCTAAAATTCACCCTAAACACAGTGAATAGCTATAAAAGCTAAAATTCACCAAACTGAATGATCCTGCTTCAAAAAGCAATGTTCACTAAGAACAGAATGATTAGTCTGCGCACAACTAACATTCTAGGAAACATTCCCAATATAACTGTATGAGACAGCAAGTCTCGAAATAGGACCTCCCTAAAGTCATAACCCTATATATAGGAGTCCATAAGCAAAACGACTCAAAATCACACATTTTGAGCACATGCCCTCAGGCAACCAACATACACTGAAATATATACAGAAATATATACAGAAATATATACAGGAGTTCAAATCCCAAATTCTTGGTTATGATAACTCCATACTGAGCTTGGTGAAAGCTCTTAGCAAAAGCTAATCAAATCTTTGGCACATCGCACCAAAGTGACAAATCTGCCTAGAAACATGAGCCAGAAAAAACGCCCTCCGTCATTCTTCAGGGTGGCTACACAGAGATATAAAATATAACCAGCATTGCGCTTCCCCAAGTTGCATGAAGAACCCTCGTGTACTGGTCTCGCCCTAGAACAACAACGAAAAACATTCAATCCATCCCACATAACAGGAGACAAACACCTCACTACGATATACTGAAAGGTGGAGACAATAGAATACGGAAATGGTGACCCTGGAGTCCACCAACAAAAGGGAGTAGATTATAGTATCCACTAAACTAAAACGGTGTCTACCACACCACCATAAGTCAAAAAAATTAATCAATAGGGTGTTCCGAAACACACTACTGCCAACAGCCTGTCACCACTAATAGGCTAATTGGAGCAAGTACACCGCTATAAATACCTAGGACATGAAGTCGGCATAGGACGAGACAACCAAATACATGAAATTCAGCGGAGAATAGGTTTCTCCTGGACAGCATAGGGCAAACTGGGCTATACATTTAAATCTAATCTTCCGATGTCTTTAAAAAGAAAAGTCTTTGACAGACATGTACTACCCGTTCTTACGTACGGAGCCGATACTCTCACATTGACGAAGAAAAATATCAACAAAATATGTGTCACGCAAAGAAAAATGGAGAGGTCAATGTTAGTCGTTACTCTTAGAGATTACATCCCAAATAACATTATCAGGAAAGGCATGGGGTACAAAGACGCAGTCAAATTCATTCTACATCTTAAATAGTACTGAGCTGGACATGTTGCTATGTTTAAGGATGGGCGATGGACAAAAAAAATTATAGTGTGGCGACCAAGATTCGAAGCCTATCAAACTAGAGGTAGACCACCAAGTCGGTGGACTGATGATCTGAAGAGAGTGGCTGGAACTTGGGAACAAGTGGCCCAGAACAGAAAAAGGTGGCTACACTTGAAGAAAACAGTGGACGGTATAAGCTGATGATGATGATGAATCCGAAAAACAACATCAAACCAAAGCCGTATTTGTGCGAATATTAAAAGTCATTCTAATTAACTAATAACTAATTATTAAGGTATTTACTTCATAATGTTAAATTTATTCGACTTTCCCGAGAAGCCTGCCTATGCATACGTAATACTAAAAGAAATTACCAGGGTGGACTAATAAGTCTGGTAAAAATTTGTTGTTGCGAGCATGATTCTTGTTGGCAGCTATCGTAAGTGATCGGTGTTACACGTTTCGTAGAAAAACGGATAAAGTCGAGTATCGTGCAGTGATAAAACATTTTTATTTAAAAAAGTGGACTGCGGCCTAGATAGTAACTGAACTGAAAGGAAGTTATTGGATCAATGTATACTGCACGTTCAGGATGCCCGATTGACGTTTCTTCTGAAGAAATAGTCGATAAAATTCATGGTATCGTGGTAGAAGATAGTCACATTAAGCTTCGTGAGATGGTAGGCATCTCACGCGAGGAACTTTTATGTTTTTACAAACGACCACTAGATCGGTTGTTGTTTTAAAAAAACATCGATGCTGTGCGCAACATGATCGGAGAATCGGCATGTGCTAAGACAGAGGCTTCCTTAAGCATATCGAAGACTGCAGTACATTCGATTTTGCATGAACATTTAGCTATGAAAAAGATCTGTTCCCGATGGATTTCACATAATTTGACCGAAACTCAAAAACAGGCTTGTGTCAATTGGTGTAAGGAAATGTTCAAAAAAATTCGATGTTCGGAAATGCTAGACTTTTCTGTTCTACTGTATTTTAAATGTGCTAAACGTTCTTTAAATCATGTTTTAATTGACCTTTTTGTTTACCCAACATACTTTTCGTCGTAATCATTATAACTAATTTCATAAATTCCACTTTTCTCACAATTAGGAATTTTATCTTTGGAATTTGCTAAGATATTTCTGAGATTGTCTGATGACTTATAGACTAAGGTGAGGCCTATCTTATTACATACCTTATTGAGTCCCCTGCTATATTTCGGATTATATGGTATGGAGACATACTTGGTCTTATTTTCTGCGCGTATAAAAAAGGTGGAATTCTAAATATTTAATCTGAACTTATATCTATTTATTAACTTGTTTACTAAGTCATCGTCATAACCATTAACTCTAGTTATATTTCTAATACGATTCCTTTGATTATTGAAGTTTACTCTATTCAGAGGAAAAATGACCAAACGATGAACTAAAAAATGTAATGCGGCTAATTTGTGTTGTTTGCAATGAAATAAATCATTATATCTATCTGTTACTGTGTATTTTCTATAGATATCAAATTCTAACCTATTATTACTTTTAATAATTAAAATATCTAGAAAAGGCAGTTGTCTTTTGTTCTCAATTTCGTAAGTGAATTTAATGGAATCATATCGGTAATTTAATTTGGAAACAAAATCATCTATTTTTGCTTTCTTTGTATCAAAAATCGCGAAAAGGGAGAAATATCTTAAGAAATCCCAAAGATAAGATGCCTAATTGTGAGAAAAGTGGAATTTATGAAATTAGTTGTAATGTATGTGTAAGTGTGTTGGGCAAACAAAAAGGTCAATTAAAACACAATTTAAAGAACATACATACAGTAGAACAGAAAAGTCTAACATAGCCGAACATGCCCTTGAAGCTGATCATACTGTAACATTAGATAATCTAAGATTAATTAAAAATGTATCTGATAGGAGATTGTTGAACGCATACGAAAGTATGGAAATTATAAAATGGAAAAGTAGTTTAAATAAAGACAGAGGGCATATTCGTTATAGTCTCCTCTACTGGTTACTTGACCGAAACTGACGGCCTTGCCTACGCCATTAGTTCCGCCTGAGTAATTCATGTGTTAGGTTAAGTATAAATAGGGTAGATTTGTAGTTCAGCTTTAGTCAATCATCGCTCCTGATGAAGCTAACATGGTTAGCGAAACGCGCGTCGAGTGCAAAAATAACGTGTTTGGTGTAGTGGTGATATATACTGAGTAGTATCATTGTGCCAAAGATTCCACATTCCCAACATAACCGAATTAATTGTCTGTATTCACCTGATTTATCGCCTAACGACTTCTTTTTGTTCCCGAATGTCAAAAAAAGATGCGTTAACACCAATTTTTATCACCTCAAGAAGCCGTTAAATCCTTCCAACCATGTTTTTAAGATACCAACTTTAGAGTGGAAAAAATGTTTCGAGAACTGATTTGAAGGCATGCAGAAGTGTATAAATCTTAAAGGCAAGTATTTTGCAAATCAATAAAACTATATGCACCAAAAATTTTTTTTCTTTCATTTTTTTTGTAAAAATTTAAAAGGTAAACTCCGTATGAACAGGTATATAATATTCGGTAAGAAGCAGTTCTAAAAATGAAAAAATTGAGAGCGCAGTGGGTGTCGCGTTTGGTGACTCCAGACCAAAAATGTTCGAGGAAAAAAGTGGATTGACGAAGGAGGCAAAGTGCACCGAAAAAAGTTTTGATTGCCAGAAAAAGTGATGGCAAATGTTTTTTGGCATTCACAGAGTATCATCATGATTTACTATTTGGAAATGGGTAAAACTGTGACTGGCTCTTATTACGCAATGTTATTGGACCAGAATTAGCGCGTAAAAAATTGCTGCTTACACATCAGCCGTTGCAATGGCGAGAGTGCACTAGCTGAGCCCCGAAGTAGTTCCCCACCTACCTCATTACCCAGGGACTATTTTTCTGTTTACTAACCTCAACAATTAGCTTGGAAGGAGTAATTTTCGTCGAATAAAGGGGTTATCTGTACTGTAAGTGGGTATTATGCACAGTTCGAAATATTTCTTTTTCTAAGGGAGTAATAAAGTGAAATCTCGCTGGACCAAATATATTGAACTCAACAAAGATTATGTAGAGTAATAAACTTTTATTTTTGCAAAAAGAATGTTATTTACCTTGTTTATTAAGACTTTTCAATTCACCCTCGTAGCTACTCGAAATCAAGTATAAAATCAATAAGATCTAACTGCAGTAATGCAATAAATTTAGCTGTCACACGGTCCATCTATCTTGTTACCTTATTTAGTTTCAACTTAATTATAATTCTATGCAAATTGGACTGAAATAACCTTCTAAAAGGCGTCCTCGTCTTGCCGTTACAAGAAGTTGATGACCATTGTTGCTTAAAATTACTATAATACATTTTAATTTTCAACATTGTGTAATTAGTAATTGAGATTTAGTGTTTTAGATGTAGTTCTAGATATTTAAATTGGACTAAAATTATTTCTTAAAATTCGTTATCGTTCGACTGTTCTAAAATGTTAACGAAAATTTTTGTTAAAATAATACGAGTAGTATTGGAAAATCTGCAGCAATTTTAAAGTAATTTTTTTTATGGGTACGACATACGTGCTGCGAGGAAATTGCTAAAGCAATACTGGAGTGAAGCGTGCGCGGAAAAGGCGAATGGTTTTAAATCGCTGAGTAGTTCAAATGTGATATACAGTCGGTCAAGTATGAATGTGTCGCCCATAACTTGTAGTCGGTAGGTCGGAAATTATTTTTTTTGAGGTTATTGTTAGCTCTCCTGCAAGCAATGATTTACAATTCAAAGCTGTGTTCCTATGTAATCACCCAAAAGGCCTACAGCGGCTTCTAAGTACGAGGCTGGTTTGAAAAGTCCGTGCAAAAATAAAAACTACTTATGTGTTTGGGGTAAACCTTTTTTGTTTTTCGACATAGTCTCCTTTTAGGCTTATACACTTCGTCCAACGATGTTCTAGTTTGTTGATCCCTTCCGAATAATAGGATTTGTCCAAGTCTGCAAAATATCCATTAGTGTCTGCAATCACCTCCTCGTTTGATAAAATCTTTGTCCCGCCAGCCATTTTTTCAAATTGGGGAACAAATAGTAGTCCGAGGGAGCCAAGTCTGGAGAATAAGGGGGATGTGAAACGAGTTGGAATCCTATTTCCATTAATTTTGCGACCACAACTGCTGAGGTGTGTGCTGGTGCGTTGTCGTGATGGAAAAGGACTTTCTTGTGGGCCAATCGCGGACAATCTAAACAATGGTAACCCATTGTTTAGATTGTTGTTTGGTCTCAGGAGTATAGTAATGTATCCATGTTTCATCCACAGTGACGAAACGACGCTTAAAGTCCTCCGGATTCTTCTGGAACAGCTGCAAACCATCCTTGCAACACTTCACACGATTCCGTTTTTGGTCAAGCGTGAGCAATCGCGGCACCCATCTTGCGGATAGCTTTCTCATGTCCAAATGTTTATGCAAAATATTATGTACCCGTTCAGTCGAGATGCCCACAGCACTAGCAATCTCACGCACCTTAACTCTTCTGTCATCCATCACCATATCATGAATTTGATCAATGATTTCTGGAGTCGTAACCTCCACAGGCCGTCCAGAACGTTCAGCGTCACTTGTGCCCATATGGCCAGTCCGAAAATTTTGAAACCACTTATAAACTGTTCTAATCGAAGGTGCAGAGTCACCATAATATTTATCAAGCTTCTCTTTAGCCTCCTGAGGCGTTTTGCCTTTCATAAAGTAAATGTTTAATCACCACACGAAATTCTTTTTCGTCCATTTCTTGAAAATCACTCGACTTCCTTGATTCACACGAATGCCAAACACAAAGAAATAGACCAATATGGCTAAAACTTGGTGTGCGTTCATTCAAGAGATGCTACTAACTAAACATGACCTCGATACGCCATCTCTCGGACTTTGCACGGACTTTTCAAACCAGCCTCGTATATGGGCAAGTCGAGGGTATTCGTTAGCAAGTGGGTGAAACGATACCCCTCAGTTAAAAAATGTTGATAATCTACTAGAACGTGGTTTGAAAGGAAAAGTGTCGGATAAAGACGAAAAATGATTATTAACTAGTTTTCCCGAAATCCTCAATTAACTTTACAGCAAGAGGCCCAAAAACTAAAGCAGAAAGGTTTTGGTATATCATATCAAACGATTTGCACTCATCTAGGGGTTAACAATTTGAAGTGGCGTAGTATAATCAAGAAACCATTGCTGAGCGAAAAACAGAGAAACGACTCGCGTGGATAGAGGAAAACATAGATGGAGACTGCAACAACGTAATTTTTTCCTGTGAAGTTTTATTTTGGAGTTATGTCATCACCCCACGAGCCTGGTCAATTTCCACTAACCGATTGGTTCGGTGCACCGTGAACCACCCTGTAAAGATACATATTTGGAAATGTCTTTTGGAAAAAGATTTTGGGAGAAGGCATTAGCACCGACTGCCAAACGATTGTTGGTCGATAAAAATGAGGAGTGGATTCTTCAAGAGGATACCGAACTCAAAAATCTGAGTAAAACGTGTAACCAGTGGAAAGAGTAAACCAGTATCGTCACACTAGGTTGGGTGAACGTAGTAAAAAGGTGTACATAGTAAAGCAGTTGTCACGGCAGATTCGGACAATTTAGAAATCTTAGACCCAAGAATACGCCGAAAATCTAGCCGTAAGTATGCTCCGAAGATGCCAAGCAATCATCGACGCTGATGGGGACTGGACCAAACACTAAATCATTAGCATTTTAATTTTTTTTTTTTATAGGTCTAGCACACATGCTGCAGAGAAGTCCCTAAAGCGCTACAGGAGCGACACGTGTGTGAAGAAAGCGATTCACGTTGTTCTTCAATCGCTGTAAATTGTACTCGGTGGGAAACACAGTCCTGGGTAAATTGTTCCAAAAGGATGATGTTCTCCATATAAAAGACTGTTTGAAAAGCGTTGTACGAGGAGTAACAAGCTGAACCTCATACGGATGTGAAGTATTAGCGCGACATGTACTTCTAACATGCACCGCTCTGGGAGGAATTAAGCAGGCCACACCCTTCGAACAGTTTCCATGAAAATACTTGTAGAAGAGGCTCAAATCGCCAACCGTTCTTCGATGTTCCAGCGAATCAAGGTCACCGGTCAGTTCCGGGTCTCCAATCAGACGAACAGCTCTTCTCTGAACAGAATCCAACAAATGCAGTGTATGTTTGGGAGCGGAGCCCCAAACATGGGAGCAGTATTCCATAGTTGGTCGAATTTGAGCTTTGTAAAGAATTAACAGTTGCTGTGGAGTGTAAAGCTTTCTGATTAGAAATAATATTCCCAACTTTTGAGAAGTGCTATGCCTGCAACATGTTCATGCCAGGACATATTTGCTCACAAATTAACGCCCAACAAATTGAGTGAGATGTTAGAGGAATGGAGTGCCCCGACATAATTATGTCCGCTTCAGCAACGTTAACTTTTTTAGAAAAAACTGCCGCCTGGGTTTTTGTAGCGTTAAATTCCACTTGGTTACTATCACCTCAAGATAGAATTTCTTCCAGATCTTTGTTAAGTGAGTGACTTCCTGCTATCTGCGGATATTCGTCTGAGTAGCCGATGTACGAGCGTTCAAAGTGAATGAAGAAATAAACGTACTGTCATCTGCAAGGCTGTAGATTGGATTCTCGGTCTTTTCCAGTAGATCGTTAATGTAAATGAGAAAGAGAGTAGGAGGTAGTATGGAGCTTTGGGGTACACCAGCGTTGATAGTGAAGGTGTTAGAAAGAAATCCGTCGACTGCCACTCGTAAAGAACGCTCTCTGATGAAACATGAGAGCCACAAACAGAACTTTTCAAACATACCATAAGAGCGTAGCTTAGCCAACAGCCCATCGTGCCAAACACGGTCGAATGCCTTGGATATATCAAGAGCAACCGCTCGAAATTCTCCAAAGTGTTCAATTGCGTTGTTCCAAACATGTGTTACATAAGTCAGAAGGTCTCCCGTTGATCTATTTTTACCAAAGCCATATTGGTGATCGCTAATATTGTTGAATCCTTCAAGATAGTTTAGAAGATGCTGATTGATAGCCTTTTCCATAACTTTCGATATTATTGAAAGCAGTGCGATTGGTCGGTAGTTAGGTATCGGCTGAACTGTGGCACATTTCCAGCGGGAAGGAAATATTTCCTTTTTATTTTAATGGCAATCCTTTACTGTCGAATGATGTAAAAAACTTTTAAATAAATAGATTTTTTAATGAACAATGCGCGACACATTTTTATCTGACCGATTGTATTAGCGCGACGTATACTCCCAGCATACATCGTTATGAAAAAAGCAGGCTACATCCATCGAACACTTCTCATGAAATAATAGAATTCCTTAAAATATCGATCAGCCAATCGTTCTTCGATGTATTAAGGAATCAAGATTTTAGGTGAGTTCCGGATATTCAATCAACTCTCTTCTGAATAGAGTTGAACAAATGCATCATGTATTTGGGAGCAAATCATTCCATGATTAGTCGAATTTAAGCTTTGTAAAGGATTGTTGAAATATGATCAGTTCTGCAATAGCGAATGCAAGAATAGATTCCAGATATATAAAAATAACAGAGAACATCCATAAAGAAGCATCTATACATATTAAAATTGACGAAACAACTGTTACTAACAACATACCATTAAAAAGTGGAGTGCGAGGAGACACTTTATCACCTTAATTATTTACTATGACCCTTAAAAAACGCCTTTAAGGAGTTAAATTGGGATGAGAAGGGCATCAACATCGACGCCACTAAACTGAGTCAGTCAGGTTTACGGACGACATAGTAGTGATAGCTAATCACACTATTGAACTACAGGAAATGTTATACCAGCTAAATGTGGTCTCGGCAAGGGTATGTCTTAAAATGAATTTAAAAAAAAATTTATGAGCCCTGAACATACCAACAAACTGATAGGAAATAACTCCACGCGTCGACGAGTATATCTACTTAAATCATACTATTAAGATCGGAAAGGAAAACCAGCATGCAGAAATTACCAGGCTAATAAGGCTAAGGGTTTGTGGGAAACTCGGACATATCTTGAAAAGTACTACAATATCCATAAACCTAAAAACTAAAGTCTACAATTCCTCTGTTCTACCGGTCAGCACATATGGACTGGAAACGATGTGTCTCACTAAAGCACTTCACAGAGAGCTATGGAGGGAAGCATGCTTCATATCTTTCTTAGGAATAGAATTCATAAAGAGTAGATAAGGAGACGAACCAAAGTCACTGACATAGCTCTCGACACGACATAGATGAAATGGCGATGGGCCGGTCAGGTGGCTAGATCATCCAGAGACAGATGGATGTATAAGATCATGGAATAGAGACCCAGAGAAACAGGAAGAAACCGTTTGACGTCCACAGAAACGATAGGTCAATGATATAAGAGTAGTAGCGGGTAAGCAGTGGTTAAAGGTGATAAAAGACAGGGAAGCATGCTCAAGATTAAAAGAGACCTATGTCCAGGAGACTTAGGTTGAGAAGAAGAAAAAGATGAAAAGCTTTCTAGTGCGAAATAATTATCCTAGCTTTTGAGACGATTTCTTGGCTACGTATGCCAGTACATGTTTGCTCCCAAGTTAACGCCCAACAAGTTGAGTGACGATGCTAGAAGAATGGAATGTCCCAACATAATTATGTCGAATTCCGCAATTTAACTTTTTTTACAAAAAAACTGCTGTCTGTATTTTGTAGCATTAAATTCTACTTGGCTTCAGTCGGTCTAAAATAAAAATTTCTATCAAATTTTTGTTAAGTTGTTTTGTTGCTGTCTGCGGACATTTGCATGTATATCTGAGGTTCAAGTGTGCAAGGCGGAGAAAATAACAAGCGTACTCTCACCGATAAAGCTATAGATTAGAATTTTGATCACTTCCAGCAGATCAGTAATATGAAGAAGAAGAGAAATAAGAAAAAGAATAGAGTTTTGTGGCACACGAGTATAAGTAAAGATATCAGAGAAAAATTTACAGTCAACAATCCGTCATGCCGAACACAGTCGAGTGCCTTGGATATATCAAGTACAATAACTCGAGATTATCCGAAATGTTCAATCGCATTTTTCCAAAAATGTGATATAAGTTAGAAGACCTCGGGACGAAGACTCGTCAGCTTTTGGAGAACTGTCTCTCTGGAACTAGACGTCACATGTGCGTGCCTCAAGGATCCATACTCGTTCGTTTTTTTTTACTCTATATACTTCACAATTGATTAACGGTCTCGGGCAGGCTAGTGTGCGTTTATACGCAGATAATACTCAATTATACTTGTCACCTAAGCAGATTGCCGAGGCAAATAATATACTAATGAGTGACATTGGACAATTACAACAAAGCTCAATTGATCACTGTCTGGAAATGAACCCTAAAAAGTGTCAAGTTCTTCTTTTCGAGGATGCACATATTTGAGACCAATATCGAGATTTACATCTAATTAGCCTAAACAATGAAATTTTAGATTAATCAACTGTTGCTAAAAATCTCGGATTATGGCCTGACATTGACTTGAGGTTATCCGAAGACATTAATAATTGTGTGAAAAATATAATGATCATTATTAAAATTAAATCTTCCAGGTATTTTATGAGATGCTGATTAACAGGCTGTTTCATGACCTTCGAGATTATTGGAAACAATCTTTATGTTTTTTTTTTTGGGTTCCGGTGGCTTCTAGTACATTTCCAGAAAACAAGAAATTTCTTTTTTCTGCAGGATGTACTGAAAAGTCTACAAAAAACTAGTATTAGTTCGCTATCGTATCACAAGCTTTTTTGAAGTCCAATTCAATTAAAACTCTGAGTCTGAAGACAACATCGGGCATCAGTGAGGTCTAAAATAAAAAGATTTGGACTCCCAGGACTATTACATCGTATATACACGCAACTATTTAAAATTGAAGATAGGGGTTACATACACCTCGAATTTTCAAAAATTCATTTTTTTTACGGATTTTTATTCTCTATTATTCTAAGAATTATTCAAAAAAAAAATTAAGAAAATTCCATTCCATTACAAATTTATAGCTTTGACTGTGACCTGGCGTCGGATTGGGATTACTATCTGTTTTCAGACACTCTGCAATATTACTCAGTCAATTTTTAATATTTTCTAACTTTTTTTTTAAAACCTTAATAATTACTTTTTTTACAAAATGTCGAAAAGTTTTTCAAATTTTTCTAATAGAAATTTTTTTATAAATAATTAAACATAAATTTTTTGGTCGAAAATTGCATACTAAAGTTTGAAACACCGTAAATTTTTATTTTTGAAAAAAAACTCTTCGACAATTTTTAACTACTAAATTATTTTACAAGATTAAATTTATTTCTGCAGATTCGATTATTTTTTGTAAAGTTATACTGCAGTCAAGGAGGCGCCATAGTTTTAATTTCTTATAATTTATTACAAGTACAATAGAAATATCCAACCTTTAAAATATATTTTTTAAAATCTACATACTTTTTGCAGCGCCCAGGTGTATGTAACCCCTTAGACCTATAGTTTCTGTACACATGTTGTTATAATAATTCTTTTTCCAGATAGGCAATCTCTTCACGCGAACCAGGACTTTTAATGCTGCAATAGGTGCAGTCCTTATTACTAAGATATACTTTCATAGAGTTAAATTTGTTAACCTACAAGAATTTTTAACTTAAAAATGTCGACTTACGAGAATGATTTTTATTTTTCAATTTGTCAGTCATTTGTATCATAATAACTAATGATATCGTAACACAGTACGCCTTGCTGATTTCTGACATAGATAACAATTGTTGAACACGTGCCAAATAGATTGGCCATTTCCTGTTTAGTCGCTTGTTTTAGGCCAGAGGCAAGTTGTTTTAATGAATAAATTAAAATAATCTGACAATTATTCGTTGGGCAACCTTTTGGTTTTGATATCGTATATGTCAAAAGTAACCCAGTCAGGTGTAAGTATAGTTCGTGTCGATTCAACATGCGTCAAGTTAGCTATAGGTTCAGAATCAATATTTCAATATAAAATGTATTTCTCTATTATAGTTTTTTACAAAAGAAATGTTCTTTAATGTCAAAATCAATTATTTTACGAGGGTATTGTTATAAGTTATCTACACATTTAGTATAATGTTTATCGGGTTGTTTCATTCAGGATTTGAAGAAAATAAACGCTAGAGTTGCTTTTAATTTATCATCTGAAGCCTTTTTTCAGATGTTTGAATAAGAATTACCGAAAGCTGTGAATTCACAGCTTTCGGTAATTGCTTGAACTCTGTGTTCATTTTGGACCCTGAAGCAAACAGCAAAGTTTTGGTTCTTGATGAATTTGGGCATTTTTTTCTCGCCGTCGACTCCTGCTTTAAGAGATGATCCCAATAGAACACTCAAGTTTAGTCGCTCATGTTAATTCGCGAAAAATAACTCTCATTATCCCAAATCTTGCACAACGTTGAAAACTATAGTTGTGAATACTCCAGCTTCTTGACTGCTGATCTTGATTCATCGATCTGACAACACCAAATCCTCAACAACCCTGATAGTTTCCTCATTTTTTTATTTTTAAAGCTTCTTAGGGGACACCGCGATACCGGAAATTCTGGTCAGCTAATTTATAAGTCAATATTAACATCAAACAAAAAAGCCGCATTTTATCAAGCTATCTATTGCTCGCTAAACTGAAAACAGACAAATAATTTTCGGCCATACTTTATAACCTGTCACTTGTTGCTAGTAATTTTGCAGTGGCTTTTCAAATTAATATTAAAAATGAGCGAGAGAAATTGTAAAATTCCATTTCAAGTTCGAAAGATCATAACTGATTTGTGGAAAGCTGGAAAATCGTACAGAAATATAGGAAAAATTGTTAAAAAGTCGCATGCTACTGTTCAGTACATTGTAAACCAGTTTAAATCAACGGGTTCCTATAAAATTTGACCACGCTCCGGTCGTCCCAACAAACTGACTCCACCTGAAAAGGCCAGTATTGCTATACAAATAATTATAGATCCCAAGAAAAGTGCACCAAAATTAAAAGAAGAAGTAAGGGAACTATTTTCGGAAAATGTTTGTTCATAAACAGTGGGAAATTGTTTACACAGGGCAAGCTATAAGGGATGTACAGCCAGAAAGAAGTCGTTAATTTCAGTAGCTAATCGCAAAAAGCGGTTAGCTTTTGCTAGGGAATACGTTACTAAACCTCCTGAATTTTGGGAATCCGTAATCTTTAATGATGAAACTAAAATTAACCTTTTTGGGTCTGATCCCAGAACTAAAGTTTGGAGAAAGAAGAATACCGCATTCGGTATTAAAAACATTTGTTCCACGGTGAGACAAGGCAGTGTTCTGCTTTAGGGATACATGTCCGCTGGAGGGGTTTGTAAGTTTACATTTTATTAATGGTAACATGGATCAGCATATTTATCTGAACTTTTTGAAAGACAATTTAAGAGAAAGTGTCCAAAAATTAGCACTCGAAAAAAGATACATTTGCCAACAGGATAATGATCCGAAACATACTGCAAACTTGGTGCGAGAATGGATGATCCATAATTGGGGGACAGCAACTTTATACACCTCCGCAATCACCCGATGTTAACCCATCGAACATTTATGGGAGGAAGTTAAACGGCGCGTTCGTAAACATAATGTTTCAAATAGAGAAGAATTAAAAAAACAGAATATTGAACGAATAGGAGAACATGCCAGCAGAAGTTACTAGAAAGATGGTTATAAGCATGATAAAAAGGTTACAGGAGATTATCAAGGCCAACGGCGGTCCCACTAAATATTAGTTTAAACGACGTTGTTATTTTCCGTTAAACCCTTAAAAAACTTGGTAATTATTAAGTGTGTGGAGACTTTTTTGACATTAATTTTATTTACATTTTTTTAATAATGATTAATTTTCAAATATTAATTTAAACATGTTTTTTTCATAGTTCCAATTAATTAGTAAAACATAACAGAAAAATAGTATAGAAAGCAGGTGGTGTATGGAGATTTTTTGGGCTGACTGTATATTAAGTTTTAAATCATATATATATATATATATATATATATATTATATATATATATATATATATATATATATATATATATATATATATATACATATACATATATATACAGTGGCGTGCAAAAGTTTTCGGCCAGTGACATTTCGTACTCTAATTTATTAAAAAAAAGACTAATGATTTTTAATCATTATGAGATGTGAGTATGAGATATAGGAAACTAAATAATATAGTAAAAGAATATTATTAATGTTTGTGAATATATTTATTATTATTATTCTTATATTTATATGTGCAAAAGTTTCCGGCCACATAATATACATTGACGCAGTAGGACGTTCAAAGACGTATTTACGAATAATAGCGCGTTGAATGTTCACATTTAGTTCATAAAAGGTCGTGGGAGCATAAACATGGCTAGGCATATCCAAATCCAAATTCGTGAGAGAGTAATAAAATTGTCAAAAGAAAGAAAGTCTTCTCGTGAGATTGCTTCATTTTTATCAATAGGTAAATCAACCGATATTATTGTAAAACACCGTTATAGATATGGTAGATCGTCCGCGAAGTGGAAGACCAAGAAAAACGTCTAAAAAAGTAGATCGTATCATTAAACCCAAATCAACTACGGATGTCAAGAAAACTGCTGCCGAAATTGGACGCAGGCTAAAGGATGAAAACCTAGCTAATGTTAGTCCTAGTACTGTGACACGAAGACTACATAATGTGGGACTTTTTGGCAGGATAGGTATTAAAAAAACCATTAATCAGTAAAAAGAATAAGAAGACCCGATTACAATTTGCCAAAGATCACCTAAATTGGACAATCAAAAATTGGAAAAAAGTAGCTTTCTCACACGAATCTAAATTTAATCTTTTTGGAAGCGATGGTAGACAATATGTACGACATCTTATTGGTATGAGAAATGATGTTCAAAATGATGTACCAAATTCCTACTGTAAAACACGGTGGAGGAAGTGTGATTGTTTGGGGAATTTTCTCTGCACAAGGAATCGGAAATATGAACGCTGATATTTACAAGGACATTCTAGAAAATAATTTGTTATCATATGCTGAAGAAACATTGCCGCAGAATTGGATATTTCAGCAGGATAATGACCCCAAACATACATCCAAGTTGTTAAAACAGTGGTTTTCTGCTTCAAATGTGAGAGTTTTAAGCTGGCCATCTCAATTACCGGACTTGGAACACAATAGAATACTTATGGGAAATGCTAGACCGTCAAGTTCGAAAGCATACATATTCAATTAAAGCCGCATTATTCAAATTATTGAAGGAAGAATGGGATAAAATTTCACCTGCTTGTATTAATCGATTAATTAAGTCAGTGCCACATCGATGTGCGGCTGTTATCGCTGCAAAGGGTATGGCTACAAAATATTAACATAAAAATATAATTTAAGTCTATTATAGAGCATATGGACTAATAATTTTTCTCGTAGTACAAAGTAGCCGGAAACTTTTGCACATATAAATATAAGAATAATAATAATAAATATATTCACAAACATAAATAATATTCTTTTACTATATTATTTTGTTTCCTATATCTCATACTCACCTTATAATGATTAAAAATCATTAGTCTTTTTTTTAATAAATTAGAGTACGAAATGTCACTGGCCGGAAACTCACGTCACCGTATATATATATATATATATATATATATATATATATATATATATATATATATATATATATATATATATATATATATATACATATACGAGTATATATATATATATATATATATATATATATATATATATATATATATATATATATATATATATATATATCTATATATATATATATATATATATATATATATATATATATATATATATATATATATATATATATATATATATATATATGTATATATACAGCAGTGAAGCCGAGAAAACTTGTCTTTAATATTTTTTTTAAAGGACGATTCTACAGCAAAATAATTTTAAACAAACACCAGTCAACCATAACCCGTTCGCCTTTTCTACTAGAATTATGATATATCATCCTGCGATGTACAAAACCCGATAAGCTATTACAGAATTACATTTAAAAAATATCTCGTAAAGAGTTCGTGCTAGATATTTTTAATGGACTTTTGTCGTTTTTTCCTATCGTGCACCCGTAAATGTTATACGTACCTTTACTGACCTTTCTGGTGATAGAAGATTACTATTAAAAGGATTGTGTTAATGATATTTTAAAGTTATTAATGAATATAGTCAGTTGCGTTGAACCGAAGATCTAAGAGAAAGTAACCATTAAATTTTACACACAAAGAAATCTTTGTTCGTTTATCAAAAACCTCAGTTTATCAGGATGGGTTCTTAACAAGATGATACCAAGCAGGACTGGCCTTAGCAATTATGGCTACATAAAGGAAAGTTGTTCTACAGCCCATCTATAATATATATAAATTTCTGTCGTCTGTCTGTCCGTTACTGCACTTATCACTCGGGAACCACTTATCCGATTTACGTGTTTTTTTTTTTTTAAACATACGTATGTCCTCTGGCCAGGCTATAGGACATATTTTATTACGTTAGGTAAAATAAGGAATAAGCAGTGACAATAATAGTGAATCAGGTCGGATAAAAGTTTGCCGCTAGCGAGTTCTCTTGCAATACACTGCCTAAACCATTAAATATGGAACAATATCATGTAGCAAAGAATATAAAATATATAAATCTATAATATATATAATGCAACGTCTCTGTCTGTCCTTTAGTGCGTTTTCACTCGAGAACCACTTATCCGATTTACGTGCATTTTTTTTTTAAACATACATATGCTCTCTGGCCAGGTTATAGGATATATTTTATTACGTTAGGTAACATAGGGATACGCAGTGACAATAATAGTGAATCAAGTCGGAAGAAAGTTTGCCGCTAGCGCGTTCTCTTGCAATACGCTGACTTGCACTTGGCCGTTTTTCTTAACAATGGGAAGTGGTCTAGTTATTAATACTCGTAGAACAGGGACAAAAAAAATCAATTGCATAATTATAAACTTGCTTAGGATTTGAAATTAATTAACATAAGTTAGCACACTAATAAACTTTAATTACGTAACCTTAGAGAGTATTACGAGAGTAATGACGTCATAATGCTTTTTACACTGATAACGATGTTCAAATATTAAATGTGTTACCTATATCCGTTACAACTGTTTTCCATAAATCCAGGATTGTTGCTAAATCACGGTGACATAATTTCTACGTCAGACGCACGTATTGATAATAACTGGTAAAGAGATTTGGATAATTGGATATAGTACAATTGATTGCACAACATATTTCTTGTTTGAGTCAATATGATGTAACCAGACGTAAAACTGTGTCTAAATTATGGATGACTTTGCTATCTGGCCGATAGACAGGATCGGAGCTAGAAATTAGCAATACATTTTTATATTATTTTATCTTATTCTTGAATAAAATAATTAGATTAAAGGCATTAAAATTATTTACCCAGTTTTGCCTTGGCCAATTTAAAACTAGAGTAATCAATCCCTAATTTGATATTTTTCATATTATACTTAAGAGTCTTAATTAGTGTTCCGTATGGAACACTTATGGGATCATCCGTTTGTCCGTCTTTCTATCACACCCAATTTTTTCCGAAACTATTTAACATAGAAAGTTGAAATTTGGCATTAATATAAGAAATGATGGTCCAATCAGAGCCGTGTAATTTTGAAAATTAAATCTTGACTTAAGAGGTCAGTTTTGGGGGGGTAAAATCGGAAGTGAAAAAAAAAAATTACCCGATCATCAAATGAGGTGTCAAATGAGAGCTTGTGAAAATACAAGTTCAAAAATATATATCATGTGATACTTGGGCACACTTTTCTTTGTATTATTTTTAAAAAAATGGCCAAAAAAAACGCTGTCTTCTCCCATATCTCGAAAAGTACTAATAAAAATATTTTGAAAAAATTCTAAAATATTCTCCATAAAGTGCAGATTGAGTAAAAATTATCACAAATGCATTACGTTTGATAGTTTATCTGGTATAATAAAAAAACTATGACAACTATGTGCCTTGACAATATGGTGGATTTTTTTTTAATATAGTTCTCAGTAAATTACTGACGTGCGTCGTTACTGTACCGAGATATAATTTTATTTGTTTATAATTAAACAAATATTTAGATACTAAATATTTGTTTTACACGTTTATACCTACATTCTAGTTTCAGCTAGATTGATTTATTGGCAATTAGGTAGTTAAGATGCTATAACTATTATACATTATTGACTAAGAAGAACCGTGAAAATAGACATCGGATCTTAAGATATCAGGGACCTAATTAACTTAGTATATGTAAGGACTTTATTTTATTTTAAAAGGAATCACGGTACGCAACACTAATTGCGCAAGTTCAACTTGCAGTTGACCGTTTTTTTTTATTTAATAACATAACTCGAAATCGCTATATAGTGTGTAGACGGTAGCTATGTAGAAAATATTTTTTTAAACACTGCGAATTTGCTCACATTGTTAGGTAGATAACTTTAAAAAAACACCATCATATTTACACTTAAAATTGGTTCATTTTGGCTTGAATTTAATTTGAAATCAATACATCATTTTGTTCGTTAGGCCCGAAAAATATTGGAAACTATGTTTCTCGTAATTTAAGAAACCTGAATTTTGAAGTAATATCACGTTACTTTGTGAGAAAAGTGAAAAACAATCTGCATCTTGGTCTTTTTTTTTTATGGGTGCTACAGGGAAGTTCCTAAAGCGCTCCAGGAGCGGCATGTGTGCGGAAAAAAGCGATTCACGTTGTTCTTGAATCGCTGTAAATTGTACTCGGTGGGAAACACAGCCCTGGGCAAATTATTCCAAAGGCATGATGTTCTCCATATAAAAGACTGCTTGAAAAGCGTTGTTTGTTTTTATTTAATGTTTTATTTAATGTTAATTTAATATTTAAGTTATGGCGAATTATTTCTTTTGAACCCCAAAAACGGGGAGCAATATTCGATCTTTTTATTTTCATTTAATTAACAAAATGATGGCTATATGTTTTTAGTGTTCCGTACGGAACAGTTATGGGATCACTTTGGTGTCCGTCTGTTTGACACCCAATTTTCTCCGAAACTATTTGACATAGAAAGTTGAAATTTGGCACAAATATGAGTAATCATGGCCTAATCGGAGCCATATAGTTTTGAAAGTTAAATTTTGACTCAAGAGATTAGTTTTCGGAGGTGAAACCGGAAGTGAAAAAAATAATTTTTTACCAGGTCGTAAAATGAAAGCTTGTAACAACACGAGTTCAAAAATGTGTGATATATTATTTGCGCACACTTTTCTTTGTATTATTTTTAAAAAAATAGCCAAAAATCACTATCTCTAAAACTACTTATCAAAAAAGTTTGAAAAAATTCTGAAATATTCTCCATAAAGTGTAGATTGAGTGCATTACATTTATTAATTAATCTAGTATATAAAAAACTATTTGGCTTGACAATTTGGTGGAGATTTTTAGTATACTTTTCAGTACACACACTGGTGGCCAACGGTCAACAGTCAGATCAACAGGAGATCTTCTGATTTATGTAACACGTGTTTGGAACAACGCAATTGAACACTTTGGAGAATCTCGAGCGGTTGGTCTTGACATATCCAAGGCATTCGACCGTGTGTGGCACGATGGACTGTTAGCTAAGCTATGCTCTTATGGTATCTGAAAAGTTCTGTTTGTGGCTCTCATGTTTCCTCAGAAAGCGTTCTTTACGAGTGGCGGTCGACGGATTTCATTCTAACACCTTCACTATCAACGCCGGTGTGCCTCAAGGCTCCATACTATCTCCTACTCTCTTTCTCATTTACATTAACGATCTGCTGAAAAAGACCGGGAACCCAATCTACAGCTTTGCAGATGACAGTACGCCTATCTCTTCATTCACTTTGAACGCTCGGACATCGGCTACTCAGGCGAATATCCGCAGACAACAGGAGGTCGTTCAACTTAACAAAGACCAGGAAGAAATTCTATCTTGGGGTGACAGTAACCAAGTGGAATTTAACGTTACAAAAACACAGGCGGCAGTTGCTGAACCCGACATGGTCATGTCAGGGCACTCCATTCCCCTAGCATCGTCATTCAATTTGTTGGGCGTTAATTTGGGAGCAAATATATCTTGGCATGGACATGTTGCAGGCATAGCAAGGAGAGCTTCTCAAAAGTTGGGAATATTGTTTCGAACCAGAAAGCTTTACACTCCACAACAACTGTTAATTCTTTACAAACCTCAAATTCGACCAACTATGGGATACTGCTTCTATGTTTGGGGCTCCGCTCCCAAATACACACACTGCATTTGTTGGATTCTGTTCAGAGAAGAGCTGTTCGTCTGATTGGAGACCCGGAACTGACCGCGGCCTTGAATCGCTGGAACATCGAAGAACGGTTGGCGACTTGAGTCTGTTCTACAAGTATTTTCATGGAAAGTGTTCGAAGGATGTAGCCCGCTTAATTTCTCCCAAAGCGGTGCATGTTAGAAATACACGTCGCGCTAATACTTCACATCCGTACGAGGTTCGGCCTGTTACCCCGCGTACGAGCAGTCTTTTTTATGGAGAACATCATCCCTATGGAATAATTTGCCAAGTGCTATGTTTCCCAGCTAGTACAATTTACAGCGATTCAAGAACAACGTGAATCGCTTTTTCCGCATACATGCCGCTCCTGGGGCGCTTTAGGGACTTCCCTATACCACATGTACTAGACCTGTAAAAAAAAAAATGGATAAGTATCGACACAAAATAATTTTATTTTAGTTGTTTATAATTAAACAAATATTTAGGTAGTAAATATTTGTTTTACCCTTTTATTACTAAATTCTAGATTGAGCTAAATTGATTTATTGGCTATTAGGCAGCTGAGTTGCTATAACTATTATACATTCTTACTAAGATAAAAAGTGAAAATACATATTGGATCTTAAGATGTCAGGGACATAATTAACTTAGCCTAGCCTATTTTATTTGAAACGCAATGACCGTACGGAACACTAATTGCGCAAGTCCGACTTTCATTTGGCCGGTTTTTAAAAACATATTTTCTTCCTATATACCTAACTACGTTTTTTTTTAATATTGTAATAAATAACGGTTTATGCTGTTTTGAATTTGAGAATGTTTTTTTCTATGAATTTGAAATGTGAACCATTTGAAAAATCGAAATAACTTTTTACCTGTACATAAATCCGCACTTATTTTGCGTCAATACCGGGCACAGGTACTCAAATTCGATTCAGAAATATTTTGGGTTGTCGAAAAAATATTGAGCCTTTTTCTCGTTAGATAGCTTTAGCGTCATATATCTCAGGTACTATAAATCACATCAGGCCACACACACAAGTTGAAATTTTACAGTAGTAGACTCTTGATATTCGTTTATTCAGGCCTACTTTAAAGCGCCTTGAAGATGAATGAAATTTGTGCAAAAGTTCGCTATATTTTACAATTTCTTTTCGATAAAGACACAAATGATGCTCATGCCTATAAAGAAATTTATGCTGTTTATGGTCAAGACACGTTATCAAAAACAATAGCCAAAATATGGTTCAGTCGCTTTCGTTCTGGAAATTTCGATGTCAAAGCTGCTCCTCGCACTAGACGAGTAAAGACGGATAAAGTTGATGGAATTGTGGCAAAACTTGAACAAGATTGGCATGTAAGTAGCCATGGCATCGCCAAAGAACTTATCATCTATCACCAAACAGTTTTAAATCATTTAGAGAAAGCTGGTTACAAAAAGAAGCTCGATGTTTGCGTGCCACATGATTTGACACTAAAACATTTACTAGATCGAATTTCCATCTGCGACCAGTTCTGAAGCGGTTGATCACGGGCGATAACAAGTGGAGCAGGTACGACAATAACGTGCACAAAAGGTCGTGGTTAAAAAAAGGCATGACAAGAATCGTGCATAATGAGCTGCGGCAACCTAACCAAAAGATTGATTTTATTCTCTTACTGTCATCAATCAACCGAACAGAAAGAGTGTCGTTTTCTACCATAACGATGCCAGACCATACCCATCTTTGATTACTCGGTAAAAATTGAGAGAGCTTGGCTGGGAAGCGTGCATCTATTGTACAGCCCGGATAGACTACCATTTGTATGGGACTGAATGGTGTTAACTTATTTTCAAAAAAGATCTGTGATAAACATTTGTCACAATATTTTCCCAGAAACCACAGAAGTTCTATGCGGACGGGATTACGGCGTTGTCTCAATTTTACCTTTAAAGGACGCAGTACTTTTTCGAAAACTTTTTATTACCAATGAAACTCACGCTTCATGGCAGCGTGGCAATAACGTTTATGAAGATAATTGTTAAGAAAGGTGCCTATAATAAGGGAAAGCAAACAAGAACCTAATGAAATAGAATTTGCCAAGCAACTCTTTGTAAAAAGAGTGAAAAACTATTAGAAAATAATACAACAATATATGTTAAAGAAAGCCATTTTAGCTGTTAATTAAATAATTAAAGTTTTATGATATTGTATTCACGGAAAAGTAATACCAGTAGAGTTGATGGTTTGTGAAACCGAAACTGAAGAGTATTCAATTTTTTTGGATGAAATTTGTATGTAGAAATAAAACCAAGACGATTTAATAGCAATAACCGAACAGCCCCGGTACAAACTGTTTTCCATTCACTTCTCTTGATCGACAAGTCGAGCGACAAAACACCGTGGGTCATGAAAAAATCATGGCCGCCCGGAAATGTGCAAGTTTTCCTGACTTTTACCTTTTACGTTGCCCGTACTGTATTAATTAAAAAGTTAATGTTTGCAAATAAGGAAAGGAGGTTGGTCATAGTTAGCTTGATCTCCTTCTTTCGATTTGCTATTGTTCGTCTCCAGCCAATGGCGTGACAGCAGGTTGAATCGCGACGCCCGGTTTGTTATTTATTTATGTTTGTTGCAAATTACTAAGACACCAGCAGCAATTTGCTGGCCATTGAGAAATAAAGTTTATTATGCGAGATAACCGCTTATCTCCGACTGAGATTGCTGGATTGCCATGTTTCTTTCTAAAAAATCCTATTTTTTTACTACGGCTGAAAAATAAGCTGTATTATAAACTAAGTAGATAGGGAAACTAATTCTTTAATTTTTGGCTGTACTCACGATACCTCCCACCCTATGGCATACCTAAAGAAAGGCTAGGGAGGCTATGCCCCGACCTTATGGAAGTAGCAAATACGCCCCTAAAAAACGATTTTTTTATTGAGCTTTCTTTTTTGTGAAAAATGCTCACTCCTCCAATGATCACTTTTTATATTGAGTGTACGTTTTTAGGACTCCACTGTATGTAAGTGTTAATTTTGTGAAAAGTCCTCTCCCCCTTGATCGTCGTTTTTGAACGGAGTGAACGCTTATGAAGTTTCACACACATGGAGGCTTTTATGTGAAATAACTTCCCCTCTCCCATCGATTTTTAAGGGCACGTTTTTAGAGCTACACTGAAGGAACGTGTTCTTTTTTGTGAAAAATCCGATCAACGATTTTTAGTTTGCTATGTTGAGAGGGGTCTAAGGTTTTAGAGTTTGAGTGCAAGAGGACCTTTTTTCCATCAAGGGGTTTTACCTTCCGGTTGTTGTTTGAATCCCCCTGTTTATGCATTGACGCCCTTCGCCTTTAGTGTTCGATTTCCTTCCCGAAAGAGCAGCAAGCCTTTTGTATTCATATCGCCCCCCCCCCCCCCCGCTTAAATATGGCCACTGGTCGCACAATATCCACTTCTTCCACATGATTCTCCTGGGCGTCCGGCGTCCATTTAATTCCAAATATAAAAGTAAGACAAGAATAACACATTTTCAATATAAATTTAAAAGTAAATAAGTTCATAATCCCAAATGATTTTAGTGAAAATATTTCTAAAAAGTTTTTGCCTTTTTTTATACTGGGCTTTTCGATAGAACATCAACAAAATTAAAATTTAATGACAAAACAGGAAAATCAATAATCAATTCAGGTATATTTTGACAAAAACCCCGAACAATAAGAATCAATTTTACAATTTACTATACCCGTATGTAATAGCGAATTTAGGAGCCCTGAGCCGAAGTTTTGTTTTTAATCTTTTTTAGTGTTCCGTATGGAACACTTTGGTGTCTGTGTCCGGCTGTCTGTCACACCCGATTTTCAACGTAACTATTTGACATAAAAAGTTGAAATTTGTCACAAGTATAGGAATTCATGACGCAATCAAAGCCTTATAGTTTTGAAAGTTAAATTTTGAATGAAGGAGTTTAGTTTTGGGGGTGAAATCAGAAGTGAAAAAAATTTTTTTTTCAAGTTTGTCGACTGGGGTGTCAAATGAAAGCTTGTGAAAACATAAATATGATGTAATAATCGCGCAAACTTTTCTACATATTATTTTTAAAAAACCACGAAAAATCGTTGTCCCCTCCACCCTAATCAGAAAATTTCTTGAATATTCTTCATAAGGTGTATCCACCCTTGAGACGAAAAAATCGATGGTCAGAGGAAAGGACTTCTCAAAAAAAAGGAAGTCGAAGAAAAAATCCATTTGTACCTAAAAAAGAAACCGGTCAAATGCAAGTCGGCAAGTTTCATTCACTCTAATACGTAGGCTGAAAAGTTTTTGGTCTTGAACACATAAATGTCGCCCTTTTCAAAAAATCCATATGATTTTTAAGAAGTACCAACCTTCAAACGGTACGTGTCAAAATTTCATGACATTTCGATGATTACTTTACAAGTTACAATGGTTTTAGTGACGCTTATTTCTGATATTTTCAAAACAATGGAAAAAATCGAATTTCGTGTGTTGTTTGTTGATGGGAAAAAATACCGTTCAAGCAAAGCAATGGCTTAATAAGTGTTATGAAGACTCTGCCCCTGGAAAATCACTGATCATTTACTGGTATGGTAAATTTAAACGTTGTCGTACAGATACAAATGATGCTGAACGGTCTGGACCCCTAAATGAGGTGGTTACACCGGAAAACATCAAAAAAATCCACAAAATTGTTTTGGGTGACCGTAAAGTGAAATTGCGTTAAATAGCTGACACCCTAAAGATATCAAAAGGACGTGTTGGTCATATTTTGCACGAAAGGTCTGTTCGAAATGGGTACACCGTTTGCTCATAGTGGACCCAAAACAATAACGTGTTGATGATTCTGAGCGCTGTTTGGACCTGTTTAAACGCAATAAAAAGGATGATTTTTTTTATGCGATATGTGACAATGGATGAAACATGGATCCACCACTACACACCGGAATCAAGTCGGCAGTCAGCAGCCGGTATAAGGCGCCCGAAGTGACCAAAGACACAACAGGGGGCTGGGAAGGTTTTGGCTTCTGTATTTTTGAATACCATGGAATAATTTTCATCGATTATGCTGAGAAGGGAAAAACCATCAGTAGCGAATAATATATAAAGGTATTGGTGCGTTTGAAGGCAGAAATCGCAAAGAAACGGCCCCAAATGACCAAGAAAAAAATGCTCTTTCATCAAGACAATGCACCGTGTCACAAGTCAATGGTTACGATGGCAAGATTGCATGAATTGAAATTCGAATTGCTTCCTCATCCAGCGTATTCTCCAGATTTGTCCTCCAGCGACTATTATCTATTCGCAGACCTCAAAAAAATGCTCGCCGGAAAGAGATTTGACTCCATTGAAGAAGTTATCGCCGAAACTGAGGTCTATTTTGAAGGCAAAGACAAATCCTTCTACAAAAAAGGTAGAGAAATGTTAAAAAAACATTGGACTGACTGTATCGCTCTTGAAGGAGACTATATTGATGAATAAAGTCGAATTTTGCAAAAAAAAAACTGTGTTTTAAGAAGCTAGACCTACGTGTTATTATTTCTTCATTTGAATGAAATTCGAATGTTTTTTTAGTTTTGAGAACAGATAATAGTCCGAGAGAGTTAATTCAGGAGAATATGAGTATAATCAATCAGTTCTAAGCTTAACTCGTTTATTTTTTGCAAAACTAGCAACGATTTGTAAACAGACGTAGTGTCTTGCAAAAATAGCACCCCTTTAAATACTTTTCCTCGGGTTTTTTTCACAATTTTTTTAGCGCAATTTAGGTAATAATGAAGAATAATATTCTCCAGTTACTGTTTTGTCATATTCCAAGTACTTTATAAGAAGTATTCCATCCTTGCCCTAAGAAATGGAAGCAAGAACTATCATGCTGATTTTTGTAAGCGAAACTCTTTGTGTGGATCATCAATATGGACGCACGTTTTATCCGTAGTTACCATGCGACCCAAAAAGTTAGATAAATTCTTTACCAAACGGCCACAAATCAACTTGGATGTTGTGATTGTTCGGCATTCCAGATATTTAAGAATTCATCAACCTGATAATTTTCTTATACCCTAATTAGAATGAACAATGTGGAAAACACGTTCGTATGAAACGTTCAGAGTCTACTAAACGTTTCAGATGAATTCATTGATTTTCCAAAATCATTTCATGTACAGCCTCAACACTCTGTCGAATAGACACAGAAACAGGTCTTCCAGCACCGTGTTCATCACTGATATCAGTACTTCCTACTCTTGAAATCCACAACCCAATGTTCCTTCAACATATTAACGAGGTGGTCGTAAGTTTCTTAAGCGGACAGTCCTTTGGAAGGTAACTTTAAATTAAAATTGTGCCCTAATTTTTGTGGTGGCAACGCTGAATTTAACATGGAACGGAAATGTTTTTAGTTAGATAAGGAATCGTGGTTCTTGAGATGTAACTGTACCAGTTTGGAGTAATTTTTTGAGGTTTCATCTACCATTGCACGAGATATCTTCCGGGATCTTTACTCATGGAGATTAGAATCCAGTGTAATAATCTTTCTACGTGTGATGCAGACCGTGATCCTAGTCTCTATTAATCATATTAGTAACTGGCCGGGCCCGCGGCTCCGCTCGCGTGGACTTGATTCACTACTATCGTCAGTGCTTATTCCTTATGTTACCCAACGTAATAAAATATCTCCCATTATTTCTCCTTATCTCCCAATATTTCTCCTTATTTCCAATTATCTCTACATAATTTCCATTATCTAGGCTTATCTCTGCTCATCTCCCATTATTTCTCCTTATCTCTCATTATTTCTCTTTATCTCCCATTATCTTACCTTATTTCCCATTATCTAGGCTTATTTCGACTTATCTCCCATTATTTCTCCTAATCTCCCATTATTTCTCCTTATCTCCCAATATCTCACCATAACTCCCATTATCTAGACTTATCTCTGCTTATCTCCCATTATTTATACTTATCTCCCATTATCTCACCTTATCTCCCATTATCGAGGATTATCTCGACTTATCTCTCATTATTTCTCCTTATCTCCCATTATCTCACCTTATCTCCCATTATCTAGGCTTATATCGAATTATATAGAACATATGTATAAATTTATAAAAACACGTAAATCGGATAAGTGGTTCTCGAGTGATAAGCGCACTAACGAACAGACAGACAGACAGACAGACGTTGCATTTTATATATTGTATTCTTTGCTACATGATATTGTTCCATATTTAATGCTTTAGGGGGTGTATTGCAAGAGAACGCGCTAGCGGCAAACTTTTCTCCGACTTGATTCACTATTATCATCACTGCTTATTCCTTATGTCACCTAATAAAATATATCCTATAACCTGGCCAGAGAAGATACGTATGTTTAAAAAAAAAACACGTAAATCGGATAAGTGGTTCTCCAGTGATAAGCACACTAACGGACGGACAGACGGACAGACAGACGGACAGAGAGACATTGCATTTTATATATATTATAGATATTCTCTGCTACATAATATTGTTCCATATTTAATGGTTTGGAATGTGTATTGCAAGAGAACGCGCTAGCGGCAAACTTTGTCCGACTTCATTTACTATTATTGTCACTGCTCATCGTAATAAATTATAGCCTATAACCTGGCCGGAGAACATATGTATGTTTTTAAAAAAAAAAGTACGAAAATCGGATAAGTGGTTCTCCAGTGATAAGCGCACTAACGGACAGACAGACAGAGATACATTACATTTTATATTTATTATAGATGTGATAAAAATATATACCTATAACCTGGTCAGAGAACATATGTATGAATTTAAAAAATCACGTAAATCGGATAAGTGGTTCTCGAGGGATAAGCGCATTAACGGACAGACAGACAGACAGACAAACATTGCATTTTAGGTATATTATAGATATAGATTATTATTATTATTATATAACCTGGCCAAAGAATATATGTATGAATTTAAAAAAAGACTGGTAAATCGGATAAGTGGTTCCCGCGTGATAAACGCACTAATGGACAGACAGACAGACAGAGAGACATTGCATTTTATATATATTATAGATTATACATTACAGATATTTTTTGCTACATAATATTGTTCCATATTTAATGGTTTAGGCTGTGTATTGCAAAGGCACGCGCTAGCGGCCAACTTATTTCCGACATCATTCACTATTTTACGTCACTGCTCATTTCTTATGCTACCTATCGTAATAAAATATAGCCTATAACCTGGCCAGAGAACATATGTATGTTTTAAAAAAAAAAGTACGTAAATCGGATAAGTGGTTCTTCAGTGATAGGCGCACTAACGGACAGACAGACATACAGACAGAGAAACGTTGCATTTTATATATATTATAGATATAGTCATATGCAATTACAAAATAAATGTAAAAATGACGTGAAATTTTAGAAATGGGATACTTAATAGTTGGAAATTTTTAAGAATTGCCAGTAAGCGGTATTTCGCCGTTTGTGTATGAGTAGGAAGCAATTAGGATCAACACAAATAAAAAGAATCAACAAATTCATGTCTGTCGATAATGTATTCAAATTATCGTAAGCTCATATAGGCTACGAATGCTCGCAGCCTATACTTAAATTTAATTAATTGCCTATTTCTTACACTTAGTGCGTCTCTAACTTCTTAGCACGTCAAGCCGTTAAGATAAAAATGATTTCTGCAGTAAATTTATCTTATCCGCATTTCAGCTTAACAATAATACCTCGAGTTAGGCAATTTTTACCATCAACTGTAGCCTGTGTAGTCTTTTATTAATGAGCCCATGAAGATGGTTCACACCCTGGTTGAATCACGCCACGGTGTGGGTGCTTTTGTACCTTCCAGCCAAAGATGCATTAGGAAACAACGCTTGAAATACTTCTCTTTTTGAAGAAGGTTCAGCTATTTGTTGGATCATCGATGTCCTTTGTCACTTGATATAAAATTAATAAATTAAAGTTGAAATAAAGGGGACACAGGGCCTAAAATTTTGAATTATTTTATACATGGTGAACTAAATATTGGGTGATTGCAAAAGTTTATGCCCGATTTTCATAGATGGTAGAAGCATGCACTTTTGACTATACTGATCTTTCTTTTAAAATCATATTATTAACTGACAGTTATCTAAATGCGTCGTGAGTTGACACAACTTTAAAAAAAGTTTGTTTAAATTAATTTGAGTTCAAGGATAATATTCAAAATGGAAAATGAAAAGTTACATTTTCGTCTTGTTATATTAAATGAATTTAAAAAGGGAGTGGAACTGCACCAAAAATTATTCAAGACGTCTATTTAGACCGTGCTCCTGCTCTTAGGATAGTTAAAAAGTGATTTAATCGATTTCGAAATGGTGACTTCAATCTAAACGATAAACTTCGCTCTGGGCGATCTCCCAGCATTGATAATGACTTTATCCGTAACTTAGTTAAAAATAATCCACGGGATACCCCTGAGGAGATTGCTGAGAAACTAAATGTTGACATTTCGACTGCATTTCGTTATTTAAAGCAACTTGGATACACTTCGAAACTCAATATATGGGCTCCGCATGTTTTAACAGAACAGAACAAAACGAACCTCTCTTGGATCAAATCATAATTAAAGATGAAAAATGGGTTGTATATAAGATCATAATAAGAAAAAGGAGCTGGAAGCATGGAAGTGAAAGAAGAATCTATGACAAAGGCTTAATTGCATCATTGCATTTTTATGTGTTTGGTGGGATTACAGAGGAATAATTTTTTACGAGCTTGTTCCATGTGGCCAAACAATAACTGCGGAGAAGTACTGTAAGCAACTCACCGAACTCAATGTTGAAATCCAAGCAAAACGTTTAAATTTGGTCAATCGAAAAGGCATCATCTTTCACCATGACAATGTGACGTGACGACTACAAGTGTTTGGGGCACGAAATAAGATTGGGCAAAGACAATTAAACATGCGAGATTGAAGAGAAGAAGAATTGGCTTGGGGTGGGCAGCTTTCGGAAGATTACGTGATACGTTCAAGAACAACGATATACCTTTAAGTCTAAAACGAAAAGTATTCGAGCAATGTGTAATGCCAGTGATGACATACGGAGCTGAAACTCTAACTCTGACAGGGAAGACAACACAGAAATTAAAAGTAGCACAGCTTGCAATGGAAAGGTCAAAGCTAGGCGTTACAAACAAGAGATAGAATCCCGAACAGAATCATTAAGGATAGTACAAAGATAGTAGATATTATAAAACGTATTACGGCGCTGAAATAGAGCCAGTCACGTAGCGCGCCTGACGGACAACAAGTGGACGAAAAGAATTGTTGTGTGGAAACCGCGGCAAGACAAAAGAAGCAGAGGCAAACCACCTAGCCGATGGACGAACGACCCAAAGAGAATTGCCCAGAACTGGATGGCGAAAGCACAACATCGAGAGGACTGGAGGGACTTGGAGGAGGCCTATGTCCAGCAGGGGACGAGAGAGGTTGGATGATGATGATGATGACGAATATATCAAAGTTTCGTCTCGTATTTCCTTACATCAATTGACATGAGCCTGTTTTTGAGTTTCGGTCAAATTATGCGGAATCCATCGGGAACAAGTATTTTTCACAGCTAAATGTTCATGCAAAATCGAATGTACGGCAGTCATTAATATGCCTAAGGATGCCTTTATCTCTCGGTAACTCACATGCCGATCCTCTTCAATCATATTGCGCACAGCACCGATGTTTTTTGGAACAACAACCGATTTTGCTCGACCTTCACGAAATTCATCGCTGACGAAAGCATGACCATGACGAAATTCTACAAACCAATTGTAAACAGTCTTTCTTCAAAAGTTGAACGAAGAGATTCGAGGCATTGTTGTTGAGTTAGGCCTTTACAAAAATCGTAAAAAATCATCCAAACTACTCGGCCAATTTCTGAACTGCCACTGTCTTAACAATAACAATTGTTAAATTTTACAATGGTAATGTCACATCTCAATAGCGCCATCTAGTGGTCGTTTGTAAAAACTTCAAAGGCGGCCCTTGTATTGGGATCCTTTCACGAAGCAGTCTCGATGTAATATTAAGATGACATGTAAAAAATGTTCTTTTTGGTATTTTATTATTAGTATATCTCCTTTTCTTGTACTCAGACTGATTATTTTATTTCAATTAGTAATCATGATGAAGAAACAATAATAATTATTCTGTAGGTTCACTGGGGTAATGCGTATTACCAATTTTATTAGTTTAGTACATCAATTTTTTAAAAGTTAATACAATGGAGCCTTGATGGAGATTTCATAAAAATCAAAACGTTGATAACGAAAACACAAAGTTTTTCTAAACCTCACCAGCAATATTCTACAGATTTACAAACTTTATTTTTAAACATGACTATCAACATGTTTTATTTAAAGTAAATGAGAACGATCGCGAACCAATTAACGTAATGAGCACAGTGTGTACGACATATACTTTACCAAGCTTATTCGAATATTTCTTCTTATACGTGGTATTCCCTTGTCTAACAAACTTCGTATACTGGTGCATTTCCATACATACATAAATTTTAGGTCAGCCGTTTTAGTCTTCCGTTGATAGCTGGTGCCGCGCCCTCTTCCTATTATAGTAAACCCCAATCAGCTCGACTTGTTGAATTTTTATTAATGTTTCTGCAGGAAACGGCCAATTGGAATAAAGGACTGCAGTTGGAGCACACAAAGTGGGCGAATAATTGTAAGGAACAATATTTTTTCCTTCTAAGATCATTTAGTCGATGTAATCAGAATCTGTTGGACCAAACGAAGACAATACATTTTTATTTTAGAATATTAGTCCACTTAGAATATTTACATTACTGAAACAGCAAAAAAAAAACGCTTAGATTTTTTTTCTTAATTAGAAAACTAATTACAGTCTGTCAAATAAGAACGTGTCCGCGATAATTCATTTTTGGTAGATGCGATTCTAGCAATTCAACAAAAAATCGGTAGAGGGAACCTTTGCCTACGATGCATTTTAGTAAAAGTAGCAGTCGATTCCGAACTTTCGTCGAAATCATCTATAACCCAAAATAAGTCACTTGTTTGCGCATCGGTTCGAGGCACTCTTTCTTTGTTCCCATCCTAAGGGGCTTCCAGGGCCGCTAAATATATTAAAAAGTCGGTGTCGTTTGTGAAGAAGTGAGTAAATCATTTTAACGAGACGAAAAATGTCGACGACTTACCAAAACGTGGCTGGTAAGCAAAGTCACTCCGAAAGTCGAAAAACGAATTGTGTCTTTGTTTTCACGGGATCCAAAATTAACGCTGCATCAAGGAGCGGCAGAATTAAGAAAATCGGGTTTGAACGTGTCCCATGAGACCATCCGACAACATCTTTGTGCTCATGATGACAAATTCCAAAGTACGTTGAAGAACTCTTTGCTCGGCGAAAATCAGATCGCGAAGTGGCTCCGTTAGGCCCACGATAAGATACTAGAGTGACCCTCAATCGCGGGACACCAACCCTATTGGAAACGTTTGCTCCCTTGTAAAGAGAAAGTTCAGAGGAAAGACTCTGAGGACTTTGACTCAGTTGTCTACAACATACCTCGAAGATGCCAGGCGATTATTGATCCAAGAGGGTAATTGCGCCATTGTTAGCACGCCAAAGAAAACATTGATGACAGAAAATGTTCTCGAAACACATTTTTCCAAGAATACGAGCGGTCACGTTCTTATTTGACAGACTGTAATGTTTTTATCCAGAATAACTTGGCTTGTTTAGTAATAACATGTTTATCTGGACTAGACCGGAAAATACAATTTCTCTAATTTACCTATTTCTGTACGTTTCATAAATAGACAATATTTGTTTTCATTAATGATTACATTATATAATGATATCTTGGTGATTTTTTATAGCTGGCTACCTATTGTTTAGTTTCACAAAGCTGTAAATATCATTTAAGCAATAATTGATATCTGAAGCCTCACAAATACCATTTTATTTAATTATTAAAATATTTCGTTGTGCTATTAGTTCTTACGAACACAAGCCTCGCGTGATTCTGCCATTGGCTTCACTGCATGACTTACTTCTAGTATGGGTTAGTAGCAGGAACAGGTGCCTCACCTGAGTCTGCCCTTCGCTCGTTGCACGGCTTAGCGAACACCACCTTATTTTATTATGTTCTTACTAGTACATGGAACGGCTGTTTCGCGTGACTCTACTCATGGCAACAT
This sequence comes from Pachyrhynchus sulphureomaculatus, assembly GCA_019049505.1. Classification (NCBI taxonomy): domain Eukaryota; kingdom Metazoa; phylum Arthropoda; class Insecta; order Coleoptera; family Curculionidae; genus Pachyrhynchus; species Pachyrhynchus sulphureomaculatus. The sequence goes on from CM032452.1 coordinate 54,383,072, forward strand.
TGCACGACTCACTACTAGTAGGGGTTAGTAGTTGAAGCGGATCATCGAGTGACTTTTCTCTTGGCATCATTACACATCTCAACGAAAACCATTTTATGTTATTATGTTCTTCCTAGTTGTTGGAGTGAGTATCGAAGAAAAGCCTCCTTTAACTGCTGCTCTATCGTGTGTTCTCCTCATCCAGTCATGTCCGATTAATCTTTTTATGTCATCTGACCACCTAGTTCTTTTCCCTTCCCCTGCTTCTTCTATTCTCTCATGGTCTTCATTCTATAATTTTTCGTGTCCACCGATTGTCCTTTATCCTTCCAATATACTCCGCCCAGTTCCACTGTACATACCTTTGCTATTACATCTGTTACTATAGATCTTCGTCTTATTTCTGTGTTTGGTATGCGATCATGAAGTTTAATGTTTAGAATTATTCTCTTCATGGCTCATAAGATCCCTTGTAGTCTATGGATTATACTTGTATTTAGTGCCCAAGGTTCCATAGGTAAGGACTGCGAGAACATACTGGTCGAAAATCTGTGCTTTAGACACATTGGATTTAAATAATTCTTGTATTTTTCCAAACGCTGATCAAGACATGGATACTCTTCTTTGCAGATCTGCTGTCAAATTTTTTTTTAATAATTCAAATCTTTTGCCCAGGTATACGTAATTATCAACTTTCTGTATTTGTATATTTTATAATATTATTATATTGTAATTTTGTTTTGGGTCGTTAGTTAAGTATTTGATTTGGTTGATATTTATTTTAAGACCTATCCCTTTTGATTTTTCATCCAATTCTTTCAGCACTATTTGTAGGTATCGTTTATTTCTGGCTATTAAGGTCACAAGATCACATCATCGGCATATCTCAAATGTGTTAGTTTTGCGCCATCTATAGTTATTCCACTATTATCCCAGTCGAGTGTTTTAAACATGTTTCAGTCTCCCTGTGTTACTCTAAGCTATATAATA
>CM032452.1:54389040-54636540 GCA_019049505.1 Pachyrhynchus sulphureomaculatus
TACCGTGTACAAGATGATTTGTTTGCCATGATTTTGGTGTTTTTTTCCAAAATTGAAAAATAATTATGCTTCCAGGTCTTACGTACGCCTACCGTACATGGTGCCAGCTCTCCAAGACAAGGAGAGCCCAACTTCAGGCAGAGCAGAGCAAGGCGCCGAGGATGATCACGGGAGCCCCGTGGTTCACGAGGAAAAACCAAATCCACAGAAACCTTGGTGTGCCAGCCATAAAAGCCCGCATGAGGAAGCCCAATTGAAGTTCATGGACAAGGCGTCCCAGCACGTAGCATCAGGGATGCCTTCCGAACTCCCCGCATGCTCGTCGCCAATTCCCGAGTCCCCCAGACCCTCTCTCGGATGACGATGATGACCGTCCCCATCCATCATGACAAGAAGACTGTAAAACTAGGTTAAGTTAACATAAATTCTAGGTTAAGTTAACATTAAGTCCTAGGTTAAGCCATAGGTCCTACGTTAAATTAGCATAAGTCCTAGGTTAAGTTAGGCTAGAACACAATCATGTAAACAAACCCATCTCCTAGGTTAAGTTAGTATATGATCACTAGTGTAAATGCTTAGGTTAAGTATGAATAAGCAATCATTCATAACATGTATTAATATCATTCAATAATAGATGATTAGAGAGGTTAAACCTATAATTATTATACGATAAGGTGTACTAATCATGATTGTACATTTGTGTCTTAAGATATTTACACGTCAGTAACCTAAATAACTTAGCCTAGGTAATGGGTTTTATACTACATGGGGTGAGAGAGAACTTAAGATATTTCATGAGTATAAACTTAAAATTAACTTAAGATTAACTTAAAGCTAATCCTGTGGTAGGGCTTCGGAGGGTCTTAAGTAGTGACGTCTGACATTGGGTAGAGGTCCATAGGTATTTAAGACGTGTTGTGATGGTGAGTGGCTCTATCTAGAAATTTGAACTGAGCGTTGCTCATGAATTCCCAGATTGTGGACATTTGAAGGTCTCAATGAATATGGGTGACACGGACGAACCATGGGACTTTGGCTACGATTCGGAGTTTTGAACGGACTGTGGGTGTATTGACACCATGCTGGACTGAAATAGGTGGGGCTGGCTCTGATGATCATTTTGTGAATTGTTAACTTGTTGCATGTTGATAAATTGTTTAGAAGAAGGTATAGCTTGCCGAGGAGCTGATTGGCTTTGATGGTAGAGGTGGTCACCTGGTCCTTCCATACTACCCGCTTGTCGTAGCGGAGGTTCAGGTACTTGATACTGTTGGTCCATTGGAGTCTGGTGGCTTGAAGGGTGAAGCTTGCCGTCATGGTGCTGGAAGATTTGCTAAACATGATGGCTTGGGTCTTAGTTGAGTTGATCTGTATTCTCCAAGGTTCGAACCAGGAAACTAACATGTTGAGGTGGCGTTGAAGGCAGCTGATGATGATTCTGGTGGACTTGGTGGTGACAGTGATGGCGGTGTTATCGGCATAGAGGAGTAGGGAGGTCAGGTCCGATTTGGGAATATCAGGAGTGAAGATGTTGAATAAGTGGAGGGAGAGGACGAAGCTTTGGGGGTCTCCGGCTCGTATGAGATTGAGGTGGAAAGTGGTCTGATCGACTCGAATTTGCAATGTATAATCTGAGAGGAAGGAAAGGACTAGTTGCATGATGTTTATGCCAAACTCAGTCGAAGGCCTTAGAAATGTAAAGAGAGACAGCTCCAACCTAGTGTTTTGCGGTTGAAGCCGCTAACAATGTGTTAGGAGAGAGGTATGGTATGATCCATGGTGCCGTAGAAGGGTCGAAACCCAAACGGCTCGTTTGGACTGACTCTGAGCTCTGAAGGTTTGGCTTGGATTATTTCGAGGATAACTTTGTGAACCACTTTGCCTAGACGAGGAGGTAGGCTAACTGGCCAATAGTTACTAGCCCGTGAGAGAGGGTGCCGAGTTTCCTGATTAAGAAAGAATAAAATATCTCTGGCGTTGAGAGATAATCTTTTTTAATAAAAAAAAAGTTTTACACTCCCATTCTTTGCATAATTTGTTTAATGCAATGCAAATCTCTACGTTTAGAACTATGTCTGTATCTATTTATATTTTATGTGAATATTCTAATACCGAGCTTTGCGCAACAATATTGTTGTTCCAGAAGGGGGCAAAGGGGGTCTCGAGCGACTGATGAATGAACATGTCTTCATGAATGAATGATAAAGTTGGTCTGTCTTATGCTGGTAGTATAGAATATTCCTGTAGATTTGTCTACATATATATATATATATATATATATATATATATATATATATATATATATATATATATATATATATATATATATATATATATATATATATATATATATATATATATATATATATATATATATATATATATATATATATATATATATATTTATATATATATATATATATTTATTTATTTTGTTTCTTTTTGGTTGACGTTTCGCCCAATTTTTCGGGCATTTCAAAGCCTTCTTACATTTCTTGAAAGTGTACTCGTCGGTGTGATACAGTATCACACCGGTACAGCTGTTACCAAGAGACTGACGCCTTTACACGGAGACACAAGGATCAGGAAGAAGAAGGTGTGCCTGGGAGCGGGACGACCGCTTCATTATTAACACAACTCTAAGAAATCGTCACCTGACCAGCGTTGAGGTCTAACGGGAGGTCTGACTAGTTCGTGGTCGGGCTGGCAGTCATTGGACAGTCAGAAGAATACTTAAAAAAGCTACGCTAACTTCAGAGAGACCAGCTAACAGACCCAAATTGACAGCAGCCTATCGACAAGCGCGACTCAGATTTACCCGAGAACATGTCGACTGGACCTTAGAGAAATGGTGCTCCCTTTTATTCTCCGACAAGTCCCGAATGTGCTACATGGCAATGATGGTGGTGAGTCTGTAGGAGGCTTGGGGAGCGCTATACGAAATACTGTATTACTGAAACGGTCGCCTACGGACGAGATTTTGTCATGGCGTGGGGAGGCATCTCACTGGATGCGAAGGCCAATTCGGTTTTCGTGACTGATAAGACTCGTAGCGGTGGATTAACTGCTCACCAGTACCTCGAGGAGATCGTGCAGGAACAAGTCGTTCCTTACGCTGGGTTTGTTAACGATAACTTCGTGATAATGCACGACAATGCGAGGCCACATTCTGCTGCATCGGTGCAGCAATATCTGGCGGAAGTGGAAATACGCATATTAGACTGGCCTGCATGGTGTCCTGACCTCAATCCAATCGAGCACATATGAGATGAGCTCAAAAGGAGGGTTCGAGCCAGAAATCCAGCCCCTGCATCGCTGAGTGACTTAAAGGTTTCGGTGGCGGAACAGTGGGAAGAATCCCACACATCCGACGGCTGAAAGCAATAATAAGGGCTAGGGAGGTTAATACAAAATATTGATTTTGGTTTTTATCAATAAATTTAATGTTAAACTTAAAATTTGTTTAATTTACTCGTCTCTTATCCCTATTTTCAATCCTTGTTCTCCTTGTTTCCCCTTTCAATCATCTTAATAAGTAAAAAGCATGAGGTATGCTATGGAATTTGGTATCATTAGAGAGAGAATAGAATGGGCTTTCAAATGATACTAAAATCCTTAAATATATATGAATACTAAATTCTAGAATCCGTGTTAAATGAAGCCAAATATTTCGAATAGATTTTTTGCTCACCATTGTATATAATTTGCGAAAGGAAAATAACGTTAATTCTATGTAAAATTTTGCAAACATTTTGCCAAGTTCCCACTTAGCATTTTTATAATGTCCTCAAAGTACGGGTGTATGGTTTATAAATATATATATATATATATATATATATATATATATATATATATATATATATATATATATATATATGTATATACATATATATATATATATATATATATATATATATATATATATATATATATATATATATATATATATATATATATATATATATTAGAGTGACCGGATCTCATAGAGGGGGGAAAAAAAATGTCGGAATCTTGTTCGTCTGGACCCCACAAAAACGATTCCCCTTATATATATATATATATATATATATATATATATATATATATATATATATATATATATTAGAGTGACCGGATCTCATAGAGGGGGGAAAAAAATGTCGGAATCTTGTTCGTCTGGACCCTACAAAACGATTCCCCTTTCCAGATATTGGGATAGCCGAAATTTGAGCTCGATTAAATGACGTTAACCCGTGCCGCTCGTCGCTCAAAGTTTGAAAAAATCCAAATTTTTGGCCAAAAAGCTGACATATGGAGCCATAACTCCAGAACGGTAAATAATAGAAACACGCTTAATATCTCAAAAGAAAGCTAATGTTGTTCTTCAAAATTTATATTCTATACATAATTGTTGTTATTTTAAGTCAAACCGAGTTACAAGAGCCTTTAGCCCCAAAAACGTGACCTGGTACCACTAGGAGCATACTTCGTATATTTTGTTATTAAGTGATAAATTTTGCTTTTTTTGGTATATTTTTGAGTTTAAAGTAGAAATATAATAAAAAAAAACAAGTAATACTGATAAGTCTAATGACATTTTTTATTTTAAAATATAAAAATTAGGTATATAATACATACAAAACAGACACAGAAAAGATACAGACGTAGTACCTACATGAGTTGATAATTTTACATAGTTATCTAATCTATTCTAGAGCTTTTGTTAAAGTAGTTTTTGAAACGTCAGGATATAATGCTCGGCATTTACTTACAACTTGCAGGACATATTGCTTTTGGTCTTCATCTTTTGTCAGAAGGTCGTTAAAGTCGGTTATTAATTTAACACCACGTTCAGCCATATCATTAACTACTTTCAATGTTTTGACAATTTTCAATCCTTCTTGGAAGTCATTATTTTGAAGCCAGGTGTTTGGATGTTGTCTTAGGAAATCTGTTTTTATATTAAATTGGTCAAAGAATGTAAACGTTTCTTTGGTAAGTAAATTTACCAATCCTCCATCAACTACCTCTTTTAAGTTTTCTTTCCTAACTTTTGGATTCACAACCCTAGCGTGCTGTGATGGTTCATCTGTGCTACTGAGCAATTTATTAGCCATTAACAACTTTTCATCGTCTGTAATAGTGGGATCAAAAAACGATAATCCCACCAACTTTGCATTCAAATACCACAAATGGTTCGAAAATTTGGTCAGGGCTATTTCTGCAATGTCGTTGTCTCATTCTTTATAGTCTAACAGACTATGCAAAATACCTAAATCTTGCTTTGGTGCAAGATGAGCTTTTGGAGCATTGAACCAAGCTTTACAATAAATTTTAACTAGGAAAACAAAAATGGCACGCACAGAACTTTCTTCTTCTTTAGACATCTTAAATTGACGACGAAAAATGAACATTTTTAAGCAGTAAATAGCCTTTGCCATCCACCTAGCGTGATGAATGGCTCCTGGAGTTCTAAAACCCACAACATTGCCGTCTAGTAATCCAACAAATACGAGAACCAACTGCAATAGCTCCTTGTAGTCATCTCTGGGGTGGCTCTCAGTTAATTTGGTCTCGAATTCAGCAGTAACATTTGCAATTACTTCTGGAGTTAGCTGCTTTTGTATTAGATTGTCACTGATACCCATGTCGTATTTTCCTTTGTCTATCTTGGGCCACGCAGTGAGGAATCTCTTGAAAATGTCTGGATCAGGTCCAGTGGTTGATCCCATTTTTGTGTCGAATATGCCTCTTACCAGAATTTCCAAGATATGGTGACGGCAAGCTAGGTATAACAATTCTCTTCCTAACATTTGCTCCAATATGACGCATGCTCCTTTGAGTCTTCCCGTGTTGGATGCTGTAGTGTCGAAGCACATCGCCTTGACGATGTTGAGAAGACCCCATTCATGTAGGCATTCATATATGGCTACGGCTTGCTCCTCTCCAGAGCTGTTTGCTGTTACAGGAACTCCCAGCAGCTGTTCCTTTTCGCCATATGAAATAGCTATAGCTATTCGCTCACATTGTTCATTTTTTAAAACACCCGGTAAAAGTTTACCGTCCCATCTGTCGGATACCTTACATCGATCTAATAAAATGGACAATTTCATGTTTAAAATCTCTTTAACGCCACTTGCAAATGAAACTTTCATCCTCTTGCTCTCAGATGGTCCTGGATCTTCTGCAGCTTCTTCAGGGATGTCCATTCCCTCCAAGCTCTCAAGTTCCTGGTAGATGCTGTCCTCTTCAGTGTCTTAAAATATCTTCACTAGATAATTGTTCGATCTAACCAGCTCAAAGGCACTTTAAAAAACTAAACTGAATAAATAAGGGGTCGGTTGTACGCTGAAGTAAAATCACCATCCCTAAAATAGAAATTAGATTCACCCTCCTTTTTACCTGTCAAACGGGTCTTTCTTTTTTTTTTTTTTTTTTTATGGGTCTAGCACACGTGCTACAGGGAAATCCCTAAAGCGCTACAGAAGCGACACGTGTGCGGAGAAAGCGATTCACGTTGTTCTTGAATCGCTGTAGATTGTACTCGATGGGAAACACAGTCCTGGGCAAACTATTCCAAAGGTATGATGTTCTCCATATAAAAGACTGCTTGAAAAGCGTTGTACGAGGAGTAACAAGCTGAACCTCATACGAATGTGAAGTATTAGCGCGACGTGTACTCCTAACATGCACCGCTCTGGGAGGAATTAAGCGGGCCACATCCTTCGAACACTTACCATGAAAGTACTTGTAGAATAGGCTCAAGTCGCCAACCGTTCTTCGATGTTCCAGCGAATCAAGGCCGTCGGTCAGTTCCGGGTGTCCAATCAGACGAACAGCTCTTCTCTGGATAGAATCCAACAAATGCAGTGTATGTTTGGGAGCGGAGCTCCAAACATGGGAGCAGTATTCCATAGTTAGTCGAATTTGAGCTTTGTAAAGAATTAACAGTTGTTGTGGAGTGTAAAGCTTTCTGGTTCGAAACAATATTCCCAACTTTTGAGAAGCTCTCCTTGCTATGCCTGCAACATGTTCATGCCAGGACATATTTGCTCCCAAATTAACGCCTAACAGATTGAGTGACGATGTTAGAGGGATGGAGTGCCCTGACATAACTATGTCGGGTTCTGCAACGTTAACCCTTTTAGAAAAAAACTGCCGCCTGGGTTTTTGTAGCGTTAAATTCCACTTGGTTACTGTCACCCCAAGACAGAATTTCTTCCAGGTCTTTGTTAAGTTGAATGACTTCCTGCTGTCTGCGGATATTCGTCTGAGTAGTCGACGTCCGAGCATTCAAAGTGAATGAAGAGATAAGTGTACTGTCATCTGCAAAGCTGTAGATTGGATTCTCGGTCTTTTCCAGCAGATCGTTAATATAAATAAGGAAGAGAGTAGGAGATAGTATGGAACCTTGGGGCACACCGGCGTTGATAGTGAAGGTGTTAGAAAGAAATCCGTCGACTGCCACTCGTAAAGAACGCTCTCTGAGGAAACATGAGAGCCACAAACAGAACTTTTCAGACATACCATAAGAACGTAACTTAGCCAACAGCCCATCGTGCCAAACACGGTCAAATGCCTTGGATATGTCAAGAGCAACCGCTCGAGATTCTCCAAAGTGTTCAATTGCGTTGTTCCAAACATGTGTTACATAAGTCAGAAGATCTCCTGTTGATCTATTTTTACGAAAGCCATATTGGTGATCACTAATAATGTTGAATCCTTCAAGATATTTTAGAAGATGCTGATTGATAGCCTTTTCCATGACTTTCGATATTATTGAGAGTAGTGCGATTGGTCGGTAGTTATTTGGCAAGGTCTTCTTGCCTTTTTTAGGCGATTGGTCGGTAGTTATTTGGCAAGGTCTTCTTGCCTTTTTTAGGTATCGGCTGAACTGTGGCACATTTCCAGCAGGAAGGAAATATTCCCTTTCTGTAGGATAGGTTGAAAAGTCTACAGAAAACTGGTGTTAGTTCCCTTGCACAGTTCTTAAGAACTATGGCAGCTATTCTGTCAGCGCCAGAAGCCTTTTTGGTGTCTAGCTTCATCAAAATACGTTTTATGATACGCTGTCTGAAGACAATATCGGGCATCCTTGACTGCACTATGGGAATAGTAGGCGGTGTTTTTTTTCCTTGGAAATCGACAGTAGAATGTGAAGCAAAGAGTTCAGCCAACAAGTTCGCTTTCTCAACAGGTGTCGTTGCAATAGAATTATCTGGCCGTGTGAGTGGTGGTATGGTGGATTTGGTGAAATTTTGACTAACTGACTTAGCGACTGACCAAAAGGACCTGGAATTGCCGGGACAAGCGAGAAGTTTGTTTCTAATCCGTTGATTGTGTATCTCCTTGGTTTCGTCGATAATTTCTTTGCATCTGTTTCTGGCACAAACAAAGATGTTACGATTTATGGTATTAGGATCTTCTTTCTTTAGTAAACTAGTCAGGTAATCCCCATATAATAAAAGATTAAATTTGAACAAAAGGCTCTTTATGTTTGAAAATTGAGTTCCAAAATACTTTTTAACAAAAAAATGTTAATTCCGAGACACATTATGTAAAAAACCCGTAAAATTCTTAGAATACTCCCAAACTGGCTCCTACTGGTACCAGGACACGTTTTTGGGGCTAAAGGCTGTTGTAACTCGGTTTGACTTAAAATAACAACAATTATGTATAGAATATAAATTTTGAAGAACAACATTAGCTTTCTTTTGAGATATTAAGCGTGTTTATATTATTTACCGTTCTGGAGTTATGGCTCCATATGTCAGCTTTTTGGCCAAAAATTTGGATTTTTTCAAATTTTGAGCGACGAGCGGCACGGGTTAACGTCGTTTAATCGAGCTCAAATTTCGGCTATCTCAATATCTGGAAAGGGGAATCGTTTTGTGGGGTCCAGACGAACAAAATTCCGACATCGATTTTTTGCGGTCACCCTAATATATATATATATATATATATATATATATATATATATATATATATATATATATATATATATATATATATATACATACATATATACAAAAATGGCACCTCGATGTAAATATCTAGAAAATTAATCCTTAAATTTTATAATTTTTCAGAATGTACACCAACAGTCATGGCCAACACATACACTAAAAACCATCAACAGCAATTTTGATAATATTTTTTTATTTTATTTTGCAATAAATAAATTTTCCAGTACTTCTCAAGTTCGGTAAGTAAAAAAAAATCGGTAACAAAAATAACCACCAACACCAACTTTCGATCTAACGCTGAAATTTGTTACAGTTGCTAATAATCACTACATTTTAATTAAAAACATATAATTTTTATTCTAATTTAATTATGGTGGTAGAGAGATTCAAAATATTTGTTTATCACTATTGTACAAACTGGTCGTATCAATAAATAAAAAGTGTTCTTATACAAGTATCTGCTTTCAATTGACGATTTTTTTTTTTGGATTCTCGTCGCATTTATTATTGAACATAAATCTTAGTATTTCTACTCCAGACGGGAGATCAAGGAATTATGCAAACTAAATAAAAGAACCGAGGAGGGAATATTATCTGTGATTGGCCAAATTCCTAAAGCAGTAATGTACTGAAAAATATATGAGTATATTACTGATTGGACCGAATACATATTGATATTTCATAGCTCTTAGTCCTGGTTAAATTCACAACTTTCCACTAGAAAAATCTCCACCATAGTGTCAAGTCATATAGTTTTTTTAAAAAAATACAGATAAATTATCAATTATCACTCGTGATAATTTTCGCTCAATCTACACTTTATTGAGAATATTCTAGAATTTTTTCGAAATTTTTTGATCAGTTCTCTTAGAGATAGGGCGGGACGACAACGATTTTTGGCCATTGTTTAAAAATAATATAAAGAAAAGTTTGCGCGAGTATTAAATCATAAATATTTTTGAACTCGCGTTTTCACAAGCTTTCATTTAACACCCCACTCGATAAATATTTTTTCTTTTCTTCCGATTTCACCCCACAAAATTAACCCCTTAAGTCAAAATTTAAGTTTTAAAACTACGCGGCTCTGATTGGGCCATCAATTCCTATATGTATGCCAAATTTCAACTTCCTAAGTCAAATAGTTTCGGAGCAAATCGAGTGTGACAGATAGACAGACAGATATCGAAGTGGTCCCATAAATGTTCCGTACGGAATACTAAAAAAGAGAATACTAAAGGCGAAACTACTTAAAGAGAGAGACCACCAATCGATAAACAGGGAGGCGTCAAACGACAACCGGAGGGCGAAACTCCGTGAGAAAAAAAGACCCTGTGGCGCAGAAAACTTGGATCCCCAACACTAGAAACTAAAAATCATTGACCGGAGAGTGGAAATTTTTCGCAAAAATTTTTCATTTTTCAATTTAAAAATGTACACTTAATTTAAACATTAAAGGAGAAGAGGGAAATTTTTGATACAACTGAATCCTTCACTACATTTTTTTATCGTTCACCTCCCCGCCTAAATGGAGATACCCTTTTAGATGGAAATCAGCGAAAATGTCATAATATCGGTCAACGTTGTCCAAATGCCGAAACATACAAGCGTATTTCATGGCACTTTTAGGACATCATGGTAACGCTGCCAGAGGCGGTATTGCATTTCTGTAACTCCTACCTGGGTATGCGACCACACCAAATATACTTAAATAAATTCATAAATAAGTATAGTGACCTGTCGGAGTTGAAACCCGAGACCCTTGATACCATATGCCGACACGATAACCACGGAGCTCGGACCGCCACATGAAACCTGAAAAACTTACTCCCTCTTAAAAAATAAAAGAAATACTTCTTACCATGGTACTCTAACGACGCCCAATTTAAAAATTGATGACCGAGGGGGTGAATATAATAAAAAAACATTTAAAAGAAACCTATTTCTAAGAGGCGCTCCTTTTTAGATCCGTAGAGACCCAGGGCATATGCACCGCTGGGCCTTCCAGCTACAACACAGGTTCAGACTATCGTTACCAATTCTAGAATAGCAAAGAACAAAAATTCCTAACAATGATAGTAAAGCCCTAATTTGTAATAAGTTAAAATTTAAAAAAGTTGATTAATTCATATTAGAAAACTACCTACCTCTTTTCAAGAAATTAAGTTCATAACGAGAGTAAATTTACAAGAAATCAAAATAACTATAACAGTTTTGCAAAACTAAATATGGATGCATCCTCAGTCAAGAATTGAACTTCCCAACGATTTTCCAGCTACCTGAGATATTATTAAATCAACAGTTTCAAATGAAGAACTCTGGGCAGATGGGCAAACATGAAACATAAACATTGACAATGATAAATCAATAGACTATGCAAATCTCAGTAGGATAAAAATTATCCTCACTGAAAAAGAAAACGCTACTGTAATTGTAGATATGACAAGATATGACAAAAAAAAACTGAAAGTGGTAAGAAAAGTAATTACATTACTCCAACCGAAGATCTATCAGTAATTGTGAAAAAATTTAGGAATTAGTAAAGACAAATAAAAAGATTATTTCACTTATCACTTAACAATAAACCTTCTCATTGTTACTAGGTACCTAAATTACACATGGCATGTAAATTGGTTAAATTTCCTCTATGAATTATAAATATTCGTCCTTTATCACTAATTTAAGACATCTCATCTCATAAGTGAAAAGCAAACATGACTAAGTTTGTGTATGTTTCCTCATTAAAAGTCTGTACAATTCCATCAGGAAGAAAATTTAAGAGACAGGACGAAGTCAGATATTGTCATAGACCATCTATAATGCTGTTTTGAAAACGTATATTTTTTTATAGCCAAAATTTTTGAGAAGCCGTTCCAAACATAGCCAGATATTCAAGAGCCAACAAGCCCACCGGATAACCGAAAATATTCTTCGTGGAACGCTGGAGTTAAAAAATTAGATTTCAATTTTAATCTCAAACACGTGTTGTAACAACTCAGTAGAAATGATAATTATATGTAACTGCCAACTCCGAGATCTCTATGGAGTATAAGCATGACCTGTTAAAACTATCCTCCAGGAACAACAGGGTTGAACCACTATGTTCCTCTAGGACATTCCGAGATAAAAGATAATAAAAAAAAATCGGACAAATTAGCAAGGTGCGGAGCTACAAAATCATACAGGAGTCCAGAGCTGATGGTAAAAACGGTAATCAGCTATGATCATTTTTTTTTTTTATGGATCTAGCACACGTGCTGCAGGGAAGTCCGTAAAGCGCTCCAGGAGCGGCATGTGTGCGGAAAAAAAAGCGATTCACGTTATTCTTGAACCGCTGTAAATTGTACTCGGTGGAAAACACAGCGCTGGGCAAATTATTCCAAAGGGATGATATTCTCCATATAAAAGACTGCTTGAAAAGCGTTGTACGCGGAGTAACAAGCTGAACCTCATACGGATGTGAAGCACTAGCGCGACGTGTATTTCTAACATGCACCGCTGTGGGAAGAATTAAGCGGGCTACATCCTTCGAACACTTTCCAGGAAAATACTTGTAGAACAGACTCAAATCGCCAATCGTTCTTCGATGTTCCAGCGAATCAAGGCCGCCGGCCAGTTCCGGGTCTCCAATCAGACGAACAGCTCTTCTCTGAACAGAATCCACCAAATGCAGTGTAGAGAGAGCGGAGCCACAAGCATGGGAGCAGTATTCCATAGTTGGTCGAATTTGAGCTTTGTAAAGAATTAACAGTTGTTGTGAAGTGGTTCGAAATAATATTCCCAATCATCTTCATATTAGCAATATGTAGATCGTTGGCCAAAGAGATGCGAGGGACGTAATTAGCGGCCCCCAAAGACCAAACTAGTGGAAACATTTACAGAAATGGGTACCCACAATATTCTCACGACAAGCAGACTATGTAGTGAAGAGGAGGAAACCTCTATGCTGCTCAGAACGGACATAAACTGTTTGGAGATGGTGGTAACAAATTACCAAATAAAGGGCTTAGAAAGAAGCTAATAAACCTTCCTAAAGGGACAAAGCTCATGTAACTAAGAGATGGGAGTATCATAAATCAACAGGGTGCAGTGCACAAACTGGCACAATTGCCTACCCTGCCTACAACCAACAAACCAACCAAGGAATGTAACCGAAGAATCTATTCGTGCTCTGCTTTAAGGAACTGACAGTAGTCTTATGGTCAGGTGGATGTAGGAAAAACTGTAAAATCCATATCCACTAAATTTAAGTAACATAAAAAATGCGTCGAGAAGACACACACTCTACAATCGGCTTTCCTAAACTTCAGCACGCTACACAAAGATACCTTGCTGGTCCCTCTCCGAACAAAATACGTGTTTTAATCGCATGAACAGTGATGTGTGAAATCCATTTTTTCTATTAAATAGAGAGCATTTTTTATTATTCACCTCCTCGCCCGAGTAGGGATTTTACCCTTTTTTATATCTTACATCCTATGTACGTGGCCAGGCCAAATATACTTAAATAAATAAGGTATACTGACCTGCCGAGATTGAACCGAGACCATCTGCGCAGCAAGTTAGTTACTATGCCACGGAGCCACACCACGGGTACAAAGTAACACAATTTTATAAAAACTGAAGATTACAATTTTGGTCTGTTTTGCAACTATATATATTTCGGAGGAGGTGGTTAATATATACGCGAAGATTTTCGTTTTTTTTTTTTACGCCTGAGTACAGTTAGATAACACATGTAAAAGTAGAATTAAACAGTCTAACGTTACAACGACCTTGAAATCCGATATTTTACGAAATTGAGAAATTTTGGAACACGAGGAACATCGAAGTTCTGTGTTCATATATGTTTAGGTATATTAATTCACCGAAGTACTATTGAAATTTAAAGGTTTTTTTTTTTATGTTTGCTTCCTCTAAAATTTTCCTCTGCTAATATCAATCTTTCGTCGTTTGACATTTGTCTTCAAATAAATCTCCTTTTCCACTTGAAAAGGTGTCACTTTAACTTATAAATCTAAAGAAAATCCTGTTAATTTTATATACTTTTTTTTATCATCATACATCACATTTTACGGAATACACCATAGAATGGTACAACTCGTGCCATCAGGGTCAGATGGGCTTGGAGAAAACTGTCAGTCCGTGGGCAGACGCTGAAGAATGGCCGGAGGGAGTGTCAATATGCCAGCACGGATTTTATTTGTACACATGTCGAACACTGCTGCCGTACTTTTTACTGCTATGCTTTTTTTGCTACGAATTGAAATAAAAATCAGCATTTTACGATACAGTATGAGAGAGAAAATTGGCACCTTTGACATTACAATGTTGGAATTTTTTTATACCTAATTAGTGTGGTTTACCGGCTGTTAGCTAACTGATATCTTTTAAGAAATCCAACAAATTGCAACAGTTACTTTTGCCATAATAAAGTAATAACATAATATTTATATCTATATATGTTATGTATACATGTATGTATGTATATATGTATGTATATATGTATGTATATATATATACATATATATATATATATATATATATATATATATATATATATATATATATATATATATATATACGAGGCTGGTTTGAAAAGTCCGTGCAAAGTCCGAAAGATGGCACAACCGGCGCGTATCGAGGTCATGTTTAGTTAGTAGCATCTCTTGAATGAACGCACACCAAGTTTCAGCCATATTGGTCTATTTCTTTGTATTTGGCATTCGTATGAATCAAGGAAGTCGAGTGATTTTCAAGAAATGGACGAAAAAGAATTTCGTGTGGTGATTAAACATTACTTTATGAAAGGCAAAACGCCTCATGAGACTAAAGAGAAGCTTGATAAACATTATGGTGACTCTGCACCTTCGATTAGAACAGTTTATAAGTGGTTTCAAAATTTTCGGACTGGCCATATGGGCAGTGACGCTGAACGTTCTGGACGGCCTGTGGAGGTTTCGACTCCAGAAATAATTGATCAAATCCATGATATGGTGATGGATGACAGAAGAGTTAAGGTGCGTGAGATTGCTAGTGCTGTGGGCATCTCGACTGAACGGGTACATAATATTTTGCATAAACATTTGGACATGAGAAAACTATCCGCAAGATGGGTGCCGCGATTGCTCACGCTTGACCAAAAACGGAATCGTGTGAAGTTTTGGAGGATGGTTTGCAGCTGTTCCAGAAGAATCCGGAGGACTTTAAGCGTCGTTTCGTCACTGTGGATGAAACATGGATATATTACTATACTCCTGAGACCAAACAACAATCTAAACAATGGGTTACCAAGGGGGAATCTGCACCAAAAAAGGCGAAGACCGTTCCTTCGGCCGGAAAGGTTATGGCGACTGTCTTTTGGGATTCGCAAGGGATAATCCTCATCGACTATCTGGAAAAGGGTAAAAAAATCTATTACAGGTGAATATTATTCATCGTTATTGGATCGTTTGAAAACCGAGCTGCAAGAAAAAACGCCCGCGATTGGCCCACAAGAAAGTCCTTTTCCATCACGACAACGCACCAGCACACACCTCAGCAGTTGTGGTCGCAAAATTAATGGAAATAGGATTCCAACTCGTTTCACATCCCCCCTATTCTCCAGACTTGGCTCCCTCGGACTACTATTTGTTCCCCAATTTGAAGAAATGGCTGGTGGGACAAAGATTTTATTCAAACGAGGAGGTGATTGCAGACACTAATGGATATTTTGCAGACTTGGACAAATCCTATTATTCGGAAGGGATCAACAAACTAGAACATCGTTGGAGGAAGTATATAAGCCTAAAAGGAGACTATGTCGAAAAATAAAAAAGGTTTACCCCAAACACATAAGTAGTTTTTATTTTTGCACGTACTTTTCAAACCAGCCTCATATATATATATTTATATATATATATATATATATATATATATATATATATATATATATATATATATATATATATATATACGATTAGTTTACAAGTTACAGTGATTTTAGTAACACTACTTTTGATATTTTCAAAACAATGGAAAAAAAGCGAACTTCGTGTGTTGATTAGACACTGTTTTTTGATGGGAAAAAATACCGTTCAAGCAAAACAATGGCTTGATAAGTGTTACGGGGACTTTGCCCCTAGAAAATCACTCATCATTTACTGGTATGCTGAATTTAAACGCGGTCGTACAGATACAAATGATGCTGAACGCTCTGGAAGCTCAAATGATGTGGTTACCGAAAAACATCAAAAAAATCCACAAAATTATTTTGAATGACCGTAAAGTGAAATGGCGTGAGATAGTTGACACCCGAAAGATATCAAAAGAACATGTTAGTCATATTTTGCATGAACATTTAGGCAAGAGAAAGCTCTGTTCGAAGTGGGTCCCACGTTTGCTCACTGCGATATGTGACAATGGATGAAACATGGATCCACCACTATACACTAGAATCAAATCGGCAGTTAGCTAAGTGGACAACAGCCGGTGAAAGCCGCTCGAAACGCCCAAAGACATTGGGGAGGTTTTGGCCTCTGTATTTTGGGATGCGCATGGAATAATTCTCACCGACTATACTGAGAAGGGAAAAACCATCGATAGCGAATATTAAATAAAGTTATTGGTGGGTTTGAAGGGCAGAAATCGCAAAGAAACGGCCCCAAATGAACAAGAAAAAAGTGCTATTTCATCAAGACAGTGCACCGTGTCATAAGTCAATGGTTACGATGGCAAAATTGCATGAATTGAAGGTCGAATTGCCTCATTATCCACCGTATATATGTATATATATATATATATGTGTATATATGTGTATATATATGTGTATATATATGTGTATATATATATATATATATATATATATATATATATGGTATATATATATTTGGAATCTTTGACACAATGATACTACTCAGTATATATCACCACTACACCAAACACTGCACTCGACGCTCGTTTCGTCAACCATGTTAGCTTAATCAGGAGCAATGATTGACTAAAGCTAAACTTATAAACTTAGCCTAACATCCGAGTCACTTAAGCGCAACTAATGGCGTGGGCGAAGCCATTAGTTTAGGTCATATAACCCATAGAGGCGACTAAGTTTTTTTGAATATGCTGTATGATTCTACTTCTAACATACTACGTTTTATACACAAATTTTTGATTTCTAAATCAAGCCATCTTTGTTTAGCAAAGAATGAAACTCTTTCTGTAATGTTTGATTTTGGTAAATTAATCTTAATAAAATTAGGAAAAACCTTAAATTTCTTACAAGACTTTAAAAATCAAATATCTGCACCTATTAATCTAATCTTACTACTGTACTTACGATAAAGGTTTAATTCCTTTGACCGTGGAGCCATCTCAACTACGTTCTGAATTTGGAATTGCACAATGACACTACTCAGTATATATCACCACTACAGCAAATATTATATTTTTGCACTCAATGCGCATTTCGCTAACCATATTAGCTTCATCAGGAGCTATGATTTTAAAACCGAAGCCAGTCAAAAATTTGATTATTTCTCAAAGGTATGGTATAGGTATGTGGATGAGGTGTTCGCGATTTTTATACCCCACTTACGCAACCCAGTTGAAATGGAAAAAGGCCTCAGATTCATTATCAGCGACCCCAAAAACCCCCAGGTACAGAATCTCATCCTAGTCATACTGAAAATTAAGATTCAACCCCCGTACCCTCTTTCTGCACCCCTAGAAGGGTGGAAGTAGAAAAAGACCTCAGATTCATTATCTGTGATCCGAAAAAACCCCAGGTACAGAATCTCATCCTAGTCGAACTGAAAATTAAGATTTAACCCCCGTACCCCCTTTTTCCACCCCTAGAAAAGTGGAAGTAGAAAAAGACCTCAGATTCATTATCAGCGACCCCAAAAACCCCCAGGTACAGAATCTCATCCTAGTCAGACTGAAAATCAAAATTCAATTCCCGTATTTGGCCACCATATTCTATCCGCCATCTTGAGTTTGAGAGTTTAGATATTGTGGAATTGATTCCTACACGATTAGTCAATAAGGTCTCCAAATCACTATATCCAAGTGAATCCGATGAGTTTTCAACGGATTGCAGTACGTGTTTAGGGTGTTCGGCTGCCATATTGTATCCGCCATTTTTTGATTTTGGTATACTGGAAGAACACTGATCATCGAGTACCCCTGAGTACTTCAATCATAAATTCCCAAAACATTACAACGTATTTGGAGTGACTTGGAGAGAGAAAACCACCTTGGAACGATAATTTTTCTGACACTTTGTCAGTTTAAGCCGCCATATTGAGTCCGTTATTGCGAATTTCAAAAAGTGCTACACGGCAGTCGAACGTAGAGGCTTCAAGCTCTCATTTGCACCCCTGGTTGATTTTTTTGGATCAAACCAATTTTGGAGAGCATCAGATCTCCCGTCCAAAAATAATGCCCCATATATGTATCAGGTGTTGAAAGACAAAGAAACAGCAGAGCGCAAGCTCAGGGTTATAGTATAGACGTTGTAACTCGGTGAATCCACTGCTTTGAGTAAGTGGTTAAAGACTGCAAGCCTGCAATTGTACAGGGTGAGTCAACGATCGAGTAAAGTTCATTATCTCATTTGTTTCGGAAACGACGAAAAAATGTTAAACACAATAGTTTTAGGGAATGTTAAGGTGCACAGGTGGAATACTCATAATTGGTACGAGCGTCCTATAGAGATGAGAAAAAAGATATATGTAAAGAAATTTGAGTTAGATGCTACAGGGTGTTCAAAATAAATTTATGCGTTTCGACTATTTCAAATTGAAAAAGCTCAAAATTTTTAAATGGCACACCCTGTATATTATTATTTTTTCTGATAGATTTTACAAAACCCTCCAACTTTTATTAAGTATATACCTATTTCTAATAGTTTTCGATTTATTTTTATTTTTTCAATTTTTTTAATACACTTACACTATTGTAAAAACATAAACAAATAGTTAATAATCATTTTAATATAACTTAACTTATCTAATGATTAATTATTATGACGTAATAAATGTTCAACAATATGTCCGTCTACTTGAATACACATGTTTAGTCATTTTACTATATTTTCTTTCACTTTCCTTAGCATAAAGGGCGTTATTGTCCTGCATGCATCCCGTATCCTATTTTCCATATCTACTGGTGTTGTAGGGGAATTCACATAAACACGATCTTTAATGTAGCCCCACAAAATGAAGTCTAAAGGTGTTAAGTCACATGATCGAGGGGGCCGCTGAATGAATCCATCCCCGCCGATCCATTTTTGTGGGTAACGATCTTTTAACAATTCCCGAACTTCCCGGTGGTAATGAGCAGGAGCTCCGTCTTGATGAATCCACATTTGTTCTCTTTCAAAATTATCAACTTCTTCAAGAAGCTGGGGTAATTCGTTTTGCAAAAAATTTAGATATCTAGCCCCGTTAAGCGATTCGCGGAAAAATTATGGACCAATAATTCGAAAATTTAATATTTCACACCATACATTAAGCGACCAATGGTTTTGGTTTTGAACTTTCCGGACCCAAAATGGATTAACTGTTGAATAATAATGCATGTTTTGGCTGTTAACTGCTCATTACTGCGAAAAGTAGCTTCATCAGAAAACATTATTGTGGATAAAAAATTTGGATCGGCCTCTATTGCTCCATTCATCATGGTACAGTTTACTCGTCGTTCAAAATCACGGTCTTGAAGTTCTTGGTGTAGTTCCATATGAAAGGGATGATACTAGTATTTTCTCGTGGTGCGATTAGCCGTAGACTGGGATGTGTCAGATAAGTCAGCTAGTTGACGGCTGCTGACCTGGGGATTATCTTCAACATGAAGTAAAATCTCCATTTCTTTTTCTTCATTGGTAGCATTCTGGTTCACTACTTTCCGTTTCGTATATCAACGCTACCACTATCATCAAACCGTTCCATTAAGCACTGAAAAGATTTTCTAGATGGTATACGTCTATTAGAGTACTTCACTCCGTAAAACCTTACTGCCAAAAGACAATTTTTCCCGCCTCGCCCAGTATATAAACCATATCAATTAATTCATTTTTAGGAAAATCCATAACTATTATATTTATTTATACGAGGCTGGTTTGAAAAGTCCGTGCAAAGTCCGAGAGATGGCACCACCGGCGCATATCGCGGTCACGTTTAGTTAGTAGCATCTCTTGAATGAACGCACACCAAGTTTCAGCCATATTGGTCTATTTCTTTGTGTTTGGCATTCGTGTGAATCAAGGAAGTCGAGTGATTTTCAAGAAATGGACGAAAAAGAATTGCGTGTGGTGATTAAACATTACTTTATGAAAGGCAAAACGCCTCAGGAGACTAAAGAGAAGCTTGATAAACATTATGGTGACTCCGCATCTTCGATTAGAACAGTTTATAAGTGGTCAAAATTTTCGGACTGGCCATATGGGCACAAGTGACGCTGAACGTTCTGGACGGCCTGTGGAGGTTACGACCCCAAAAATCATTGATCAAATCCATGATATGGTGATGGATGACAGAAGAGTTAAGGTGCGTGAGATTGCTAGTGCTGTGGGCATCTCGACTGAACGGGTACATAATATTTTGCATAAACATTTGGACATGAGAAAGCTATCCGCAAGATGGGTGCCGCGATTGCTCACGCTTGACCAAAAACGGAATCGTGTGAAGTGTTGCAAGGATGGTTTGCAGCTGTTCCAGAAGAATCCGGAGGATTTTAAGCGACGTTTCATCACTGTGGATGAAACATGGATACATTACTATACTCCTGAGACCAAACAACAATCTAAACAATGGGTTACCAAGGGGGAATCTGCACCAAAAAAGGCGAAGACCGTTCCTTCGGCCGGAAAGGTTATGGCGACTGTCTTTTGGGATTCGCAAGGGATAATCCTCATCGACTATCTGGAAAAGGGTAAAACTATTACAGGTGAATATTATTCATCGTTATTGGATCGTTTGAAAACCGAGCTGCAAGAAAAACGCCCGCGATTGGCCCACAAGAAAGTCCTTTTCCATCACGACAACGCACCAGCACACACCTCAGCAGTTGTGGTCGCAAAATTAATGGAAATAGGATTCCAACTCTCGTTTCACATCCCCCTATTCTCCAGACTTGGCTCCCTCGGACTACTATTTGTTCCCCAATTTGAAGGAATGGCTGGCGGGACAAAGATTTTATTCAAACGAGGAGGTGATTGCAGACACTAATGGATATTTTGCAGACTTGGACAAATCCTATTATTCGGAAGGGATCAACAAACTAGAACATCGTTGGACGAAGTGTATAAGCCTAAAAGGAGACTATGTCGAAAAATAAAAAAGGTTTACCCCAAACACATAAGTAGTTTTTATTTTTGCACGGACTTTTCAAACCAGCCTCGTACGTCACTTACTACAACAAATTAAACTATTTTTGCTTGCTTAAAAGACATGTTAAAATTTGACAATGTCTACATTTTTGTTTTGTTTTGGCAACTATGTTATAGCGTAAGTGTATTATTATGAGTATTCCACCTTCAGAAACAATGGAGCGACTGACAATTTTTTACAAAACTGAAAACTAGTTTTAAAAAAAAAAAAATAATAAAATATTAGAAAAACTACTAGGTTTAGGTATATAATATTATTAATAAAAAAGTTATAAAATTTTACGCAGAATTTAAAAATAAATTAGAAAATAGGATGTTTCATTTAAAAAAACATACGTTATATCGGCCACACTGTTTTGAAGTACCCTGTATACTCAAAAATAATTTT
The DNA here is from genome assembly GCA_019049505.1 of Pachyrhynchus sulphureomaculatus. NCBI lineage: Eukaryota > Metazoa > Arthropoda > Insecta > Coleoptera > Curculionidae > Pachyrhynchus > Pachyrhynchus sulphureomaculatus. The sequence continues at coordinate 54,410,735 of CM032452.1, forward strand.
AAAACTGTGCCCCTTAACATTCTCTAAAACTATTGTATTTAACATGTTTTCGTCATTCCCGAAACAAATGAGATAATGAACTTTACTCTACCGCTGACTCACCCTGTACATACACCCCCGCTCCTATCGCTGCAGAAAATACACCCATTAGAAACGGAACTTTTTTATTGCAGGTTCTCATTCGTGAAAAATGGTCGTAGATTCTTGAGCTGAGTATTAAGTTCTTAGAGTTCCATTTTTGGTAAGGATTCTTTTTTGTGAAGAATTGCCTTTCCCATTATCAATTTTCAAATTTGATGTAAGTTGTTAAAGATTCACTGAAAATCACCTATTATATAATCCTTCTTAAAGGGAGACGACGCTTATGTAACCAAGAGACTGCAGTACAGAAACAGACACAATCGCCTACCCCGCCTACAACCAACCAAGCATAAGTCATAAAGGTAAAATATTTTTGATGTCTCCCTCGTACACTTTTTAGTATAACTAATGAACGTTATGTAAATATCTAAAATTCTTCTCCTGTAAAATATCCATAGAGATCATCAACCTCGACTTCTCAAATAATTAGACACTGTAAAAATGTTAACGATCAGTTAATTAACTAAAAATTCTTTTTATAATAAACAAAAAAAAGATAAACGGAAAGACACCTATCGCTTATTAACACAAACGCGTGCCAAACGGTCATTTCTGACAAGATCGCTGTCGTCGTAACTGTATAAGGTGAAGCTAGGAATATTAATTTCGAAAGACTTACATTCGCTTAGGAAAATGATTTAGTTTTTTAAAATCTATACCCAATGGAAGTAGGAATTTTAATGTTTTATTCCAGCAGAAAAAAATTACTACACCTCCGCACTATGTGCCGCAAAAATTTCGGTCATAAGAAATATCTTAACTACTTATAGAAATAACCGGTCAAGTGCAAGTTGAACTTGCGCAATTAGTGTTCCGTACATTGATTGCTTTTAAAATAAAAAATTTTGTTACAGAGGTATAAAATGATCAACAAAGTTTGTTTCCAATCTTTACTGAAATCTAATGACCTTGAAATTTTTGTTTTTTCTATATACCAGATAAATTATTACAGGTAATGCACTCGTGATAATTTTCGTTCAATCTACACCCCGTGGAGAATATTCCAGAATTTTTTCAAAATTTTTTGATAAGTACTTTTCGAGATAAGGCGGGGAGACAGCGATTTTTCGCCATTTTTTAAAAATAATACAAAGAAAAGTGCGCGCAAGTATTACATTATATATATACTTTTTACTCGTGTTTTCACAAGCTTTCATTTGACACCACACTCGATGACCTAGTAAAAATTTTTTTTTTCACTTTCGATTTCACCCCCCAAAACTAACCCCTTAAGTCAAAATTTAACTCTCAAAACTACATAGCTCTGATGAGGCCATCAATTTCAACTTTCTATGTCAAATAGTTTCGGAGAAAATCGGGTGTGACAGACAGACAGACAGACAGTCAACCAGACAGACAGACAGTCACCGAAGTGATCTTATAAGTGTTCCGTACGGAACACTAAAAATTGCTGATAAAAGGTCGTGTCATTCATAGTAAAGGACGATTAATTTTTCATCTTAGAAGCACAATTTCTATAAACCTACGAGGGTTGTATGATAAGTGCCTGGCCTTGACTAGAAAAAACATTTTTATGTGTAAAATTTTTTTTTTTTAACGTAGGCTGAAAAGTTTTTGGTCTAGCTACTTAAAGCACATTTTTCACCATAACACATAGACTGAAAAGTTTTTGGTCTGGCTACTTAAAACACATTTTTTTTGCAAAATTCGACTTTATTCATCAATATGTCTCCTTCAAGAGCGATACAATCAGTCCAACGCTGTTCTAACATTTCTATACCTATCTTGTAGCAGGATTTGTCTTTGCCTTCAAAATAAGCCTCAGTTTCGTCAATAACTTCTTCACTGGGGTCAAATCTCTTTCCCGCAAGCATATTTTTGAAGTCTGCGAATAGATAATAGTCGCTGGCGGCCAAATCTGGAGAATACGGTGAATGAGGAAGCAATTGGAACTTCAATTCATGCAATTTTGCCATCGTAACCATTTACTTGCGGCACAGTCCATTGTCTTGATGAAAAGGCACTTTTTTCTTGTTCATATGGAGCCGCTTCTTTGCAATTTCTGCCTTCAAGCGCACCAGTACCTTAATAATTCGTTATTGAGGCCAAAACCATCCCAGCCGACTGTTGTGTCTTCGGTCACTTCGGGCAGCTTTCACCGCCTGCTGTCCACTCAGCTGACTGCCGATTTGATTCCGGTGTGTAGTGGTGTATTCATGTTTCATCCATTGTTACATATCTCATGAAAAATCCTTTTTATTGCGCTTAAACAGGTCCAAACAGCGCCCAGAATCATCAACACGTTGTTGTTTTTGGTCCACTGTGAGCAAACGCGGTATCCATTTTGAACCGAGCTTTCTCATGCTCAAATGTTCATGCAAAATATGACTAACACGTTCTTTTGATATCTTTAAGGTGTCAACTATTTCAGGCAATTTCACTTTATGGTCATCCAAAACAATTTTGTGGATTTTTTTGATGTTTTCCAGTGTAACCACCTCATTTGGGCGTCCGGAGTGTTCAGCATCATTTGTATCTGTACGACCGCGTTTAAATTCAGCATACCAATGATGATAAGTGATTGTCCAGAGACAGAGTCCCCGTAACACTTATCAAGCCATTGCTTTGCTTGTACGGTATTTTTTTTTCATCGAAAAACATTTAATTAACATACGAAATTCGATTTTTTCCATTGTTTTGAAAATATCAAAAGTAGCGTCACTAAAACCACTGTAACTTGTTAAATAATCGTCGAGATGTTATGAAATTTTGACACGTATCGTTTGAAGGTTGGCATTTCCTAAAAATCATGTGGATTTTTTGAAAAGGGCGATATCTATGTGTCAAATCAAAAACTTTTCGACCTACGTGTTAGTCTCCTTTCAGGTCGATACACTTAGTCCAACGTTTTTTCTATCTTTTGTATCCCATCTAAAACATACGATTTTTCCAATCCTTCAAAATAGGCGTTTGTTTCAGCAATCACCTCATCGTTTGAGTAAAATTTTTTTCCGCCGAGCCATTTTTTGATAATCGGGAATAGAAAATAATCACTGGGGGCTAAATCTGGCACATATGGTGGATACGGAAGCAATTCATATCCTAACTCATAGAATTTTACCATGGCGATGACACAAGTGTGCACGCGTGCATTGTCTTGATGAAAGAGAATTTTTTCTTCGACAAATGCGGACGTTTTTCTTTCACAGCATGGTTGAAACGATCCAATATATTGACATAATACTCTCCATTAATCGTTTTGTCCTTTTCAAGGTAATCAACGTGGATTATGCTGCGTGCGTCCCAAAACACCATGCCCACCACTTCGTTGATCGATAAACTCGTCTTGGCCTTCTTTGGCGCCGATCTGCCATGGACGATCCAATGTTTGGACTATTCTTTGGTCTCTGGTATGCTGTAATAAATCCATGTTTCGTCAACAGTTATGAATCGACCCCAAAAATCATTCCGATTGCGCTTTAACATCGCCAAACATTCTCTTGAAGTTGACACGCGTGCCTGTTTATTATCAGTTGTGATCACTACACCCATCTTGAGGAAAGCTTCCTCATAACCAAAAGAGTTGTTAAAATGTTCTACATCCGTTCAATTAAGCTGCCCACATATCGGGGATTTTTCCAATCATTTCTGATGTGCTGACCTTATTTGGACGACCTGGACGTTCTTCATTGAAAATGCAACTAAATAAAAAAGTTAAGTTCCCTTCGCCATTTCGTTAATATAACACATAGGCTGAAACGTGTTTGATCTGAGACATAGATGTCGCCCTTTTCAAAAAATCCATATGATTTTTGGGAAGTACCAACCTTCAAACGATACGTGTCAAAATTTCATGACGTGTCGACGATTAGTTTACAAGTTACAGTGGTTCTAGTGACGCTAGTTTTGATATTTTCAAAACAACGGAAAAAATCGTTTTCGTGTGTTTATTAAACACTGTTCATTACTGGTATTTAAACGCGGTCGAATAGATACAAATGATGCTGAACGCTCTGGACGCCTAAATGAGGTGGTTACACCAGAAAACATAAAAAAAATGCACATATTGTTTTGGATGACCGTAAATTGCGTGAGATAGCGGACACCCTAGAGATATCAAAAGAACGTGTTGGTCATATTTTGCATGAACTTTTGGGCATGAGAAAGCTCTGTTCGAAATGGGTACCGCGTTTGCTCAAAACGTGTTGATGAGCACTGTTTGGACCTGTTTAAGCGCAATAAAAAGGATTTTTTCATGTCATATGTGACAATGGACCTACCACTACACACCGGAATCAAATCGGTAGTCAGCTGAGTGGACAATAGCCGGTGAAAGCTGCCCGAAGCGACCAAAAAACACAACAGTCGGCTGGGAAGGTTTTGGCCTCTGTATTTTGGAATGCGCATGGAATAATTTTCATCAACTATGCTGAGAAGGGAAAAAAAATCATCAATAGCGAATATTATATAAAAGTTATTGGTGCGTTTGAAGGCAGAAATCGCAAAGAAACGGCCCCAAATGAACAAGAAAAAAGTGCTCTTTCATCAAGACAATGCACCTTATCACAAGTCAATGGTTACGATGGCAAAATTGCATGAATTGAAGTTTGAATTGCTTCCTCATCCACCGTATTCTTCAGATTTGACCCCCAACGACTATTATCTATCCACAGACCTCAAAAAAGCTCCCGGGAAAGATATTTGGCTCCAAAGAAGAGGTTATCGCCGAAACTGAGGCTTATTTTGAAGGCAAAGACAAATCCTTCTACAAGAAAGGTATAGAAATGTTAGAAAAGCGTTGGGCTGATTGTATCGCTCTTGAAGGAGACTATATTAATGAGTAAAGTCGAAGTTCGAAATTGTTTTAAGGAGCTAGACCAAAAACTTTTCGGCCTACGTGTTAAAGACATAAAATAAGAAAGTGCTTGTTTGAAGCAAAATATTTTTAATGTGAAATTTTTTGAGATTATATTCTTCTTCTTCTTAGTTCACCGTCTCCTGACGAAGCTTGGCAATCTAAATGGCTAACATAGTCCTGGAAACTACAACTCTCTGATGAGCAATTAAACCATCTTCGGATATCCTTTAACTAGGAATTTTAACGTCTTCCAACCGATCTTCTTCCTTGTATTTTGCCTTCAATGACCAGTCTCAGCAAGTCATCTTTTGTACATTCGTTACTCTATCCACCCATGATATCAGTAGGATCCTTCTATAAACATACATTTCGAAAGCTTCGAGTCATTTCTCTGTGCTGGAATCAAGAGTCCAGCCTTCACATTTATATCGGAATACCGAAAAAATATAGCATCTCGAAGTTCTAGACCACGGTCGGATCTAGTGAAAAGATTTTTCATGTTCATGAAGGTCCCACGGGCCTGCTCGTTTCTCGTTCTAATCTCTATTTTTGGATTACACTAGTTATTAATTAGTGTTCCCAGGTATTTAAAAGACAAAATCTGCTGAATTCTCTGTCCATTAATAATAAGATTTGCATTAACATGTGATTTTGAAAACACAACCAGCTTGATCTTTGTTATATTTATATGTAGTCTAAATTGTTCACTCCGACGAACTATGAAATTCATCATGCTCTTCAGATGGGGTACATTATCAGCAACAATAACGGTGTCCTCTGCATATCTTAGGTTGTTAATCATGATGCTATTCACTTTAATTCCCGTTGTAATCTGGATTAGAGCTTCTTTTAAAACAGCTTCCGAATGGAGGTTGAAAAGAAGCGAAGGCAAAATACATGCCGGTCGCACTCCTTTCTTGATAGAAGCGTCCTCCGATAGGTTTTGTTGGATTTTTCCTGTCGATGTCTGATGCCAAACAAACCGGATATGATGTTGATCTCTTGGCGGTCGACACCCGACGCACATAGGATCTCTATCACTTTAGTGTGTTTGACACAATCAAAGGCCTTACGATGGTCAGGGAAACACATTACATTACGTTCCTACATCGTTGTATTAAAACATTAAGTGCGAAAAGCGCCTCTCGCGTGACAAAACCATTTCTGAAACCAAACTGTGTATCGTCCACCTGAGAATCACATTTTCTATATTTACGTTGTATATATATAAATTGTCCGAAGGAAGATCTTTAGTACCAGGTGTACAAGTATGAAATGCGGATTTTTTTTTATAAAAAAACATGTTAAATTCGGAAGAGTGATAAAAAGTGCTTTATTCAAAGTATGCTCCATCGCTTGTTATACATTTTTCCCATCTTTCGGACAATTTGTGAATACCATGCCAGTAAAAATCTTCCCCTTTTGCTGCGAACCATTCATCGAGCCATTTTTTCACATCTTCGTACGAACCAAAGCGCTGCTCAGCAAGTGCATGACCCATCGACGCAAACAAGAGGTAATCGGAAGGAGCCAAGTCTGGTGAGTAAGCCGCGTGGGGTAGAACTTCCCAGCTGAGTGCTTCCAACGTGTCGTGAACTGGTTTCGCCGTATGTGATGGAGCTTCGTCATGGAGAAAAATGACTTTGTTCGGTATTCTAGCCTTTTTTCAAGTAGCGAACGGTTCAAATCGGTCAATTGTTGTTGGTAACGTTTAGTATTAACCGTTTCCCCAGCTCATAATAGATCACGTCCCTCTGGTCCCACCAAACACAGAGCATCGTCTTTCTGCCAAAGCGATTCGGTCTTGCGGTTAATGTGGATGGTGCGCCTGGGTCTACCCTTGATTTTTTGCGCTTGGGATTCTTAAAATAAATCCACTTTACATCCTCTATAACTATACGATGCAAAGATGACTTCCTTTTGTATCTAGAGAGCAAAATGTCACACGTGTTTTTGCGCTTTTCCATTTGCCGGTCGTTCAACTCATGTGGTACCCCTCTACCGGTCTTCTGAATCTTTCCCATCTCCCGTAGCCGATTGGAAACAGCTTATTGACTAACGCCCAATTGCTCGGCGAGTTGTTTTTGTGTTTGCGAATCATCTTCTTCCAACAATGCTTGCAATTCCACATCTTCGTATTTTTTTGGCGGTTTTCTACGTTCCTTGTCTGCAACATCGAAGTCACCACTTTTGAAACGCCGAAACCATCGTTCATACGTATCTTGCGATAGAGCATGTTCACCATAAGCTTCTCGAAGTAATCGGTATGATTCAACAGCAGTTTTCTTCAAATGAAAACGAAAAAATGAATGCTGTCAGCGAATGCTCTTTGTTCGGTATATATTTCGACATATTGAACACAACACTATGCACACATTTTTCCAATTTATCACTCGTACGCGTCTGACACTTGTTGATGACACAACAAAATGGTGCAGTGTCAAATCTTTACAGCACAAACTACATTGGTGCACCATCTGTTGTCTGAAATCCGCATTTCATACTTGTACACCTGGTACATACAACATAAGACTGTAGTCGTCACAATGAGAAGGCTTAGACTTTTTTGGAATTGTAATAAACGTGGATCCCAGACAATCAGATGGTATCTGGCCCGAGTTATAACTGGCAGTAAATAACGATGTTAAAATATTAAGACCTGCTCCCGCTTAATGATCTTGATTCGTTTATATTACGCACGCTTTTAATAAGGATAAGTATAAAGCGGTATTTAGACATTATTTTGTAATATTATTTGTACTTTCCAATTATCTCAGTGCTCATTCTAATCTTAGTACATTAGTTTAAAAATTTCTCAGGTTTGAATAAATTTAAGACCTTGGCAGGAAATAAGCTCAAGTCTCGCTTAATGACATCTGAATTAGCTTAAGAATTTTCTTACTTTTCAAAACAATGGTAAAATAGGAAAAGAATATTAATCGTCAGAGTATATCGGTGTACAATATTTACTTTAATCAAATTTTTGACCATATTCTTTTTCTTAATTTTTACATTTGTGATAAATAAAAACTCATAGTTCCTCGTCGGGTACTCGCATATCGCACTGTATCGTTCATTCACAACAAAAAAGAGCAAAAAATCCGGTTTGGGTACGGCACCAAGCACGACGATGTAAAACAATCAAGGCCAAAAAGGTGATTTTGACTTCGCATTCCGGTTTTTTTGGGTGAATGTAAAAAGATGATAAATGTTTCCGGTGTATTCACATGAGATTTGGTTGATGTTGTATGGGCGCGGAGGTCAAAAACAAAGAAAGAAATAAATTAGAATAAAGATGCGATTTTTTCTTCTTCATGTTTGACAGTTAAAGTTGTAATTTGTTTACTAATATAAAAATTACAAGAACGAGTTTCATTAAATTTTTGTTATTGAACTCAAACTAACTAATAAAGATGCTACCGATCTACGAAAATGTTTCTTTTTTTAAAACTTAACTACGAAAATGGCACCATACAATTTTTTTCCTTCCAGAAAATGAGTTAAAATGATTTAGGGTTTCACGCAACGATAAACTTTCTCATTAAAGAGGAAAATAAACCAAAAGTTAGTCATGAAACAATGTTCCATCTATACAATAATGAAGGAGCGCCTTATTTCCATGTACAATTTTGATCTAAACAGTTCCGATGGCATCAAGATCCAATTCAGGATCACTCCAGATCAGAACGAGTGGATAAGACAAGAACTGAGGAACCCATGAAATTCGATGAAGATCTGCTGCTGTCATACCGACGAGTAATTATCCCAGTGCTTGCTAAAGACTGATGTATCCAAAATTATAGTTTTCAAGATTACACACGAAGAGTTTGGAAAACCCCAATCCCACAGTCAGGAACACCTACCACCCCCTTCCCTTCCCCACGCCATGGCCGACACCGACATCCAAGATCCAGCCACCCCTACCCCGAGATTAGCTTAAGTGAGTCCTAATTAATTTTAAGTTTAAATATAAGTTTTCTATGCATGAAATGTCTTAAGTTCAAATATCTTCAGTTCTGCCAACACATTTATACAAAACCCTTACCTAGCCTATGATAGTTAAGTCCCTGATATGTATACATCCTAAGATCCAATATGTAAACACATTTTTTGACACTGAAGGCTTTATTCACAAAGAATTTGTTCCCGAGGGAACTAGAGTGAACGCCAGGTACTACGTGACCGTCATGAAGCGACTTTGCAAGAGGATTCAGCGGATTCGACCGAAACGAAGGAACGCAAAGGATTATTTCTTCATGACAACGCTCCCGCTTAAGCAGCTGGGATTGTGGTGTAGTTTTTGGCATGGAAACAAGTGTCCGTACCGCACCACCCTCCTTATTTGCTGAATGAGCCCCTAATGACTTTTTTTATTCCTAAAAATCAAGCGCCACATGAAGAGTCAAAGCTATGAAGATTTGGAAGACATTAAAGCCAGTGTAACGCGCGAGTTAAACATGATCTCGAATGAGGATTTTTTTTAACAATTTCACATGGTTGTATGAACGTTCTGAACATTGTATCGGGGATGGAGGGTACTATGTAGAACATTTAAAGTAATAAAATGTCGATTGTAAAAAAACGCGGCACCCATCAAACAGAAATCTTTCACATACCCAAAAAATCGTATAACATGTGGTGAACGCGAGATGTTTACAATGTCATTGAAGTCGCATACCTTCAGTCGACGATCATTTAGTATGCTATTGTGAATTTTTATCACAATCTCGTCGGTCGTAGAGGTTTTCAGGCGTCCGGAGTGTTTCTCATCTTAAGTGAGTGAGATTTTTCTATTTTTTTATTAAGGCAGTCTGGGAAGTTTTTGGACATACGACGTATATGCTATATTATATATTTTTTATGGGCCTAGCACACACGCTACAGAGAAATCCCTAAAGCGTTACAGGCGCGACACGTGTGTGGAAAAGCAATTTACATTGGTCTTGAATGGCTGTAAATTATACTCGGTCAGAAACATAGTCCTGGGCAAACTATTCCAAAGGGATGAGGTTCTCCACATAAAAGAGAGCTTCAAAAAGGGTTGTATGGGAAGTAACAAACTAAAACTCATACGGATGTGAAGTATTAGCGCGACGTGTATTTCTAGTTGCACCGCTCTGGGAGGAATTAAGCGGGCTACATTCATCGAACACCTTCCATAAAAATACTTGTAGAATAGACTCAAGTCGCCAACCGTTCTTTGATTTTCCAACCAGTTCCGGGTCTTCCATCAGGCGAACAGCTCTTTTCTGAATAGCAGAGCAGAACCCCAAAGATGGGAGCAGTATTCCATCACTGGTCGAATTTGAGCTTTGTACAGAATTGATAGTTGTTGTGCAGTGTAAAGCTTTCTAATTCAAAATAATATTCCCAGCTTTCGAGAAGCTCTATTTGCTGTGCTTGCAACATGTTCATGCCAAGACATATTTGCTTCCAAATTAACGCCCAACAAATTGAGTGACGTTGCTAGAGGAAGGGAGTGCCCCGACATAACTATGTCGGGTTCAGCAACGTCTGAGTTTTTGTTGCATTAAATTCTACTTGGTTACTGTCACCCCAAGATAGAATTTCTTTCAAGTCTTTATTAAGTTGAACGACCTCCTGCTGTCTGCGGATATTTGCATGAGTAGCCGATGTTCGAGGGTTCAAAGTGAATGATGTCGCTATTTGCTTTACAAATAAAATTTAAAAAAAGTTTTTTTTCTAAGCCTTGACCCTTAAAAATATCTATATTACCCTTTCTGTCCTGATCAAAGTTGTACCAACTGATAAGAATAAAGTATCAGAATTAGTTAAACATGCTGTAATATCACATGAAAGATACACCATCTCGGGAAAAGACTTCTTGGATAAACAATATATTGATGTAAATGCATATTTCAAATTTTTTAAATGTAAGGTCGATAACACTATTAAGCCCCTACAAGAAAAGAAGATTATCTTCAAAGAAGAATGAAAAGAACGTATTGACTGTTGACTGTAACCTTGGGTCAAGGATTTTTCTCTTCGATATTTTTACAAAACATCTAGTTTAGTGCGACCTTGTAGTTTCGCTATAAACTGATAAATTTAAAAATATTTATTATTTACAGCAGTTACGGCATCCATGAGTAGAATCTATGGAAAAGTCTTAAAAAACAAAATGGAGAAGGAATATCAAGATTTCGAAGCAGAAGAACAAGCAGGCTTTCGCACGGGACGATCCACCAGAGACCACTTTTTCTCCTTAACTTAGTTAATAGCAAAAAATATGGCACTAAACCAAGAAGTGTACTTACTGTTAGTTTACTTGAGAAAAGCATATGACATTGTTCCTCTGCAGAAGTTGTAGCAATCATTGGAAAGTACTAATATTAACATAGAATTAATTAAAGCTGTCAAAACACTATACGACCAACCTATAACAAAAATTAAAACAGGAACACAAATAACACCAGAATTTATTACGTCAAAAGATCCGAACCAAGGATGCTGTTTATCACTAACCCTTTTTAAGATATATCTGGAAAGTGTACTAAAGAGATGAAACCAGAAATGTATACCAATGGGGATACCATTAATTGGCACCATGTGATACAGGCTATGCTTCGCGGATGACCAAGTGGTAATGGATCGCTACGACTTAACTACATGACGAGAAAACTATTTGACGAATACAACGATTGCGGTTTAAAAGTCAATATAAAGAAAACAGAATATCTATGCACTGGACCATCGAACCACAATAACACACTGCGGCGACTACAAGTATCTGGGTATAAAAATTTGGGAGGACGGAAAGCTCGACAAGGCAATAAGAGAGAGAAATACGGCAGGAAAAATGGCTACTAAACATTCTATGGGATAAATCTATAAATAAAACCAACAAAAAGAGAATATATGAAACCATAGTGAAAAGTATCACATTATGTACCTGTGAAGTATGGCCTCTAAAGGAAAGGGCACGTTGAGAGCAACAGAAATGGACTTCTGAAGAAGAACAGCAGGAATAGCCAGAAGGAAAGGAGTCACCAACAAACGTATTTAAAAAATCATGGGAATCAAACACAGTATTACAGACGACTTTCTAACCAAACAACTTATATGGTTTGGGCACGTTCAAAATATGGACGAAAATCGAATACCAAAACAAATACTAAAATGGCAACCAGAAGGCAGAAAAAAGCGAGGTAGACCGAGAACAAATTGGAGAGAGGTGATAGACAGGGAAATTGAGGAAGGAAACCTAGAAGATCTATGGAACGACCCAAAAAGATGGAGATCAGAAAACGTCGAAGAACGTTGTAAACCTATATATATATATATATATATATATATATATATATATATATATATATATATATATATATATATATATATATATATATATATATATATATTAGGCTGGTCACATAAAACCAATGTTCGATTTTTTTTAGGGGAACCCTCATAAAAGTTGCCAATTGACTAAGAAATAAGATTGGCAAAGTTTCAGCTTAATTGGATAACGTTAACCCGTGCCTCATCAAGGTTGAAGTTTTGACTTTTTATGAAAATTGATTTTTTACGAAAATGTCTAAAAACATTGCAAGATTCAATTACATCGGCTCTCTAGATTTTACTTCATTTATTTTTTCAATATGTACATAAAAAAGGGTTTAGTTAAAACTGTTTTCAAAAGTAAATAGAGCAAAATCCAAATCGAAAATAAAGGATTTTGGAGAAAAACAAAAAGGTATAAAAATGAGAAGAAATAATGTTCAAATGCATTTTATTATTTAAAGTTTAGTCATAAAAAAGGAAGCAATATAAAAGAAGGAAGTTATTATTATTATTTACATTTAAAATCTATTATCAGATCAAGGTGATAATGACTTAGACAAGGTGGTCTTTGAAGAGTCAGGAAAAATTTTCCTATATTCAGATACAACTTGTAACGAAACTGCCGTTGTTCTTCATCTTTTGTCAAACAGGAATGTAAGTCTTGAATTAATTTTACATCTCTTTCAACTGTGTCATTGACAACTTTAAAACTGTTTACTATTTGTTTTTTTGTCCAATAAATCACCCACTTGTTCCAGATTGAGCCTTGCTTTTACATCCCTCGTAACTTCATCATCATCGTAACTTTTTTCTTTAACGGAAATCAATTTTAGACATTTTGCAGGCATGCTTGTTTTGACATTTTTTTCTAAAGTTTCATCAAAAAATGAAAATGCGACCAGCTCCGAATTTAGGTACCATAGATGATTTATCATTTTAGACAGTGCCTTGTCTACAAGTTGTTTATCAATTTGTCTGTATTTCACACATTTTAACAATTGTAGGTCTTGATTGGGGCCAAAGTGGGTTTTTTGGGCGTTGAACCACGTTTTTACATAAATGTTGATTATAAATAGACAAATGTCTGTGACTTGAAAGCTTCTTTATTTTGCGCTGTGCTTTTAACTCTGTTACCGATTTTTTACAGTTTCCTCCACTCTTCTTACAGTTTTTCTAATTTTGCAACACAATCTTTCAAGTGTCTGGTTGGTATCTTAGCTTTCTCCCAAAAAATTAAAACTTCCTGTATTGTAAGTCTTGCAGCTTCTCTGGTATTTAGTTTCACTTGCCGTATATTATAAAATAAACTGCGTAAGACTTGACAATTAGATGCCTTGAACTCGAACCCGAACAAGCATGGTTCGTAAATGCTGAAGAAGACATTGTCCCACAAACCTCACTGAAAAGTCACTAAACGAACGTTGTTGAAATGTCCACTGCTTGAAAGGCAAACGTATACTAAAACTCTCTGACTTCTCCCCGGGCATCCCAGACAAGGAATAAAAAAGAAGGGGTGTGGTTCATGACACTCCATGTAGAATTCTCCGATAAAAGGGTCCTTAGCAATAGCTTTTTTGTAACAAACACAAACCTTTTAAAGAATAGAACTAAATATCAGGTAGGTACCCACTACCATGCAATTCGTAAAATTATTTATAAAGTTAAAACAAATGACCATTTTATGTCTTATTATATATTGTATAATAATGTACTTGTATAATTGTTTATAATTCAAAGGAAACAAAAAATGGTCAAAAGTATTTTGTGCCATTTTTCACTTTCGTTTTCTTAACAGGTCGAATTTGAGATTTCGAATCATGTCCGGTCTTGGATGATGAATATCTTCAAATATAAAAGTTTTAACAAAAAAGTGGTAGGAGTAAAACTTGAAAGAACAATTTTTTCTATGAAATGAAACTAGAGTTAGGTTTCTAGGACGAATGGTTTTCTAATTTTACAGCTTTAACCTCGATAAGGCACGGGTTAACGTTATTTAATTGAGCTAAAACCGTGAAAATCTTATTTTTTAGACAAATGGCAAATTTTAGGGGGGTCCCGCCGGCATTATGATGAAAATATTTTTGTGAGCACCCTAATATATATATATATATATATATATATATATATATATATATATATATATATATATATATATATATATATATATATATATATATATAATTTAATTTAAAAAATATGAAATCTTAAATATTCAAATTATTATTTTCCATATACCATTGAAAATATAATTAACAAAAAGTCGTTTATGCTGAAAAAAACTATTTAAAAATAACCGGCCAAGGGCAAGTCGAACTTGTGCAATTAGTGTTCCGTACGTTAATTGCTTTTAAAATAAAAAATTTTGTTACAGAGGTATAAAATGATCAATGACTTCACAAAACACACCTCAAATGAATTTTCAACAAAGTTTTTTTTCCGATCTTTACTGAAAACTAATGATCTTGAATTTTTTTTATGTACCAGATAAATTATTAAAGGTAATGCACTCGTGATAATTTTCGTTCAATCTACACCTGTGGAGGATTATGCAGAATTTTTTCAAAATTTTTTGATCAGTACTTATCGTCATGCGGGAGGACTGCAATTTTTCACAACTTTTTAAAAATAATACAAAGAAAAGTGTGTGCAAATATTGCATTATATATATTATATTTTTACAAGCTTTCATTTGACATCTCACTCGATGACGTAGTAAAAATTTTTTTTTTCACTTCCGATTTCACCTCCCAAAACTAATCCCTTAGGTCAAAATTTAACTTTCAAAACCAGTGCCAAATTTCAACTTTCTATGTCAAATAATTTCGGAGAAAATCGGGTGTGACAGATGCACGGACAGCCACCGAAGTGATCTTATAAATGTTCCGTATGGAACACTAAAAAACACTCTGGTACAAATATTTTAATTTTCATTTGTTTCGAAATTTATTTTGAACTTGAACACAAATTTATATTTCACATTATTTCAAACAGCTTTTATCAACTTTCGTGGTTTTCATTCATGCTAGTAAAATAATATTATGAATTCAACAAGTTTATGAATAAAAATCCCAGCCTACATAAGATAAATATGTATATGTTATATTGAAGGACATTATGTAAAAGTTTATTTGTTAATGAAACATATTGAGCTGCAATATAATCAATGGATATTTTTTCTTTGTGCAACTTTTAGCATTTCATTAATGAGATTTAAAATTTGAAACCCACGGATTTTAGTAATAAACCAGAAAATATGACGAAATGTCAAGGAGTTTTAGCATTGTTAAAAACAATTTTAAATAATCCTAGAACTTAAAAAACAGTATTGGTCTACACCTAGTCCAACTTTTCTCGAGTTGTTTCATTCCAGTTTAAACAAACAATACGCTACAGCGGCTTTCAACTCATCTTTTGAAGATAATTTTCGGTCCTTGATTTCTTCCTTACGATGTTTGAACAAAAAGAAGGCGTAGGCGGGTTGTAACTCAGTGAATCCACAGCTCCCGATAATGGCTTAAACTGTGCAAGCCTTGTGGATCCTCCAATTGTTGTGTAATTGCAACGTTTTGACTTTCCATAAAACATTTCTAGAGTGACCTGCAAAATTATGCTACAGTCACAAGAAACGATCGCCATTGACTTTCCAAAAGACGACTGATTTTTAGCATTTTTTGGAGATTAAGGGTCTTTTTAAATCCATTGCATCGAGTGCTGCTTTGTGGGAGGATCCCAATAGAACACTCAAGTCTAGTCGCCTCTAACAATTCTCAAAAAATAACTCTCATCGTTCTTTAAAGCGATTCTTGAGAAATTTCTTTCCTGTGCTAAAACATTTTCCATCCCTAAATCTTCTTGCAAAATCTTGATAAGGGAAGTTTCGTATACTTCAGCTACTTTAGCAAGCATTGGAATCTTCATACGCCGATTTAACAGTAGCGAATCCCCAACAGGCCTGCCAGTTTCCTCAGTACTTACTCCAACCAGTCTTCCTGATTTGGAGTCATCCTGAATTGAGTCTCAGCCCCATTGAAATTATTTTTCTTTATTTCCAGTTTTAGTGAGAAACCATACCACTGCCTGACTACTTTTACTCATTTTTCGGAAGAAACGAAATGGTAAGAAGTGCAGAATACAACGAATCCATACAAAATTTCGTCATTTTGATAACCAAACAATTTTTGTGTAAGACGTTATTTTCAGGGCAAGGTAGATAACTTTAAAAATACCCTAATAATTTATGTTTTCCATTGTAGTACCACTTCTACATTACTCTATTACGTGATAACCTATTTATAAAGGCCATGTAATAATCGAAATCTAATTGATTTCAATAGTTCGTTAAAAATATTTTTAAAAAATTTAAATGAATTGTTTCATTTTTTTTTCAACACCTCTATCGAAGTGACTCTTTCTTATTTTCATGTTCACATCTTAACACGATCCAACATTAACAGTGGACTCGAAGAAGAGCGAGTGGAAACGCTGAGTTACGATTTGGTTGAATGTAAATGTTGTCAGATTTCTAAAATTTTATATATTCAATGATTCACCGGCTTTCGCTATATTATTAAAAGTCTAATCCAATGAAGTTAAATGATGGTACTTAGTTTTAGCTAATATAGAAGAAGGTAAACAACATTATATTTATAAGCAATAACTGAATATTTTCTAAATGTGTACTTTAATAAATTTTACAGTGACAGGCAGAAAGTGTGCGATATATGAAATATTTCTTTATTACTAAATTAATTTTTAGATAATTTCTGCATCACTTGAATCCCAAAAAATGATTATGTATTGCCGATTACCATTTGTGGTTTGGCAGGAAATTGGAATTTTCTAAAGTTTAAAGTCCAAACGTCACTCGGTTTGTTAAAATATCGAAACTATTTATTCGGAAAAAGTATTTAGAATTACATTTTAGGATAGTGTACAACATTTTAGATCTACTGGACAAGAATCTTATTTCGTGAGTTTTTTTAAACAATAAAAATATGATCGCAGTGCGATTTCAATTTCTTGAATTTGGAATACATTGGTTAAATTAATAAAAGAATTCTAGAATTTATTTGTTGATTCCAAGTCATGTTTTACTTCTTGCACAACCAATGATTAAAAAATGATGATTTTCGTAAAACCGCAACTGTCACACGTAGCATTATCAAATATTTTTACCCTATAGCAGGCAGTTTGAGGTTCTTGTTTTTTTTTTAAGGACACTCTAGCGTCACAATTTTATTGCAAAAAAAGAAAAGAAAACTAGTGAATTGATATTTACTAAACCTAACAAAGACACTGACTATACAACACACAAAAAAAATAACACATCACAAATTAAATAAAAAAAAAACACCACAAATTTTAAAAAAAAAATACTAGTTTTGCATTTCGATGTGCCCACCACCCAATTCTATGCACCGAATTATTCGCCACTGTAACACGTAGGCTGAAAAGTTTTTGGTCACATAGATGTCGCCCTTTTCAAAAATCCATATGATTACCATATGAGTACCAACCTTCAAACGATACGTGTCAAAATTTCAAGACATTTCGACGATTAGTTTACAACTTACAGTGGTTTTAGGGACGCTACTTTTGATATTTGCACAATGGAAAAAATCGAATTTCGTGTGTTGATTAAACATTGTTTTTGATCATTTACTGGTATGCTGAATTTAAACGCCGTCGTACAGATATAAATGATGCTGAACGCTCTGGACGCCCAAATGAGATGGTTACATAGGAAAACATAAAAAAAATCCACAAAATTGTTTTGGATGACTGTAAAGTGAAATTGCGTGATAGATATCAAGAACGTGTTTATCATATTTTGCATCAACATTTGGGCATGAGAAAGCTCTGTTCGAAATGGGTACCGCGTTTGCTTACAGTGGACCAAAAACAACCACGTGTTGATGATTCTGAGCGCTGTTTGGACCTGTTTAAGCGCAATAAAAAGGATTTTTTGATGCGATATGTGACAATGGATGAAACATGGATCCACCACTACACACCGGAATCAAATCGGCAGTCAGCTGAGTGGATAACAGCCGGTGAAAGCCGCCCGAATCGACCAAAGACACAACAGTCGGGTGGGAAGGTTTTTGACCTCTATATCCATCAATAGCGAATATTATTGGTGTGTTTAAAGGCAGAAATCGCAAAGAAATGTCCTCAAATGAATAGGAAAAAGTGCTCTTTCATCAGAACAATACACGGTGTCACAAGTCAATGGTTACGATGGCAAAATTGGATGAATTGAAGTTTGAATTGCTTCCTTATCTACTGTATTCTCCAGATTTGGCCCCTAGCATCTATTATCTATTCGCAGACCTCAAAAAAATGCTGTTGGGAAAAAAATTTTGCCCCAATGAAGAAGTTATCGCAGAAACTGAGACCTATTTTGAAAACAAAGAAAAATCCTTCTACAAGAAAGGTGTAGAAATGTTAGAAAAATGTTATACTGATTATATCGCTTTTGAAGGAGATTATATTGATAAATAAAGTCGAATTTTGCAAAAAAATGTGTTTTAAGTAGCTCGACCAAAAACTTTTCACCCTAAGTATTAATTCTTTTAAACCATTTCGTAACATGTGCAGCGTTAAGCTATTTACGCACTGCCTTATTGTGTTTCCCAAATGTTCAATATTTCTGAAAGGTCTCTGAGAATTAACCGGTGTTCTTGAGGTGGCCCCTTAAAAAAATCGATCGGTGTTAAATCCGGAGATCTTGTGGCCAAAGCCAATCCACTAGTCTGAAAACCGTTAATATCCAAAATCGGAAAACAAGTAAGACAGAACTTGAAATCAAAAAATAAATGTTTGAATTCTTGTACCAATCTAACAGATATATTTCAAATTCAGAAAATAAAAATTTCCATGATCACATTTTTATTGGCCAAAAACTAACAAAATACGATTCTATAGTACTATGAATCTATCTAAAATTTTGCGTAATACCAAGAAACGAAATTGTAAACGCTTTTTCCTAACAAATGTTTTCGATACCGAGTGACTTTTGGAATTGAAACTTTATAAAATTCAAATGTCCCGCCAAACGACAAATGACAGTCGACACTACAATATCATTTTTTGGGTTTTAAGTGAAGCAGAGTCCATCTATAAATTCTTCTAAATTTGGTAATAAAAATAATCCCATATGTTTCTGCCTGTGTACTGTATATAACCACATAAACCCTGCTATTAACGTAAGTGACAGCACTAGTACACATGCCCAACAACTTTTATAACCAGACCACACGCGATCATTCTCCTCATTAGCGGCGCTATACGGATGCGGAATACGTTCATTTTTTTTACATAAGACGGCGTTGAAGTTTTGTCCAGTGTTTTTTACTTGTCCTTACTGCACTCATTGTATTGTCTAGTCGATCAGTGATTGACACACTCTATTATTTTGTGTGTCTGCTACTAGGATGTATTAGTCAGTCAATCCAGGTATAAATAAACCGGTCAAGTGCAAGTTGAACTTGCGCAATTAGTGTTCCGTACGTTGATTGCTTTTAAAATAAAAAATGTTGTAACGGAAGTATAAAATGATCAGTGACTTCACAAAACACACCCCAAATGAGTTTTCAACAAAGTTTATTTCCAATATTTACTGAAAATTGATGACCTTGAAATTTCAGTTTTTTAAATATACTAGATAAATTATTACAGGTAATGCACTCGTGATAATTTTCGTTCAATCTACACCCCGTGGAGAATATTCCAGGATTTTTTCAAAATTTTTTGATAAGTACTTTTCGAGATAAGGCAGGTGGACAGCGATTTTTTTCGCGATTTTTTAAAAATAATACAAAGAAAAGTGCGCGCAAGTATTACGTTATATATATATATATATATATATATATATATATATATATATATATATATATATATATATATATATATATATATATATATATATATATATAACATATATATATATACTATATATATATATAACATATATATATATATATATATATATATATATATATATATATATATATATATATTACTCCTGTTTTCACAAGCTTTCATTTGACACCACACTCGATTACCTAGTAACTTCCCCTTAAGTCAAAATTTAACTTTCAAAACTACATGGCTCTGATGAGGCCATCAATTCCTATATTATTACCAAATTTCAACTTTCTATAACAAATAGTTTCGGAGAAAATCGGGTGTGACAGACGGACAGACAGATACCGAAGTGATCTTATAAGTGTTTGTTTAGTTTTTTATCTGACTTTTTCTAATTTCCTTAATCTGTCAATGGTAAAGTTTTCTGAATGAGATACAAAGAGTTGTTTCCGAAGGCAACAAATTAATACGCTATAAAATCATATGTATATGTGTTATGCTACAACTACATTTTTGACGCTCATTTTATGAATGAAAGGCCGATTGCCTTACGTAAACCGCATATTAATTTTAATAATATTTTATCGGCAGATTTTGGCTTCTAATTTTACTTCTGACAAATTAGCTAACATTTAGTTTTAGTTGTTGTAACAAAAAATATCTTAAACAAATCAGGTAATATTAGACCAAGAGCCTGCAACGTATTTCAAGTTGTCATTTCAAAAGACAAAATTAGGTATATTATGAAAATGGTGAAAATTTAGGTATATTATTTTTCAAGATCTAAGAAAGTGATTTGGCAAATTGATGCAATAAAAACATTAAACGATCTTCGTACATACCTGGCCGTAAGAGGGTCGTAATTGTATATATATATATATATATATATATATATATATATATATATATATATATATATATATATATAATATATATATATATATATATATATATATATATATATATATATATATATATATATCATATATACATAAATATATATATATATATATATATATATATATATATATATATATATATATATATATATATATATATATGTATGTCTGTCTGTCTGTCTGTCTGTCTTTCTGTCTGTCTGTCTGTCCGTTAGTGCGCTTATCACTGGAGAACCACTTATCCGATTTACGTACTTTTTTTTTTTTTTTAAACATACATATGTTCTCTGGCCAGGTTATAGGCTATATTTTATTACGATAGGTAGCATAAGGAATGAGCAGTGTCGTAAAATAGTGAATGAAGTCGGAAAAAAGTTTGCCGCTAGCGCGTTCGTTTGCAATACACTGCCTAAACTATTAAATATGAAACAATATTATGTAGCAGCGAATATCTATAATCTATAATCTATAATATATATAAAATGCAATGTCTCTCTGTCTGTCTGTCTGTCCATTAGCGCGTTTATCACGCGAGAACTATTTATTCGATTTACCTGTCTTTTTTTAAATTCATATATATATATATATATATATATATATATATATATATATATATATATATATATATTCTTTGGCCAGGTTATATAATAATAATAATAATAATCTATATCTAAAATATATATAAAATGCAACGTCTGTCTGTCTGTCCGTTAGTGCGCTTATCCCTCGAGAACCACTTATCTGATTTACGTGATTTTTTAAATTCATACATATGTTCTCTGACCAGGTTATAGATATATATTTTATTACATCTATAATATATATAAAATGCAACGTATCTCTGTATGTCTGTCTGTCTGTCCGTTAGTGCGCTTATCACTGGAGAACTACTTATCCGATTTTCGTACTTTTTTTTTAAAACATACATATGTTCTCCGGCCAGATTATAGGCTATATTTTATTACGATAGGTAGCATAAGGAATGAGCAGAGACGTCAAATAGTGAATGAAGTAGGAAAAAAGTTTGCCGCTAGCGCGTTCGTTTGCAATACACTGCCTAAACGATTAAATATGGAACAATATTATGTAGCAGCGAATATCTATAATCTATAATATATATAAAATGCAATGTATCTCTGTCTGTCTGTCCATTAGTGCGTTTATCACGCGAGAACCATTTATCCGATTTACCTGTCTTTTTTTAAATTCATATATATATATATATATTCTTTGGCCAGGTTATATAATAATAATAATAATAATAATCTATATCCAAAATATATATAAAATGCAACGTCTGTCTGTCTGTTCGTTAGTGCGCTTATCCCTCGAGAACCACTTATCTGATTTACGTCATTTTTTAAATTCATGCATATGTTCTCTGACCAGGTTATAGATATATATTTTATTACATCTATAATATATATAAAATGCAACGTATCTCTGTATGTCTGTCTGTCTGTCCGTTAGTCGCTTATCACTGGAGAACTATTATCAGATTTTCGTACTTTTTTTTTTAAACATACATATGTTCTCCGGCCAGATTATAGGCTATATTTTATTACGATAGGTAGCATAAGGAAATGAGCAGTGACGATAATAGTGAATGAAATCGGAAAAAAGTTCGTCGCTAGCGCGTTCTCTTGCAATACACTGCCTAAACCACTAAATATGGAACAATATCATGTAGCAAAGGATATCTATAATATATATAAAATGCAACGTCTCTCTGTCTGTCTGTTTGTGCGCTTATCACTGGAGAACCACTTATCCGATTTACGTGCTTTTTTTTAAACATGCTAAACCATTAAATATGGAACAATATCATGGAGCAAATAATATCTATAATATATATAAAATGCAACGTCTCTCTGTCTGTCTGTCTGTCCGTTAGTGCGCTTATCACTGGAGAACCACTTATCCGATTTACGTGTTTTTTTTTTTAAATATACGTATGTTCTCTGGCCAGGTTATAGGATATATTTTATTACGTTAGGTGACATAAGGAATAAGCAGTGACGATAACAGTGAATCAAGTCGGAGAGAAGTTTGCCGCTAGCGCGTTCTCTTGCAATACACTGCCTAAAGCATTAAATATGGAACAATATCATGTAGCAAAGAATATAATATATATTAAATGTAACGTCTCTCTGTCTGTCTGTCCGTTAGTGCGCTTATTACTCGAGAACCACTTATCCGATTTACGTGTTTTTATAAATTTATACATATGTTCTATATAATTCGATATAAGCCTAGAGAATAGGAGATAAGGTGAGATAATGGGAGATAAGGAGAAATAATGGGAGATAAGTCGAGATAAGCCTCGATAATGGAAGATAAGGTGAGATAATGGGAAATAAGTATAACGGGAGATAAGGAGAAATAATGGGAGATAGGCAGAGATAATACTAGATAATGGAAGTTATGGTGAGATAATGGGAGATAAGGAGAAATAATGGGAGATAAGGAAAAATATTGCGAGATAAGTCGAGATAGGCCTAGATAATGGGAAATAAGGCGAGATAATGGGAGATAAGGAGAAATAATGGGAGATAAGGAGAAATAATGGGAGATGAGCAGAGATAAGCCTAGATAAAGGAAATTATGTAGAGACAATGGGAGATAAGGAGAAATATTGGGAGATAAGAGGAAATAATGGGAGATATTTTATTACGTCAGGTAACATAAGGAATAACCAGTGACGATAGTAGTGAACCAAGTCCACGCGAGCGGAGCCGCGGGCCCGGCTAGTATATATATATATATATATATATATATATATATATATATATATATATATATATATATATATATATATATATATATGAAGCATTATTTGTCAAGCGGGACACCCTTCTCTGCATTACAGATTTTAAGATGGGAGGATCTGTAGGGATTCAAAATTTTCGTCAAGACGTGTACTTTAAAATTCCGTTTGGCGATTTTTGAAATTCAATATGGCGTCGCAACATGGCAGCTATAATCCACCAAAAGGTGACTTTTAACGAAAAAAAGTTGCTTAAAATTTATGATAAACATTTAGTTTAAAGTGTAAAATGGAAAAACCAATTGTTTTTTCATATTTTTGGTGTGCCCATCAAAGATGTAATTTGACAACTGTCAACTGCCAAACCCACTGGCAAAACACCCAAAATAACATCAAACCCGAATTTTACGTTAAATACGGAGTTTACCGAGAATTATTATATTTTTCGGGTTACTGGTTACAAATATGATCTGAGAATTACAGAATTGACAGCTACCAACTGCCAAATCCACTGTCAAAACTGACATAATAACTTAAAAACCGGGTTTTACGTTTAATACGGATTTTATTCACAATTATCATGTTTTTCAGGTCATTTATTATAAATTGATTGTAATTTGCCAAAATAAAAAAATTGACAGCTACCTACTGCCAAGTCAACTGCTGAAAATGCTAAAGTAATAAAAGAAGCGGGGTCTAAGTTGAATACGAATTTTACTCCCAAATATCATGTTTTCGGGGCCACTGTTTACGAATATGATGTCAAAATTACAAACTTGACAGCTAACAATTGCCAAATCAATGGTGAATACTAACAAAATCACATTGGCAACGTGTTAAATATGGATTTTACTATAAGTTATTTGGTTGTCTTTGTCTATAACGTGGTAAAGCCAATATTGTGAGTATGACATAGGAATTACAAAACTGACAGCTGCCAACTGCCAAATGTATTGTCAAAACTGCCACAATAACATAAAAGCTGACGTTTTCATTAATTACAAATTTCACTGTCAATTAATTTTTTTTGCAAGGAGGCTGATTTCGAAGTACACGATAAACTTGCTAAAATCACATCCAAACTAATTATTGGAAAATGAAGCTTAAATACTGCTAATTTTGATGTAAAGTTTCCTATCTAAATATTTCAAATATGCCAGACTAAATAATTCAACTTAAACTCTTTCAAATGTTCCAAAAAGGACAAGTTTTGTAATTCCTATATCATACTCACAATATTGGCTTTACCACGTTATAGACAAAGACAACCAAATAACTTACAGTAAAATCCATATTTAACTCGTTGCCAATGTGATTTTGTTAGCATACACCATTGATTTGGCAATTGTTAGCTGTCAAGTTTATAATTTTGACATCATATTTGTAAACAGTGGCCCCGAAAACATGATATTTGGGAGTAAAATTCGTATTCAACTTAGACTCCGCTTCTTTTATTACTTTAGCAGTTTCGGCAGTTGACTTGGCAGTAGGTAGCTGTCAATTTTTTTATTTTTGTCAAATTACATTCAATTTATAATAAATGACCTCAAAAACATGATAATTGTGAATAAAATCGGTATTAAACGTAAACGACAGTGGATTTGGCAGTTGGTAGCTGTCAATTTTGTAATTCTCAGATCATATTTGTAATCAGTAACCCGAAAATATAATAATTCTCGGTAAACTCCGTATTTAACGTAAAACTATATCGTGTTTATAATATAAAGAATATTCTTCGTTTTATCTGCAGCATTCTACTGAAATAGTGTCTTTTATAAAGTTCAATAGTGTCTTAAAATGTCTGAAGTCCTTTCCATCAGAAGCCGCAAATGTTTGCCCGTTGAGGCAAAAGCGATAGTTAAAAGTGTTTATTTAAAGTTAGCGGAGCGAGGCCACGAAAAGTACTCTTCATTGATTGAGACATCAGCTTTAACAAGCATCGCTAAAAGTACAGTTTGGAAAATTATAAATAATTCGATAGCGCCTAAAAAACACGAAAAGACAAAAGTGTGTCGAAATGTATTGATTTCTGTCAAGAAGACTTAATCCGCCCCAAAATTTATGAAATGTATGCAGAACAAAAAGTTCCTACGTTATTGTTACTTTGACGAAGGCTGTCCGAGGATAGTTGTGACATAAAATGTTCCACTACAACTTTATGGCGTATTCTACGTCGTTTGGGGTTTTTGTTTAAAAAAATAGATCGGAAAATCAAACGATAATCTACCTAGATGAGACTTGGTATGACACCCACGACTCACCCAGTAAAGGATCGATTGATAAATCCAAAAAATGCCACACCAAAGCTCCATCAAATAAAGGTAAAAGAATAACTATTTTACATGCGGGGTCAGAAGAAGGCTGGACACCAGAATGTCTATTTCTAGCAGCCAAGAATATTTCAGATTCCAGCTTGGATTATCATTGTGACTGGCTTCAAAACAAATTAATGCTGAATATACCACCGAATAGCTGTATTGTGATGGATAATGCATTCTATCATAGTCGCCAAATGAATAAGGTACCAAGTTCCACCAGTAGAAAAAGGGAAATACAAGCCTTTTTGTGCGAACATATATTTCCGTGAAATTAAACAATTGTAGAATAGAAGTTTTAAAAAAAGTTATAATTTTTCAAAGGAATAAGTTTGTGATAAAATTGCAAAAGAAGCAGGACACGAAATAATTCGGCTTCCACTATATTATTGTATCTTTAATGCGATCGAGTTGATATGGAATAAAATAAAGTCTAATATACGTGCTGACAATAATACACCCACTTTAAACAGTAGTGTGATTGAATTGATAAAGACAGAAGTCAAAAATGTAACCGTTGAAAACTGTATTCAACATATCAAAAAAATTGAAAACTCATATAGATGTAACATATGTACATAAATATAAATAGTTTAGAACCTGTAAAAAAACTTATTATTGATTTGCAAGATAGTAGCGATAGCGAAATTGAACTAGATATTAATTAATAACTAAAATTGTAACAAATGTACGCGAGAACACTGTACACTGTTTTAATATATTTATGTAATTACTATATTGTGTATTATTCAGTACATAAAACATTAAAATTCAACTGTCTTATCACAATAAAATTTTAAAACCCAACAATTATACAATCACGTATAGTGCGGCCCTGCACGATGCTTTGTCATTAAACAGCCATAAATTAATCACTTTCGAATCTTGTTGAATTTTGAATGTGTGTATATAGCTAAGTCACTTTCTTATATCGTGGAAAATACTATAATAATCTTATATAAGGTAGGTGCACCAGTAGTCGACCGAATAATCGTGAGGTTACGTCAATCGTCGCTTTAATGAAATCCGTCATAGTATTTTGACCCTTTAGGTAGCAATATATCGAATTTCAACCCTTTCCTTTACATTAGTGCACTTTGAAAAATTATATTATTGGTTTTCTGTCGAGTCAATAAACAAATAATGTACGGACGTAACAGCACCAGTTGTCAACCACTCTATCTCAGTAGTCGACATGTCTACGACCCCAGTAGTCGACCACTTGCTGAATAATTGAAATCTACAGCTCTAAATGAGTTAGTGGGGTGTTTTTTTTTTCGATTTTTTCCAGAAAAATAATAACAGCATATTACTTTTCCCAATATGAATTTTGTTATCGAATAAACTTTTACCATGCCAATAAAAAAAAAAGTTAATTTTCACCTTTCGTATTTTTTATAAGTGAACTTTTTCTTTTATATTACATTAATCATAGCTCTGAATTAAAGCATTTCGAGTTAAAATCTAGTCAGTACAATAACGACATTAACAATACTTAGAATCAAAAATATAAAACTACGTTTCCTTCTCGGAGCCGTTTTTTCTCATCAGTTTTCCTTGCTTTAGAGCCTGCTGCTTCTTTTTTTCAATTTTAGCAGCAGCAGCTTGTTCCTTTTTTAATTATTTTTTCTTCTTCTCCTGATTCGCAATTTTATTTGCCTCTTTCTTTCTCAACTCTTCTCTACAGACTCACGCCACGCCTTTGACAAAATAGCAGCAGAGAATTTCTTTTTTTAGCTTGCGTTTATAATTTGCACAAATAGGGCTGGGATAGCAGAGATGTGAAGAAATGCTTGTGTCAAATATTTTTTGAATAACCATTTCTGATCTAATTCTGAAACAAAAATTAAGTCCAAGTTGAAAGCTCGTAAGTTTTTTTTTATGGGTCTAGCACACGTGCTGCAGGGAAGTCCCTAAAGCGCTCCAGGAGCGGCATGTGTGCGGAAAAAGCGATTCACGTTGTTCTTGAATCGCTGTAAATTGTACTCGGTGGGAAACATAGCACTGGGCAAATTATTCCAAAGGGATGATGTTCTCCATATAAAAGACTGCTTGAAAAGCGTTGTACGCGGAGTAACAAGCTGAACCTCATACGGAAGTGAAGCACCAGCGCGGCGTGTATTTCTAACATGCCCGCTTTGGGAAGAATTAAGCGGGTCTCCTATCTGACGAACAGCTCTTCTCTGAACAGAATCCAACAAATGCAGTGTATATTTGGGAGAGGAGCCCCAAACATGGGAGCAGTATTCCATAGTTGGTCGAATTTGAGCTTTGTAAAGAATTAACAGTTGTTGTAGAGTATAAAGCTTTCTGGTTCGAAATAATATTCCTAACTTTTGAAAAGCTCTCCTTGCTATGCCTGCAACATGTTCATGCCAGGACATATTTACTCCCAAACTAACGCCCAACAAATTGAGCGACAATGCTAGGGAAATGGAGTGTCCCGACATAACGTTAACTTTTTTAGAAAAAAACTGCCGCCTGGGTTTTGGTAGCGTTAAATTCCACTTGGTTACTGTCACACCAAGATAGAAGTTCTTCCAGGTCTTTGTTAACTTGAACGACCTCCTGCTGTCTGCGGATATTCGCCTGAGCAGCCAATGTCCGAGCGTTCAAAGTGAATGAAGAGATAAGCGTACTGTCGTCTGCAAAGCTGTAGATTGGATTCCCGGTCTTTTCCAGCAGATCGTTAATGTAAATGAGAAAGAGAGTAGGAGACAGTATGGAGCATTGGGGCACACCGGCGTTGATTGTGAAGGTGTTAGAAAGAAATCCATCGACCGCCACTCGTAAAGAATGCTCTCTGAGGAAACATGAGACACAAAGAAAACTTTTCAGACATACCACAAGAACGTAGCTTAGCCAACAGTCCATCGTGCCAAACACGGTCGAATGTCTTGGATATGTCAAGAGCAACTGCTCGAGATTCTCCAGAGTGTTCAATTGCGTTATTCCAAACATGTGTTACATAAGTCAGAAGATCTCCTGTTGATCTATGTTTATGAAAGCCATATTGGTGATCGCTAATAATATTGAATCGTTCAAGATGTTTTAGAAGATGCTGATTGATAACCTTTTCCGTGACCTTCGATATTATTGAAAGCAGTTTGACTGGTCGGTAGTTTTTGGCAAGGTCTTCTTGCCTTTTTTAGGTATCGGCTGAACCGTGGCATATTTCCAGCAGGACGGAAATATTCCCTTTCTGTAGGATAGGTTGAAAAGTCTACAGAAAACTGGTGTATGGCAGGTATTCCGTCAGCGCCAGAAGCCTTTTTGGTGTCTAGCTTCATTAAAATACGCTTTATGATACGCTGTCTGAAGACAACATCGGGCATCTTTGACTGCAATATGGGAATAGTAGGTGGTGTTTTTCCTTCCTCTTCCTCTCAACAGGTGTGGTTGTAATGGAATTATCTAGCCGTGTGAGGGGTGGTATGGTGGATTTGGTGAAATTTTGACTAACTGCTTTAGCGACTAACCAAAAGAACCTGGAATTGTTGGGAAAAGCGAGAAGTTTGTTTCTAATTCGTTGATTGTGTGCCTCCTTGGTTTCGTCGATAATTCCTTTGCATCTGTTCCGGGCACGAACGATTTATGGTGTTAGGATTTTCACGCCATCGTCAGTAGGCAATATGTTTAGAAGCAACAGCTTCTTTGCATTTTCGGTCAAACCAAGGCTTGCCGTTGAAGGGACATTTCTTCGAAAAAGGGATGTAAGTTTCCATACCAGCCAAAATAACATCGGAGACCTCCCTGGCGTAGTCCGATGGGTTGTCGAATCGAAAACAAAGTAGATCATCTCCATGAAAAATGCAAAAGGTATGAAAGAATAAGTTTACCTGACTGTGTGGTTATAGGCTCTACGGGCTCATCAATTTCCATCGAACCGTCGAGTAAAATACGAACATTAGCACTGGAAAAATCATTATTCTTGGGAATAATGATAGAAATATATAAATAAAGGTAGGATAAAACCCATAGAATTATTAATTCAAAATTGATAATAAAATTCAAATAGGTACCCGGTTCATCTAAATGTGGTAATTGTTGGTAATTTGTTGAGCAATATCGCCAGTCAATCGCAAAGGGTTAAATAAGAAGCATCGGCGGAAAACTGTTTTCCCTATCCTTTTCCTATTTTTTATAATCTCCTTTTTTTCAGCGTTCCCAGTGAGCTGCAGCTCGCACACTATTAGTGAAAAAAACTGAAAATCCCATTCATTTATTGCTTTATGATTAGCGACTAAAAAGCAATAAATTTCCCATACATAAAATCTCAATTAGTTTATGATGGATTTTTCCCAGATTTCTTCGACGAATAAATATCTGGAATCAACATGGAACAGCTGGAAATCCATAATTTTATGATGATCGACTGTTGGAAAGAAAGAAAACACCAGACGTCCAGTAATCGAGCTGCCTTTGACGACTACTAAAATTACTCACAAAATCGACCCCAGTAGTCGGTCGCTCACAAAATACGCAGCTCTCGAAGAACTGACGAAATTCCGAATTCTATTAACATTTTCTGTGCTTGCGTCTTGCTTTGAACATCTTTATTCCGGGTAAAAACAAGAGCTTTCCACGTACTACCAATACCAAAAAAGTAGCTTTTCCGCCTCTTCTCGACCGGCCCAATCTCTCTTTAAATTTTCTTTCTCGATCCGTCGATCAGGGCCCTAGAACTGATTCTGGATTAAAGTTGGGAAGTTCAACTATCACTTGAATACGACGTTGTCATGGATTATGCGATTAAAACTTTTTCTAACAGATTTAAAACACAAGTGGTCGACCATTGGGTGGCAGTCGACCACTAGTGTACATACCCTACCTGCTGAACAATAAAAGTCGATTCTGGCATCCCCCTGCGGCCGGGGTATACTACCCCAAAATTACTAAGAGGATTCAATTTATTTAGTTATATTTTTTATTTATAAATATTATTTCCAGAACATTTCCCTTCCCTCGTAAATGTTGACAGAACGCTGTAAATATTTATTTAAAAAAATATCATTTTTGTTATTTTAAAAGTCTTTAAATTTTAACAGAATAAATAAAATATATGTAGGATGGGTAATAAAGAAGCAAGAACAAAATTCCATCAGCGAAAAACGTTCCCACGTTAGTACGAGCGAGACAGTTATATAGCCGCCTGCGGGTTAGAGAGAGAACGTATATGGAGAGTAAAGCGGGCTAGATATGTAAAATTGATCGTGAAAATTTTAAAAAATAAACATTACTAATTTTTTATTCATCTTCTTCATCAACTTGATCATCACCCTCATTCAATCTCGATGTTGTTGTTGGCGATCACGTCACATACTGTGGGTGGCAGTTGAATATGCTAGATATAACATACAGAGGCAGCAAACCAAACGATTTGATAAGCGATAAAACAAGGGTTCATGACATAATTAAAGGTCTATCTTCCCTGAAATGGAACTAGGCTAGCCATGTGGCCAGAAATATTGATGCCTGGAGCGGAAAAGTGACCAGATGGAGACCGTGGGGAGAAAAAGAAGTACTGGTAGACCTCAACAACATTGATACGCTCAATTAGTATTAAATTGCTCAAAACAGGGACATATAGAAATACATAAGAAAGGCGTATATCCAAAAGATAGAGAATTGCTAGAGGAAGAAGGAAGATTAAGAAAGATCTTACCTTGACAAAAATTGCTTTTAATTAGAAATTATATGAGAATCAGAAGCAACTCGAGACCTCAACGACACTGTCCTTGTTTGTTTTTGAACAAAGTCTTGATCCAATTTAAACGGGAAATAAACAAGGGATAAACGACAGAGGGGGCCAAAAATGTAAAAGGGAAGCAGAAAATGATGGAGAACGGACTGTTTACATTAATTTTGCTTGTTGTTTAACTTCTTATTGATATATAATAGGATAAGATAGCTTTCTATTAAATAAAGAATTAATAGATGCACAAAATATAATATATCTTTGATTTTTATATAATTCATGGAGTTCATGAATTTTAAAACCAAATCTGCCTAGTTTTTCTCATTTGTGATTTTAAACCAATACTATATTATAATTAATTTGTTAAAGTTTAACATGTTGTGTATATATCTCGTAGTAAAAGTATCAAAATAAGGCCAACGCGTAGGACTCATGAATGAAACGAGCAACATGTGGGTTGGAGAGCGGAGAGGGGAGGGAAGACAAGGTGTGTCAGGTTAAAAATAACAGTAATAATTTTAGGCGAATATGCCATAAATTGCATAAATAAAACTTAATAAGAGTGCTGTACATAAAATGTCTATGAGCGTGGGTCGATATAAAAATGTCCAATTCATTCAAGAAAGTAATGTCTTTTAAAGTAGTAAATATATTCAAGGATTAATTATAATTTTTTAAACGATAAAGAAATACATTACTAAATATTAGATAAGCTCTTAAAAATTTTAAACCGAATACTAAACATTATTATATTACACTCTGCGTTATATCTTTTTAGTTTGGTTAAATTTATTTTATAAATCACCAAATATCAACTATTACGAGTGTCGGTCGATTTTGCTTCATTTAACACCGACTCTTGAATTTAATTTTCAAACATTATCATTTTTGGTATCATTCTTCGTCTTCTTAAAGTGCCTATTCGGTTCAAATATTGGCAATCATTCTGGCTGTATTTGTTGAGAACCAGTTTCGTAGACTGTTTAGCCAGGAAATACGTCTGCGTCCTGGTCCCGTTTTTCCAAATACCTTTCCTTGGAGTATTTACTGTAGTAATTCATATCTGGGGAGATTTCTCATTATGTGTCCTGAATACTCCAATTTTCCTACTTTAACAGTTTCCATAATTTCCGGTTTCTCGTTCATGCGATGTAAGACATCCTCGTTGGTAATATGGTCAGTATAAGAAATTTTCAAAATTCGGCTATATAACCGTAATTCAAATGCCTCAAGTTTCTTCGAAGTAGCTTCAGGCAGCGTTCAAGATTCCACACCATAAAGAAAGACACTGAAGACATCAGTCTCATTTTCGTGCTCAATTTTATTGCTGAGCTTTTGAAAAGTAATTTCATTTTGAAGAACACTGCTCTAGCTTTTTCGATACGGCAACGAATTTCCTGCGAATAATCCCATTGTTCATTTATCATGGTACCTAGATATGAAAGTTGTGGAGTTCTTTGTATTTGTTGCTTGTTAACCATCAACAAGGTAGCAAAAACCGGAGACTTGCTGATTACCATGTACTTTGTTTTGCTGATATTAAGTTCGAGGCCGTATCGATTACTGACTTCATTTATTTTTGTCATAAGATGTTGTCGACCCTTTAAGTTATCAGCCATAACCGACTTATCATATAAGCATAACGAATGTTATTTATTTGCTCCCCATTATGCAGTATTCCTTGATCAGCCGCTTCCAGCGCCTCTCTGAAGATTTGCTCAAAGTATATATTAAACAGTAATGGAGACAAAACACAACCCTGCCTTACTCCACGCTCAAGCGATATTGCTTCTGAGCGCTCTCCTTCTGCTTTAATACATGCCATCTGGTTCCAGTGGAGTTGCCAATAATCCGCAGATCCTTTCCACCTAGCAGAATTTCGACCATTTTGTGTTGTTGGACTCTATCAAAGGCCTTTGGTAGTCGATCAGACACAAATATATGTCACAATTGACGTCCCTACATCGCTGAATCAAAACCTGCATAGAAAACAAGGCCTCTCCGATTCCAATGGCATCACGAAAACCGAATGGTGTAGCTGTCATGTTTTCTTCACACAACTTGTATGGTATCATTAGAATGCTGATTTTCTACTCTTTCCAATAATACCAAAAACATTTAAATTTCCAAAAAGTTTTACTACTAAATCGGTTTTATTCAATAGAAACGTTTTTGCTCGCTCAGCAACGTACTCGTATTTTCCCATTATTGCTCACTAATAACGTCATCGGAAAATGGATGAGTTTGTTAGCTACAGCTTCGTATTAATGCACGACAATACGAGGTCACATGCTGCTGCATCGGTGCAGCAATACCTGGCGGAAGTGGGAATACCCGCATTAGATTGGCCTACGCGAAGTCCTGAACTCAATCCAATCGAGCACATGTGGGATGAGCTAAATAGAAGGATTCGAGTCAGAAATCCAGCCCCTGCATTGCTGAGGGACATAAAGGTTGCAATGGCGGAAAAGTGGGGAAGAATCCCACAGAGAGTGGTGAAAAAGTTCACCCGCTCAATGAAAAACCGGCTGGAAGCAGTAATAGGGGCTAGGGAGGGTAATACAAAATATTAGTTTTGGTTTTTATCAATAAATTTAACTGTTAAACTTAAAATTTGTTTAATTTTTTCCTTTCTCTTACCCCTATTTTCAATTCTTGTTCTCCTTGTTTCCCCTTTCAATCATTTTAGTTAGTAAAAAGTATGAGGTATGCTATGGAATTTAGTATCTTTAGAAAGAGAATAGAATGGGCTTTCAAATGATTTATAATCCGTAAAAATACATGAACATTAAATTCTGGAATCCGTGTTAAATAAATCCAAATAGTTTGAGTCGCTTTTTTGCTCACCTAGATCCATTGTCAAATACAAATGAGATTACTAGGGATAGTAGTTTGACATTTCGTAAATATGTATACGAGGTTTGGTAATACTCAGTATATATCACCACTACACCAAACACTGTATTTTTGCGCTCGACGCGCGTTTCGCTAACCATGTTAGCTTCATCAGGAGTCAAATCTACCCGATTTATACTTAGGCTAACCCTTGAATTACTCAAGCGGAACTAATGACATAGGCAAGGCCATCAGTTCCGGTCAAGTAACCAGAAGAGAGGACTATAAGGAATAGGCCCTTTGCCTTTATTTAAACTACTTTTTACATTTTATGATTTCCATACTTTCGTATGCGTTCAACAATCTCCTATCAGATACATTTTTTATTAATCTTAGATTATCTAATGTTACAGTATGATCAGCTTCAAGGGCATGTTCGGCAATGCTAGACTTTTCTGTTCTATTGTATTTTAAGTCTGCTAAGTGTTCTTTAAATCTTGTTTTAATTGACCTTTTAGTTTGCCCAACATACTTTTTTTTCACAATCATTACAACTAATTTCATAAATTCCACTTTTCTCACAATTAGGAATTTTATCTTTGAGGTTTCCTAAGATATTCCTCAGTTTGTCTGATGACTTATAGACTAAGGTGAGGCCTACCTTATTAAATACCTTATTGAGTCCCTTGCTATATTTCGGATTATATGGTATGGAGACATACTTGGTGTTATTTTCTTCGCGTGTAAAAAAGGTGAAATTCTGAATATTAAACCTAAACTTATGTCTATTTATTAGCTTATTTATCAAGTCATCGTCATAACCATTAACTCTAGTTATATTTTTAATACGATTCCTTTCTTTATTAAAGTTTACTTTATTCAGAGGGAAAGTGACCAAACGATGAACTAAAAAATGTAATGAGGCTAATTTATGTTGTTTGCAATGAAATGAATCATTAGGAATATATCTATCTGTTACTGTATCCTTCCTATAGATATCAAATTCTAATCTATTATTATTTTTTAATAATTAAAATATCTAGAAAAGGCAATTGTCCTTTGTTCTCAACTTCGTAAGTGAATTTAATGGAATTATACCGGCTATTTAATTTAGAAACAAAATCATCAATATTTGCTTTCTTTGTATCAAAAATCGCGAAAATATCATCCACATACCTATACCATACCCTTGGGAAATATTCGAATTCTTGACTGGCTTCGATTTCAAACTTACTCATGAATAAATTGGCTATGAAAGGTAATAAGCAATTACCCATAGCCGTTCCTTCTTTCTGAACATAAAATTGATTCTTATATTGGAAATAATTTTGTTCCATACAAATTTTAGATAATGTTAAGTATTCACGAATAATTTCGTCTTCAAAGTCATTCATTCTAAGTATTTCTTCGAGATATTGTAAAGTTTGTGGAATTGGCACACTTGGGAACAAAGAACTAACATCAAAAGAAATTAAGACTTCACCTTCATTAAGAACTAGAATTTTTGTTTTATTAATGAATTCTAACGAATTCTTCACTGCGAAAGTATTTAACGGTAACTTCTCAAGTTCTTTTGATAACCATTTGGATATTAAATATGTGGGTGATCCGACCGATGAAACAATGGGTCGCATTGCTTTTCCAGGTTTGTGAATTTTGGGTAAGCAATACAATTTTGGTATGGTCGGATTACTCATATTTAATTTATATTTTAGCGAATCGGAGACAAGGTTCTTACATTTTTTTAAAGAATTTTTAACCTCTGATATCATTCTCGGTAATGAATTTCTTATTACCTTTTCATAAGGGCCAGATTCGATAAGATTATCTACGCGTTTTAAAGTAATCTTTCTTATCCAATATAACAACCTTATTTCCTTTATCCGCTTTTAAATAGAAGACATCTTTCTTTTTCAATCCTTTAACTAATTTTATGTCTTTTCGTGAATTAGAATTTGTGTTGTTAACCATGTTTTTCGATATTTGATTACGACATGCTTCCCTAACAAATGATTTACTATTTTCTGGAAGTGTACTAATAGAACTTTCAATGTGAGCAACTATTTCTGATAAATTATCTCTAGGAGGGGGTACTGCAAAGTTAAGACCTTTGTTTAAGATGTGAATTTCATTTTATGTAAAGGATTGAGATGAATGATTTTCTATTTTTCTTCGATAAGAGCTTTTTTAATTTTTTACTTAAAATAGAGAATTTCTTTTTATATTGAATATCAATAACTAAAAACATTTTCCTCTGGAACTCGCTCCATACTTCATATTCAATA
The DNA here is from genome assembly GCA_019049505.1 of Pachyrhynchus sulphureomaculatus. Classification (NCBI taxonomy): domain Eukaryota; kingdom Metazoa; phylum Arthropoda; class Insecta; order Coleoptera; family Curculionidae; genus Pachyrhynchus; species Pachyrhynchus sulphureomaculatus. The sequence continues at coordinate 54,447,665 of CM032452.1, forward strand.
TTGTTTAATCCTGAAGTAAGTTTTTTGAATATGCTGTATGATTCTACTTCTAACATACTACCTTTTGTGTACAAATTCTTGATTTCTAAGTCAAGCCATTTTTGTTTAGCAAAGAATGAAACTTTTTCTGAAATGTTTGATTTTGGTAAATTAACCTTAATAAAATTAGGAAAAACTTTAAATTTCTTGCGACTTTAAAAACCAAATATCTGCACCTACTAATCTAATCTTACTACTGTACTTACGATAAAGGTTTAATTCCGTTGATCGTGAAGCCATCTCAACTAAATTGGGAGTGTGGAATCTTTGGCACAATGATACTACTCAGTATATATCACCACTACACCAAACACTTTATTTTTGCACTCGACGCGCGTTTCGCTAACCATGTTAGCTTCATCAGGAGCGATGATTGACTAAAGCTAAACTACAAATCTACCCGATTTATACTTAGGCTAACCCTTGAATTACTCAAGCGGAACTAATGACATAGGCAAGGCCATCAGTTCCGGTCAAGTAACCAGTAGAGAGGACTATAAGGAATACACGCGAAGAAAATAACACCAAGTATGTCTCCATACCATATAATCCGAAATATAGCAAGGGACTCAATAAGGTATTTAATAAGGTAGGCCTCACCTTAGTCTATAAGTCATCAGATAAACTGAGGAATATCTTAGGAAATCCCAAAGATAAAATTCCTAATTGTGAGAAAAGTGGAATTTATGAAATTAGTTGTAATGATTGTGAAAAAAAGTATGTTGGGCAAACTAAAAGGTCAATTAAAAAGAAGTCAAGAAAATTATCAGCTTAGTGGATCCCTAAATGTCAGAACGCCGAACAAAAAGGACAGAGAGTCACAACATCCATGTTGATTTGTAGTCGATTTGACGAGGATTCACCTAACTTTTTGGATTGAATGGTAACTATTGATGAAACCTGAGTCCATCATTATGTTCCAGAGACAAAGGAAGAAGAGTCGAAAGAGTGGAAACATGCTGGCTAGCAAAGTTATTGCTTCCGTTTCTTGGGTTAAGGAAGGAACACGGCAAAATCGTGAGTGAAGAATATTATTATTCATTATCAACTAAAATCATCAAAAAATTATGGGAAAACGCCGAGGAAGAGTGTTCCCAAATCGCTGTTAGTTTTTACTAAAAATAAAAGTTAAGCTTTGAACTGATTAATCATACCCCATATTCGTCTAATTTAGCTCCTCAAATTTTAAACTTCAAGAAGTAATAAATAGTATCAAAGACCAGGGCTCTTCTTTGAAAGGCCTAGAATTATTTTATAAACATTGCGCTGAGTGTATAAAGTTGACACTTCGAATAAACATGTTTAGAGTTCCATACGGAACACTTATAGGATCACTTCGGTGTCCGTTTGTCTGTCTGTCATCTCAAAATTTTTCCAAAAATATTTGCCATAAAAAGTTGAAATTTGACACAAATATAGGAATTGATGACTTAATCAGGGCCGTGTAGTTTTGAAAGTCAAATTGTGACTTCAAGGGTTAGTTTTTGGGGGTGTAATCGAAGGTGAAAAAAAAATTTACCAAGTCATCGAATGGGGTGTCAAATGAAAGCTTGTGAAAACACGAGTTCAAAAATATATATAATGTAATACTTGCGCATACTTTTCTTTACATTATTTTAAAAAAACTCTGTCCACCCACCCTATCTTTAATAGTAGTGATCAAAAATTTTGAAAAAAATGCTAAAATAGTCTCCATAAAGTGTGGGTTGAGTGAAAATTATCACGAGTGCATTACGATTGATAATTTATCTCATATAAAAAAAACCTATTTGTCCGGCAAAATAGCGAAGGTTTATTTCACCAAGAGTTGTGAATTGAACCGGGACTGATAATTATTGCTTTAAGCATTAGGTACTTAGACAAAATAATTGTATTTTATTTGTTTTTAATTAAACAAATATTTAGGTAATAAATATTTGTTTTAAACTTTTACTATTAGATTTTAGATTGAGTCAGATTGATTTATTGGCTATTAGGTAGCCAAAAATTATACCACGCGTATTTGAAAAGTAAGGGCCGCTCGCTTATATTTAAATATTGGAGGTCTGGACAAAGTGCGCATGCCTTGCCATCTATTGATTGTTTCCGAAGACATTGAAGTTATTGCTTTGATTCAGTAGTCGTTGCTCCCTCGAGTTGCGAAGTGCGTGCTATGATTCGATTTTTGTGTGTAAAAAAATCATCAGCTGCTTAAATTTATCGGAAGTTCAGCCTGGTGTCGAGACTTCAAAAATGGCCACACCATTGTGCATGATGAAGAGCTAAGTGGTAGGCCTAGTATCCAGACCGATAAAATCGTTCAACCAGTGAACCAAAAGCTGCGATCTGATCGAGGATTGCACTTGAAACAGTGGCTTGGTAGACCACCGTTTAAAGACGACGAGGAACTCAAGACCGCCGTTGTCAACTGGTTCAATTCCCAGGCGGAGAACTTCTATGCAGAGGGATTAAAGAAGCTAGTGCAGCGTTACAATAAGTGTTTAGAAGTGAACGGCGATTATATAGAAAAGTCATGTAGGTTTGTAGGAAACTAAAACTGTCAATAAAAACTTTTTCTAATGAATATATTTTTTTATGACCAAACGGCCCTTACTTTTCGAATATGCCTCGTACATTATTGACTAAGAAAAACCGTGCAAATACATAATGGATCTTAAGATATATACATGTCACATGACACTTTTTATCTTATTCTGGTGGGTCTGATTACCCTGCTGAGTCAGTATCTGACTAGACATGTTCATGATCTGGGCTCTCAATTTTTTTACTGAAAACTCATTGAGGATGAGTTTTTTTATTTTAAAGGCAATCACAATACGGAACGCTAATTGCGCAAGTCCAACAAGACTTGACCCTTTCCTTTTTTTCATTTTTGCAATTTTCTTGTTCTTTCTATTTACAGGTGGAAACTTATCAATATGCCCTCGTGAATATACACCTAATACACCGCATGTTCATTATCCTAACTTTGATTTGCGTTCCATGCATGTCCCAATATATAAGGAAAATAATAATGTAGAAAGCATAGCAAATATAATAAGTTTATATTCGAGACTAACAGACTAAAATTTTGTAGCAACTATTTCTATCTATCTATTTATTTCTTAAAACTATGATTCCAGTTTGCATAATAGTAACTGGAGGTGTCTAGGCCCTTTCAATGGAAAGAAATTAATTTCATACAAGTTATAAGTAATACCTCAGATGATTTAAAAAGTTTAGGCGTCTTGGCTGAAAATTTTTTCTGAATATCCGTTGATAAAAAAATATTAAAGATTTGGAATGGAACGTAGACAAATCAAGTTAAAGTATATGCTTTATTTCTGAATATGTAAGGTATCTAATATACTATACATACATATAAGCAGTAAATTGGTACCAGCCTGCGGTTAAAGGAAGGACGACAAAAAGATTTATCTCCCCGCAGTAGGAACCGTTGACCGCGAGAGTCGCGCGTGTCCGACTTGATGAAAGTTGCGTCCAAAGAGGTTGGCGCCAGTCACCGCCAACGCGTATAGGCTTATATTATAGAGAGATAATACAGGTAAATTATTTTATTTCTTTAAATTCGTTTTCAGACAATTTTCAAAACCAGTAACCAACTCCTTCAAGAATTACTTTTTTTATGGGTCTTGCACATTTGCTGCAGGGAAATCCCTAAAGCGCTACAGGAACGACATGTGTGCGGAAACAGCGATTCACATTGGTCTTAAATCGTACTCGGTGGGAAACAGAGTCCAGGGCAAATTATTGAAAAAGGATGAGGTTCTCCATATAGACGACTGCTTGAAAAGGGTTATAGGAGAAGTTACAAGCTGGACCTCATACGGATGTGAAGTATTAGCACGACATGTATTTTTAGCATAGACTGCTCTGGCAGGAATTAAGCGGGCTACATCCATCGAACACTTTCCATGAAAATACTTGTAGAATCGTCTGAAGTCGCCAACCGTTCCTCAACGTTCCAACGAATCAAGGCCGCCGGCCAGTTCCGGGTCTCCAATCAGACGAACAGCTCTTCTCTGAATAGAATCCAACAAATGCAGTATATGTTTGGAAGCAAAGCCCCAAACATGGGAGCAGTTTGCTATAGTTGGTCGAATTTGAGCATTATACAGAATTGACAGTTGTTGTGCAGTGTAAAGCTTTCTAGTTCGAAATAATATTCCCAGCTTTCGAGAAGCTCTCTTTGCTGTGTTTGCAATATGTTCATGCCAAGACATATTTGCTCCCAAATTAACGACCAACAAATTGAGTGACGATACTAGAAGAATGGAGTGCCCCAATATAACTATGTCGGGTTCAGCAACGTTAACTTTTTTAGAAAAAAACTGCCGCTTCGGTTTTTATAGCGTTAAATTCCACTTGTTTACTGTCACCCCAAGATAGAATTTCTTTCAGGTCTTCATTAAATTGAATGGCTTCCTGCTGTCTGCGAATGTTTATTTGAGTAGCCGATGTTCCAGCGTTCAAAGTGAATGAAGAAATAAGCGTACTGTCATCTGCAAAGCTGTCTTTTCCAGCAGATCATTAATGTAAATGAGAAAGGGAGTGGGAGACAGCATAGAGCCCTGGGGCACACCGGCGTTGGTAGTAAAGGTGTTAGAAAGAAATCCGTCGACTGCCACTGGTAAAGAATGCTCCTCGAGGAAACATGAGAGCCACAAACAGAACTTTTCAAACATACCAAAAGAAAGTAGCTTAGCCTACAATCTATCTTGCCAAACGCGATCGAATACCTTGGATATATCAAGAGCAACCGCTCGAGATTCTCCAAAGTGTTCAATTGCGTTGTTCCAAATATGTGTTAAAAAATCTCCTGTTGTTCCGTCAGCGCCAGAAGCTGTTTTAGTGTCTAGCTTCATTAAAATACATTTTAAGATACGCTGTCTGAAGACAATATCGGGCATGTTTGAATGCACTATGGAAATAGTAAGTGGTGTTTTTCCTTGGCAATCGGCAGTAGAATGTGAAGCAAAGAGTTCAGCCAACAAGTTCGCTTTCTCAACAGGTGTTGTTGCAATAGAATTATCTGGCCGTGTGAGTGGTGGTATGGTAGATTTGGTAAAATTTTGACTAACTGCCTTAACGACTGACTAAAAGAACCTGGAATTATTGGGACAAGCAAGAAATTTGTTTCTAATTCGTTGATTGACTTTAAATTATTGCAGACGATAATGAAATTTTTTTGCCCATTGAACTACTGTATCAAACGTTTTTTGAAAATCAACAAATGTCATACAAAGGTCAAAGTTATATTCGATTGCTTTTTCTGTTATAATCTTCATTGTTAAAAGACGATGGTATGTACCGAACTGTTTTCTAAAGCCGGCTTGTTCCATTGGCTGGTACTGGTCTAGTTTATTAGTAAATCTATCGGTGAGGATCTTTATACACCTGTGATAGAAGGGAGATCGGCCGATAACTTTCTATGTCCTCTTTCTTATATAAATGTATCATAACGGCGCTATGTCACTTATAAGTGATTATTACATTCATTGAACAATTCGCATAGCTTTGTCAACGACACTTCCGCCATATTTAAGCATCTCTGACAAGAGTAGTAGAGCAATGGACAATAATGCAATATCCCAAAAATGCAATAATAGATGGCCGCTGCACACAAATTTTAAAATACATGTACCAAAACGCCACATCTACGATACAACTCCATGAAATCATAAATACGATAAAAATAGAATGAGGTATAAGAGAAGGTGATACTCTATCATCACAAACTGTTTACATTAGTACCCGACGACGTATTGCGAGTTGTATTGGCAGGATAAGGGAATATCAATAAATGGAAAGAAACGAGATACGCAGACGATATTGTTCCAGTATCTGAAAATAAGGAAGAACTTTGACAAATACTAGGAAGAGAAGTCAGTAAAACTGGGACTTTAAATGAACTTAGGGAAAACTAAAGTAATGTGTAGGGAAGACCCATATATAATAATAAGAAACCAAGTCAAAGAAAGCATATCAAACTCTATTTACTTAGGCCATACAATATCCTTGGGAAAAGAAAATCAACCAAAAGAGATAATTAGAAGGAGGAGATTAGCAGAAGAACACAATAACCAATAAAAATATTCCAATGTGTCTCCGTTCCCGTCTGCTCGATCAGTGTATAATCCCTGTGATGACTTATGGCTGTCAAACCTGGATAATAATGAAGAAATCGATGGTCAGAATAACACAAAGAGCTACGAAAAGGTAGATGCTCAGAATATATATCAGACAAAGAAAGAGAAATTAAATAATAAGGGGTATAACAAAGACAAAGGACGTTGGAGAAGCTATTCCCGAACTAAAATGGGGATTCGCGAGATATGTTACGAGGTGCTATGATGACAGAGGGAACAAAGCCATATACAGTGGAGACCATATTTGGAGCATCAAGAGATAGACCACCAATGCGATGGGCGGATATCAGGCGAACCACGGAACTGTCACGGCTGAGGAAGGAGCAAAACCGATAAAACTGGTAACGAATGAGAGAGGCCTATGTCCAGAAATGGACCAATACAGGCTGCTGATGATGCTGGTGATAAATAAGATTTAGGATAGACCTCTTGATTTCTAGTGTCTTTGGCTAATAATAAATGTAAAGTTCGTTCATATACATATACACATACATATACCGTTTGACTCTTGACTTTGACTCTTAATTACTCTTGTCTTTAGTGACAGTGGCAGGACCGTACGCAATGGCCTGTCCGTACTTAATCCTTAGGCATAATGAGATAAAATAAAAAGAAAAATAACGACTTAATAGAAGAGATTTGGAGAAATCGGGCTCAGTTTTGTAAAAGTTCGGAAGGAGTTCATACATTCAGGTGTTACTCTGAAGAATTAGATAAAAATGCCTACTTACAGACCTTTACCGAACGGGAATCCCAAACCGTTCCTCGAAGTTTTTCGGAAAATGTTCATCGCCCGACGTAAAACAAATTTTAACGGGGTTTAAAGTGTGCTAATCTAAGTGCTGCGCAACAAACAAGTAACATGACAGATGTCCTGTATCCACGGTACGTGATATTGTTAAAAAGTCGTGTTGAGAAAGAAAAGTTCGACAAAATGTGGGTAAAACAGAGTGTTTGGATGAAAGTTAATATATATATATATATATATATATATATATATATATATATATATATATATATATATATATATATATATATATATATGTTGAAAGAAAACAGTTTCCCTAAATTGGATTCTTTAAAATCATGTTTAAATAACAACAAAATCAATAAATCATTCAGCAGAACTAGCCTCTACAATGCCCTGCTTAAGATGGGTTTTAAATATCGGTTAATAAACAAAAGAAAAACTATAATGAAGTCCTGAAGATTAAGAAAATTATTGTGTAAATATCTGCAATCTATAAAAACATAGAATTGAAAATCGATCCATCATTTATCCAGACGAAACTCGGTTCGACACCCACGATGCTACAAGAAAATGGTGAAGTGATTCAAATGGCTAGTGTCAGTTTAACTCTTCTTGCAACAAAGGGAAAATGACAGCACTAATACACGCTAGTTGAGAAAACAGATGAATCTCGAATTGTCTACTTTTGTCAACTAAAAATACTAAAGAATCCAATTTAGTTTATCATCACAATACGACCACCGAACTCTTGGAAAACTGGTTTAAAGACTGCCTTTTAAGAAATATAGTGTTATCGTCTTTGGCAATGCTAGTTTTCACAGTCGACAAATAAACAAAATTTCGAATTCAGACAACACAAAATCTTAAATACAAGAATTTATTTTTTTATATATTTTGAAGAGAATTATGAAAAAACTCAAAGAATTTAATATCTATAAAGAATATGTTTGCGACAATATAAATTAGTCATACTATTTTAAGATTGCCGTCATATTAGTGTATTTTTAACACTATAAAACATATATGGCATCAGATTAAGTTAAGTATAGCACCTGAAACGCCAACTTTAAGTCCAAATATTATACATATAATAAAGAAGGTTGTAAATGAAATCCCAGTGGAAAGTGGGAAAAATTCTGTACATTGTATTATTAAAGCCTCATTAAAATAGTTCAATTTAGCAACCCTAGACTGTAGATATTATTTCAGGCAATCAGTCCAACGGTATATGTCTGAACGAACTTTATCTGTATTCCTCGTGGAAAAAAAAAATCCTTGGGCCGACGAGTCAGGTAATAAAATATATATGACAGATGAAAAACAAAACTTTTTCAGGTTCAGTAACTAGCCAGGTATCCATGCTCAAATTTAAAGGAAGATCAACTTCGGGTAATCTTTTCTTTCTTTCAGTTTTTAGGGAGCTTTTAATTTTTACCTCTTTGTCAACGGCTTAAATCATCATTGTAATCAGTAACGAGACCATAAATGAATATTAAATCTCGATTAAATTAGTCAGATAATAATCTAAAATTTTGCTACCACATATTTACAGCGTCTGTCTAAAACGTTGGTTCCCAACCGATGAGTTGCAACCCACAGGGGGTCGCCTTGACTTTTTTGGGGGGTTAGAAATGCAAGCAAAACATGAGTTTATGACACACTTTAATGATGAGACCTGCATTTACAGAGAAGCTAATTTATCTAATATCTTAAATCAGCTAAACAAGCGAAATTTGAAATTGCAGGGTAAGGAGACGCACATTATTATTCACTTCAGAGATAATATCCAGGCGTTCATATTAAAGCTGCAAAACTGGCGCCATAAAGTAAATCTTGGAAACTTTACCACGTTTGAACACCTTTGCATCAAGACTGAAGAATCGAAGACGCGAATTGTAGATAATCTAAGAGAGGAAATTAATAACCACCTTCAAGCTTTTGAATCTGAAATACAACATTATTTCCCGCAGTTCTCTGAACAAAAAGCTGCATTAGTACGAAACCCATCTCATGTATCTTTGGATGTTACCGACATTCTCGATGAAGTCCAGGATGAATTTTTGGAGCTGCAAAATGACTCCACAGCGCGTGACTTATATCAGGAAAAATCGTTATCTCAATTTTGGTGTGCTATGCGTCATTTTTATCCTAAAGTTTCCATGGTTTATTTTCGAAAATTAGTACCATTTGCTTCTACCTACCTCTGCGAAGGTGGATTTTCAACTCTTCTGCAGATCAAGACAAAAGCCAGGAATAAGCTGGATATTTAAGATGATATGAGATTGGCCTTGACAGAAACTCAACCAAGAATTATAACCCTTGTTAAGAACATGCAAACTCAATCATCACATCAATCATTAATACTTAATAATTAATACTTTATAAAAAATATCACTGTTAAGTCCTAAAATATATCGAACCCTTTATGTTTTGTTTTATTGATCCAATATGGCGAATGGGAAAGGGGGATCGCGAACATTTTTAAAAATCTAAAAAGGGTTGCAATTAAAAAAGGTTGGGAACCGCTGGTCTAAAAAGGAGGCTATGCCGCCGTATTCTTCGACACAATCGGTGGAGTATTCTTTTAAAAGTTATTACCATTCGTGGAGCCACTTACACCGATGCACGTTATTTTACGTTTTTATTCCATTCCAATACGCGACATCTCTCTAATAAAATGATAATAATACCTGTATTTTTGACATCGCGGTTCTTAACAAACCAGCATTAATTATAATTATTACGAGTCCGTCATTATGCTCGCCCCCCGCGAGCACGCACTTTAGCTCGACCGATGAGAAAGACAAGCAAAATTTAATTGTTAGCATCGTTCGGATTTTGCTAAGTTGAGATTTGACGTTGATGAGGAATTATAAGCGTAATCGGCTTTCGGCTCTTTTAGTCCATCGTCTTCTTTTAAATTGGAATGGACTCACTCTTAGTTGCCCTGGGGCACGTGTATATTTTTTACTTCCTTCGCTAAAAGAAATATGGTATTCGTAAAAAAATTATCCCCCGAGATTTCTCTACATTACTTAGCGTTTTAAGGTATCTGAAGCTTAAGGTGAAGGAAGTGAAAGAGGTGGAGGTAGCTAAAATTTGTAGCGCTTGAAGAGTATTATAGGAATCATTTGGTTGGAAAACGAACAAACTTATTAATTATAGTTCGCGATGGAAAAGATGTAAGGGTGATACAATCATATAAGCTGAAAAAAAAAAGGATAAACCTCGGAATGAAGGTTAGAAAACTGAAAATTTGCATAAATCTTTGTTTTGATATTCTAACAGTTAGCTCAAAAGCCTCATAGAATCTTATATCCGCGAGTCAACATTTTCAAGGTCAAACGTCGCGAAAATCGTTTTTTAGTGAATATCTTGTTTCCTGTGCTTCGAATGATGTTTGAAACTATTACAAAACTTGTAGAGCATAATATTCTCTACAAATTTGGTTTCACGCGATATTTATATAATTAACCGTTCTCGAGATAGAGCGCGAAGAGTGGGGAGCGCCCATCCGTATATAGGATAACGTAATGTAGAGACACAAATTTATTCATCTAAAAGCTTTGACAAATATCCTCGCTCTAAAGAACATACAGTGAAGTCTGCTTATGACGAACCCATTTACAGCGAATTTCCGGTTAAAACGAACTATTTTTTAATGCACGAAAAAAACTTCCGTAAGAACAATGCAAACTTTTATCGGTTATAACGAACCCGGTCATAACGAACTTCCGGATAAAGCAAACCAAATTTGGATGTTTTGTGTCCGTTTATAACAAACTTGCCACTCCCTGTGCTCGATGTCGCGCGACTTGATCTAGGGAATTCACCAAAATTCGCTGAGAACCCCTATGCTACTTCTTTCCGGCGCACCGCTAATTCGAGCAGTATTATTTTCAATTCACTTGTTGTGTTATGCGGTTCTAATGCATATTTGATCAAAGTAGCAAAGTGAATGTTCATGTTTTTATCTTAAAATGAATACACAAAAACGTAAAACGTTTACTTTAAAAGAAAAACACGATATTATAGAAAAAATAGAAAATGGAGTTACACAAAGTGATGTTTGCAAAGAGTTGAATTTAACTAAATCTACGGTTTCTACCATATGGAAGAAGAGGCAAGAAATCTTATCAATCTATGATAAAAGAAACTTTAGTTGTAAAAAAAAAATAAAATCTACACATGACCAAGTCGGAAAAGGGACTCCTTAAATGGTTTAGTCAAAAACGACATGAACATGTTTCTATTACCGGCTATACTTTACAAGAGAAAGCTAGTGAACTGGGAAGGAAAATAGAGAACACCGAGTTTAAACTGTTCTAGAAGTTGTATTGAACGATTTAAAAAGCGACATAATATTAGTGGGGGTAAGATAGTAGAAGAAACTGCAGGAGTGGATATGACTGTAAAGTAAGGATTACTGTGTTGATAACTGCAAATATGTCTGGAACAGAGAAAAGAAAATTGTTGGGGATAGGAAAGTCCGCCAATCCCAGGTGTTTTAAAAACAAAGAGAAAAATATTACTTTTGATTGTCCAGCGCACCCTGAAGTTGATCTACAGCAAATAAAATTGGTTTTGATGCCTCCAAACACAAGTGCAAAGCTCCAGCCTATGGATCAAGGTGTGATACATTCTTTAAAATGTCATTATAGAAAGATTTTACTTATGAAAATGTTAGAGACGATCGATAAATTTAACATTTTTTCTGTAACTCTCTTGGGCGCTATAAACTTTATCCATACGGCTTGGCAAAGAGTCAGTAGAGAAACCATTGCAAACTGGTTTAAGCATGGCGGATTTTTAAGAAAGGAATGTAGATATGACTCAGATGATGAGCTACTGTTGACTCAGTGAATTAAAAAACATCGATGATCCTCCTGATTATCTAGAATTTGTTTACGATGCTGATATTCAACAAAGTACAGTGGAAATCGAGATTACAAAGACGTTTAATCACTTTAATTTTGAAGAATATGTATGCGCTGAAAATGAATTAAGGACGAGAGAAATATTAACTGATAACCAAATTGTGCCATCAGCGACTTCTGGAAAGATTTTAAGCGATAATGATAACGAAGACTAGCTTGGAGAAGGAGATAATATTTATGTTCCATCCATTTCAGAAATGACTAAGAAAATGACTGAAACTTGCAATTTTTTGGAATCTTGTGAAGTTCCTGAACATATAAAGAATAGTGTTTATGACCTTGACAATTATATAAACACCATTTCTTTTTCAAGTCAAATTGTAAAAACGAAAATTACTGATTTTATTGTATAAACTACATATATTAATATTTTCGTTTATACTCGTATATGTACCAACATACATAATAATAACTTTAGTGTGACTTGTTTTATTTTCCTTTGTACGTTTTCTTTTAATTTAATAATTATTATTATTCATTTTTCTAAGCATTAGAGCCTAATCTAAACAAAAAAAGTAGTGAAAAATGATATTAGATTTTGTTTACTGTTTGTAACGAACTTCGGATATAGCGAACCATTTTTAGTGATTTTTTGGATTACGCTGTAAACGGACATCACTGTATTTTATTTTTGCTGGCCTTCAGTGGATATGACACAACATCTGCGCTGTTTAAAAAAGGAAAACTTCCAATTATAAAAATATTCGAGAAACATTCCGATTTTTACTGCCTTACTTTGCCTTCAAAACACATTGTTTGAAAATGGAATACGTGTTGTTTTAGCAATGTATAATGCTCCAAAATCAGAACACAGTACTGAATTTTAGGTACACACAATTCATCAAATTAACACGACTCAACAAACCGGTGAAGTTATCATCTCTTCCACCTACAAATGCAGCTGCTCGACAGCATATCTCTCGTCTCTACTATCAGATCCAAACTTGGTTAGGGAGAGATTTAGAACACGCGATGAATGGGGGCGGATATTACAAAACGAGACCCTGGAACTCACTCAGTACGATCTTCTGCAATTGCAAAAAAGGCTGTGTGCACGAACTGTGTATGTAGAGAACTAGGGTTGCAATGCTCCTCACTTTGTGACCATTGTAACGGACAAGCAAGCCTCAATGCTTCATATCCAAATGATCATGATAAAGAAAGTGAATATGAACCTGAGATACTTGAGGCTTTAGAACCAAATATGACAGACAACGAGGATAATGATAACGGTCTAGAAATTCAACTTGGGCGACCAGAACAGGAAGACGACGATGAACAAGAGGAGTATTAAGCTGCGTGGCTGCTATTAATAACACTGGTCAACAAAAAAAAAGAAAATTGCTTGTTTCCTGAGATTTTTTTTTTGTTTCTATCTCAAATTGACGCGTATTTTTTAAATACGGCAACAATTTTTCTCTAACAGCTTTTGTTTTTGAGTTATAGCTAACTACCCTCATTTACTATTTTTACTTAGATTTTCGTTTTTTATTGGACACTAAAATATATTTTGTTGTTGTTTTAGATATGGCTTCGTCAAGAAGATGTGTGCTTAATCCCGATTGTTTTTGCTATATTTGTGGTGAATATATATTTGCAAAATATCGAAAACCTATATCGGACTTTGTGAAAACTGCGTATCATCAATACTTTAAAATAAAATTGTGTAATCAGGACAAGCCATGGGTTTCTCATATTGTATGCCAGAAATGTGTGGTATGTCTACGGTTATGGTCCAGTGGAAAAAGAGATGCAATAATGTTCGTAATACCCATGATTTGGCGAGAACCTCGAGACCATCATGACGATTGCTACTTCTGCGTTGTGAAAATAAACGGAATTAACCCTGGAAATCGAAGTAAGTGGTCATATCCTAACTTATCTTCTACTCAACGACCTCAATTAAAATCACAAGAGGTACAACCCCAGCACATCTAAATCTTCTGATGATCCAAATCTCTGTGGACCCGAACGAAATACATCAAGTGAAGACTACAAATGTAGCCTTTCAGAACCTCAACCATTTAATCAGAAAGAACTAAATGACTTAGTAAGAGATCTGAACTTACCAAAAGAAGCTTCTGAAATTTTAGCATCTCGTTTAAAAGAAAAAAAAAATTTGCTTACTCCGGAAACCAACATTACATTTTATCGTATCCGAGAAAAAAATCTGTTACCGTATTTTTCTCAAGAGAAGGATTTAGTTTTTTGTAACGATGTTGGTGGTATTTTGCAGCAGATGGGATTAAAACAGTACCAACCTAGTGATTGGCATCTTTTCATAGACAGCAGCAAAAGAAGTTTAAAGTGTGTTTTGCTTCATAACGGTAACAAGTACGGATCTATACCTATTGCACATTCGACGACTTTAAAAGAAGAATACGTAAATGTTTTTAAGGTTATGGAAAAAATTAAGTATCAAGACCACAAATGGGTCATTTGTGTTGATCTGAAAATGGTTAACTTTCTTTTAGGTCAACAAGGGGGGTACACAAAGTTCCCTTGTTTCATGTGTCTCTGGGATAGTCGTGACAAACAACACCATTGGTCACAAAAAGTTTGGCCAGTGCGAGAAGAGCTAAAAGTTGGTACAAAAATGATGGGCCACAGATTAGGCAACTCGTGAAAGATCCTAATTTTGTCAAATCAATGACTGAAGTCGAATCCAAAGCTTGAAATCCATTTTGTTTGGTTATGAGTATATGGACGCAAAAGTGTCGACGGCCATGTCGAGCTTGTTGAGTGCATGCTATCGAACTTGCAAGAGCTAGGGTGCAACATGAGCATAAAAATCCAGTTCCTGCACTCGCCGATTTCCACAAAATCTGGGTGATTTTAGTGAGGAGCAGGGTTAAAGATTTCATGAGGATCTTCGGACAATGGAAGAGCGTTATCAGGGGCGGTGGGACTCACATATGATGGCAGACTACTGCTGGAGTTTGCAACGAGATCTACCTAAAGTCGTTCATTCAAGGAAATCTTATAAAAGATCATTTGCTAGTGTTCAATAGAAATTTTGTTAACATAATGTATTATTTTTTTGTATTTTTTTGGCAAAATAATAAAAACTGTATATTTCAAAAGGTAAAGCTGTTAGCAATCTCCCAGTATTTTTTTCATAGTCAGGGCCATAGAAATACCCAATAACAGAAAAAAAAAATAAAGGAAACAAGACTTGTGTTGACCAGTGTAATCAGAGTAAAGAAAAATTCGCCTTACATTTGAACTTAAATAAATTGTAATAGGTTTACGATAAACTTATGATAAATAAAAATGTAATTACATTGTATTTAAACTATTTCATTTCAATATCTTTTTATTTATAAAAATTAACTAAATATTACCATACGGGTGTTTTATTTATGAATAATATTTATAAATATCATTTATGAAGAAATAAATAATTCAAGTTTCTTACTAATTATAATATTTGTAAATAATTGATTTTATAAACTGTACTATACAGTTGATTCCACAGTTGACATAGCGTTATCCTATATACGGATGGACGCTTCCCACTCTTCGCGCTCTATCTCGAGAACGGTTAATTATATAAAATATCGCCTGAGACCCAATTTGTAGAGAATTTTATGGTTCTACAACTTTTTTAATAGCTTCAAACATCATTTGAAGCACAGGAAACAAGATATTTGCAAATAAACGATTTTCGCGACGTTTGACCTTGAATATCTTGACTCGTGCAAATTTTCAGCTTTCTAACTTACATTCCGAGATTAAATCTCTTTTTGACTGGGCTGAAGTAGGGTAATAAAAAGTAGCTTCGAATATATCATATTATTCGACATTTTCAGGGATTTTGAGGCCGAGATATAGGCGTCTCACTATTGTTTGATAAAGAACTAGGGTCTGAGAACCACTTCGAGAAACGACTATAAATACAGCCGGAGATTATTTTTACATTATTTTCATAACAGACATATTCTGTAAAAGGATCTGGGAAATCATAAGCAAAATCGCCTCGAACAAGAAATAGCCTTGTTTCATCCTCACCTTGGTTTCAACCATGAAAAATGCTAATTTGACACAGAATTATCTATAATCGAACACATAGGGCACACAAACGGTGCAGTGGTCTTGAAACCAAGGAGAGAATCTTGAAATAGTTAGTAGGGGCAACTGGAATGTGACGAAAGTAGTTATACTACATGTTTTTTTCATTTACGGGAAGTAGCCCAAACTGCACTGCAGAGTGGCCAGCTAGTCGATCAGAGGTGGAGCTTCATAAAGTGTGACTGATATCTACCATGCCGCTCCCCACCACCGTCAATGTCACCTTGACAGTTGAAGCTTGGCTGCTGGCGTGTAAACATGTCCGCTAAACTCGACCCTCCAAGTGCAAGTTACATAGGGTTGCGAAAAAGAGGGAGAAAAAATATTGAAAATCATCAAGATAGGTGATGAAACGTAGATCCTTTATGGCAATTCAGAAATTAAAGAGCAGTCACAACAATAGATGCACAACAACTCCCCAAGCAAGCCCATGAAGATCAAACAAACTTTTAGGAATACAAAACTCGTAGTTACGGTGTTTTTGGATCAAAAGACGTTTTGTTGAAGTCTGGAACAACAATCAATGCAAATGCATACTGCGAGATATTGACAAGACTACAAAGAGTCATCTAAAACAAACAGAGAGGCATGCTCCTCAGTTCAGGTGTTGTCTTATTCCATGATAGTGCTTGACCGTATGGTGCTGCATAAACCCAAGTACTTCTAACAAGAGTCAAGTAACAAGTATTTGATCACCCTCCCTATAAGGCGACCTTAGCACACAGAAGATAATTTTCTTTGAGGAGGGTATAGCAAAACTGATGCACCGGTACTACGAATGCCTCAACCTTCAAGGCGATTACGTAAAAAAACAGCTGATAGCATAGACATAGAGGATGGACTGAGTGTTCCGTATCCCGCTGTGAAGTAAATATGGACGCAAAAGTGTGAGAGAGACCAAGCGAATGAGTGACCAGTACCTGTCTCTTTTTAGAATGCCGCTAAGCTACGGCGCTCTTAAAAATAATATTTCTAAGTGTTCTATTTCAACTAAAATCGGGTATGGGGCTTTTCTCGCCTTGAATTCCGTCTCGGGATACAACGCCTTGTTTATTACAGGCCTACAGGAAAGAGACAGGTATTGGCCGCACAATCGCTTTGTCTCTTTCTAGAGAGTGATCAATTTTATGAAGTTAATGCTCAGTCCATCCTCTATGTCTATGGCTGATAGGTATACATAACCTGAAATAAATCATTTTTATATTCACTCTTGTTTTCATTTTATACTCCATTGTAGGTTGATAAGAACCAGCCCCCGTGCATATAAAAGGTTAAATGAAATGAGTTATATTATCAGGGACTGTAGCCAGGTCAAGGACCAAACAGGAAAAATATTTAAAAAAAATATATTCATTTTTTTACAGTAACTGTCACCCTACAGCCCGAGAAATTTTGAAGTTCACCTGGAACACAACTAACCCCAAAAATCAATCTGTTATAAAAATGTATGTTTATGAATAGAAATAGTAATTAATTTGACTGATTCTGAATCAATGACAATTTGCTGATAGGATGGACTTATACAA
Source organism: Pachyrhynchus sulphureomaculatus (assembly GCA_019049505.1). Classification (NCBI taxonomy): domain Eukaryota; kingdom Metazoa; phylum Arthropoda; class Insecta; order Coleoptera; family Curculionidae; genus Pachyrhynchus; species Pachyrhynchus sulphureomaculatus. The sequence goes on from CM032452.1 coordinate 54,465,138, forward strand.
TTGTTAACAATTAATGTTCCGTACGTTGATTGCTTTTAAAATAAAACTTTTTGTTACTGAGGTATAAAATGATCAATAACTTTACAAAACACACCCCAAATAAGTTTTCAACAAAGTTTTTTTTACGATCTTTACTGAAAACTGATGATCTTGATGAAATTTTTGTTTTTTTATATTCCAGATAAATTATTACAGACAATGCATTCGTGATAATTTTCATTCAATCTATACCTGTGGAGAATATTCCAGAATTTTTTTTAAAATTTTATAATCAATACTTTTCGAGACGAGGGGGGCTGCAATTTTTCGCTTTTAAAAATAATAATACAAAAAAAAGTGATACATTATATATATTTTTGAACTCGCGTTTTTACAGGCTTTCATTTTTTTTCACTTCCATTTTCAGCCCCCAAAACTAACCCCTTAAGTCAAAATTTAACTTTCAAAACTACGGCTCTGATGAGGCAATCAAATTCTATGTTAGTGCCAAATTTCAACTTTCTATGTCAAGTAGTTTCGAAGAAAATAGGGTGTGACAGAAGAACAAACAGACATCGAAGTGATCTTATAAGTGTTCTGTATGGAACACTAAAAACAAAAGTATTACAGACAAATGAGCAATCATAAGAACGGGATACTTAGCCCAGGATTTAATGTGACTCTATAATAATAGCAAACGCAGTTTTTTTTTCAAAACAGGCATGGTTAGATTATATAGAACTATATTAGATAAGAGTTACTATTTCAGAAGTAACCGATCTATAGTATAAAATAAACGGTTGAATATTTATCCAATGGAATACATGCTTTTACTCGATACAATTTTTAAAAAATGCAGGTTAGTATTTAGAAAATCACGTGATATAATACATCGGAGATGACACGACATATTCCTTACACAACTTTGATCCTGCTTCGGTTTAACTGACTATCTTATGGTTTTCAAAATGCTAGTGCTGAGAATCGAAGGGTAGATGATATAAAACTCTAAATATTTGCTTATCAAAATAGGTTTCTTAATAGCATCATCTAAAAACCCTGCATTGTACCGTCTAAACTTTACACACTAAATAAGCTTTGTAATTAAAATGAATTTTTAAAAACCTTACAACTTTCCTGCTTAATGCTTTTACCTAGCGCTTATGGCTTATAGTGCAGTAAAAAAAGCATTTGAAATTGCACAATTTAGATACAGCAATACTATGATTTTATTCCCTCTGGGGTATTGTCCTGAATTTAGACCTCGAAAAACTTGTTTTTTTTTGTTTATAAACAATTGAAGTTTTCAAAACGCGTTTATTGACCTTCAAATGCGAATAACTCCGGAGATATATATATATATATATATATATATATATATATATATATATATATATATATATATATATATATATATATATATTGGAACAAAGACAAAAAAAAATCCAACAAATCATCGTTAGTTTTAAATCGTTCAAATGTGTACATAGCCTACAAAATTTAAAAAACCGACAAAAAACTGTTTTTTTCATTTTATTGTACAAGCCGACTACGTGAACCGATCGGCTTGAAACTTTCAGAAAATATACCTTTTGTTATGGCAAAAATACCCTAAAATTTTGGTTCAAAAATATTGAACCCGATGAGCACAATTGAATTTGTTATTTAAAATTTTGAATTGCCCGCGATTCTATGTCATTTAGTCCAAAATGGATATTTTTTTTTTTTCAAAATTTATGTCTCGACGTCAACAAATAAAAACAAGTGCGTTTTTTGATCATTTAAAAAAAAATTGAAAAAATTTTATCACATCTGGTAGAGAATCGCGAAACCTTTATTTAATATATATATATATATATATATATATATATATATATATATATATATATATATATATATATATATATATATATGTATATATATATATATATATATATATATATATATATATATATATATATATATATATATATATATATTTTCGTTATCAATTTTTTTTCAAAATGTCAATTGTTATTTGATTAATAAACAAATGTAAAAAAAAAAAAACCGTTAAAATGACTCCAAAAATTTTTTTTTTAATGGTTTCGGAAAGCTGCCATTTTGAATTTCTCAACAGTGATGCAAACGCACGAAGGTGGATAGGTAAGATTTATAAATCGCAATCTGAATGCGTTTTCGAATATTTTATAGCTCGTTTTATAGTTTTAATAACTTTTTTTCGATGCATACCTTATTTGTAGCCGCCATTTTGAGTGATCATGTTTTGCCACTCAACATTCGAAAGTGCTTGCTATTCTGAATAATTTAAGAGGTCAAACATTATTTTCCGTTGCCTACAATTTTGGACAGAACTTTGTCCCGGTTGACGTGAAACGTCCCATATATATATATATATATATATATATATATATATATATATATATATATATATATATATATATATATATATATATATATATAGACCTGGAAGAAACTTTATCTTGGGGGTGACAGTAACCAAGTGGAATTTAATGTTACAAAAACCCAAACGGCAGTTTTTTTCTAAAAAAGTTAGCCTTGCTGAACCCAGCATAGTTATGTCGGGGCACTCTATTCCTCTAACACTGACTCTTAATTTGTTGGACGTTAGTTTGGGAGCAAATAAGTCTTGGCATGAACATGTTGCAAGCATAGCAAAGAAAGCTTCTCGAAAGCTGGGAATATTAGTTCGAACCAGAAAGCTTTACACTCCACAAGAACTGTTAATTCTGTACAAAGGTCAAATTCGACCAACTATGGAATACTTCCCCAATGTTTGAGGTTTGCTGTGCCTATCTCATCATTATTTTGACCTTTTTTTACTGCACTATTATGAAATAATGAACCACCTGAATAACGGGGCTTTTTTGTGAAAAATGTTCACCTCCGCTCATTGATTTTTAAATTAGAAGTAAATTTTCTAAAAACTGCATGTAACATTAAACTCAGAGTTCCCCTTCCTACAATGGAACTCTAAGATTCACTGTAAGGAGGGTATTTTTGTGAAAAATCTCTCCTCCTGAACCCGATCATCGATTTTTAAATTTAAGTTCCGTTGTATCAAAACGTTATTTTTTCTTAAAAACATTTACTCACCGGTCATCGATTTTTAGTTTACAGTGTTAGAAAGTGACCAAACCTGTAGAATTTCTGTGCAAGCGATTTCTTTCATCAAGAGGCTTCGATTCCGGTTGTCGTTTGTCGGCTGGTACCTCCCCTATAAGTAGCTCCTTCTTCAGGATTCTTTTTTTATTAAATGAACGTCCTTGATATCCATATGTTCCCCGCCACGCCCTGAAGCTGGGCTATGCCACTCACAATTTATTTTGTTCTATATAGTATCATCAAAAATAACATTTAAAACAAAACTGGCTATTTTATGCGAATGAGTAAAACATATGGGATAACTCTATTAAGTTTAAGTAAGTTCCCTGTACTAACTTTTTTCAACATAATTTCTCTTTGACCCCAAGGATACTGACAACACTGCACTCTTTAGGTACCTTATATGGGTGAATAAAAATAATTCTGCTTCAAATTAGCTTTTTTTCTCTCGAGAAAAGGTGAGAAAATCAAATAATGCTTTTTTTTGCTGTCATTCGCCTAATGACATCTCAGATCCCTTATAGATAAGAGCGCGACCCAACCAAAAACAATCGTTTTTTGGAGGGAAAAAGCGGGTCCAGCTTCGTCCTCCGATATTCGCTGCGTCTGCCTTTTGCAGGTTCCCTCTTGTTTTAGCAAAAACAAACTAGATTTATTGAATTTATATGGGACAGTCCATTTTTAGATCGCCTTTTATTGAACGCAAAAGCTGGGTCCGGTCTCGGCAGCGTCTGCCCTTTGAGGCGCTCGACTTTTTTAGTGTCAACAAATGTTTTGGTACTTGATTCAAATGGTTAAACTACAGTCCATTTTTGGATGGAGCATTCCAGGGCACCGCCTGATATATATTTTTTTTATAGGTCTAGCACACGTGCTACAAGGAAGTCCCTAAAGCGCTCCAGGAGCGGCATGTGTGCGGATAGAATGAACAACTAGGCAGACGGTTAGTCAGACAGGTCAAAATTTCGGGTCGCCCTCTTGGTCTATTACAAAATATGCCTTTTAAGACAAAAAAAAATGAAAAAATAATTTCAGTCTAAGGTCCGTACCCATAGTTGTTCCTTAAAGTGGTCGTTGGACGTTAGTCCGTTGTTAAACGATAGGACCACGCCCTCAAGGAACTGGTAGGAATACGGCCCCTTCGTGTTGTAATAAAACTTATGAGGGATTTACTGAAAGCTGCAAGAAGAATCCTAAATGATACATAGAGCAACATCTCGTGATGATTTTAAGAACTACAGAACATGCAGTTACAAATACATGAAATTTACAATTAATTTTATTCAAAATAATTAATCTATATACAATTTTAAAATAAATAACAAATATTAGGAATAAAATTGACAATAATTTGGCTTAAAATTCAAATTTTTTAGTATATTTTTCTTTTTTTAAGATTTCTATCATAATAACCGTCTATTGTCACAAAAATATCAATAACCTCACTTTTTTCACAAGTTTTAGTGATTAATTTTATGGATAAAACTATTTTTTATCGAAATGGACGACGCTAAAACAGTGTGGTGTGGAAATTTAGCTGACGAAGTAACTGAAGAACTTCTTTACGAACTATTTCTACAAGTAGCCCCATTACAGCGAGTGAAAATTCCAACAGATCGAGAAGGTAGAAAGTCAAATTTTGGATTTATCACATTTAAACATGAAATCTCTGTTCGTTATGCTGTACAGTTGTTAAATGGCATCAAATTATTTGAAAAAATTTAAATGTTAAACCTAGAAATGTTGGAGGCCAACAAGACAAACAAAGTACCCAGAATATTCCAATTCAAAGGAGTATTTCATATCCCAACGATGCTTACAACCAAAATAGGCAAAACCAACACACAAGGTAATATTTTTATTGTTTAAACACTAATTGTAAAACTTTAATGGTCATTAATAACTGCAAAGAGTTAAAATTTAACTTATCATTGTTTCATATCTAATTTGCTATTATTTTTGATATGTTTTATTATACTTATTAATTTAATCTTTGGTAATGTGTGCAAGTCAAACCCATATATCGTTGTTTCTTGCTAGGTTATTATTTTGGAGATATTAATAAGGAGTGATAGTGTAATATTTATATATTGCACTATCAGCATTATTTTTCCATATAGATTAGAAAGTAGTAGAAATGTTGAAAGATTGTTTTAAAATAGTTCAAATATTTAAATTTAAAAAATTGGTAAATTTATTTACCCAGGAACGTCATAAATAAAAGTTGAGTAGAGTAAATACAGAATTAATAACTAAATAGCCATTTTTTATTTAATTTAAACAATTTTAGGAATTAGGTATCACAAAAGATTTTTTAGAAGGTTTTTAAATGACGTTCTAAACACTTTTTTTTATTTAATAGGTTTATGGATCATGGAGACTTAAAACAGCAATTTCATAGTTATGAAAGTCTCATGCAGTTAGGGCAACTTATGAATGCAAATTACAGTAATTACCAAGAAAGCAGTTATGACAATTATGGAGATAATCATGGGCATAACATGGGAAATAACCATGGAAATAATAGACAACAATGGGACAGAAGCAGTTATCGAGAAAAAGAAAAGAATAGAGATAGAAAAGAGTATGATAGATCAAGAAATGAGTATGAGAGAGATAGAGACAAAAGAAATGATTACTCAAATAACAGAAATCACCACAAAAGAAACAATGACAGAAATAATCAGAATTATGATAGAGATGGGGGAAGAAGACATCGAAGGCGATTTTAGGATACAGAGGCTTAAATATTTGTATTTATATCTATAATAATACACAGGGTAAAGCAATTGAAATGACAAAATGCAGTTGAATTGTTTGTTGTATCTCCTGTGCTAATCCCAAGAACCTACCCTTAACAACTATGAATTAGGTTGAATACAAATATTTAAGCAATTAAAAATAAAGTGTTCTTTTTTAAATATTGTACATTGTATTTTAAAGTTACATAGTATGTTTAGCACATTCTTATGAATTTATTAAGTTAAAATAAAGAATAATTTATATGCATAGGTAATAATTAATATAGAGCATTTTAATATACAAATAGTGAAAATAGTAAATCTTACTTGTGCCTACTGATTTTAACGTTGGAAAATTAAAAGAAAATAAGGATTATCTTGGAAAGTATTCTCAATAAAATGTCTACCAAGAATCTAAAGCGTAATTTATTAAATTTAATCAGGGAAACAAATTTTACATTTCACTCGATTGTCTAAAAACTATTCCAAAGATTCTAACAATTTTTTTTTGTTTGAATCATTGTATTTTAAGCATTGACTTAACTTTGGTGCCATCAAAAATTTTCAATTTTCAAGCTTGCAGTAACCTAGAAAACATGACTGTAAAATAATGTGAAAATCTGTGTTTTTTTCTAGCTATTTCTTGATTATCAATCTGAGAATGGTAGATTTTTAAAATTTTGTTTTGTATAATTACTGCTCAAAAAAACTAAAGTAGCAAAATGCGTTTCGATTTGTTTCTCTCCGATAATTTCTTTTTTTTTTTCGTAATTTTTTGACTTATGGAAAAAGCTGTGCCGTTCAAGATGTTCAGGAACATGTCCTTAATTATTAAAAACCAATCATAACTATATCAGATATAGCTGAGAAAAATAACATTGTGTCTCAAAAAACGTGTCTTCAGGAAAAGCAATTTTTTAAAAACTTCCGATTTCATGCTCGTTCCTTAGTTTTCTGTTCTCGTATAGAGTTCAGAACAGTAAAGAAAGTACAGTAGAACCCGGTTATCCCAGGTAACGTGGGAGGCACTCTCTTCGGATAACTGAAAACTTGGATAATACGGATTTGTTTTTTATTCATTTAAAAAATAAACACAAATACTTTAAACCGATGTATTAACGTTTTTAACATATAAATAGGTACATACATTATAAAACAGTGAAATAGGTATCTATGCGCTTCTGTTTCATATTGCATCTTCTTTTTCTCGCTGCAATATTTCTCCATCTATTAAGAAGAAGCAAATCCGCTGTGGTTGCCTCTGGTTGTTGTTCGATATACCTCAAAGCTTTTCCAAAGAATCAAAACCTATTTGATGAGAGATCTTAGTGGGACCCTGTTCATTCACCGCCGCTTCGTCATCGTCATCTGATTTTTCGGTTTCCTGAAAGGCATTCGTTATTTCTCTTCAATACTCATTTCTTCTTCTAAATCATCTGATGTAATCCATTCAACAACATCTTCTCTTGTCACATTTTCGCAACCTTTTAATTTTTGCATTAATTCAAATAAACTTTTTTTTTTCGTCTATCTCGCTGTCAAAATTTAAACAGGACATTTCTCCATGGCTTCTCAATTTCAAAGCTAATTCATTTAATGGAGTATCATCTTTACTGTCATTATAGTCCTCAAAATCAATAACTTTTGACCAAGATTTTTGAATAGTGATAGTACGCACAGAATCCCAAGCTTGACTTACCCAGTAAATAACATTTTTTAGTGTAACCTTTCTCATCCCATTGATAATATCCTCCTTTTCTGTATATTCTAACAGTTGTTCAAGATATAATTTTTTTAAATGTTTTCGAGGATGCCTTGATCCATTGGTTGCATTATGCTGGTTACATTGGGAGGAAAAAATTTTACAACAATTTCGCCCACATGAAGTCCTTCTCCAGGGTGAGAGGGGGCATTATCCATTAACAAAATTGCTTTAATATGAAGATGGTTTCTGTTCAAAAATTTAGTCACAGATGGCACGAACTCTTCTTCAAACCAGTTAGTAAATAAGGTCGCATCCATCCATGAGCTCTTCTGACTTTTATAATAGACTGGTAGGGCTTTGGGTGAGATGTCTTTTAAAGTTCTTGGACGTGCAGACTTGCCAATCACCATCAGTGGGATTTTCTGCTTGCCAGATGCATTGGAACATACCATTAATCTTTCCTTACTTCGTTTGTGCCCAGGAGCTGATTTTTCTTGTCGAGATGCCAATGTTTTTGATGGAAGCATTTTATAATTCAGACCAGTTTCGTTACAGTTGTAAATTTGATCACATGTGTATCCACAATCTTCGATTTGCTTCTTAAACTTCTCAATTGATGACACATCAGCAGAAAGTTTTTCACCACATACAGTCAGTTGTCGTACACCGTACCGTTTTTTCCAGCGATCAAGCCATCCAGAACTGGCGGTAAACTGATCTATTTCTGGGAATTGCCTACTAATCATTATTGCTTTCTGTTGTAAAATTGGACCTGACAGAGGCACACCTTTTGATCTCTGTTGGTTAAACCACATGAATAAAGCTTCGTTAACCTTTTCATAGTCGCCGATTTTCATTGATTTTCTTCCCGAGGACGAGGAGGCTTGATTTATATACCACTCTTCTATTTTTGTGCGGTTTCTTTTCCAATCTCCAACTGTTACCTCACCTACTCCATAATCTCGTGCAACAACTTTAATTGTCTCTCCTGCTTCGATTCTTCTGATGGCTTTTAATTTTTCTTCAATAGGAACGACGATTCTTTTACGCTTGTTTTGCTCCATTATAATACGACAAACAAAAATTCAAACAAAGCAGTTCGTATTAATTACACTTAACTACCAGAACCAGAAGAAGAAGAAGATACTCGTACTTCCACGTAGTAAACGCTATAACGCACTGCATTCACGCAAATTTACATGCTGAAAGAGTCCAAAAACATAAATAGGGGAACCCCTCACACGGGCCAGGGGGGATTCCCCGAAGGCCCCGACGATTTTAAATGGAAATATGTACATACATATTTTAGAAGCTCGGTTAATACGCAGCATAGACGCGCGTACCTCGGATAATCAGGTTCTTAGATAATCCGGAGCTCGGATAATCGCGACTCGGTTAATCGGGGTTCTACTGTAATATGTTTTTACAATGACTATACCCAACTATTCCAAGGGATAAGTTTTTATATTACTTGTGTGTACGTGCTATCCATCCAGCTGCTGCTACCTGAGCCTGACCTCATTTATTTGCGACTCTTTGTTTTTGTATTGTGTGATGCCACGTTTTAGTGTAGGTTTTTAAAAAACAGAGGGGATTCGTACCAAACCCAGAGACAGTGAGTCCAGCCACATCTGGCTCCTCTATTTCCAGTACTGAGACCCACGATTCTCGTTCTTCGACTTCTGTCATAGAGCCTCCGGGACTTGACTATTCTGATAGATATCTCTGATCCAACAAAAATGATATCGTGGATTATTCACTAATAAACAATATTGTAAGTGCAAACATGTTTTATTTAGCAAAATTCTTCAAGTCCAGCCTTGTAATAAAAGGAATGGGGTTCGGGATCAAATCGAGTGAGAAAACCGACCACAACTAGCCAAATTTAAAAAATTATTTTACCCACTTCTAGTGCTCAGATCGATCGGTTTAAAATTTACATCATTTGACGCAAAATCGCATAAAAGGGTCCTTAAGTCCCCTTAAGTAATGATAAGCAGCAACGAGCAAAAATAATTATTCCCATAGTTTCGAATGTATCGATACATAAAGGGGCAGTATTCATTAAGATATTAAGAAATAATTTATCAATGTCCTTTAAGACTAACTCAAAGCTGTAACTCTCAATAATAGCAAGGTTTGAGCTAAAGTATCATTTTAAATATTTATTATTTCCATTTTTTATCGTTTCTTTGAAACCCCGGAGATATTGTTAGCCCTTGCCAACAAGCAGGAATAAGTCTTACTATACTTTTAAATCTATTTATATGAAGATAGCAGACCTTTACAAAGACCTTTTTTATCTACCAGAAAAGTAGGTGAATTTGAACTAGCATGTTTGACAGTTTTAAGGAATCTTGAAGCAGTGCCTATCATATCTATGAGATTTCGAAAATTAGTTATGAACTTTTGCAAAAAAAAAAAATTAATTCTAGAAATTTTGACCTGCCCGACTAACCGTCTGCCTCGTTATTCATTCGGCGCCCGTGCCTTGGAATGCCCAGATAAGGCTCAAAATCCGAAAATGGACTGTCGTTTAACCCCCTTGATCAAGTACCATAATATTTGTTGACACTAAAAAAGTCGAGCGCCCCAAAGGGCAGACGCGGCCGAGATCGGATCCAGCTTTAGGGCCCAAAAAACATCGATATAAAAATGGACTGTCATTTAACCATATTAAATCAATAAACTTTGTTCTTGATAAAATAAAAGGGAACCTGCAAAAGGCAGACGTAGCCAATACCGAAGGACGAAGCTGGATCCGCTTTCTCCAGCCAAAAAGTCCATTTTTGGATGTAGCATCTTGGGTCTTATCTGGGCATTCCAGGGCACAGGGGCCTCAAAAGCAACGTTAAAGGCTTTTATTCGACTCGCCCGATAAAATGAACAACTAGGCATACGGTTAGTCGACAGGTAAAAATTTCGGATCGTCCTCTTGTCTAGTCATTTCGAGTAAATCTCGGTTCCTTTTAAAGTCATTTAAAATAAAGTATTGAATTTCTACTATATTTTGAACATACATAACTTTGTTTTAATGTTTATGTTCTCTGTTCCTAAAATTATATATATATATATATATATATATATATATATATATATATATATATATATATATATATATATATATATATATATATAATGTATATATATATATATATATATATATATATATATATATATATATATATATATATATATATATATATAATGTATATATATATATATATATATATATATATATATATATATATATATATATAATGTATATATATATATATATATATATATATATATATATATATATATATATATAAAGGGTGGGCCATCTATCGGTTTAAATTTGAACCACCGGTTATTTCGTATCTGGCAATACTTATGTCATTCTATTCTGTCACAAAATTCAGCATATTATCTCCACTGAACGAAATGAATCGATTTACGCTTGAGCAACGTTGGGATTTATTGGAAATTTATTTCCAAAACAAAGACAATTGGTCGGAAATTGCACGAAAATGTCGTATAAAATTTGGTCGCAGAGAAGGACCAAGAGTGCCCGGTATACGCAACTTTATTGCTAAAGTTCGTGAAACTGGTTTCATTGTTGATGCGCCAAGACGTGAGCGTGCTCGTACAGTGCGTACACCCGAAAATATCGAAACTGTGGACGGCGCAACCATTACGGTCAATGGAGACACCTATCGCACCATGATAACCGATTTTTTTTGTGCCCGCTCTTCATGGTATTGATGTGAACGATGTTTGGTTTCAACAGGATGGTGCAACTTGCCACACATCTCATGCCACAATCGATGTATTGAGTCAAACGTTTGATGGCCGTTTAATTAGCCGAAATGGTGATGTCAATTGGCCGCCAAGAAGCTGCGATTTGACACCGTTGGACTATTTTCTGTGGGGCGCCGTTAAAGACAAGTGTTATGCCGACAAACCAGAGACAATTGAGCATTTGAAGGCCAACATTCGTGATGCCATTGCCGAGATACGACCCCATACACTCGAAAAAGTGCTCGAAAATTGGTCCGATCGAATGGGGTACTGTGAGGCCAGCCGCGGCAGCCATATGAATGAAATAATATTCCATCTCTAACCGGAACAATTGTACTTCACAACAAAAAAATAAATTTGGCAAAATTTCAAACCGTTTTTGTTTTATTGCATTTTTAAATTTAAACTTTTAAATGGCCCACCCCTTATATATATATATATATATATATATATATATATATATATATATATATATATATATATATATATATATATATATATATATATAAATTTTCGCTTATACCGAGCATGCGAGCACTTATTTAGAGACGTTTACAATCAGTACCTTTTGTGTTTGTCGATTTCGCACCCTTTCGGGTTAGTTATTCTGTTACCGCTAATTCAGCGTATTCAGCAAAAACAGCTCCATGTTTCCACATCCATACCATCCTTTTCTCGAAGTCACTCACGACACTTTTCGACCCCCCTGTAACTTCGTTGTGGATAAAGCTAGAAGCCTGAATTTTCAGTGACCAAGAGGACATACTATACTAGCTATATTCCTAAATTACCTACTATTTATACGGAAGGGAAAACTGAAACATCCCGAAATTTCAGTCCCGTTTTCTAAATTGTAGTCACTTAAGTCAAAAAAGAGGGTCAACCTCGGAATGAGAGATAATAAGCTGTCTCAAAAATTTCATAAGATCTCGTGTCCGCGTCTTAAGATATTCAAGGTCAAAGGTCACAAAAATCGGTTTTTCGCAAATATCTCGCTTCCTATGGTTTCAATGATATTTGCATCTATTATGAAAATTGTAGAGCATAAAATTCTCTACAAATGTTGTTCTAAACATTTTTTTATACGCTTAACCATTTTTGAGATAGAGGACGCAGCGCTCAGCCATACATAGCATAATGCAAGGTCAACCGTAAGTCCCGGTAAATAATACGTCGTATAAAGTTAATTAACACTAAAAAATCCATAATTATGAATAATTTGTATTATTTATTAATTAATATATTTTACATTTATCAAATATATTCGTTTAATAATACTTACCTACTTCGTGTAATTAAAAAATGGTTAAGTGAAATACTTTAAGTATATTTTTATTATAAGAAAGTATGAAGATGATGCTTCCATGACAGCAGGGCTAGAAGAGAATATAGTTATTAAAATAGGAGCAAAAGTCATGTTAAGACGAAATATTGACGTGAGTCTTGGCTTAGTCAACGGTTCTATAGGTATAGTACAAGGAGTAAAGGTTGATCCTGAAAATACAAATAAAATAAAAAAAAATACATATTACATTTAATAATGAACATCTTTACGAGCTTGGTCCAGTCAAAACTAAATTTGAAATTATTAATAGAGCTTATGTTCATCGCGAACAGTTTCCGATATGTATAGCCTATGCTATTACCATAAACAAAAGTCAGGGGCTAAGTCTAAACAGTGCACTGATGGCCATCGGTTCTTCAGTGTTCAGATGCGGTCAAGCATACGTGGCACTTTCGAGAGTGACAAGTCTGGGCGGATTACATCTAATTAATGTTGACTTCGGTAGTATCAAAGCTCAGGAGTCTGCAATCGTTGAATATAATCGACTTAGAAGCACTTATCGTCCAAACTTGTCAAAAATTGTTACATCATAGCCTTTGAGAAAAACCAATAGAGACAGGGAGTGGGCTTTAAGAAAATCCATAGCTGACGTACAAGAAATATTACCCGAGAAGAAAAAAATAACGGGTCAAGTGCAAGTTGAACTTGCGCAATTAGTGTTCCGTACGTTGATTGCTTTTAAAATAAAAAATGTAACGGAAGTATAAAATGATCAGTGACTTCACAAAACACACCCCAAATAAGTTTTCAACAAAGTTTATTTCCAATCTTTACTGAAAATTGATGACCTTGAAATTTCTGTTTTTTTTTATATACCAGATAAATTATTACAGGTAATGCACTCGTGATAACTTTCGTTCAATCTACACCCCGTGAAGAATATTCCAGAATTTTTTGATAAGTAATTTTCGAGATAAGGCGGGTGGACAGCGATTTTTCGCGATTTTTAAAAAATAATACAAAGAAAAGTGCGCGCAAGTATTACATTATATATATATATATATATATATATATATATATATATATATATATATATATATATATATATATATATACATATATATATATATATATATATATATATATATATATATATATATATATATTTTACTCGTGTTGTCACAAGCTGTCATTTGACACCACACTCGATTACCTAGTAAAATTTTTTTTTGTTCACTTCCGATTTCACCCCCCAAAACTAACCCCTTAAATCAAAATTTAACTTTCAAAACTACATGGCTCTGATGAGGCCATCAATTCCTATATTATTACCAAATTTCAACTTTCTATCACAAATAGTTTCGAAGAAAATCGGGTGTGACAGACGGACAGATGCCGAAGTGATCTTATAAGTGTTCCGTATGGAACACTAAAAAGAGGACTACCTACAAAAAGAAATGAGATCCCATCAAAAACATAAAATGTAAAAAAATGCCAAGTCTCGCAATGCAGTCCTTCCACCACAAAAAGTTGTGAGATCTCATGTAAAACCAAGTCAGTTATTTTAGTTAGTATCTATGGAAGCACCTATTCAACAACTTTGTCATAAATTGTTATCTATTTAGTTACCTACCAACATTTATAGTGACCGTATCAATATTAGACATCTTTATTTTTATAATAAATATAATGACTTGGAAATCGCACGGCAACATAATGACATAAGAATAATATACTATTTAAAATACTTTATTCTTAAGTGTACTGTTTAGACTTACTTAGCAATCGAAATAGTAGGTTATTCTTATGTGATTATGTTGCCGTGCGATTGCCAAGTCATTATATTTATTATAGAAGTAAAGATGTCTAATATTGATCACTATAAATGTTGGTAGGTAACTAATTAGATAACAATTTATGACAAAGTTGTTGAACAGGTGCTTCCATAGATACTAACTAAAATAACTGACTTGGTTTTACATGAGATCTCACAACTTTTTGTGGTGGAAGGACTGTGTTGCGAGACTTGGCATTTTTTACATTTTATGTTTTTGATGGGATATAGTTTACTACAAATAATTATGCTAAAATTTTGTTCAATAGAGAAACCAAAAACCACGAAAAATTATTATACCACTGAAACTATACAATATCAACGATTCCCAGTTCTTTCACCTCCCTCTCCTATAATTGAAAATAATGAAAAAATAACAAAATTTTCAGACTGCTAGACTCCAAAAACCCTGAAAAAGACGTTATCACGATATATATGACGGCACCTCTCTTATCTCATCCCTCACCCTTTTACCGTTTTATATCATATCTTTATGCTTCAACCTAAAACCTAGGAAAATTTTCAAAATAATATTGAAAATATACAATATTTAACGACCCCCCCCCGTGTATTTTCAGATTCCTCAATTCCAAGAACCCTGAAAGGAACATATAACCCCTTATATGTTTTGCTATAAATAATTACGCATAATTTTTTTTGTCTTAACAAAAAACCACGAATTATTCCCGTGATACTAATAAAACCATACAATACTTATCGAGATTCGCCCCTTTCCCTGAAGCGATGCTCAAAAACTAAAGTTTCATCTCTCTCTGTCTCAATTCTCTTACCTATAACTGCGATACTACGCAGTTGCTACCTCAACAGTGCCTCCAGGCATCTCGATCCTCCGCGACTTGTCTTGACTCGTGCATACCCATACCAAGAAGAGATTTTACTTGGTTGGACCATCTTGTTGGAGACCGTCCCCTTGATCTTCTACCTTCCCCGTTACTGCAAGCTTTTCCATGGCATCCACTTTCCTCATAATGTGACCAAAATGTTTCAGGTACTGTCTATTAATTCTATTTAAGAGTTGATCATTTATACTAAGCTCTTCAAAAATAGATACATTAGTACGGCATATGATACTCTGAGGATTATTGGATATGCCCACATCTCAAACACATCGATTCGTCTTTTGTCATCTTGTTTAATGGTTCATGTTTCCGATGAGTAAGTTGCAATTGGGAATATAAGGCTGGATAGCAATCTTAACTTTGTGTTTTTTGTGTCAGCTGGATCTTTCCAGACCTTAACGAGTTTGATCGTTCAGTTTCTAGCCATAGCCAAACGTTTTCTTACTTCCGCTTCAAAGCCACCATTGTAAGTTATGAGGGATCCCAAATAGTTGAAATGGTCTAAAACAGTGAAACCAGCAATTTCATTTATGTAGGACAGATCTTCATTACGACTTTTTTTTTTTTTTTATTGGTCTAGCACACGTGCTGCAGGGAAGTCCCTAAAGCGCTCCAGGAGCGGCACGAGGGCGGAAAAAGCGATTCACGTTGTTCTTGAATCGGTGTAAATTATACTCGGTGGGAAACACAGCGCTGGGCAAATTATTCCAAAGGGATGACGTTCTCCATATAAAAGATTGCTTGAAAAGCGTCGTACGCGGAGTAACAAGCTGAACCTCATACGGATGCGAAGCACCAGCGCGACGTGTATTTCTAACATGCACTGCTTTGGGAGGAATTAAGCGGGCTACATCCTTCGAACACTTTCCATGAAAATACTTGTAGAACAGACTCAAGTCGCCAACCGTTCTTCGATGTTCCAGCGAATCAAGGCCGCCGGTCAATTCCGGGTCCCCAATCAGACGGACCGCTCTTCTCTGAACAGAATCCAACAAATGCAGTGTATGTTTGGGAGCGGAGCCCCAAACGTGGGAGCAGTATTCCATAGTTGGTCGAATTTGGGCTTTGTAAAGAATTAACAGTTGCTGTGGGGTGTAAAGCTTTCTGGTTCTAAATAATATTCCCAATTTTTGAGAAGCTCTCCTTGCTATGCCTGCAACATGTTCATGCCAAGACATATTTGCTCCCAAACTAACGCCCAACAAATTGAGCGACGATGCCAGGGGAACGGAGTGCCCCGACATAGCTATGTCGGGTTCAGCAACGTTAACTTTTTTTAGAAAAAACTGCCGCTTGGGTTTTTGTAGCGTTAAATTCCACTTGGTTACTGTCACCCCAAGATAGAATTTCTTCCAGGTCTTTGTTAGAGCGCAACTTAGCCAACAGTCCATCGTGCCAAACACGGTCGAATGCCTTGGATATGTCAAGAGCAACCGCTCGAGATTCTCCAAAGTGTTCAATTGCGTTGTTCCAAACATGTGTTACATAAGTCAGAAGATCTCCTGTTGATCTATGTTTACGAAAACCATATTGGTGATCGCTAATAATATTGAATCGTTCAAGATATTTTAGAAGATGCTCATTGATAACCTTTTCCATGACTTTCGATATTATTGAAAGCAGTGCAACTGGTCGGTAGTTATTTGGCAAGGTCTTCTTACCTTTTTTAGGTATCGGCTGAACCGTGGCACATTTCCAGCAGGACGGAAATATTCCCTTTCTGTAGGATAGGTTAAAAAGTCTACAGAAAACTGGTGTTAGTTCCCTTGCACAGTTTTTGAGAACTATGGCAGGTATTCCGTCAGCGCCAGAAGCCTTCTTGGTGTCTAGCTTCATTAAAATACTCTTTATGATGCGCTGTCTGAAGACAACATCGGGCATCCTTGACTGCAATATGGGAATAGTAGGTGGTGTTTTTCCTTGGAAATCGACAGTAGAATGTGAAGCAAAGAGTTCAGCCAACAAGTTCGCTCTCTCAACAGTGTGTGGTTGCAATGGAATTATCTGGCCGTGTGAGTGGTGGTATGGTGGATTTGGTAAAGTTTTGACTAACTGCCTTAGCGACTGCCCAAAAGGATCTGGAATTGTTGGGAGAAGCGAGAAGTTTGTTTCTAATTCGTTGATTGTGTGCCTCCTTGGTTTCGTCGATAATTCCCTTGCATCTGTTCTGGGCATGAACAAAGATGTTTCGATTTAAGGTGTTAGGATTTTCACGCCATTGTCGGTAGGCAATATGTTTAGAAGCAACAGCTTCTTTGCATTTTCGGTCGAACCAAGGCTTGCCGTTGGAGGAGCATTTCTTCGAAAAAGGGATGTAAGCTTCCATACCAGCCAAAATAACATCGGAGACCTTCCTGGCGCAGTCAGATGGGTTATCGGATCGAAAACAAACGTCCATCCAAGGGAAAGTTCGAAAGTATTCCATGAGATCTTCCCATTTAGCAGATTTGTAGTGCCAAATCTTGCGCTGCCTAGGCGCCTCTCTGTCCCTGATTGGCACGATACTCGCTGTCGAAAGCAGTTTATGGTCAGAAGAACCTAACGGCGGATTTACGGTGACCGTGTAAATCTCCGGATTGGTGGTTAAAAACAGATCAAGAAGACTGGCGAACTCCCCGTCTCGATCAGGGATCCGTGTTGGTTCGTTAATAAGCTGAGTTAAGCCATAACTGATTGAGAAAGATTCAGCTTCACGACCTTGTTCGTCGGTAGTATTTGAATATTTGAGCCAGTTGATATTGTGGACATTAAAGTCGCCCAGGATGGCAATTTCGGCACTTGGATAGTTACTTTGTAAATGATCGATGGTGTCTGCAAGAGAAGCGAAAAGTGTTCGAAAATTGGTATCACTTGGTGGTCGATACAGGATACAGATGAACCTTGTGGTTTGTTGAGTCGTTATTTTTAACAACATAACATCAAAGTTTGGGGGCTCCAGAGCTTCTTCTCGTTGACAAGAGAGGTCGCTTCTGACAAAAAGACAGATTCCAAAGTTACGCCTAAATCGGGAATAGAAGTCGTACCCAGGATAAAGATAGTTGACCGTGCTGGTCGATGGACTGACCTTGGTTTCACATAGAGCGAGTACATGAGGTTTATCTGATTGCAGGTGTTGATGCACTGAATTTATGTTCGAGTTTATACCTCGTATGTTGCAAAAATCTATCTTAAAATTATGATGTCTGCAAGTCGACGCCTCCGAACCTACCCGGAGATCCGAACGGGGGGCCATTCTACCTCCGGAACTTCTTGCATCCAGGCGCCTCATCATGCTCTTTGGTCCCACAGTAGTTAATGTGGAATTTTCCTGTTCTGTCACATGTTTATCTTTGCCTTCTTTGGCTTTGATCCAGTGGGTGTTATTATTGGGTAGTTTGGGTTCTGACCAGATACTTTTCCAATGATCTGTGAGTTCTTGTTTGTTTGATGGTTCGGTCACTGCTGTCTGTTTGCTGTGCATAGTTTTCCGGTAGAACTGTGTTTGGCTTCTTCGGAAGAGGTTGTTGGTATCTTTCCTCTCATTTGGTTCTTTGTATCTACGAAGTCTTGCGGCATATACGGATAATTTTTGTTTCAGAGTATCCAGGATTTCTGGCAGTGTTCTGTCGGGAGACCCGGACTTGATCTTGTTTATACTCTGCGTGACTCGTTTGGACACGTTCCCGTTGATAAACTGGGTAAGGTGTCCTAGATATCTCCTGATGTTGTTGATTTGGTTTTCTATTCTTATTTGCCGTTTGAATTTTGGTTTTGTGCTGTTGGGATTTCTTTGTCGTTGCGGGAGTTTTTGATTAAATACTTCGTCGGTTGCGTTTGGGATTGATGGTGGTGGGTCTAGGCGGCGAGTGATTCCCTTCTCAGTGGTTTCTTTGTCAGGACTTGTGCTTTTATCAAAGCAACGCATGGTGTGTTCGTTTGTTCCTGTAGTATAACTCATGCGTTGCCTTGACTTTCCCGCCTTGGTGGGTGTCGGTTTTACTCGCCGGCACAACACTTTTGGCAGGTCCATTGTCAGTTGCCCGGTCTTCATCGTTTTGGTCGAGCTGCCATTTCCCGCGACGTCCTCGACCGTTACGTCGCTCGCCCGATGCTTCTTTTATTGGTCTACTGTTGTTTAGGATGTTTTTAGTGTTTTGTGGTATCAGAAGCTCAAAGTGTCCCGACATTGGGTTGCCTGTTAGTAGAAGGTAAATAGTTTTCGGTGTGTTGTCTTGTGCTTATTATTGTTGGCTTGTCCCTAAAGGTTATTTTTGTATCTCTTGTTCTTCGTTGTTTTGAGAAGATATGAAAGTTGCTATTCTGGGTTTCCGAGAGGGCAAGTATCTCTAGGCTCGTTCCATAGGTGCCATTTTTCCTCATATAGTTATAGTAGTTATTGAAGTCTTTCATATCGTCGTCCCCAATTAATGAAAATGTGTTAAGTTCCGACCAGTTTTGTTGTATATATCTTAGAGCAGCCTCTCGGAGTCTTTCATGATGGTTTTGGTGGCCATATAAGTGTAAGCTAACTGCACGGAAAAGGCAATTTCCATCACCTACAATGTCGGATCTGGTATAACTCTCGGGAGTAGTTTCAGCTGAGGCGGTTGGTTGGATCGTTTGTCGTTGTTGTTGTTGTGGGGGTGCTGTAGCTGTTTGTACGACAGGGGTCCGCCTCCTCAGCACCCTGCCATTATCACTAGTATAATTATTATTTTGTGACATAGTGTTCCCACGAGTATCCTAGGAAAGAATGGTCGACTGCGGCAGAGCCTGGATGGCGCCCGGGGGGAACCGTTTGCGACTCATAAACGCTGAGCCATTCATCTTCTCGGCACGGTAAACACCTTAAGATTGCGTTTTTGTTACATATAATCTGGACAACACAAGACAGCAAAACATGACTCAGGTACCTCGGGATCGTCAATGCCCGTACTAGGAGAATCCTTGGATTCCCCTAGCCCCTGAGGGCTATCAATCATTACTTTGGTTTTCGCTCTCTTAATTGTCAATCCATAGTTTTTGTTAGTGATTTCAAGGCGCTCCGTAATTGATTCTAGGTCTTGTATTGACGTTGCAAGTATAACAGTATCATCCGCATATCTAAGGTTACTTAGCTTTTTTCCACCGATTGTCACACCCCTACTCCAGCCATCCAAAACAGACCTCATTATATGTTCACTATATATGTTAAAAAGTTTCAACCCTACTCTAAATATAATATGTGTAACAAATTTAAAATTGTTATCTCATTGAAGAGTTATCATGCAAACAGACAGACCGAGGGCAATGAGAGACTATGTTTTTCGTTACCTAGGAATCTGTACAGTAATTCCCATTAGCAAGGGAAGTAGAAACTGAATAAATGGAAATTCCGAAGAGACATCGAGCTGTTAGCTCCTGTACCGAGCTGCTACCAGAATTATTTCTGGTAACAGTTCTGTGTTCGTATGGAAACAAATTTTTAGTGATTAGTTTCTACAAGTAAGGAGGGAAAGTATAAATAAAAATAACTGTATTGCAAAATGTATCTAGTGATCAATGTATTTATTTTTCCAAATAAATGTGGCAACGTAGCTTCTCGCTTGCTTCCCACCGCACACAATCACGTTATTTATTTTTATTTATTATCGATGTATATTAATTAATTAAAACGATACTTTGAATAAATGTACATGCGAGGCACGCGTTTATTCTAGTATATTTTAAAAGAAAGTCCGATCAGTGCAACGCATATATGTTTCAAAATTTGAAAGAACACCCGCCCAATCTTCTTCAAGTTACGTTGCTATAGCGAAAATTCACTTCATAAAGTACATTAAGAAGTAATATTTATCTAATATTTTTGCAACAATTAAGAGGTAAACAACCTTCATATTTTAACAAACGAAAGCAAAGTATTTTGTTTGACTTTTTACTTTTTAATGCACATGCGACAAGAAAAATTGTAAAAAAACGTACGCTTTTGATCAAAGAAAAAGTATGGATCTTTTACGTGTTAAATATCTGAAACTTTTACAATTATTATTGGCAATACGGCGTGGTAAACCATCTTTATATTGAAGCAGTGAATGCATGAAGCTAAAATAGGTATCAGCAAGTAGTTTTCAATTCACCTCTTTAAGTTAGTTTTACGTATTATCATCGACGGGTTCTATTTATCAATATTTTTCTCCAATTGTTATTGTTACAGAAATATACCAGTTTTAATATATTAAAGGATATGCTTTGCTTACTAGCAAGGAGGTCAAAATAAACAGATTTAACATACAGTTGCATCCGTCTATAGACTCGTAGTTTGAGGCTCATACTTGAAGTATATTCATCGAAACGTTGTGTAAAATGAACCCAGAATCATTGTCGAATTTAAATTTGATCAGATTTCTTTAATGAAGCACTTTGTATAATTTTAGTTACATATTTATATCATTAAATATGGGCAGAGATAACTCCCCTTCACCTATTTTTCAGTTGCTAATGCAGGCGCATTATCATGATAGAAAAGCGGATTTTTTTGCAAAATAGGAACGCTTCTTCTTCATTTCTGAATTAAAATGATCGACTACAGATGCGTAATAGCTCCCTATGATTGTTTTTCCCCTCTTCAAGGTAATCTATTTCAATAATGCCTCTAGTGCCCCAAAACCAACATATAACTTTGACCTTTTTCGGAAGAGATTCTTCGCTGGCCACCCACTTTTCGACTGTTCCTTGGACTCTGGTTGGCAATGGTGAATCACAATTTCATTGGTAGTAATAAATAATAATCGCAAAAATTCGTCGGATTTTCTTTGCTGTACCATAAAATGGCCGAACACAAACTGACATATTCCTTTTCTGGTCGAAAGAGGGCAATCGCGCCTCGCATTACATCGAACTTCATGCAAGATGTTGTGAACCCTATCTTTAGAGATACTAAAGGCCTTAACAATTTCTCGCACCTTCAATCTCCTCGCGTTTAATACCATATAAATGAATTTTGATGATTTTTTCTCGTACAATGAGATCAGATGGCATTTCGGAACGATCTCCATCCTCTGCGCTCATAGGGATTGTTCAAACGTGTCCAAACCATTAGTAAACAGTCCTAATCGGTGCAGATTCCCCACAGTTTCCATTAAGCATTGTTCTAGTTTCCTCGATCGTTTTCTTTTTTTAAAACTAATGTTTGATCACGGGACGAAATCCCTTTGCGTTTATGTTAACCAACTTGGGAGACTGAAAAGCACCCTACTTGCAGAGTTATAATCATAACAAAATGACACTTGTTCAGTTGTCTGATAAACGACCTAGTTACCTTTTAGATTTTGCACGAATTATAACTATAAAGTTTTTCTATCTTCTATCTCAGTTATAGTAAAATATTTCAATCTTCTATATCAAGTACAGTGTTTTAATACATGTTTTTCAACTATTGTATAACTGCATTGATCAGATTTAAACATGTTAACTTACGGGATTCTTATGTTTGATGGAATGTCTTTTTAAATTTGTTTTATATATTGTCTGATAAACGCATTGATTGCATTTAAACTTAATAACTTCCGCAGGTTTTTTATGTTTAATATAGTGCTTTTTCATGTCGCTTTTTCTAATTGTCTGATAAGTGCAATGATCACATTTAAAAATATCCTCTTCTTTTGGATTTTTATGTCGAAGCATATGTTCAGTTATACTGCTTTTACGAATAGTTTGATATTCACATTGATCACACTGAAAGGAATTGACTTCGTCGCGATTTTTATGTCGAATCATATGACTATTCAAATCACTTTTGCGAACTGTCTGATAATCACAATGACTACATTTGAACATGTCAACTTCATTATGTATTTTGTGTCTGATGGCATGGATCTTTAAGCTATACTTACGGGTTGTTTGATAACTGCACTGATTACATTTAAATTTGTTAACTTCCTTAGGATTTTTATGCTTGATAAGGTGCACTTTTAAACTGCTTCTATGAACGGTCTGGAAACCACAATGGTTGCATTTGAATTTATTAAATTTGTCGGGATTTTCATGTCGAAGCAAATGTTTACTTAAATTTGCTTTATAGATGGTTTGAAAACCGCAATAAATACAATGAAATGTATCAATTTCCTCTGGTGTTTTGTATATGACAGACGTCACATTTAAAGTGTTTTCATAATTTAATTTACGATTTTGTAAGGAATTTGTATCACGGTTAAAATGGATTTTTTCATTCCCTTGCCTGATGATTTCATTATTGTATTGATGAGTAGCATGGGATCGCTGGTTTTCTCGAGTAAAATCAGCTAAGGATGTACTGAAACAAAAAAAGTGTAATTAAAGACTAATAATCAATAACAACCAAAATTGAACAAAGGCTACGTTTCAGCAATTCTTTACCGCTCTCCCATCTCTTGGACCATCCCAGGACGCATTTTATCGTATCATGACTCATCAGCCGACAGAAAGGAGAGCAAAACTCGAAGTAGTTACTGCTGTACTAACACAATATACTAGTATAAAACAACTGGATTTTTGGCTAATGTCAGCCCGACTTGCAATTATCAACTAGTAAAATCATTTGGATTGTTAGGATCTTCTCCATTTTTTACTGCAATAAGAACAGTTTTTCAAATATTAAATGTGTACTGATATAAATATAGTTTAGATAATTATGTTAGTGTAGTCATTGTCAAAGCAAGTAGCCCGCATATGTTACTTTCATTTTTGTACACACGTTTTTCTATCAAGTCATCAAATATATATATTAAGTCGTCGAAAAAGTATTGAGCCTTTTAACGTCAAAATTAAGACAATTGTTTTTAGTGTTCCGGAACATTTATAAAATTATTTCGGTGTCTGTCTGTCCGTCTGTCACACCCGATTTTCTCCGAAACTATTTGACACAAAAAGTTGAAATTTGGCACTAATATAGGAATTGATGGCCTCATTAGAACCGTGTAGTTTTGAAAGGTAAATTTGGACTTAAGGGTTAGTTCTGGGGGGGCGAAATCAGAAGTGAAAAAAAAAATTACCAGGTCATAGAGTGGGGTGTCAAATGAAAGCTTGTGAAAATACGAGTTCAAAAATATATATGATGTAATACTTGCACTTTTCTTTGTATTATTTTTTGAAACCAATTTTCAAAAAGTTCTGCGGTCGTGTCTTCGTGATAGTCTAAACTAGATTCTTTTATATTTTTTGCAGATAATAATAGACAATTTGAAACCCAGCCCTTTTTAGATCCGGCATGCAAAATGGTTATTCGTTAACCTTTATCTGAAGATGCGTTAGTCTGACATTTTGTACTGCTGTCGACCTACCCTTTTTGCTCAGTGTCATGGGTATCGAACTATGTTTCGTCAAGGTAAATTATTGGCTAATTCTCTGATCGATACTTTTTAATTTCTTGTAAATAAGTATGTCACAAGATTCATAATCTTTGTGGCTCCATCACCACTTGCATTTTGTCGATTTTTCGGAACGTGAATCCCATTCTTAAGAGAATTCTGTGAAGGGTTAATCGGCCACAATGTATATTGGTCCCGTCCTGCACCAGTCTTAATTTTATTTTGTCTAGTGTCGGCACCAACTGCTCTTCATACATAGAGTATATTTTTTCTCCTAATGACGTCTTTTGCACAATCGTCTACATGATGCATTTGAAAATCTTTCCGTTTTTTCTTGTTCCTGAGTGATGGTTTTCCTACAATACCCTCGTAGAAATTGGAGTTTTTGTTAGTTCACTGGTTTCTTGCAAAGCACTTTGTCTATTCAAATTTCTTCTGACCAAACTGTCGTAAACATTTTTCACTATTTGTTTAGCGTTCAGTGATAAATGTTTTCTCTTGCGATAGCCACTATTGCAATTTTCCCACGGACGCCACATAATTAAAATAGAATCGTTACGTTGTAAGTAAAACTAAAAATAAAAATAATAAAAAGTACCTTTCGAATCTTAATGGGGACCTGTGGTCATTAGGCCTATATTATCAAATACTTAAAGGACTCCAAACCGGGCTGCCAGGTGGTAAATATACAGGTAAAAATAGATCCAATATAATTGCAGGTGCAAATGAAGGCGGTATACAAAGCGGGTAAAATAAAAATACGTTTATCGTAATACCTGGCAACTATGCACAAAACCTTAATAGGGTCGTTTATTGAAAAAGTCTTATATCTTGGGATTTACTATAAACATATTGCCAAAAATACACTGCTTTCAAGATATCACATTTAGAAGATTTAAAATATTAAAATTTCTCAAAATTATTCCCTAGTTATTAACACATTTTACATCATCACAAGAGTCGTGGATTATGTCTAAGAAATGTAACACAACCTGTTTAATCTGTTATCAAAAACGTAAATACTTAATAATGAGTTTTTTATTATTCCAGCCACATATCAACCTTGGGATGAAGCTTGTTTAATTTTTCTGGGTTTTATTCAGCCCGCCTGTTTTTAATAGGACAATAAAAAATTCTGTCCCCTGTAATGTGATTTGTCGCTCCAAAGTATTCTATCAAAATAAATGTTGTCATTTTGGGACTTACCCATCATGATGCGACAAAATTTCACTCTGAGGAGTTCATCTTCCTCTAAGAGTTTTTGCACTTGAGCTGTGGTTTTGGACACAACCCTACGTTATGTAAACTGACCAAGCAGTTTAATGCATTTAGATGTACTGTTATCATTCTAGTGCTAACTTTTAGCTGGCGGACAATAAAATCCAATATATCGTTTTCGATCCCTATAATTACCCTTTTTTATAGTTGAATGATCACTGATAAATTTAGGAACAAGGTGCCTTCACGAAAACCGCATTCAGGAATAGTTCTAGACCAACAAAGCGGCATGCCTTTTAAGTTTTTACAAACGACCATTAGATGACGCTGTCGAGATATGACATGACCATTGTTGTAAAATTTGACATTTGTTACTGTTAAAAGACTGGCAGCTCAGAAACTGGCCGGGTAGTTTGTTTACCCTGAGCGTTTAAAAAAAACAGTTTTGTGAACAAATGGAAATTTCACGTGAAGATTTTCGTTCGATGATTTTACGATTAAGGCCTAAATCAACAACAATGCTTCGAATCGCTTCATTCAACTTTTAGTAATGAATCACCCTCAGAAAAGACCGTTTACAATTGGTTTCCAGAATTTCGCCATGGTCGTGCTTCCGTCAGCGATGAATTTCGTGAAGGTCGACCAAAATCGGTTGTTGCTCCAAAAAACATGGATGCTATGAGCAACATGATTGAAGAGGCTCTACATGTGACTTACCATGAGAGAGGCATCCTTAGGCATATCAAAGACTGCAGTACATTCGATTTTGCATGAACATTTAGCTTCGAATAAGATCTGTTCTCCATGGATTCCGCATAATTTGACCGAAATTCTAAAACAGGATCGTGTTAATTGGTGTAAAAAAATGCTCAAAAAATTCTACCGCCCTGGCTTTGTCGTCAACGAACGATGTGATTGTAATGAGGAGGTTAAAATGCGGATTAACATGGTAAAGGATACCTTTGTTGCTTCAACGACAATTGCCACTTGCCCTGCCCTTACGAGTAATAAAATGCTATGTTTGACCTGTCCTCTTATATAGTGTCGAGACATGGTCATTAAAAGTGAGATCATTGAATCGTATCGAAGCTTTGAGCTGTGAATACTGCGACCTTTCCTGCGAATTTCCTGGGTAGAACACCTAACCAATGAAGAAGTGCTTCGAAGGGCCGGGGTGGAGAGGTAACTACTTAATATCGTAAAACAAAGAAGGGTGTCTTATTTGGGACATATAATGAGAAGTGACCGCTACTCGATTTAAAAACTTATTCTCCAGGGAAAAATGGAGGGTCGGCGGGACCCGGTAGAAAGTAGCACTCGTGGCTCCGGAATATCAGGGAGTGGTGTGAAGTTCCGGACGTTATATCCATTGTCTAACTAGTAGAGAATAACGACCTCGATATAAATGGAAGGAATGGTAAAGAGAACCCCGACGTATGTGAATACATGGAACAAGAAGAAGAAGAACAATATAGAAGACAATGGGGATTATATCAAGTCAATGCTACGGTAGCTACTCAAGAGTATTGCAAAGCGTTATAAAAGAAGCTAAAAAATTGTCGAACAAGCACTTTTTAAATAAATCTGAAAATAAAGTGAAAGCCACCTGACAACTTGTCAAGAGGATAACAAATAGCTGCAGCAATAGGGACAAATCAGTTCTTAAAAATTTTTCAGAAAAGTATGGTGATCCTTTTAAAATTGTAAATAAGTTAAATTTACATTTTCTTAATGCTTGTCCACACTTAAATCGTGACCATGTAAACACATTTTCTGGTCAGGGTCCAGCTGGCTCCCTGTATCTTGGGCCTACAGATTGTCATAAAGTACTAAAAACGATTAAATCTTTAAAAAATAAAAAGTCTGTGGGGGACGATAATATACCAGTTCTGATTCTTAAAGAAATTGCACATTATATCTGTGAACCTTTGTCCTATGCTTTACAACAGGAAAATTTCCTAACCAATTAAAAAATACTCTGATAAAAGCTATACACAATAACCGGTCAAGTGCAAGTTGAACTTGCACAATTACTGTTCCGTACGTTGATTGTTTTTAAAATAAAAATTTTTATTACGGTGGTATAAAATGATCAGTGACTTCACAAAACACACCCCAAATGAGTTTTCAACAAAGTTTACTTCCAATCTTTACTGAAAACTGATGACCTTGGAATTTTTGTTTTATTTATATACCAGATAAATTATTAAAGGTAATGCACTCGTGATAATTTTCGTTCAATCTACACCCCGTGAAGAATATTCCCAGGATTTTTCAAAATTTTTTGATCAGTACTTTTCGAGATAAGGTGGGGGAAGCGATTTTTCGCTATTTTTTAAAAATAATAATGTAACATTCATTTTTTCCTAGATTTTAAGACCATATAATGTTACTGATTTTTCACTTTATAATGTACTTCTTTTCATTTTTGTATCGAGCGGTATATTAATCAGAAATTCCTAGCCGCTCGTTATATAGTGTGCTGTGCGGGTTTACGACCGAATCTATCGATACGCCGGGATTGGTCAAATTTTGTATCCGGAGTTTTGGTTCCGGCGTCGCCATATTACAGACAGAGTGCCCACGGCTTATTTAAGGGTCCGGAGGACGCGAATCTTGGCTTAGTAACACCGAGCCGCCGCCAGGCAGTAACATCAAGCCGCCGCCAGGCTTAGTACCATCAAGCCGCAGCCAGGCTAATTTCCACCGAGCCGCCAAGTGGCGATTTTCCACCGAGCCGCAGTAGAGGCTTACGACAATATCTACGAGAGCCAAGTTAAGCACGAGTTTTTTTATCATAAAGCCGTAGTGGGGCTTTGTGTGTTTTCTAAATGGAGTAGCTAAAGTAGGCTCTCCTCAAAAGTGTGAAATCGGTTTTGTGTTCCATTGAAGGCCTAGAAGCCCGTAGGAAAACCGTAAGTTACCAGAACATACATCAATAAATATATTCCCCGCAAATAAGTGTTTTAACAGCAATTTGAACTGAAAAATCGCGAAGTGAATATCACGACTCTTCGATTTCGGGTGTAGTCAAGATTTAGAAGTAAAATCTCTGATTTAGGGACTCTAATTTATAAGAACAACTTTTAGGCTAGAATTTTTCTGTATTCCTTAAAACTGCAAAGGTTGGAACTTTTATTTTAAATCATGAATAAATTTTCTTTTTTTTTGATTAAAGCTAGTGTCTCACTGAATACCTATTTTTCTTTTCAGGATAAGAAAAGTTGTACTAGAATAATTCTTTTTAGTAATAACCGTAAAACACTTCAGTATTTTTTCATTTTTTTAACTGAAGTTAGATCCTTTCTATTTTAAAATGAATGGTGCCCAAAATTTGTACAACTGAAGCTGTTTAAAAATAGAAAATAATTCCAAAAAGACGTATAACAATTATCTCTTACCCATATTTCTCTACCAAGGAAAACTGAGCTAGTGTTTGTTTAATTTCTTTAGTTCTTTTAAAATCATTATTCACTCAATTCATTCTCAGAAATTAAAAAGAGGTTCCAAGAATTTTGCGCCGAACCGAAGAAAAAACCCAAGAAGCGGGAAAACACACCTTACAATACAAAGAAAAGTGTGCGCAAGTATTACATTATATTAATATTTTTTACTCGTGTTTTTACAAGCTTTCATTTGACACCACACTCGATGACCTAGTAAATACATTTTTTTTTCACTTCCGATTTCACCCCCCAAAACTAACCCCTTAAGTCAAAATTTAACTTTCAAAACTACACGGCTCTGATGAGGCCATCAATTCCTATATTATTACCAAATTTCAACTTTCTATGACAAATAGTTTCGGAGAAAATCGGGTGTGACAGACAGACAGACGGACAGAGACAGACAGACACCGAAGTCATCTTATAAGTGTTCCGTACGGAACACTAAAAAGGGTAACACTGATGTTGAAAAGAATTATAGTCCAATTTCTCTTCTTCCTAAATATCAGCAAAATTTTTGAAAGAATAATCTACAATAAACTTATAAATTTTTTGGTTCGTTATTGCTGATAATCAAAATGGCTTTAGAGGGGGTAAGTCCAGCATAAGAGCATATATCAGGTTTTATCCAGTGTGTTTAATTCATTAAACAACAAAAAGTTAACTATGGTTATGTATACCTGTCAAGGCATTTGACAGGGTCAATCATCATAATCTCCTTTTTAAGCTTGAAATCTATGGTATTAGGGGAAATGCCCTGGACTTAATAAAATCGTACCTGGAGAATAGAAGCAAGAGATAGCAAGTTGTGAAGAGTGACTCTTATGGTAGACTTATCACTTCTGACAGACTCAAAATTGCTAGAGGTGTGCCACAGGGATCCATTCTTGGACTTGGATTGCTGAACAGTGCACTATACTATATGCGGACGATACCACGTTGATCCTTGCAGAAGAAATGATAATGGAAAGTGTACATGTGGCTTGTAATGCTCTTGACGTGCACTTTTCAGCCCCTGACCTACTGTTAAACGTGTCAAAAACTCAATGTATTTTTTTTGGAAATCGGGTCGAACATGCACTTACATTTTACTATGAAAACAATGAAGTTAAAAATTCGGAAAGCATGTCTTTTCTTGGCTTGACAATTGACGGACGGCTGGACTGGGAGGCGCATGTTGAGGCTGTAGTAGTGAGCGTAGCTAAATACTGCTGTTCTAAAAGTGGTAGCAGAACATGTTGGCATTGATGCAGCTATATCGGCTTGTGCTTGTGCAGATTAGGCTGAGATATGGTTTAATTTTTTGGGATAACTCATCAGACTTCAAAAGAAATGTTTACAAAGTATATTTCAGATGAACTATTGAGACAGCTGTAAATTGGTGTTTATAGAGTATAAGATTTTGACACTTTTCAGTATGTATATATTAGATTCGTTTATATTCATACAAAAAAAAAGGTCTGTTTGAGAATGCTGTTCACAGCGACATTTATATAACCAGACATAAGGCGACCTAGTGCCTAAGAAATATAATTTTAGTTACATACAAAAGAACGTAGAAATCATAAATATTTATAAAAGCAAAAAAAAATTATGACGAATTATTTGTTGAGTAAAGCATTTTACACACTAGGTGAATTCTTCAATGCTTTTAATAGGAATGAGATGCGATAAGAAATGTTTACTGTTGTTTGTTTGTTGTGATATTGGGGAGGATGTCTTTGGGTATTTGGTTATAGTTTTAGTGTTGTTATAATTTTAGTTTTGTTTTAACTCATATAATACTTATCATTTTTTTTTATTTTATATTGTATTTATTTAATTTTAACAATGTTCCATAGTGCTAAGCACTTATTATAACTGTCTATTGTTGCAGAAAACGAATAAATAAATATCTATCTAAATATATATCTATCTAGCTATCTATAACCAAATAGAATACAAAAAAATATAATCGGATGTTATCGCGGGCCCGGATTGTAGAGAAGTTATGGGATTTTAACGAGAATACTTTCTTGAGATACACGTCTGCGCCTTACTAATTTATTAATTCGGGTTCTGCCGCTATTTGTGTAAATTTTTCATGACGACGAACATGCCGTCTAAATAAATCTTTGAAGACTGTTTCGTAACTACACAGATCACACTTCAGCTTATTCATGTTCTTAAAATCGTCATGACGACGAAGATGCGTGTTCATTCTGTCTTTCCTCATAGTTTGATAACTACATTGTTCACATTTAAACATATCCAATTCATCGGGATTCTTATGTCGAATGTAATGCAATTTTAAATAATCTTTCCTGTGCGTTTCATAATTACATTGGTCACATTTGAATTCATTAGTTCGCATGGGTTTTTTGCCCATGTGGTTCCCTAAATTTCCCGACTGGTTAACGTCACTAAGATTCCTATGTTGTACAAGTAAATGTTCTTTTAGTGAACTTTTATAAACCGTTTGGAAACGGCACTGATTGCATTTAAACATATCAACTTCATCGGGTTTCTTATGCACGACAGCATGTTGTTTTAAAGCATCCCTTCTGATTGTTTGGTACGAACACTGATCGCATTTAAATGTATTAACTTCATCGGGATTTTTATGCTTGAGCAAGTGTGTTTTCATACTTTTTTTTATGTTTGGTGTGAAAACCACAATCACTACATTTGAAAATTTCCACTTCATCAGATTCTCTATGTATAACTGAGTGTTTTTTTAAATCAAATCGTCTACACGTTTGGTAACTGCATTGATCGCATTGAAACTTATTAGCTTTCTTCGGAACACTGTTAAGAAGATCATTATTTAAGAATTCTGTATGGCTAGTGAATGTATTTTTTATATTTTCCATCCGTATTCTTTCATCGCATTGTTCAATTAAATAACTTTCTTGCTTTTCTTCGTCTACCCAACTAGAAGGTGTACTAAAACAAAAAAACAACGTGAAAGCCGAAAATGTGAAATTTCCATTACACAAAATCAAGTTTCCGTTAGGCGTTTGTTTTTCTGTATGTTCATCGCTATAATTTGCTAGCTAATGTCGAATAAAGGGCAATTTTAGGTATTTTCCTGTATGTTTCATGATTACATTGGTCGCATTTGAACTCATTAGTTAATTTATATTTTAAATAAGTTTTTTCTAAAAAAGTTAACGTTGCTGAACCCGACATAGTCATTCGGGGCACTCCATTCCCCTAGCATCGTCAGTCAATTTGTTGGGCGTTAATTTGGGAGCAAATATGTCCTGGCATGAACATGTTGCAGGCATAGCAAGGAGAGCTTCTCAAAAGTTGGGAATATTATTTCGAACCAAAAAGCTTTACACTCCACAACAACTGTTAATTCTTTACAAAGCGCAAATTCGACCAACTATGGAATACTGCTCTCATGTTCGGGGCTCCGCTCCCAAACACACACTGCATTTATTGGATTCTGTTCAGAGAAGAACTGTCCGTCTAATTGGAGACCCGGAACTGACCGGCGGCCTCGATTCGCTGGAACATCGAAGAACGGTTGGCGACTTGAGTCTGTTTTACAAGTATTTTCATGGAAATTGTTCGAAGGATGTAACATGCTTAATTCCTTGTTACTCCGCGTACAACGCTCTTCAAGCAGTCTTTTGTATGGACATCATCCCTTTGGAATAATTTGCCCAGGACTGTGTTTCCCACCGAGTACAATTTACAGCGATTCAAGAACAACGTGAATCGCCTTTTCCGGACACATGCCGCTCCTGGAGCGCTTTAGGGACTTCCCTGTAGCACATGTGCTAGACTCATAAAAAAAATCACTGATCTTTCACGGAAAGTTTTAAAGTATAAGCATTCGGCCACTTCGGAAAATTAATATGTTTACCGGTAAACTGGGAGTTGATATTTTTGGATAAAAAAATGAATAACCAAGACAGGAGCAGTAATAGACGAAGAGAGCGACCCGAACTGAACTAACCTGTCGACTAACCGTCTGCCTAGTTGGTCATTCTATCGTGAATCCCCGTGCCCTGGAATGCCCAAATAAGGCCCAAAATGCTACATCCAAAAATGGACTGTCATTTAACCACTTGAATCAAGTACCAGAACATTTGCTGACACTAAAAAAGTCGAGCGCCCCGAAGGGCAGACGCCGACGAGACCGGACCCAGTTTTAGGGCCCAAAAAACGTCGATCCAAAAATAGACCGTTATTTAACCAGACAAAATTAATAAATTTAATTCGTTCTTGATAAGGTAAAAGGGAATCTGCAAAAGGCAGACGCTGCTAATACCGGAGGACGAAGCTAGACCAGCTTTTTCCAGCCGAAAAGGTCGTTTTTCGACAATCTGCGAGAATAGTTAGTTTTTGAATAGGAATGTTTCAATTTTTTAGTTACTATAAAATTTCGATATTCTGATTTGTAATGCGAAAACTTTAATTCAAATAAAAAAATTTCCTTAGCAAATAGCGACATCAAATTTTAATCTATAATATATATAAAATGCAACGTCTCTCTGTCTGTCTGTCCGTTAGTGCGCTTATCACTGGAGAACCACTTATCCGATTTACGTACTTTTTTTTAAACATACATATGTTCTCTGGCCAGGTTATAGGCTATATTTTATTACGATAAGGAATGAGCAGTGACGATAATAGTGAATGAAGTCGGAAAAAAGTTTGCCGCCAGCGCGTTCCCTTACAATACACAGCCTAAACCATTAAATATAGAACAATATTATGTAGCAGAGAATATCTATAATCTATAATATATATAAAATGCAACGTTTCTCTGTCTGTCTGTCTGTCTGTCCATTAGTGCGTTTATCACGAGAGAACCACTTATCCGATTTACGTGTCTTTTTTTTAAATTAATACATATATTCTTTGGCCAGGTTATATAATAATCTATATCTATAATATATATAAAATGCAACCTCTCTGTCTGTCTGTCTGTCCGTCCGTTAGTGCGCTTATCCCTCGAGAACCACTTATCCGATTTTCGTGATTTTTTAAATTCATACATATGTTCTCTGACCAGGTTATAGATATATATTTTAGTACATCTATAATATATATGAAATGCAACGTATCTCTGTCTGTCTGTCTGTCCGTTAGTGCGCTTATCACTGGAGAACCACTTATCCGATTTACGTACTTTTTTTTAAAACATACATATGTTCTGTGGCCAGGTTATAGGCTATATTTTATAACGTTAGGTAACATGAGGAATAAGCAGTGACGATAATATTGAATCAAATCGGAAAAAAGTTTGCCGCTAGCGCGTTCTCTTGCAATACACTGCCTAAACCACTAAATATGGAACAATATCATGTAGCAAAGGATATCTATAATATATATAAAATGCAAAGCCTCTCTGTCTGTTTGTGCGCTTATCACTGGAGAACCACTTATCCGATTTACGTGCTTTTTTTTTAAACATGCTAAACCATCAACTATGGAATAATATGATGTAGCAAAGAATATCTATCATATATATAAAATGCAACGTCTCTCTGTCTGTCTGTCTGCCTGTCGCTCTGTCTGTCTGCCTTCCGTTAGTGAATCAAGTCGGGAAAAAGGTTACCGTTAGCGCGTTCTCTTGCAATACACTGCCTAAACCATTAAATATGGAACAATATCATGTTGCAAAGAATATAATATATATAAAATGCAATGTCTTTCTGTCTGTCTGTTTATCCATTAGTGCGTTTATCACGTGAGAACCACTTATTCGATTTACCTGTCTTTTTTTAAATTCATACATATATTCTTTGGCCAGGTTATATAATAATAATAGTAATCTATATCTATAATATATATAAAATGCAACGTCTCTCTGTCTGTCTATCTGTCCGTTAGTGCGCTTATCACTTGAAAACCACTTATCCGATTTACGTGTTTTTATAAATTTATACGTATATTCTATATAATTCGATATAAGCTTAGATAATGAGAGATAAGGTGAGATAATGGGAGATAAGGAGAAATAATAGGAGATAAGCAGAGATAAGTCTAGATAATGGGAGTTATGGTGAGATAATGGGAGATAAGGAGAAATAATGGGAGATAAGGAGAAATATTACGAGATAAGTCGAGATACGCCTAGATAATGGGAGATAAGGTGAGACAATGGGAGATAAGGGGAAATAATGGGAGATAAGGAGAAATAATGGGAGATGAGCAAAGATAAGCCTAAATATTATGTAGAGATAGTGGGAGATAAGGAGAAATAATGAGAGATAAGGGGAAATAATATCAGATACTTTATTACGTTAGGTAACATAAAGAATAAACAGTGACGATAGTAGTGAATCAAGTCCACGCGAGCGGAGCCGCGGGCACTACTAGTATGTTATAAAAGAGAAAATTCTTTACCATGTGTAGTAATAGACAATCTGCGAGGATAGATCGTTTTTGAATAGGAAAGTTTCAATTTTTTAGTTATTGTAAAATTTCGATATTCTGATTTGTAGTGCGAAGGCTTTAATTCAAATAAAAAAATTTCCTTAGCAGATAGCGACACCAAATTTTAATATATTATAAAAGAGAATATTCTTTACAATGTGTAGTAATAGACAATCTGCGAGGATAGATCGTTTTTAAATAGGAATGTTTCAATTTTTTAGTTATTGTAAAATTCGTATCGGATGACTGAAATTGTTATTTTTTTATGTTTTTAGACCCGTAGAATCCGAATTTGCCATTCTCGAGCCCCCATAGTGTTCGGGCCTTTCGCCATGGGCCCAAAAGTCTTTTTTTATGTCGAATCGAAATTTCAAACATTTACTTGATTTTTCAAGCATTGATTTACTTGATTTTTTTGAATTTATGCTAGAATTTAATAGCATTGTTCTAGTAAATGCTTCAAAAAACCTAGCAAAAACTTAATTTTAAGTAAATACTTTAAAATTCATCTAAAGTTTTTTTTACGTTGTATTAAAAAAGAAATATTTTCCAGCATATTTTCTATAAAAATGTACAAAAAAAAATTAAAAGTACTTACCGTATGAATTTCTTGGGACTATCGGCGTAATATTTTTATAGAAAATAGGAAATTAACCCTTTTCGAACGTAATTATACTTGAAGAATCCGGAAATTTTCATGTTGATGCCAAAAGCTGGTATTACGAACAAATACCGATTTGGGCCCATAGCAATAGACCCAAACAATTTTGTTGATTGGGACTAGTTGTTCCGAATTCCAGGTATTCTATTACATATGAAAATGGCCAATTTATCCCCCAATAGATAGGCTGTCTCAGAAATTGCATAAAAAAAACACTTTTTCGGGCCCATGGCGAAAGACCCGAACACATAAAAAAATAACAATTTCAGTCATCCGATACGAATTTTAGATAGACCCTATAAAAGCGTCTATACTATCAGAATTTCGATTTTTTTGAACTTTGAAAGTACCTTGGCTTGTTCGGGTAAACTTTCCAAAAATAACTTGGGCAGACGCGTAGGGCCCAAAACTTGGAACCTACGGTCTTGCTTATTCAAAAAATCGAAAAACGACCTGGAAAAACCAGGTCTAGCTTCGTCCTCCTGTATTGGCGGCGTCTGCCTTTTGCAGGTTCCCTCTTATTTTATCAAGAACAAACTAAATTTATTGATTTCATATAGTTGAGAGTCCATTTTTGGATCGCCGTTTTTTTGACCGTAAAGCTGAATCCGGTCTCGACGTCGTGTATCCTTTGGGGCGCTCGATTTTTTAGTGTCAACAGATGGTATTTGATTCAAGTAGTTAGACGACAGTCCATTTTTAGATACCAGATCGACAAATGAAGAGCTCAGTGCTTGCTGAGTATGCTGGGGCTTGCTAAAGATAAAAAAAAACTCCTGCACGCTATATCCCCAAACTTCTTATACCAGACCAGAAACTGGCGACGGAAGAAATTTCTCAAGTACATTTAGACTTTTTAGAAAACGATGAGAGTCTATTGAGATCCTCCCATGAAGACGGAGTCAATGAAGTGGTTTCAGAAGGGCATTCTACCTTCAAAGCAGGTACAAACTCAGTCGTCCTCTGGAAAGTTGATGGTGACCATTTTTGAGACTGTGCATATTGAACATATAAAAAAAAAACACAATTATTGGAGAAGTTAAGGGAAAGGCAATCTAAAATCTAAAACAATAATTGCTTGCTACAATAGGCGTATGACCTAAAATCAAGGTTTAAAAAATTGCCTGATCTTCAAAGCCCATTATCTCAGAAGCTCTCGACTTCTCACTCGAAAATTTTCCATGAACTCCAACAGTTTAAAAATATACAGAATGTTCCATCAAAAACAAAAGTTTTCTACTTGGGCGGAAAGATGAAGTGACAGTCGATTTTTTTATATAGAATCATCATCCTCCTCACCTATACTATTGTTCATTATCATTATTTTTCTACCTAAACTGTTTCATCATGTTTATTTTTCCAATTTAAATTTATCAGCTGCTTATAACAAATGTATCACTCATACTATCAACAATGATGCTCTAAGATGAACGGGTAATAGCTTCTCAAATCCGGTTTCTTTTTGGAACAAAAATAACTTGTTATTTATATTTTAAAAAAATTATTTATTTCATATGACTAGAGTATACATGTATATCACATAAGACTAAACTTCTTAGGTTTATTGAACAAAATAACACGTAGGCTGAAAATTTTTTGGTCTAGCTACTTAAAACACATTTTTTTTGCAAAATTAGACTTTATTTATCAATATAGTCTCCTTCAAGAGCAGTACAATCAGTCCAACGCTTTCTAACATTTCTATATCTTTCTTGTAGGATCTGTCTTCGCCTCCAAAATAGGCCTCAGTTTCGGCGATAACTTCTTCACTAGAGCCAAATCTCTTTACCGTGAGCATTTTTTTGAGCTCTACGAATAGATAATAGTCGCTGGGGACCAAATCTGGAGAATACGGTGGATGAGAAAGCAATTCGAACTTCAATTCATCCAATTTTGCCATTGTAACCATTGACTTGTGACATGGTGCATTGTCTTGATGAAAGAGCACTTTTTTCTTGTTCAGTTGGGGCCGTTTCTTTGCGATTTCTGCCTTCAAACGCACCACTAACTTTATATAATATTCGCTATTGATGGTTTTTCCCTTCTCAGCATAGTCAATGGGAATTATTCCATGCGCTTCCCAAAATAAAGAGACCAAAACCTTTCCAGCCGACTCTTGTGTCTTTGATCGCTTCAGGCGGCTTTCACTGTCTGCTGTCCACTCAGCTGATTGCCGATTTGATTTCGGTGTGTAGTGGTGGATCAATGTTTCAACCATTGTCACATATCGCATGAAAAAATCCTTTTTATTGCGCTTAAACTGGTCCAAACAGCGCTCAGAATCATCAACACGTTGTTGCTTTTGGTGCACTGTGAACTAACGCGGTATCCATTTCGAACAGAGTTTTCTCATGCCTAAATGTGCATGCAAAATATTACCAACACGTTTTTTTGATATCTTTAGGGTGTCGGCTAACTCACGCAATTTCACTTTACGGTCATCCCAAACAATTTTGTGGATTTTTTAAATGTTTTCCGGTGTAACAACCTCATTTGGGCGTCCAGAACGTCCAGCATCATTTGTATCTGCGTTTAATTCCCTGTAAGACTTATCAAGCCATTGCTTTGCTTGAACGGTATTTTTTTCCCATCAAAAAACAGTGATTAATCAACACACGAAATTCGATTTTTCCATTGTTTTGAAAATATCAAAAGTAGCATCACTAAACCCACCGTAACTTGTAAACTAATCTTCCAAATGTCATGAAATTTTGACACATGTTGTACTTCCTAAAAATCATATAAAGGGCGACATCTCTGTGGCAGACCATAAACTTTTCAGCCTTCGTGTTAGGTTATGTTTTCATGGTATGTTACTCTACACACAAAATCCGTTATTGACTTTAATTGCAACGGTGGATTTGCTACTTTACTATTACTAGGCAATAGTACTACCGAGTTTTCCTGGTATAAAAAAAGAGGCTTGGTTAGTTGTTCAACTTTTTTAACTGTACTGTAAAAAAACTTCCTCGGGCACACTCACAACCCAGATGAAAATCTACTACGCAATCGATCTCTTCGGTGTTATCAGCTAAATGCAGATAAGGCATAAAGCATTCTGCAAAGCAACATAGGGATACCGCAGCCTTATATTTTAGGACTATGTAAGATGCCAGCGAAAGCAAGTCAACCACACTACACTTGACAGCAACAGAAACAATACCTGAAATAATTTGCAAAGACCCAATACAGTAAAAAATTTTACCGACAAAGCTATAAAGAAGACTTCTGGCCATCATATGACTTCCGACATAAAATTAAGTATGGAGGCCACGAGAAAAAACACAATGGATGCACTTTTAATACAAAACAACCATAAGATCTCCTATTTTTAATAATTTTTGGATCCTAGATGCCTTGATATTTCTTGATATATTTGCCTAGTTCCACTAGTTGTCCACTTGGGCTTGTTTTACCAGATTAATATTGGCATTATTTTACCCCCTTTCACACAAAGCTATTCTCTCAATTTCTTGAAATAGTAACACTGTATGAGTTTATTTTAACACATAGAACTCCATAAGACAAATTCAGTTATACATTAGACAATATCTTCAGTATTTTCCTTAAATTAACCAAAAGCAGATTAAAAAACAACTGTGTAGATTAATATTTAATACTTACTAATCTTAATTTTTTAAATGAGAGTAAGAGTGCAAAATTCATTTTTATATTGAAAATCTCTATTTATTAAAATGAAACTATACTGAGTAACCAGTTTAAAAAACTCTATGTCTGGAGAAAGGATTGATTGAGGTGGGTACTCTTCGCTGGGAGGCTCTGTATTCTCATTCAAAACAAGACTTCTTTAAAAAGTTTGATTTGATCGATGTTCTTAATTAGTAACAGATACTTTAAAGTAACAAAAAAATAGAAAATAATGCAAAAGATGTTATAAATTATTATTTAAAATATAAGTTCCTGTTGAATTCTGTATAAATCATAATAGAAGTTTTTCAGGCAAATTGTATAATACAAATTACCTGGAATAATGCAGATTAAACAGATTGTGTTACCATTTAAAATTTCAATGAGTAGAAAATAGTAAAGTAATTTGAAATCTTCCCTTATACAAACAGTTACTTCAATCCATTTTGGTGCAACACCACTAAGAAAACAAAATGGCTGCCTACTATATCATAGTAAAACCTGCCTTGGATACAATCTGGTGTTACTATTTATATTTCTTAATTTTAATAGTAGGTTTTATGTAGTTATATATAACTTATTAAAATATGAATTGAGAAAATATTCAGCTACATATAATAGACTTTTAAGGATATTGAGAAATCTGGCAAACTAAGAATTTTTTTAATTTTAGAAATCATATGTTTTACCAATTTGTTACCAGTAAATATAGTCAATCAAATTTCAGGACACACTGAGATGTTATTGCACAATTTTCTATATAAAGTAGTAGCAAGTTGTGAAATTTTTTCTTATGTCTATTATATCTCAAAAATAGATGAAAATTAGAAACTTAAAATTTAAAGTTTTAATGATATTGGCAATACAAGAATACAAATAAATAAGATGTTACAACTGACATAAAACAGTCAAAAATTTGCTTATAGAAGAATCTAAAAATCTGGCAAATACTATTTTTAAATTTGTCCTCTCCAATCACTATTTAAAGAAAAAAAATAAATAAAGTACTTACCCTTCATTTTGTTCTAAGTCTTCATCTTTTATATTTATTATTGCTTCCTGTGTACTTTTCCATTTATTTTCATTTACATTTTCAATGTTGTTAATTTTTAAAGATGGTTCTTTTTCCACAGTAAAGATATTTGGATATCTGTAAAAATATTTGTTTTACCATGCTTATTTACTTTTACAAATCTAAAGAGGGCTAAATTATATTTTAGTTTTGAATACAATTTAAATGTTATTAAATACTTATTATGCTCGTGGCTTTCTGCCTATACTGGTTTTGGCTACCTAATAATCTCATCAGTACGATGGAGTGAATCCAACATAACATAGAATTGATTTAATAACTTACCTGAAACCAAAATCTGTCTCCACATTCTCTGATTCTGTAGATTGAAAACATTCATGGTCTAATATTTCTTGCTTAACATTAGTAATTAACTCCGGCTCATCTTTATAACTGAAGTTTTCTTTCTTAAATATGGGATATATGTTCAAATTATTTGTGTCTTTGAAAACCGGGGTGACCACTCTACTCAAGGTAGATTCGGTACTCATAATCACTAACTTTTTTGAATACAAAACAAAAAATAAATTCAGGATCTAGAAGATATCGCTAGAAGTTTAATAAATTATAAATAATTCCGGTTTATTTTGTGATAATAAATATACAAACGTCTGTCCAATGTCAACCATAGATAGTGGTGAATAATGGACATTCTTGAATCAAATATATAACAAAATTAATAAAACCACGATAACAAGGCAAGTCCAGAATGCGAGAAACACACATTCTAGTAGAGACGTAACATTATGAAAACTGTATGAAAAAATAAAAAACATTTTAGATCCAAAGGATGACAAACTATGTAATTCCTAAAATCGCTTACCGAGGAATCAATTTTCCATTTAGGATTGCAATGAGTGTGGTAAGGACAATTAGAAAATAGTGAAGTAAATTGCAACCCTGTTTTATGCAATCATATATCTCTTCACTTCCATACAATACCGCTATGAAAATTGAATGGTCGCCTATAGTAAAACCTGATTTGGATACGTACCGGTATTGTCATTTATATTTATTAATGGTTTAATGGTTATGTGCGGTTATATGTAACATATTAAATTACAAAGATAAAAATACTCGGTTGTTATTTGTATATATAATGTTATTTACTTTCCTTCCTATTAGCTAAAATTATGCACTTTATGAGATTAGACGATATTGTAAAAGCCGGTAACATAAGAATGATATTGTAAAATCCACACAAGGTCAAGTCTGACAACATTATACATTTGATCAATGCGTTAGCAGTCGAAACATTCAATCACTTTTCAGGACTGGTTAGATGTATGATTTGAATGTAAATATGCAGAGACTTGGAGAAAATCAACTTACTGTAAAAGTGTCTGACAGTAACTACTTTCTTATAATTTTTATTTCATTTTAGTTGGATTAATTGTCGTATAAGTCAATGGTGTTGGTAATTATGGTTTCAGCAAATAGGTGCATGGACCAATCTGTTGATTCACTCTATAGAATTTTATTTTAAATACGCCTTAAATAAATTATAATAAAGAACTGGTAATATTAAAGCAGTTCTTCTAATTTGTGATTGACAATATTGATAGGGTCAAAAATTCCTAATTGTGCATATATAGCAAATATAAAGATAAGTCAGATTGATGAAGTGCATAGCAACACTACGTACAATGCGGCAGAATTTACAAAATAGCAAGGGACTATATAATTTTCTTAGCGGTATTACCTCGGGAAGCAGAATATGGTAACTTCTTGCAAAAAGCAAGGGTTCGATTTTCTATTTTCTACTTGTCCTTATGCACTCATTAAAATCTTAAATGGATCATTGATTTCGCGGAAGATGACATGACTTGTCTCCCCTTGGGAATAAAATATTTTTGATTTAGATGTATTTGATTCTTGTCAATTAAATGGCTAAGATCCGGTAACAAAATCTATTTGAACATCATATCCTTACTATGGCAAGTGATCCACTAAAAATCCCCTTAAAAAATTCACACCTGTTCATTGGTTATTTTCTTATAGGTATATATTTATTATTCCTGTATTATTTTTTATTTTAACCAAAGTTAATAAGAAACTATTTGTTATATATCTTTTTCTATCAGTAAATCGCCTAAATCCAAGAATAAATGTGAATTCAGTTCCATTTATTTTTGAAAAATAAATTTTCTATTTTCTTTCAAGTGATGTTACCAATGTGATGAAAATTTAAGTTTATAAGCCCTAGAAACTTTTAGAAGTAAGATTATCAATCGGGAAGATATAAAAATTTAAGGAGAATTACCAAGATACTGTAAGTGTATTGCCTAACCTAGTTAGATTTATAACAATGCCATAGATGTACTGTGATGTATCTTTTCTAGTAAAAATGGTATTATTAT
Organism: Pachyrhynchus sulphureomaculatus; assembly: GCA_019049505.1. Classification (NCBI taxonomy): domain Eukaryota; kingdom Metazoa; phylum Arthropoda; class Insecta; order Coleoptera; family Curculionidae; genus Pachyrhynchus; species Pachyrhynchus sulphureomaculatus. The sequence goes on from CM032452.1 coordinate 54,508,536, forward strand.
TCATTTAAAATATAGTTTTACAAGTTCAAGAGATTTGTTTGTTGCTAGTTTTATTAAACTGGAATTAGGCAATGTGGAAAATGAAATGAAAGAGTTGCATTTATCATTAGTAACTGGAAAATAAAACATGTAGAAATAGGTCATAAGGAAGCAAAACACTGTGAAATAGTTAAACCCAGGTATTTTAATATATTTGTCTTATAAGTATTAGTTTTGCTTGTTTTTTATTTTATTCTCCATATTTAATTATGATAATCTAAAATTATAGTTTTTGTATCTACATTGTAAAAGACAAATTATAATTTATTTTTATGCTTTTCTAAATTATATAGACTTAAAAATCTTTTTTTTTTTCACAAATGTTTGTCACTATGTATAAATCCCATGACACATTCCATTAATGATAAATGATTTTTTAATTTGTACTACATAAACTGTCAATAATATTCGGGTTTTTACTGTACTCTAGTAGTTTTTTATGTATTGTTAGGTAACTTGACTTTAGCCCATTTTCAGCTGGCTCAAAGGCCTCTAATATATTCCCTCTTACTATATTAATAAATGTGAATGTACGATTTATATATTTCAATCCTTTAATTTTAATCTTTAACATAATACATAAAGAAACATTTCCTTTAATAGTAACAGCATTTGAAATATATCATGATTTTTTACAATGCTTTTTAAATTAAGCTTGATCATGCGGGTTATTTTTTTAAGCTTGTATAATTTCACAAAAACCTTACAAAATATAATGAAAATGTGTTACCCTATATATGTTAGGTATATGATCTATATGAACTCAACTTTCATATACAAGATCAACTTTAAATCAATTAATTGAATTAATTCTTCAGACCTACTAATCACATAAATTCATATCAATTCATATGAAAATAATGAATAAGTTACCTAATTGTTTTTATTTGGAAATGTTTAACCAAATTATATAGCATGTTAATCTGTATTTTTCTTTACCTTTCTTCCTTTGACTTAAGACAAATTGACAAGCTAGACGGATCACCAAAATTCTAAAAGCTAATTTTCAAGTACTAATAACAAACAACTGTAAGTATTAAACCTGACATAGAACCACAGAATATCCAGAATTTAATTAATAATTTACTTATTTGTATACAACTAGGTCAGTTAAAAATTATTACTTAAATGTACATTGAATAAATGTTAACATTTTTACTGCTGATAGAAAATTCTTGGAAATATGGATTCTAGTTCTAGGTTCTGTCATGATGAGGCGCCTGGATGCAAGAAGTTCCGGAGGCAGAATGGCCCCCCGTTCGGATCTCCGGGCGGGGGCTGGTTCGGAGGCGTCGACTTGCAGACATCATAATTTTAAGATAGATTTTTGCAACATACGAGGTATAAACTCGAACATAAATTCAGTGCATCAACACCTGCAATCAAATAAACCTCATGTACTCGCTCTATGTGAAACCAAGGTCAGTCCATCGACCAGCACGGTCAACTATCTTTATCCTGGGTACGACTTCTATTCCCGATTTAGGCGTAACTTTGGAATCTGTCTTTTTGTCAGAAGCGACCTCTCTTGTCAACGAGAAGAAGCTCTGGAGCCCCCAAACTTTGATGTTATGTGGTTAAAAATAACGACTCAACAAACCACAAGGTTCATCTGTATCCTGTATCGACCACCAAGTGATACAAATTTTCGAACACTTTTCGTTTCTCTTGCAGACACCATCGATCATTTACAAAGTAACTATCCAAGTGCCGAAATTGCCATCCTGGGCGACTTTAATGTCCACAATATCAACTGGCTTAAATATTCAAATACTACCGAAGAACAAGGTCGTGAAGCTGAATCATTCTCAATCAGTTATGGCTTAACTCAGCTTATTGACGAACCAACACGGATCCCTGATCGAGACGGGGAGTTCGCCAGTCTTCTTGATCTGTTTTTAACCACCAATCCGGAGATATACACGGTCACCGTAAATCCGCCGTTAGGTTCTTCCGACCATAAACTGCTTTCGACATCGAGTATCCTGCCAATCAGTGACAGAGAGGCGCCTAGGCCGCGCAAGATTTGGCACTACAAATCTGCTAAATGGGAAGATCTCATGGAACACTTTCGAACTTTCCCTTGGATGGACATTTGTTTTCGATCCGATAACCCATCTGACTGCGCCAGGGAGGTATCCGATGTTATTTTAGCTGGTATGGAAGCTTACATCCCTTTTTCGAAGAAATGCTCCTCCAACGGCAAGCCTTGGTTCGACCGAAAATGCAAAGAAGCTGTTGCTTCTAAACATATTGCCTACCGACAATGGCGTGAAAATCCTAACACCGTAAATCGTAACATCTTTGTTCATGCCCGGAACAGATGCAAGGGAATTATCGACGAAACCAAGAAGGCACACAATCAACGAATTAGAAACAAACTTCTCGCTTGTCCCAACAATTCCAGGTCCTTTTGGGCAGTCGCTAAGGCAGTTAGTCAAAATTTTACCAAATCCACCATACCACCACTCACACGGCCAGATAATTCCATTGCAACCACACCTGTTGAGAGAGCGAACTTGTTGGCTGAACTCTTTGCTTCACATTCTACTGTCGATTTCCAAGGAAAAACACCACCTACTATTCCCATATTGCAGTCAAGGATGCCCGATGTTGTCTTCAGACAGCGCATCATAAAGCGTATTTTAATGAAGCTAGAGACTAAGAAGGCTTCTGGCGCTGACGGAATACCTGCCATAGTTCTCAAAAACTGTGCAAGGGAACTAACACCAGTTTTCTGTAGACTTTTTAACCTATCCTATAGAAAGGGAATATTTCCGTCCTGCTGGAAATGTGCCACGGTTCAGCCGATACCTAAAAAGGTAAGAAGACCTTGCCAAATAACTACCGACCAGTTGCACTGCTTTCAATAATATCGAAAGTCATGGAAAAGGTTATCAATGAGCATCTTCTAAAATATCTTGAACGATTCAATATTATTAGCGATCACCAATATGGTTTTCGTAAACATAGATCAACAGGAGATCTTCTGACTTATGTAACACATGTTTGGAACAACGCAATTGAACACTTTGGAGAATCTCGAGCGGTTGCTCTTGTCATATCCAAGGCATTCGACCGTGTTTGGCACGATGGACTGTTGGCTAAGTTACGCTCTTATGGTATATCTGAAAGGTTCTGTTTGTGGCTCTCATGTTTCCTCAGAGAGCGTTCTTTACGAGTGGCGGTCGACGGATTTCTTTCTAACACCCTCACTATCAACGCCGGTGTGCCCCAGGGCTCCATACTGTCTCCTACTCTCTTTCTCATTTACATTAACGATCTGCTGGAAAAGACCGCGAATCCAATCTATAGCTTTGCAGATGACAGTACGCTTGTCTCTTCATTCACCTTGAACGCTCGGACATCGGCTGCTCAGGCGAATATCCGCAGACAGCAGGAGGTCGTTCAACTTAACAAAGACCTGGAAGAAATTCTATCTTGGGGTGACAGTAACCAAGTGGAATTTAACGCTACAAAAACCCAAGCGGTTTTTTCTAAAAAAGTTAACGTTGCTGAACCCGACATAGTTATGTCGGGGCACTCCATTCCCCTAGCATCGTCGCTCAATTTGTTTGGGAGCAAATATGTCTTGGCATGAACATGTTGCAGGCATAGCAAGGAGAGCTTCTCAAAAGTTGGGAATATTATTTAGAACCAGAAAGCTTTACACCCCACAGCAACTGTTAATTCTTTACAAAGCCCAAATTCGACCAACTATGGAATACTGCTCCCACGTTTGGGGCTCCGCTCCCAAACATACACTGCACTTGTTGGATTCTGTTCAGAGAAGAGCGGTCCGTCTAATTGGGGACCCGGAATTGACCGGCGGCCTTGATTCGCTGGAACATCGAAGAACGGTTGGCGACTTGAGTCTGTTCTACAAGTATTTTCATGGAAAATGTTCGAAGGATGTAGCCCGCTTAATTCCTCCCAAAGCGGTGCATGTTAGAAATACACGTCGCGCTGGTGCTTCGCATCCGTATGAGGTTCAGCTTGTTACTCCGCGTACAACGCTTTTCAAGCAATCTTTTATATGGAGAACGTCATCCCTTTGGAATAATTTGCCCAGCGCTGTGTTTCCCACCGAGTACAATTTACAGCGATTCAAGAACAACGTGAATCGCTTTTTCCGCACTCGTGCCGCTCCTGGAGCGCTTTAGGGACTTCCCTGCAGCACGTGTGCTAGACCAATAAAAAAAAATTCATTTTGCTATTCCCAGCCTAATGAATTTTTTACTTAGAAGATAATAATTCAGCAATAATAAATAACCAGGTCTTATTCATATTTATATTTAAAAACCATGTTTTACTATTTTCAAAAATTCCTATGGTTATACATTTTTAGTAGCAAATATACCATCATTGACCCCCTATCACGAAAAAGCACATATCCTGGAAATGAGTACCAACAACATGGGTCTTTTACACAAAGACATATATACATTTAAATTGATAAATTAAATTTTTATATTGGGGTATGTGTTGATGTAAAAACTACCTTTAGGTTGGCACTGACTACAGGTTAAGAGGAGTGCCGTTCGAAGAACGCGAATAAAAATAAAAACAGAAAATTTTCAACATAGTCTGCTTTGCGGGCTATAGACGTAGCCCGTCGCTTCTCAAGTTTTCTTACGCCGGTAGTAATCTGTGCTGATGTATGTAATCTAGGCGTCCCACAATGGGGACAATATGTAATTTTTACCCAAATTCATTTTCTGGCCGCAATTTTCAAGGAATATCAATAAATTTTTTTTTATAATTCTTGTTTTTTGTTTCTCTATCAATTTGACCGGGCAAATTTTTGATTATTGACCATAATTTGAACTCATTTTTCAATAAATATAGTTTTTAGCCATTTACACCACAAACATCAAACCTATCATAACCCTATGCAAAGAGGAAATCCGCTCAGACAGATCAATAGAGAAATCAAAAATGAAGATTTAAAAAAAAAAATAGAGATTCCTTGAAAATTGGAGCCCAAAAATGAATTTGGGTAAAAATTTCATATTATTCCTATTGTGCGTCCATCTCTGCTATAACTTATTCATTCAACGAAAATTTCTTGCTTCCCAGCCAGTGTCTAATAATGCCAGGTCTGGCGAATATGGAAGGCAGGTTCATACCTCACTCCACCAATTTTGCACTTACCAATGTTAGCGGGTGTGCTAGCGTGTTGTCATAATAGAAAAGTCTCCTTTTTGCAAGATGGGGACGTTTCTTTATTTCTGCATGCGTAGTAAGTTCCTGTGATAGTTTTTAAGATACTTTATTGAAATAATGTCTCCTGCAGCTCAATGCAATGTTTCAACTGTTCGTTGATTTCTGTTCGGCAATGCTTCATCTGCAGTAATAAATCGTAGCCAAAATTCATGTGTAGGTCCAGGTCATTAAAGATGCTTAAAGCTTTAGTGATTTCACCTTTAATATTCGGTCATCTAACATCATATTATAAATTTATGTGATGTTTTCTGACTTCGTGACTTTAGATGGCCTTCCATAACGGTCTCTATCATCTGTGCTTATATGGCTTGTTCAAAAGTGTCCAAACCAATCCTAACCGTCCTAATAAAAAGTACTGATTCCCCATAGTGTTTGTCGACTTTACTTTAGTTCTGAACCGTTTTTTTCTTTAAAAAATAATGTTTGATCACGATTCCTTTTCGTCTAAGTTGTTCAAGCATGCAAATGCAACTTGGAAGCCTGTAAAGTACTCTGCTGGCAGAGTTATAATCGTAATGAAATGAAACTTGTCCAGTCATTTCTTAATAGGGCTAAGTACACTTAGAATGTTGTGAAGGTAGTGAATAGGTGTTTTGTTTTCCTGGATTTCATACAGTCTTTTCGAACGGGCTTCATATGAACTTCATCAAGATTTTAATGCTGAAGCAGGTGTTTGTGTAAAACGCCGTTATATTTAAATTAGTAAGAACATAAGACAGCAAAGAACTGGGTTAAAAGAACTAATAGATTATAAACACGTGAAGAAAGAAACTTGGTTAACATATCTTATACAATTAGATAAAAGCTGCCACAAACACCAGTTATAACGATAAATAAAGAAACGTATATATTGGAAGAAGACATAATAGAAGCACTGGAAAAATTAAAAAACCGTAAATCTCCCGGACTAGACCAAATAGCGAATGAACTATTAAAATATGGGGATACTCTCTGGTCAAGCAACTACAAACACTTAAACAGAGGATTATAAGGTCCAATAGAATCCCAGACGAATGGAGAACAGCGACAGTTATACTAATGCACAAGAAGGAAGAAAAAGAAGATCCAAATAACTATAGAGGCATATATCTACTAAACTGTACACTAAAATTAACAACAAAAATTATTACAACAAAAATAAACGCGAGCATACAACTAGAAGAAGAACGGGAGCAATGATTCAGAAGTGGGCGCTTGTGCACCGATGCCGTATTCATAGTGTGTAAAAGAAAAATCCATAGAATACAACATTCCAACGGACTTGTGCCTGATAGACTTAAAGACGGCTTTCGATAGTGTACAAATAGAAGACTTTATTCATCTATTATGTAACAGGAACATCCCATTAGACCTAATCAAAACTATCGAAAATATATAAAGACAATCAAAAGTAGTCGCAAGATATGAATCTTGAATCAGGCAGGGAGACTCTCTAAGTCCTCCCCTATTTAATATTGTCGTGGATGAAATCATAGAGAATGTCAAAAGAAAGAAGGAATATAGAATGGGTAACAGAGAATTTAAAATTATATGTTATACAGATGAAGCGATAATAATGACTGAGACCGAAAAAGATATGCAAAGGCTGCTATACGAATTGTACATAGCAGCAAAACAATGTAATATGTCAATCTCAACTGAAAAAGCCAAGGCAGTAGTAACAGCAAAAGAGCCGATCAGGTGCAAGTTGGTGGTGGAAGATAAACCAATAGAACGAGTGATAGAGGTTGATTATCTGGGCATCAAAATATCTAGTATCGGAAAAATTGAGGAAGAAGTAAAACATCAAGTCAACAAGGCTAATAAGACAGCTGGATACCTCAATAATACCATATTTAGAAATAAATTCCTCTCCGTTGAGACCAAAACAAACATATACAAGAGCACAATACGACCAGTAATGATTTACACATCCGAAACAAGTCTTGATACAAGTATAACATAGATGATGCTGAAATCAACTGAAATGAGAATACTTATCAGATTTACAAACAAGACACTGAGGGATAGAGAAAGGAGTGACGACATAAGACGCACATGTAATATAGAAAATATCAACCAGTGGATAAGAGGAAGAAAAGTAGAATGGGATCAACACATAGGAAGAATGGCAAATAACAGGATAGTACGGTTAGCAAGAGACAAAAAAACCAATGGAAGAAGATCAATGGGATGTCCAAGAAAGATGGAGCCGACGATATATAGATCAGGGAACAAAAAAAACAGACAATAGTGCCTGTTAGAGATGTCAATATTATAACTACCGGATACAAAGTACCTGTTACTCGTCTGGATCTGAAGTACCGGGTAGTCGAGAATAAATGTACGCGGTACCAGGTATCTACACATTGATGGCATCTGCAGTCTGCGGCCAACCGAACTAAAACTACCCATGCCATACCAGTAGCGGTAGATATCTACTCGTCTCCACGAAATATATCTCGTCTTCATCGGTGACTTTCGGTTGCGGTACATTCGGTATCAAATAACAATGATCGACAAAAATGGGTGCGCGTATACAATTATAAATTATACATAGATACCGAATTAAACTAGATGATAAATTCAAAGGGAGCGCGCACAATTAGAATTGCAAGCAAAATTTGCACGCCGTGCATGAAATTTTTTTATTAAATAGGTATATGAAATAGAAGTACATATTTTGTCGTTTATGAATATTGAATTGAATTAATAAATTAATTGAACACAATAATAAATACATAAAGAATAAATCAGGAATTTTGAAAATATTTATTCTCTGACTTTAGGAACAGTTGTAAATTAAAAAATAAGAAGTTATTTTATTAATATAATACACAAATATAATAACGAAAATTATAAAAGTACCTATATACTCTCAATACTTAAAAACAATGAAAATAAGTAAAAGAATATTACAACAAAAATAAACTTTATAGCAGTGGGAACTTTTACGCTATTTTTCATTTCTTAATACTCAACAAAACTGACTACAGTTCAGAAAAATCAATTTATTTACATGATTTGATTTGAGTCTGTTACGTCGTTTAGAAATAATCTGGCCAGCCACCGACTAGTTTAGGTAGGTATATTGGCAACTACGTGACGGTATCGGATACAATATAACGGGTACTTTTTTAAGAAATACCGGGTACCCTAAATACTCGAAAGTACCGATAGTTGACATCATTAGTGCCTATAGGTATAATTAGGAAGAAAAGGAGAAGACTTTTCCTTTTCGTCCATGTTGTCCAAGCATGCAAATGCAACTTGGAAGACTGTAAAGTATTCTGCTTGCAGAGTTATAATCGGGACGAGATGAAACTTGTCCAGTTATTTCTTAAAAGAGCTAACTACACTTAGAATGCTTATGGTATATACAGGTGGTACCTTTTTTTTGAATTTTGCCCAGGTTTTCCGAAGGGTCTTCATATGAACTTCATCGAGATTTTAATGCTGAAGCATGTGTTTGTGTAAAACGCCGTTATATTTAGTCTGATAATCGCACTGCTCACATTGAAAGATATTAACTTCCTTGGGATTTTTATGACGAAGGAAATGTTTTTTTTTTTCAAAAATCCTTCATTCCTTGTTTGATAATTGCATTGATCACATTTAAATATATTACCTTGGCCGGCATTTTTATGCCGAAACATATGTTTGGGGATATAGGCTTTGTGTTTAGTTTGATAATCACATTGGGTGCATTTAAACGTGTCAACTTCCTCAGGATTTTTATGCCGCAGCAAATGTTTTTTAAAGTCGCCTTTGTGAACTGTCTGATAATTACATTTTTCACACTTAATCATATCAACTTCGTTAGGACTTTTATGTCGAAGTAAATGACATCGTAAAGCGCCTCTGTAAATCGTTTGGTAACTACATTGAACACATTTAAACATATTGACGTCGTCGGGATTTTTATGTCGAAGCAAATGGTTTCTTAAATCTCCTTTGCGAACTGTTTCGTAATTACATTGTTCACATTTAAACATCTCGACTTTGTCAGAAGTTTTATGCCGAACTATATGTTTTCTTAAATCTCCTTTGCAAACTGCCCGGTAATCACAATGATAGCATCTAAACATATTAACATCGTCGGAACTTTTATGCCGAAGCATATGTTCGTGTATGTAACCTTTATGTTTAGTTTGATAGTCACATTGAGTGCATTTAAACATTGCAATTTCGTCGGGTTTTTTATGCCGAAGCATATGTTCGTGTATGTAACCTTTATGTTTAGTTTGATAATCGCATTGATTACATTTAAACATATCGACTTCGTTAGGGTTTTTGTGACGAAGCAAATGTTTACTTAAATCCCTTTTGCGAACCGTTTGATAATCACATTCGTCACATTTAAAAGTAACAACTTCGTCGGGATTTTTATGCCGAAACATGTGCTCGTGCATATTGTATTTATGTTTAGTTTGATATTTGCACTGATTGCACTTAAACATTTGCACTTCGTCGGGATTTTTATGTCGAAGCAAATGTTTTCTTAAATCCCCTTTGTGAATTGTTTGATAATAACATTGATCGCATTTAAGCATATCGACTTCGTCGTGATTTTTATGTCGAAGTATGTGTTTATGTAAATTTCCTTTATGTTTAGTCTGATAATCGCACTGATTACATTTAAACATATCGACTTCGTCGCGATTTTTATGTCTAAGCATGTGTTCGTGTAAGCTGCCTTTATGTTTACTTTGATAATCACAATGAGTGCATTTGAAAGTAACAACGTCGTTAGGATTTTTATGCCTGCCTGAATGGCTTTTTAAATCTCCCTTGCGAATTGTTTGGTAATCGCATTTAAACATATAAAGTTCATTAGGGTTTTTGTGTCGGAGCGAATGACTTTTGAAATCTCCCTTGCGAACTGTTTGATAATTACAATGCTCACATTTAAATATCTCAGCGTTATTGGAATTTTTGTGTATGTTGGAATGAACCTTAAAACGACCTTTATGGTTCGTTTGATATTTGCACTGATTACATTTAAACATATATTCATGAGGATTTTTGTGATTTAATAGGACTAAAGATTTTGCATTTTTATTTTCTACACTTTCTTTTCTTATCTGATCAGTGTACTGGTGAGCAGCATGCCGTCCAGGATGTTCTCGACCAAGATAATTTAAAGAGGCACTGAAACAAAAAAAGGGGAGCATTAATAAAGTCGTAGAAAGTAAATAAATATTCTGGTCGTTCTGGTTGTTACCTCTAAATATTCATCACAATCGCATGTTATTTATTTTTATTTGTTTATTTATTTATAACATGTAGGCTGAAAAGTTTTTGGTCTGACACATAGATGTAGCCCTTTTCAAAAAATCTGTATGATTTTTAGAAAGTACCAACCTTCAAAACGATACGTGTCAAAATTTCATGATATGTCGACGATTAGTTTACAAGTTACATTGGTTTTAGTGGCGCCACTTTTGATATTTTTAAAACAATGGAAAAAATCGAATTTCGTGTGTGGATTAAACACCGTTTTTTGATGGAAAAAATACCGTTCAAGCAAAGCAATGGCTTGATAAGTGTTACGGGGACTGTGCCCCTGGAAAATCACTCCATTTACTGGTATGCTGATTTAAACGCGGTCGCACAGATACAAATGATGCTGAACGTTCTAGACGCCCTATTGAGGTGATTACACCGGAAAACATAAAAAAATCTACAAAATTGTTTTAGATGACCGTAAAGTGAAATTGCGTGAGATAGCTGACACCCTAAAGATATGGAAAGAACGTGTTGGTCATATTTTGCAGGAACATTTCGGCATGCGAAAGCTCTGTTCGAAATGGGTACCGCGTTTGCTCACAGTGGACCAAAAACAACAACGTGTTGATGATTTTGAGCGCTGTTTGGACCTGTTTAAGCGCAATAAAAATGATTTTTTCATGCGATATGTGACAATGAAACATGGATCCACCACTACACACCGGAATCAAATCAGCAGTCAGCTGAGTGGACAGCAGCCGATGAAAGCCGCCCGCATCGACCAAAGACACAACAGTCGGCTGGGAAGGTTTTGGCCTCTGTATTTTGGGATGAGCACGGAGTAATTTATGCTAAGAAGGGAAAAACTATCAATAGCAAATATTATATAAAGTTATTGGTGCGTTTGAAGGCAGAAATCGCAAAGAAACGGCCCCAAATGAACAAGAAAAAAGTGCTCTTTCATCAAAACAATGCACCGTGTCACAAGTCAATGGTTACGATGGCAAAATTGCATGAATTGAAGTTCGAATTGCTTCCTCATCCACCGTATTCTCCAGACTTGGCCCCCAGCGTCTATTATCTCTTCGCAGACCTCAAAAAATACTCGCGAGAAAGAGATTTGGCTGCAATGAAGAAGTTATCACCGAAACCTTCTACAAGAAAGTTATATAAATGTTAGAAAACCGTTGGACTGATTGTATCGCTCTTGAAGGAGACTATATTGATGAATAAAGTCGAATTTTGCAAAAAAAAAAAAGTGTTTTAAGTAGCTAGACCAAAAACTTTTCAGCCTACGTGTTAACTAAGCTCAACACAAAGTAATTAATAAACCGTATAAAGCAGTAGTACTTAACAATGTAGATAAAAATAATAACCAGCCAAGTGCAAGTCGAATTTGCACATTTAATGTTCCGTACGTTGAGTGCTTTTAAAGGGTGCCCACTATCTTTTCTCCCTTCAGTGTCCTATCGGCCATCTCGGCTTCCGTACGTCCGTCTCGTTCGATTCTTGTACCTGGATACGTATATTCTGAACATGCGGTAGTTATTTTCCCGTCCTCCAGTACAAAATCCTCTATCTCTCCCCATGCATATATACTTTGTTTTTATCTTATTCATTTGCAAGCCCCATTTCTTGTACTCGTATCAGTCTGTCATGAATTCTAAGTCATCTCGATCTTGTGCTATCACTACCTGGTTATCAGCTTTACTTTTACATTTTCGTGGCCGAATTGTTCTACAGTTTATCGGCCCAGTAATGAGCAGGGTCCAATGCTTTGGCTTGTCCAACTATAGGACGTCGAGGGTACAATGAGTGTTGCAGTTTGGGCATATTAAGAGATGTTCCATATTTTGTGTTGCACCACAGTCACACTTGTCGTCAGCGTCTCGGAGTAGGCCCCGCTTTGCCAGATTTGTCTTTACTGGGGCAGTCCCAGCTCTAATACGGTTTAAGGTTTACCAGATTTTCCGGCTGGAGGAGGCGCCTCTTTTGAGAATGGGTAACTAGCCGGTAGTTCGTCCATGGTGTGTTCAAGGAAACGGTGTCTCATTGAACACGGTCCTTTGCATAGAGTTCTTCATATTTGGATAAGGTGTCTTTAATGTCATCGGAGAGCACTGCAATAAACTTTTGTCTGTAGTCTCTAGGTATGTACCGCTGTCATACTTTTTGTAGGATGTCGATCGCTTTCTGGAATTGGGTTTCCGTTTGCAATTTCTTCATCGAGTTCCTTTGTGATATCTGAACAATTTGCCTTTCTGGAATTAAACTTTCTTCAAAACGGCGGAGTAGACCTGGATATCGACCGGCCTATGTTGTGTTTTTGGAAGGGCTTCATAGACATTTTTAATGCAGTAGTCAGCGATGTTACTGCTGACAAAGCAGTTATCGAGGTTATAGCCCCATTTCCAGATTTTGCTACTGAAAGGGTGTGTAGTAGCTTTGGGTCATACAGGAGGGAGGAGTTGTTCATTTCCATCCACTCTTCCAGGAGCTCTCTGTTCATGTCGGTTTCATTATATACCCACGTGGCGGTGTAGCAATTAAAATCTCCTATGATTGGTTAGGTTTTCTATTTTTTCGAAGTTTGCTGGCATTTCTAGATTTAGGCGTTCACCTGCAGGTTTGTAGACTGATCTTACCGTAAAAGACCCACACTCGATCGTTAAAATCTCAGTACGTGATCGATTTGCCTGGGGGAGTTATGGCTATATTGGGGTTAGTAAAAATAGCACTGCCATGTTTAGTATGTGGTGCCCCAATGACTAATCTCATACCATTGATTTTAAGCCTATGATATGTTCCATCTCTGTGCGTTTCCTGGATGCAGAGTATGCCCCATTTGTGAGCTTGGTAGAGTTGTCAGATCAAGTATTGTTTGTTCTTTGTGAGCCCCTCGACGTTTAGGCTGGCAATTGTCAAAGTTGGCCTTGAGAAAAGCCCGTTGTTATTAGTAGTTTTTCGCATTAGTTTCCGGTGGTGGAAGGATTGGCCGTTCTCCTTACGAGCAACGTTCTCTGCTTTCTTGATCTGGATATAGTTATATATATATATATATATATATATATATATATATATATATATATATATATATACTAGAGATGTCAATATTGTAATTACCGGATACAAAGTACCCGTTACTCGTCCGGATCCGAAATACCGGGTAGTCAACAATAAATGTACCCGGTACCAGGTATCTACACATTGATTGGGTGCGCGTATACAATTACAAATTATATATACATACATATACCCGAAACTAAACTCGATGATAAATACAAACGGTACCTACGTGACGAGATCGGTACTTTGTACCTGGTACAATGTAACGGGAACTTTTTTAAGAAATACTCGAAAGTACCGATACTTGACATTACTAGTATATGTTTTTCTGCTTTCTTTGTGTGGATATATAGAAAATGCACGCGTACATTACATTTTTCTTTAAAATCTGTCTTAAAAATATTTATGTAGAAAAGGACTAACGAAGTCAGAATATAGCAAACTCCGAAATCTTTGCTTTTATGCACAACAAATTTGAAATAATGGTGGGAGAAGGCGGATGTTACTGGAAGACAAAAGAAACATGTTCAAGATAGAGGCAAACTACCAAATTAGGTAGGTGGAGTTAAACTCCAATATCAGGCAGGGAAACCACGCCCTTTCATCCAATATTATCACTTTTCTTCCCCTTTCTCCACCTTGTTTCATTTTAAACACCGATAGTATCTCTTTCCTACCCCTTTTCCCGCCTTAATTTTTTTCCCCAAACAGCGATTTTAAATCGCGGAAAAGACCTTAAACCGTTTTCCGGGGGAGGGGGATTTCGGAAATTTTTTTGAAGATGTTTCTTCTATAAAATTAATAAAATTATTAATTTCATAGAATTAATAAACCGAAATTAATTTTATGAAGACTAAATGGAACATAAAATATACCATTTTTTCACAAAAAAAAAACTTAAAATTTTTTACAGTTCCATTGGAGTTACCGTCTTGTAAAAACTTCTGACCACAACTCCTTATGTGTAAGATAATCCTGGCAAAAATTTCGCAGTGATCAGACTATTGCAACATAGTAAAATATAATTGTTTATTTGCTCTCGCTCTCGGTTTATACTTTGTTCAACAAAAACCTTTCACAAAAAAACTTTGTCACATTACATCTAGTAATTCACAGGAAGAAGACATGTAGCATAGATGAATGAAACTAAAATTTTCAGTACAAATGAAGTAATAGGTAGTACGAGGGCTACCTTTTAAGTTTTTACAAAAACAATTAAAGAAAAAAAATTTTTGGTAAAAATCGTTTTAAGACCTATACACTTTTGCATGCGTTCGAACCAATTCTCGAAACATTTTTCCACTCTGAAGTTGGTACCTTAAAAACATGGTTTTGGAAGGATTCAAGAGCTTCTTGAGATGATGAAAATCGCTGTCTACGCATTTTTTTTTGACATTCGGGAACAAAAGAAGTCGATATCAATTGCCTGGCACTGTCATGATGAAGAATGATGGGACGTTTTCGGTTGTTTTTCCTGATTTCATTGATGTTGATTGTTATATACTATTCAGCATTAACTGTTCTTCGATCTTCTAAAGCAACGGTTGTAACATGCCCAGTATAACCAAAGAAACAAGCGATCATTTTCTTGGAAGTGCTTCGCGAACGAATCACTTTTGTTGGATTCGGTTCATCTTGGAACGCCCAACCAGTTGATTGTTGCTTAATTTCCGGCTCGTTCGAATATATCCAAGTTTCGTCTCCTGTTACGATGTTATATACGGATTTTGCATGCTCTCGGTCGAATTTTTTGAGCATTTCCTTGCACCAATTTACGCGAGCCTGTTTTTGAGTTTCAAATTACGCGGAATCCATCGGGAACAGATCTTTTTCACAGCTAAATATTTATGCAAAATCGATTGCAGCCTTCGATATGCCTAAGGATGCCTCTATCTCACGGTAAATCACATACCGATCCTCTTCAATCATGTTGCGCACAGCATCGACATTTTTTGGAACAAATTCGCACGACCATGACCAAATTCTGCAAACCAATTGTAAACACTCTTTTCTGATGGTGATTCATTACCAAAAGTGGAATGAAGCGATTCGAGACATCGTTGTTAAGTTAGGCCTTTACTAAAATCGTAAAAAATCATCCAACGAAAACCTTCACGTGAAATTTTCATTTGTTCACAAAACTGTTTTTTTTTAAATGCTCACTGTAAACAAACTACTCTACCAATTTGTCTGTTTTAACAATAACAAATGTCAAATTCTACAATGGTAATGTTACATCTCAATAGCGCCATCTGGTGGTCGTTTGTCAAAACTTAGAAGGCGGCCCTCGTATCTGGCTTGTACACAAAATTTAATGTCAAGCAGAAACATTAGGCCATCAGCCATGTCTATCTATTAAATATGTCAATCGATGAGGTTTAAGGTAACTCGTTTTATACAAAAAGCTGTCGACCGGGTTTGGAGCATCCAAATTACTTCATTGCAGTAAACAGCTTGTTTTTTTGTTGTCAAAGTTTTTATTATTAAGATTTTGATTATGAACCTAAAGAAGGCCCTTCATCGTCATCATGTGTCCACTGCTGGACGAAGCCTCCCTCAAGTCTTGCCACTTTTTTCTGTTCTAGACCGCTTGTAGTCAATTTCCAGCCACTCTTTTCAAATCATCAGTCTACCGACTTGGAGGTCTACCTCTACTCCGATAGGCTTCGGATCTTCGTCGCCACTCTATAATTCTCTTTGTTCATCGTCCATCCTTAAACCTATCAACATGCCCAGCCCAATTCAATTTACGATGTAGAATGAATTTGACCGCGTCTTGTACTCCCGTTCTTTTCCTGATAATGTGATTTGGGATATGATCGTAACACGTAGGGAGGTTAGATTTGAATACATAGGCCAGTTTGCTATATGCAACCCAGGAGAGACCTATTCGCCATTAAATTTCATGTGTTTGGCTATATCGTCCTATTAACTAAGTTGGGAATGTGGAATCTTTGGCACAATGACACTACTCAGTATATATCACCACTACACCAAACACTTTATTTTTGCACTCGACGCGCGTTTCGCTAACCATGTTAGCTTCATCAGGAGCGATGATTGACTGTCCAATATAACAACCTTATTTCCTTTATCCGCTTTTAAGTAGAAGACATCTTTCTTTCTCAATCCCTTAACTAGTTTTATGTTTTTTTGTGAATTAAAATTTGTGTTGTTAACCATGTTTTTTGATATTTGAATGCGACATGCTTCTCTAACAAATGATTTACTATTTTCTGGAAGTGTACTAATGGAACTTTCAATGTGAGCAACTATTTCTGATAAATTATCTCTAGGAGGGGGTACTGCAAAGTTAAGTCCTTTGTTTAAGATGCGAATTTCATTTTGTGAAAAGGATTGAGAAGAATGATTTTCTACAATATTTACGAGTTCCTGAGAACTATTCTTCTTCGGTAAGAGCTTTTTTAATTTTTTGCTTAGAATAGAGAATTTCTTTTTATATTGAATTCAATAACTAAAAACAAACGTCCCATGCTGATTTCACGTCCCAGGTATTTATATTGGTGCACTTGCTCGATCTCCACGTTATTCAATTTTATGGTGTCGTTTAATACAAGATTGGTCATAAACTGGGTCTTGGATAGATTGATTTTTAGAGCAACCTTTCCTGAAGCATGTGTAGCATAGTTTATGCTTCTTGTATTTTGTCTGTTATTAGGACAATGTCGTCGGCGAAACAGAGGTGATTTAACTTTTCACCGTCAACGTTAAGTCCCATTCTTTCCCAGTTTATTGATTTTAGAATACTTTCTAGAAGTGTTACGAAAAGCTTGGGTGAGAGGAGCGTATCACCCTGTCGCACCCTCTTTTGATTCGAAACTAGCTGGTGGATTGATTAATTTGTGTTTTAACATGAGCGGTGGCATTTTCATATACAGTGGCGTGCAAAAGTTTCCGGCCAATGACATTTCGTAATTTAATTTAAAAAAAAAGACTAATGATTTTTAATCATTATGAGATGTAAGTATAAGATATAGGAAACAAAATAATATAGTAAAAGAATATTATTTATGTTTGTGAATATATTTATTATTATTATTATTCTTATATTTATATGTGCAAAAGTTTCCGGCCACTTTGTACTACGAGAAAAATTATTAGTCCATAAGCTCTATAATAGACTTAAATTATATTTTTATGTTAATATTTTGTAGCCATAACCTTTGCAGCGATAACAGCCGCACAACGATGTGGCATTGACTCAATTAATCAAGCAGGTAAAATTTTATCCCATTCTTCCTTCAATGATTTGAATAATGCGGCTTTATTTGAATATGTACGCTTTTGAACTTGACGATCTAGCGTTTCCCATAAGTGTTTTATTGGGTTCAAGTCCGGTAATTGAGATGGCCAGCTTAAAACTCTCACATTTGAAGCAGAAAACCACTGTTTTAACAACTTGGATGTATGTTTGGGGTCATTATCCTGCTGAAATATCTAATTTTGCGGCAATGTTTCTTCAGCTTATGATAACAACTTGTTTTCTAAAATGTCCTTGTAAATATCAGCGTTCATATTTCCGTTGATCTCGATCAATGGACCGACTCCTTGAGCAGGGAAAATTGCCCAAACCATCACACTTCCTCCAGCGTGTTTTACAGTAGGAATTTGGTACCGAACATCATTTCTCGTACCAATAGGACGTCGTACATGTTGTCTACCATCGCTTCCAAAAAGATTAAATTTATATTCCTCTGAGAAAGCTACTTTATTCCAATCTTTGATTGTCCAATTTAGGTGATCTTTGGCAAATTGTAATCGGGCCTTCGTATTCTTTTTACTGATTAATGGTTTTTTAATACCTATACGGCCAAAAAGTCCCACATCATGTAGTCTTCGTGTCACAGTACTACGACTAACATTAGCTGGGTTTTCATCCTTTGGCTCGCGTGCAATTTCGGCAGCAGTTTTTCTTGACATCCGCAGTCGATTTGCGTTTAATGATACGATCTACTTTTTTAGACGTTTTTCTTGGTCTTCCACTACCCGGACGATCTTTTAAACCATATCCACAACGGTATTTTACAATAATATCGTTCACGGTTGATTTACCTATCGATAATAATGAGGCAATCTCACGAGAAGACTTTCCTTCTTTTGAAAATTTTATTACTCTCTCAAGAATTTCGATTTGCATATGCCGAGCCATGTTTATACTTCCCACGACCTTTTATGAACTAAATGTGAACATTCAACGCGCTATTATTCGTAAATACGTCTTTGAACGTCCTACTGCATCAATGTATATTATGTGGCCGGAAACTTTTGCACATATAAATATAAGAATAATAATAATAAATATTTTCACAAACATAAATAATTTTTTTTACTATATTATTTTGTTTCCTATATCTCATACTCACATCTTATAATGATTAAAAATCATTAGTCTTTTTTTTTAATAAATTGGATAACGAAATGTCACTGGCCGGACACTTTTGTACGCCACTGTATATTTAATTACATTGGAATATCGATGATCAACACGACACTCAGCAAGTGCTTCCAAAAGTCTCTGGTGATTTACAGAATCAAAAGCCTTTTCGAAGTCCACACATATGAGTACAAGAGGCTTATTATATTCTATACATTTTTCAATGAGGATTTTAACTGTAAGCGGATAGTCGTTTGTTCCATACTCCGAGCAGAAACCTGCCTGTTCTTTTGAAAGGAAAAATTCGAATTTATGTGCTAGACATTTGGTAAGTATTTTCGTGAATAACTTATATACATGGCTCAGGAGGCTAATGGGTCCATAGTTTGTAAGGTCTGAAGTGTCTCCTGTTTTATGCATGATGAGAATAGTTGTATTATTCCATTGTGATGGAGTTATTCCTTCCAAGAGGCATTTATTGAATAATACTTTAAGTGATTTGATAATTTGTTGTTCTTTTGTTTAATTGCCTCTATTACAATACTAATGTGATTTCTTTTTCTGTAATGTCCTCCGACCCCTGATTTAGGACTCTGGTATGTTGATTTCTGTTCTTTTTATCTTGTAAGGTATATAATTGTTGATAAAATAATTCGATGATCTGTAAAATACCTCTTTTGTTTGTTATTACATTACCATACATGTACTTAATCTTACATATGTCTTTCCTTAACATTGTATTCTTCCTTCTCAAGACTTTTAAGCTTTTATTCCGTTCTACAACGTTCTTAATTTCTTCTGCATTTTTTTGTCTTTTGTCTTTCTAATTTGCCTCGATATCTCTCTATTTATAGTTCTGTATTCATCTGTAGTCTTATCTCCCATTTCTCTCCTTTGCTTCATTAGCTGTTTTACTCTTTGATTTAATTTCTGTTCTTTTTGTTGTTTTGGACAAGTTTTGCCAATGGCATTTTCTATACTGTTTTTGATGTTTTCAAATACACGTATGTCATCAACTCCTGTATTGAAAAAATTAATTTACTATTATATAAAGTATCCCCTATAATATAATTTTTTATCGACATGTTTAGCTTTTAAAAAAGCTATTTATTTGACATTATTATTTTAAAATGGTATGTAAATCTTAAAAAACAGTACAAGTATGAAATGCGGATTTTTTTTAAAAAAACATGTTAAATTCGGAAGAATGATAAAAAGTGCTTTATTCAAAGTATGCTCCATCTCTTGTTATAGATTTTTCCCATCTTTTGGGCAATTTGTGAATACCACGCCAGTAAAAATCTTCCCTTTTTGCTGCGAACCATTCATCGAGCCATTTTTTCACATCTTCGTAAGAACCAAAGCGCTGCTCAGCAAGTGTGTGACCCATCGATGCAAACAAGTGGTAATCGGAAGGAGCCAAATCTGGTGAATAAGCCGCATGGGGTAGAACTTCCCAGCTGAGTGCTTCCAACCTGTCGCGAACTGGTTTTGTCATATGTGATGGAACATTGTCATGAAGAAAAATTACTTTATGTTGCCTCTTTCGGTATTCTGGCCGTTTTTCAAGCAGCGAACGGTTCAAATCGGTCAATTGTTGTTGGTAACGTTTAGTATTAACCGTTTGCCCAGGTTTTAACAGCTCATAATAGACCACGCCCCTCTGGTCCCACCAAACACAGAGCATCTTTCTGCCAAAGCGATTCGGTCTTGCGGTCGATGTGGATGGTGCGCCTGGGTCTACCCATGATTTTTTGCGCTTGGGATTCTCAAAATAAATCCACTTTTCATCCCCTGTAACTATACGATGCAAAAACGACTTCCTTTTGTATCGAGCGAGCAAAATGACACACGTGTTTTTGCGCTTTTCCATTTGCCTGTCGTTCAACTCATGTGGTACCCATCTACCGGTCTTCTGAATCTTTCCCATCTCTCGTAGCCGATTGGAAACAGCTTGTTGACTAACGCCCAATTGCTCGGCGAGTTGTTTTTGTGTTTGCGAATCATCTTCGTCCAACAATGCTTGCAATTCCACATCTTCGTATTTTTTTGGCGGTTTTCCACGTTCCTTGTCTGCAACATCGAAGTCACCACTTTTGAAACGCCGAAATCATCGTTCACACGTATCTTGCGAAGGAGCATGTTCACCATAAGCTTCTCGAAGTAATCGGTATGATTCAACAGCATTTTCTTCACATGAAAATAAAACATTAATGCTGTCCGCGAATGCTCTTTGTTCGGTATAAATTTCGACATATTGAACACAACAACACAACACTATGCACACACTCGTGCGCGTCTGACACTTGTTGATGACACAACAAAATGGCGCAGTATCAAATCTTTATAGCACAAACTGCATTGGTGCACCATCTGTTGTCTGAAACCGCATTTCATACTTGTACACCTGGTACACATAAGAATCTTGCATTTAATGTAGGGTAATAAATAAAATACATAGTTCTTTTAAGTTCTAATCACACTTTATAATACACAATAACATTCAAGTAACAACCTATTTAACTAGTCCACCAAAAAGTTCATCTCCAAACTACTTGGAGCGCTGTCAAATGACATTTCAGGAATAGATTTCTTATCAAAGCATATGACTCCTACATGAACAGGTTGTAGTTAACCCTTCTGTCAATAACCAGAATTTTCAACGTCGTTCAATAACGGGGTTCCCGGGTACCCACAGTAGGTAAAATCCATTGTTACCGTTTACTGGTTTACCTTTTATTAGTCTGTGCTATTATATTATTTACAAAGATCTGTTTGGAGGCCTTCTCATGAAAACTGGTTTTCGGTCGGGATTAGTGTTCCGTACGTTGATTGCTTTTAAAATAAAAAAAATTGTTGCGGAGGTAGGTATAAAATGATCAGTGACTTCACAAAACACACCCCAAATGAGTTTTCAACAAAGTTTGTTTCCAATCTTTACTGAAAACTGATGACCTTAAAATTTTTGTTTTTTTTTATATACCAGATAAATTATTAAAGGTAATGCGCTCGTGATAATTTTCTCCAATCTACACACCGTGGAGAATATTCCAAAATTTTTTCAAAATTTTTTGTTCAGTACTTTTCGAAATAAGGGGGGGGGACAGCGATTTTTCGCGATTTTTTAAAAATAATACAAAGAAAAGTGTGCCCAAGTATTATATTATATATACATATACATAGACATATACATATACATATACATTATATATATATATATATATATATATATATATATATATATATATATATATATATATATATATATAACTCGTGTTTTCACAAGCTTTCATTTGACACAACACTCCGTATCCTAGTAATTTTTTTTCACTTCCGATTTCACCCCCCAAAGCTAATCCCTTAAATCAAAATTTAACTTTCAAAACTACACGACTCTGATAAGGCCATCAATTCCTATATTAGTACCAAATTTCAACTTTCTATCACAAATAGTTTCGGAGAAAATCGGCTGTGACAGACGGACAGACACCGAAGTGATCTTATAAGTGTTCCATACGGAACACTAAAAAGACCCCGAGGTTAGGTAAGAACTCTTGTTGAAACATTTTTATGACTATAGCGTCAGATTTAAGCGTGAGTTTGTTGAGTACAGGTTCTAACAGTTAAAAGTAAATATTATTTTAGTGGATATCATTTTAGTAAATATTATATCTTATACATTTAATTATTACTGAAAAGATTTGCCAGGTATTTATATATATATTTTTTTCAATATCAAAACTCATTACTAATATAATTCATTTTTTTAATTTTTTGTAATTAATATATATTTTTGTTAATAAATAAAAATACTGCTCTTTCAGGCTGACACAAGCTAAAAAAACAAAATATCTCCGGCAATTATTGGGACCAAAGTGAGATCAAATTTCTGACCACGAAAAAGTTACAGAAGATCGAGACGACAAAGTAGCCGACGTAGATGATGAAGAGTTGGAAGATGATAATGAAAAAACTGAGAATACCGGAGAACCTAGTACTCCCAGTGCTGATATTTCTGTTGCTAAAGATAAAACAGAATCGAAGCGGACAGCTATTTCCTTACAACACCAAGTAGCACTTCATAATATTATTCGTTAAAGGTCTGGTCCTCAACGAAACACCAAAACGTTATTAATCTCTTCTACGTTCAAGTATTTTTTCACTAATGAAATGGTGGTTATACGATATGTATACGAATAAAAAAGCAATTACTGTATATAAAAAATATATTGCTGAGAATCCTACAAAAAGACAACCTGTTTGGAAAACGTAATTTCTCAGGAAATATATGCATTTTTAGGCTGCTAATAATTCAAATACTGATCACACAATAGACAAATGGAAAATGAATATCCATTGTATCGAGCAGCGATAGGCATTAATGGGTTTCGGGCTATTCTCTGATTTATACGATTTGATGATGCTAATACTAGTGCTACTTGTGTCGCAAAAGATAAGGCTGCTCCAATAAGTGATGTATGGACCATGCTAAATTCTAATTTATCTCGACTGTACAGACCATCAGCTTTTTACATATCAAGAAAGGACACGATTCACGTAGTATATTGCATCAAAACCTGCGAAATATGGAATAAAGGTATGGTGGATTTGAATACTTATCCTCTACTTTGACAAATATACACTGGAAAAAGTGAGACTGGTCGTGAGACGAATCAAGGTGAAAGATTTAGCTGTATTGTATCGAAGATCTGGCCAAAATATATCAACGGGCAATTTTTTTACTACATTACCATAAGCTAAACATTTATTGTCGTGGGATTTGACATTATGCGGAGAACGTAATAAGCCTATTTGTGACGAACAAGCGAAAACAACTCCCAGATCTGTTGATTCTTAAAATGAAGCTAAATTTTGGCTAATAAATAGTTATTTTTAACTATACATCTTTCTATTTATTTATAATATAATTACTATGAAATTAATTTAATAATTCCAACATCGCTTAATTATTATACTACAGAAAAAGATAGGAAAGAATATGGGTACCCCAATTATTGATAAGACTTTACTTCAATTTTAATACATAAATATTGCTAAAATTAATTTAAAAAACGTATTAATTTACTCAAATAAGGTTGAATAACGTCGATCTAGCCGGGAAAAAATTTTAAATTCCCAGAAAAAAAGTTATGTTGATTGAAAATTTAAAAAGGGTACCCGGTTATCGACAGAAAGGTTAATCATATCAACTTCGTAAAGATTTACATGTCGAAGTATATGTTTTCTTAAATATTTAGATATTTTTATATTGAATGGCACTGTAAGCTCGCTTTTTTTCTGACCTGATCAAAGCAATGATCGCAGTTAAAAATAATCAGCTGGTTATTCTACAGTATGTCTCCTTAAATTGTTTTTAAAGACTGCGTGACAATACCACTGATCGCAGTTTAATAGATCATGTTAAGTCCAAAAAAAATATTCGCGTAATCTTTATGGTGAATTTAAGAATCTTCTTTTATCCTTAAAGCGCCACAAGAGTGACACTTGTAAGGAAAAATCGACTCATGTTAGTCTTGAACTGCTGTAAATCGAACTCGGTGGAAAACACACTCTTCCTAAAAATCATTCGTAAGGAATACCATATAGAAGACCGAAAACGGTTGTACGGAGAGTGACAAGCTGAACATCATACGGATGGATGTGACGTATTAGCGTGACGTAAATTCTTACAATGCACTGCTCTGGGAGGAATTAAGCGGGCTACATCCATCCATGAAAGTACTTATAGAATAGAGTCGAGTCGTTCCAAGGAATCAAGGTTGCTGGTGAGTTCTAGGCCTCCAATCAGGCGAACAGCTCTCTTTTGAATAAAATCTAACAAATGCAGTATTCCATTGTTGGTCGAATTTGAAATTAACAGTTGTGGAGTATAAAGCTTTCTAGTTCGAAACAAAATTCCTAGCTTTTGAGAAGATCTCTTTGCTATGCATGCAACATGTTCATGCTAAGACATTTGCTCCCGACTTAACGCCCAACAAATTGAGTGACGACACTAGGGAAATGGAGTGTCCCTGACAAAACTGTTATGTCCCGCAACGTTAACTTTTTTGGAAAAAACTGCCGCGTGGGTTTTTGTAGCGTTAAATTCTACTTGGGTTGTCACCCCAAGATAGAATTCCTTTCAGATATTGAACTACTTCCTACGTCTGCGGTTATTTGCTTGAGTAGCCGATGTTTGATAGTTCAAAGTGAATGAAGAAATAAGCGTACTGTCATCTACAAAGCTGTAGGTTGGATTCCTGGATATTTCCAGCAGATGGTTAATGTAAATGAGAAAGACAATAGGAGATAGTATGGAGCCTTAGGGCACATCGACGTTGATAGTGAAGGTATTTGAAAGAAATCCATCGACAGCCACTCGTAAAGAACGCTCTTTAAGGAAACACGAGAGCAATACGCAAAACCTTTCACATACAATAAGAATGTACCTTAGCCAACAATCTGTCATGCCAAACACGGTTGAAAGCCTTGGATATATCAAGTGCAACAGCTCGAGAATCTCGAAAATGGTGAATTTAGTTTGTTCCAAACATGTGTTACGTAAGTTGGAAGATCTCCTGTTGATCATAGCCATATTGATGATCGCTAATAATATTGAATCCTCCTAGATATTTTGGAAGATGTTGATTGATAGCGATATTATTGAAAGTAGTGCGACTGGTCGCTAGTTGTTTGGTAAAGTCTTGTTGCCTTTTTTTTCTGTACTGATTAAACTGTAGCGCATTTCCAGCAGAAAGGAAATATTCCCTTTCTGTAAGGTAGGTTGAAAAGCCTACAGAAAACTGGTGTTAGTTCTTCATACTGATATTTGAACATAAGGGGTGATTCATTAGTCTTGAGACTAATTTCAGGCGCGTGTATAATTGAAACCAGGAAAAATATTTCAAATGCAGTTGCTTATATCGTATAAATTTATTCAAAATCTATCAAATTGCACGTTTACATTGCAGCGAATGGACCATTATCTTCGATTTTACGCAGCTTGTTTGGAACGCCATCCATCAGGCATTGGACGACCGAAACGTCGATTTCTTTCAACTTCCTCTATATTCTGCCAATCAAGGTTCTGTGCTTTTCAACCATTTTCATAAATTTTACGTGAAATTATTACCCAAAATCTTTCAAATAGTCATGCCTGTGGAACATTTAGTGGATTGTCATTTTGCGGTACAAATTCGATTTTTTGACTTTTAAGCCACTCTTGTGTTTTTTTGCATAATGACAACGTGCAGAAGATTATTTTGTCGCACACATGATTTTCTTTGATAAACTGCTTCAATTTAGTCAAGCATTCATTGATATACACATGAGAATTGACTGCAACAGCACTACTTGGTTGGAAATATGGAGCTGAACTACCTTTCCACGAAATGGCAATCCACATCAACACTTTTGGTTCAAATTTCGTTTTGCTGGCGTATCTGACGTTGTCTGATGCTGCTTCATAATCGTCAATGTAGAAGGAATCATTTCCACTGAAAGAACTATTCAAAAATGTAAAGTATTTGTCATCATTTCTAACGATGAATTTCCCATGCGTGAAATACTTGATACGAAATGCACGGCAACATTTTGGTATTTTTTTCGAGCTGTCTTGCGGTGTATTTTGGGTGCCTTTTTACTTTTTCGAACTTGCACATTATTTATCTTCAAAATTCTATGTACAGTTGACTGCGAAACACCGTATTTTCTCGATAATTTTGTTCGCGACTGCTCAACTTTGTCTTTTGCGCTTGACAGAAGATTTTTCGTTGTTCTTCTACTAAAAACAGGTGGCCGACTGGATTTTTTTTATTTTCTGGTTCTTTGCGTTCACAGCAATCACGCAAAATACGAAATATGATGGCGCGAGATATTGGCTTATCTTCAAATGCTTCGTCGACAGTTGTCAAACAAGAAAGCAACACGCTTTCGTATATCCAGCTTGTACAACATTTCCAGTGCGAATAATCAAATGTGCAGATTCTGGAATCGGAGTAAGGGTACCATTACACCTTCAACATGAACAACATTGATATATGTCAATCTTGCGAATGAAATGAAAATATATCAGCTCCTTCGGATTTTGATATACGCATACAAAAATATATACGGAGCAACATCTAACGCCTTTTTCCCCCCTTTACCCCCTTATATGCTTAAACACAATCTTCGGATTCCTCGATTCCAAGAACGGTGAAAAGGATATGAGTATAACACAACATATATTTTGAAATCCTCCCCCTTCCATTTAAACCTTTATATCGCAGTAAGAGACCATATTTCTCATAATCTAGGGATCTTAAAACGTAAAGAAATGCAATACCCTCGGAATGTGATTTGGAAATACAAAACTTCATTTTAGGGAAGGGAAATAAAAATTACCATTTCTGACCCGATATCTCGAAAACGCTATACCATATATCCCGAAAACTAGGATCAACAAGGATCTTTGTCATGTTGACGAAGTATATGTCGATGTAAATTGCTTTGATGTTTAGTTTGAAAATTACACCGGCTACATTTAAATACATCAACTTCGTCAAGATTTTTATGCCGAAGCGTGTGTTTAGATAAATTGCTTTTATATTTAGTTTGATAATCGCACTGGCTACATTGAAAACTATTAACTTCATCGAGATTTTTATGTCAAAGCATATGTTGGTATAAACGACCTTTATGTTTACTTTCATAATCACATTGGGTGCATTTAAACATATAAACTTCATTAGGATTTTTGTGTCGAAGCAAATGACTTTTTAAATCTGCTTTGCGAACTGTTTGATAATTACAATGATCACATTTAAACATGTTAACTTCACTGACGTCTTTATGTACAAGGAAATGGACATTTAAACGACTTTTATGGCTCGTTCGATAATTGCACTGGCCACATTTAAACTTAAATTCATTGGAATTTTTATGCCTTAATACGACTAGAGATTTTGCATCTTTGTACTTCGACTGTTTTTTTACACTTTCTTTCACCATGGTTAGATCACTATACTGTTGGGCAACATGACGTTCCTGGTAGTCTCTACCAAAACAATTTAAAGACATACTGAAACAAAGAAAAAGTATTAATGAAGACGTTTAGGTAGCAACTATACATTCTGGTATTTAGTCGTTATTTCCAAATATTCGTCACGATTGAATGTTGTGAAATTAGATACATACATGCAACGTTTTTTTTTTACAAAGATCAAACCATATTTAATAGAGTTTACAGACAAATAATAAAAGAAACAACAAGCTAAAAAGTTGACCAATAAAACTACTCCTAACACATAAGCTGAAAAGTTTTTGGTCTGACACATAGATGTCGCCCTTTTCAAAGAATCCATATGATTTTTAGGAAGTAGCAACCTTCAAACGATACGTGTCAAAATTTCATGACATTTCGACGATTCGTTTACAAGTTACAGTGGTTTTAGTGACGCTATTTTTGATTTTTCAAAACAATGGAAAAAATCAAATTTCGTATGTTGATTAAACACTGTTTTTTGATGGGAAAAAATACCGTTCAAGCAAAGCAATGGCTTGATAAATGTTACGGGGACTCTGCCAATGGAAAATCACTCATTATTTACTGGTATGCTGAATTTGCGTGAGATAGCTGACACCCTGACGATATCAAAAGAACGTGTTGGTCATATTTTGCATGAGCATTTGGACATGAGAAAGCTCTATTCGAAATGTGTACCGCGTTTGCTCACAGTAGATCAAAAACCACAACGGGTTGATGATTCTGAGCGCTGTTTGGACCTGTTTAAGAGCAACAAAATTGATTTTTTCATGCGATATATGGCAATGAATGAAACATGGAGCCACCACTACATTCGGGAAATAAATTGGTAGTCAGCTGAATGGATAGCAGCCGGTGAAAGCCGCTCAAAGCGACCAAAGACACGACAATCAGCTGAGAAGCTTTTGGCTCTTTCATCAAGACAATGCCCCGTGTCACAAGTCAATGGTTAGGATGGCAAAATTGCATGAATTGAAGTTCAAATTGCTTCCTCATCCATCGTATTTTCCAGATTTGGCCCCCAGCGACTATTATCTATTCGCAGACTTCAAAAAAAATGCTCGCGGAAAAGGGAGAAGACTATATTGATGAATAAAGTCGAATTTTGCACAAAAAAATGTGTTTTAAATAGCTAGATCAAAAACTTTTCAGCCTACGTGTTATATTAACAAACCTCCACCATGTCAAGCACATAGTTTGTTTTTTAAAAACCATAGAAATTATCAAACGTAATGCACTCGTGATCATTTTCGCTCACTCTCTACACTTTATGAAAAATATTCCAGAATTTTTTCAAAATTTTTTGATCAGTACTTTTCGAGATAGTGGAGGACAGCCATTTTTAACCAACTCTTTAAAATAATACAAAGAAAAGTGTGCGTAAGTATTACATCATATATATTTTTGAACTCGTATTTCCACAAGCTTTCATTTGACGCCACTCGATGACCTGGTATAAAAATGTTTTTCACTTCCGATTTCACCTCCAAAAACTAACCCCTTAAGTCAAAATTTAACTCTCAAAACTACACGGCTCTAATTGGCCCATCAATTCCTACATTTGTGCGAAATTTCAGCTTTCTATGTTAAATATTTTCGGAGAAAATCAGTACAGACGGAGCACCGAAGTGTTCGGTACGGAACCCTAAAAACCCACAAACGAAACCTCAGGGACTACGCAAAAGTAAACTCCCCCCAAGATCACAGTATTCTACCTCAAAGGAACAACTTCTAATAAAACATGACATATTCACCAGCTACAAACGACACAAAATAATAGCATCACCAATCAGAAACCTAAAAGATAAAATAAAGCTAAAAACCTGGGCATATACAGCATCTCATGACCAGTAAATATCAATAATGCTAAATGAGACTTTGATGAAACGTCTGCGACTAGCAAGTAAAAACAACACTGATCAACGGATGTACTCCCCAACCTATAATGAAACATTTCTTATTACTCCAGTGTTTTACCCCCAAGAACTCATTTGAAGAGTCACCTTTTGATAGGTAGATCGCAGTACCACTGCGTTACCAAGCCCCTGTTCATAATAATTACTTAAATCTGCCAACACTGTTATGAGTTACTAAAACTTCAAAACAAATTATATATAAAAAAAAAATGGTCAAGTGCAAGTCGGACTTAATTAGGTCCCTAACCTATCCTAAGATCCAATATATATTTTCATGTTTTTTCTGTACTGAAACGTATATTAACAAAACCTTCACCATTTGTCAAGAATAAATATTTTTCATTGTTTTTTTTTATACCAAATGAACTATCACTCATGGTAATTTTGGAGAATATTCCAGAGTTTTTTCGAATTTTTGATCAGTACTTTTAGAGATAGGGGGGGACAGAGATTTTTGGCAGTATTTTAAAAATAAAACACAGAAAAGTGTGCGTAAGTATTAGATCATATATATTTTTGAACTCTTGTCCTTCACAAGCTTTCATTTGACACCCCGTCGATGACCTGGTAAATTTTTTTTTTCACTTCCGATTTCACCTCCCAAAACTAACCCCTTAGGTCAAAAGTTCATTTTTAAAACTATACGACTCTGATCGGGCCATCAGTTTCTATATTTGTACTAAATTTCAACTTTTTATGTCAAATAGTTTTTGAGAAAATTGGGTGTGACAGACAGACAGACAGAGGGGCACAGAAGTGATCTCAAAAGCTGAAAAATACATATTAAACATTTCGACGGTTTATCAAAGTTCTATTCCGTTACTCTAAAATTTGAGTACCATTAGATTAACTGTACTTCTCCTAAAAAAATAGGTGTAGCGAAATATCATCATCATCATTAGCTTATTCCATCCATAGTCGGATATAACTCTCCCCAAGTTGTGTCCAATGAGCTTTGTTGTTAGCTTTTTGCAACCAATCTTATCTGTGGTCTACCTCTGCATCTTTTGTGTTCTCTAGACCTCCATTCAACTATACGGCGTGTGCATCTGTTATCATTCATCCTTGTCACATGCCCCGCCCAATTCCACCTTAATATACATATTCATTGTATCACATCTGTTACTTTTGATCTTCTTCGTATCTCGATGTTAGGAATACGATCTTGGAATCTAATATTTAGCATTTTCCTCTCCTCTGATACTCTTATTTAAAGCCTACGTTTCAGTGCAATATGTTAATACCGGCAGTACATATTGATCGAGTACTCTGGCTTTTATTGTATTGGGATGTCCAATTTAAATGTATATCGTAACCTTCCGAACGCAGACCAAGCTAACGAGACTCTTCTATCCAAGTCAGCCTTTAAATTATTTTTTGAAATTTCGATTTTTTGTCCTAAATATATGCATGTTTGTACCTTTCCTATTCTTTCACCCTTTGTTAATAGTTTCTGGCTGTTATCTTCACTTTCGTTGTTCAAATATTTGGTTTTGGTGAAGTTTATTTTTAGATCTATTTCTCGAGGCTTGGAATTTAATTCCATCAGCATTTCTTGTAATTCTTCTTTTGTGTTGGCGATCAGAGTAATATCATCTGCGAACCCTAAGTGATTTAATCGTTCACCGTCTATTAGTATTCCTTTATTTTCCCATTTTATAACGATTTGAACATGTTTTCTAGAGTCAAAGTGAACAGCTTTGTGGATATCGAGTCGCCTTGTCTAATTCCTCTTTTAATTTTGATTTTATTTGTTTTTTCTTCAAGCATTATTTGTAACGTGGCGTTTATATATATATATATATATATATATATATATATATATATATATATATATATATATATATATATATATATTCAAGAAGAGTTGTGTACCTTTCATCGACTCTGCTGTTACTTAAGGCGTTAAAGACTGCCCGTATCTCTACCGAATCAAATGCTTTTTTGTAATTAACCATTGCGGTCCACAAGTGACCTTATATTCATTTGCTATTTCCACTAGTAATCTGATTGTTTGAAGATGGTCCAAAGTGCTGTATCCCCGTCTAAATCCCGCTTGTTCACGTGGTTGATAGCTGTCTAATTTGTTCGTTAATTTATATGTTATGATTATAGTGAGGATTTTGTACAGTACCGATAGCAAGCTAATAGGTCTGTAAATTAAGTTTGTTTCCCTTTTTAAATATAATCACAACCGAGGCTTTTACCCAAGGAGTTGATATTTTACTTTCTAAGAGGCACCTGTAAATAGAGCTTGAAGAGATTGTATTATTGATGCCCTCCATACTTTATCATTTCTATAGTTATTTGATCGTCCCCTGGTTCTTTGTTGTGGTGCATATATTGTAGAGCGTTCATTATTTCATCCGTTGTTACATCGGGAATTTCTTCAGATTCCCCATTTCTTACTATCACTCTAGTTCCTTCTTCTTCCCCAGGCGGTGGCGATATTTTCGTGTCATATAGTGTTTGATAATATTTCCCTGTAGCTCCCTTTATCTCTTTGATTTGGGCGATTTCTTGGTTATTGTTATTTATAAGTTTTATTATTTGATGTCTCCCTTCATTCAATTGTTTGTTTAGGTGTTTCAAACTTTTCCCCTCTTTAACTAAATATACTTCTGCATAATTAGCCAAATAGTTATATCCTGACCTCAAAAAACGAGGTCCTTTAAAATTTTGGAATGGCTTTTTCTTCAAAGGAGCTTACTGATTTCATATTTGTGACTATGGGTTAAGAATTGTTATAGATATAAATAATAGTTACTTACCGTCCGACTATGCTACATTTACAACAATAATGAAATTTATTTAGTAGGATATTTAAAACAGCATTCAACAATTTACAAATTTTAGTTATATTAAATGTTGATTTATGAGTATTAATTATGTGTTAAATCAAAACTGAAATCTGTGAATTTTTAGACCAAATAAACTTTGACGACAATAAGGAGTAACATATCTGTACCACATAAAATTTTATCCAAGAAAAAAGTATTTCATTCATATTTAGTATATTATTTTAAAAATTCGTTCACTCTGTAGTGAATCAGCCCTCTCAAACTTGAATAAATATTGACAGTGCATTATCAGACACATTAGTGCATTATAAGTAACTTAAATCATCTAAAATTATTATTAAAAATATTATACTGAATATTATAAATAAGTCACTAGAGACAGGGTTGTTTCCAAATAACTGGAAGGAATTAATGATATTTCCTATCCAAAAACTAAAACATACATTAAAATGTGAAGAATATAGACCAATTGACACTTTAAAAACATGTGAAAAAGTTATTGAAAAAATAGTAAAAAATCAATTGGAAGAATACATGGAACAACACAGACTACTATCAAAGTTTCAATCAGGATTTAGAAAGAAATATTCATGTGAAACAGCAATCAATTATGTTATAAACAGATGGAAATATAAAAAGATAAAAAATAAAATATTAGCAATTTTCCTTGACTTCAAAAGAGCATTTAAAACTATAGATAGGGATATTCTATTGCAAAAACTTACTAGATACGGTATTCACGACACAGAGCTAAAATGGTTTCAGTCCTATCTGACAAATCGTAAACAATTCACAAATATCAATAACGAAATATCAAATGCAATAGAAAACGATTTTGGAGTACCACAGGGCTCAATTTTGGGAGCTCTTCTCTTTGTAATATATATAAATGACATGGAAAATGTATTAAAAAAATGTGAAATTGTATTATATGCAGATGATACATTAATTTTCACAGAAGCAGCAACAGAGGAGATATGTCATGAAAATTTAAAAAATAATATGGATAACATTAACAAATGGTTAAAAATGAATAAGTTAAAATTAAATGAAAACAAGACAAAATTAATGGAAATTGATATGAACACTGACAGAGCATTCAAAATAAATAATGTAATAATCGAAAAAGTAAGTAATATAAAATACCTGGGTTTCCTCATAGACAGGGATTTGAACATGTCGAATATATATGTAAAAAAATAGGGAAAAAAATCGGGTTTTTCAAACGTTTAAGAAGTAAAGTAACAATATTAACTGCAATAAATATATACAACACCATGATAAAACCTCATTTTGAATATGGATCAACTGTGTTATTCACTTGCTGTTCAGACCAACAACAGGCGAGACTACAAAAACTCCAGAACAAGGCTATGTGCTCTATTTTAAAATGCAATTGTTTCACATCAATAAGATATATGCTAGATGCACTGAAATGGCTAAATGTAAAGCAAAGACTGCAGCTAAATACAATATGTTTTATCCAGAAAATGAAAATGGGAAATGCACCGGAATACTTGATTGAACAAATAAAATATGTTGGGGATGTTCAAACGTACAGCCTGAGGAACGCATTAGATTTTAGACCGCAACGTGCAGATACCAATGCAATGCAAAAATCTCTATTTTCAAAAGCCCTGACCTTATACAATATGATGCCGAACATAAAGAATGAAACAAATATAAATATGTTTAGAAAAGGAACAATAAATTTTATAAAAAATATTAGTTTATAGTCAGGTATGAAATTGTTTATTAAATTTATTTTATATGTAAATTGAAAAGTATTGTGAATACTACTACTAAAGAAATAAATAAATAAATAAAAAAAAAAAAAAAAAAAAAAAGCGGGGGGGGCTTTAGAAAAAATTAGGACACTGTTGGATATATGTATATACGTTTATACAATACTTAAAAATAGTACCTTGTTTCAGTTCGTTCTATTAGACCATGTTCAAGTTCTTCATCTTTAATGTTCAGCTCTTCATGTTTAATTGTCTCATTATCAATCTGACTTAACTCGTCATTTTTTTCAATTTTGATTATCGGTTTACTGGTTCCAAAAAGCATGTTTCAAATCTATAAAAAGTTGAAGAATAGTTTTAAAACAAGCAAGACAATTTCTGGTAAAGATAGTATGTTATCAAATTGGTACAAATGCGGTCATGGAAAGTGTGTCTTCCAGCGGGGTTTACGGTAGCTTTTGGTCTAGATTAATTTGCATCACTTGGGTTCACGTAAAATGTGTCACAAAAAATGAGCTTAACATAGAAACACGAATGGTAAAAAAAAATTTAACAGCTTTATTTTTCTATATAATCTGGATCTATTTCAATGTACAACTATATCTTTCATTTACTTAAGATTCTTGCAAAAAGATAACTTGGTAATTTACGGGCGAAACACTGTTGCACTGCTGAGATCGTCGCTTCATTTCAAATGTTCCCAAAACACATTTTTTCAAGAATACGAGCGGTCACGCTCTTACTTGACAGACTGTCTATGTGTTTCAAAGTTATTCGCGCAGCATTCAGTCTCACGTCGAATTTCTAGAAAAAGCAGAAATATCCCAAACTCACTTTCTCTCAGACATCACTTTTGCTAGTGGTAGTATACACAGATTAGCCTGAACACAAGCAAGCAAATCAACTAATTTTCATGAACAGTATATAGAAAAATTTCAAATTGAAATCTCTATGTTTAATCTAGGTCACTTAAACATATCTTCACACTATAAAAACATAAGTAGTGATTACCAAAGGTGTAAGTAGTGATTACCAAAAAAATAGCACATATTGCCATTGCCTCAGAATAGGCTAAAATAATTGCACCATGACAATTGGAATGCTCCGAACGCCCTTAAAATTTAACGGATACGCGATCTCCTAAATACTAATGCTTACATATCTGTCATGATCTGAGAACACCTAGAACGTTCGGATTATTACAAAGAACTTAAAATTGATGTAATTTTTTTGGAGTTTTCGCGGCACACTTCGTCGAGTTAACATGTCCTTGCGGTGGCTGTTTTTCGGTAAATTGTGAGGCGAAGCTCAGTCGCCTAGTCGGGAAACTCACCGGGTGGGCCAAGCGCAGTGAGGGGAAGAGTCCTAGCTAATTTTATCGGGCGAAATACCGCACATGAGTGGGACACGTGCAAGCAGTGTTTTTTGGCAGTGTCACAGTAAACATAAAACACAATAGCGACGCTCAAAAAAATTTTTAGGTCCTTTTTTTTATCATGCAAGCGTCTCCTATCATACCAAAAATATTACTTCCAGCGCGATCGCGGATTGTGTTTACATCTGGATTTCAAGGAGAGTCTTTTTATAACGTGCTTCGAAATTCATTATTAATAATGTTCCAATAGGTAAATGACTCGTTTGACGTTATAATTGAAAATAATTATAAAAAATATGTCAAGGGCAAATTTTTGTTGTGTGGTTAGTACTTATAAAAGTATATGTGGTATTTTCAAAGGAGTTAGTATTTTTAGATTTTCCAAACATCCTAAAAGATAATTTATTCATTCTTTATTTCTATTATGCATAAAGATTATAATAATTGTGTTTTCATATTAGAGATATATTTTAATTGTAAAACAGTTATGTTTAAGTTCAGAAAAAAGACGATCTCATCTTAAAATGATAATTATAATTATTTTCAATCTCTCCAGATTAATGAGATTCACTGAAATATAAAGACCATGATTGTTGACATGATACGCGCAAAGCTGAAAGTGTGCAGGGATATATTCTCAAAATGAACATTTTTTCCCCCCGGACAATATCTCTAATAGTTGAGAATTATAAATTCATGAGATATTTAAATTAATAACGTGCAAAAAGCGTTGAAGAAGTATTTTTTCCTTGTATTTTTGGCCGCTTTCCCTGTTTTTTGTATATCTATTTTAAAAAGAACTTGATAAAAAAAATTTCTAAGAAAAACTTTTCTCGTTTTTTTCTTCCTTTCAATCAGCAAAATTCTTTTTTATTCTACAGAATAGGATTTTTCTTAAAAGAAGGAATTTGAATATTTCAAAAACTCACAGGCAACATACAAACAATATGACGACAGGTCATGTAATCATTACAAACTCGAACCCCTTGTGAATCAAAGGTGCCGAGTCGTACTGTTGCTATTGTGTTTTATGTTTACTGTGGCAGTGTTTCAGGTTTGGTAATTTTTGGCCCAAGAGAAAATGCATATACTCGAAAATCTGTATCAGTCTTCTGTAAATACTTATGGTAAAGGCTGAATGAGGCAGAATATAAAAAAAGAGTGTAAAAATATTGAAAAAAATCAAGCAGAGTTATAGTTTTTCTATGCTAACATAATGGTGGATCATAATGAAAAAAATAAGAAGAAAAGTGCATCTAAACGTGAAGATGTGTATGGCCTCCCCAAAGGTTGCTGGGACCGAATAGTCCTAGCAGATGTGACCATAAAAAGCAAGAAAAAGAATGAGAATATGATTTCTTGCGAGCCACCCATGTTTGTCAACAAAAGGTCCATTATACTTTATTTAAGAGAGCAAGGAAAAACCACTTGCAGTTGTTACCTAATGTGTGCTTTTTTTATATATTCATAACAAAAATAAAAGACAAATTTTTACATAAAACATAACATAGAAAATAAAACAGTTCAGGAATTTATACCAGTACTATCATTGCAAGCCAGATGCAAAACAGGTATTAAGAGCCTCTTAAAATTTAAAAGTGTCATGGTAATGATACAGTCACACGCCTTTAACACTGGACATGATCATAATTCATTTACCTTGCTTAAGAGACCAATAATTGGTATATCACCAGAGGTATGACCCACTATAGTCAAACTCTAAGCATAGAGAATAAAAAGAAAATGGGAACTAGCAGAAATGACATTTCAAAAACACCTCCTAGTATTTATAAGATATAAATAAAATAATATAATCATAAATACCTTTCAAGTTCATTTTTAATTGATATTTTTTCATGATTAATACACCAGTTTTCTAAATTTTCATCTTTGTCTGCAGGTTCGATTTTTGTATTGTTGGAATACAAACTATTTCCCTCTCCAAGAGTCAGCTTTTCACTTCTGAAATAGAATTTTTAAATAATATAAATAATTCCATCTGCATACTCATTAGACTAATTTGTAAATGAATATATGATGGTGGATACAATAAATACAATTAACAATCAGAACCATAACGAGTATAGCACGATAAGCACATAACTTGTATCCCCTGAATCAGATGTTATGAGTACTATTAAAATTTTGGTTGTAAATTTCCACAAGGTAATGGCGCTTAGAGGTACAATTCTCCCGAATTTCTTCTATGTTGATTGACAAAGAGAATGCTAATATTTCACTGAACATCCTGCATGAAAGATTCTTACTAAATTCTGAAAAACTAAGTTCTTGGAACAAGGGTTTAAGAAAAATAAAAGTACTGTTTTGGGTATTTTAGATCTTGTTTCCCATATTACTGAATCATTTCACAGACTGCAATATGACACAGTCCTGCTATGTGATCTAAGCAAAGCCTTTGATTGTGTTTACCATGGAATCTAAATAAAAATGCTCAATGGATATAACTTTTCTTATGAGAACATGACGCTTATTGAATCATATCTAAAAGACAGAATCCAAACTGTGAAAGTCTTTGGGGTATTGTCGACAGAAAGTGTGATCAATATTGGAGTTGCCCAAGGCTCAGTGCTGGGTCCAATACTTTTCTTGATATATATTAATAGCTTGCCAGATATCAACAATGCCACTAAGTACACATTCTTTGCTGACGATACCACGGTGGCATTCGCTGCTAATCCAATTGAGGAATCCTTTGAAGGTTCGTTGGTGGCACGAGAGAAGACTAAGCAGTGGTTTGATGTAGACTTTGCATAACGACAAAACCAAATGTTTTGTTTTTTTATTGAGAGAGGTGTATGACTTGAATGAGGGAGTGGGTAAGGTGAGATTTTTGGGTGTATATTTGGATCCAAAGCTGCGTTGGAGTGCACACATAGGCAAGATGTGTAAAAAATTGTGCAAACATCTTTTTGTACTCTGGAATCTGGCACACTGTATAACTCAGCACATATTACGAATTGCCTATCACTCAATATTTCACTCTCATCTTGCTTATTCCATTCTCATTTGGGGATGTTCTGCACAGACCTATCGAGTGTTTAGCTTGCAGTGTGCATTGTCATGACACCAAGCATAAGGAGAATCATATAAAGAGATGTCAAACAGGACCTGGGTACTGGACCGTTAAGTTCTTTAATATATTACCCGAAAATATTAGAGATCTACTATATAAAGGATTTGAAAAAACAGTTATAAAACTCTCAATAGGGATTATACCCTTTTTCATATCCTAAGGGGATATTACCGGGAATGTCATAATAATACTGCCTTAATGGTTCTTTCTTAAGTGTAAATAGTAATAGAAATTATATGTATCAACGTTTTTATAGTAATCTTATTACTTTGATCTGTACAGTAGCTACATGTTTTTATTATATCATTATTTACTGATGTATGTAAGACAGTTTTTTGTATAATTTAGCATGAATAAACAGTACTGAGCAAGCTCTGAAGAAGCAGCCCATATAATCAGCAAAATGTCAGCATCACTTTTTCAATCAACGCCTGAGAAATCTATGAGTACTATTTTGAGAGAGACATTTGCTGAAAAAAGATTAACATATATATTTTTTATCTCCAAAACTAATAAATAGACTAAGAAATCAAAAATCATTTAAAGAACTATAATTAGAAGAATATTACATGCATTTTCAGTAATATTGCTTAATTAATAATACAGTTTTTCAACCAAATCTTACTATATATAAATATTACTGTTCATGTACAGATAAACAGGTAAATATTCCAACATTTTTAAACTGCTGCAACACAGCAACTTTTTTGTGAATATTTCACCATAATGTCTGGATTAAATAACTGTTTAATGTATACAGTTCGGTCTAGGGAAATAAATCTGAGATTTATCAACTTTATAAAATACTCTTGTCAAATGGTAACATTCAGTTTTTAATGGAAACAAATGGACTTATGGCAATCGGCAAAAATAGATAATAAATTTTGGGTTCTCACAAGTAAAGCAAATACTAACTTTAGCAAGTGAATCAATCATTCTTAATGCTAAAAAGTTATTAGGTTTGTTTCACAGATATCATCTAACAGCCAGTTTTAAAAATTATTAATTATATAAAAAAACAAAAGAGCAGGTGAGTAAATAAAAATATCTCTATATTACCTGGAGAAGAAAATCAGTTCTGGTTCTATTTTTATGGCTTCATTTTGTTCAAAAACTTCATTTATAAAACGTTTCAGAAGATTCACCAGTTTGTATTTGCACAAAATTTGTAACATTGTTCGACATGATGTATTTTTATTTTCTCGGACAGTTATATGTTTGTTATAATCGGTACAAACTCCTTTTTTACTACCTGTTACCACTGAAACTAGTAAAATTACACATTTTGCATATCTTTAATGACATGTGTTTATTTTGCTAAACTTGACAACAGAAAATAAAATGATCTGACAGATAATTTATTATGACAGGGATATTTTGGAACAAAGGAGTTTTCGTTTGCATGCGGTTGATAACCAAACATGTTACCAACAAAACCTTTTTAGCGATTTTAGAAACACTCAATATACACGAAAATATGCCTAAATAACATCACCCCCCCCAACAGTTTAAAAAAAAGAAATTTTTCGGTGTCGTTGCGGATCAAACCTGCGATTTCAAGTATGCTTCTATGCTTTACCAAGCTCTAGCAGCGGCGTGCATTCTGTCCCTACCATAGTCGAGAATCAATCTGTTAATTTCTTTAACATCCTTAGAATCACCATCTTACTATTTCCTTCTTTCTTAAGTCTTTACAATATGCGTTAAGAAATACATATACCTTTCAAATGAGGTTATTAAAAGAAAGTAGAATCGGTTTTGGGTCCCCGAAACCATGAACAAACAAGAAAATATGTGAAGATAAAGACTTAACCACAAAAGAATTTAAAAAGGTTCCTGGGCTTTCTTGATATGTACCATATGATTAACGACGTCACGGATCAAGCACCAGATTTATAACCAATATCGTCTAAAAGCAGTAAAGTTTCCGATTTTTCTTAAAAATTTTATTCTGGAAAATGTGTGTGGTTTTTTCTAAGGTCCCCTATATCAAATTTTAACAAGTACACTTCGCAAAATAGCCAAGAATTTTATAAATTATGCCTGCTGTGAGAAAGTCGCAACACCCAACGAGCGTGGAGCACACTGCATTGTACAATGCAATGTTTACTAGAAATGTTATAAACTGAATTTACCATAAGATTACCAAGTACTTCGTTTTAAATTCCCTTAAAAAATTAGCTCTATCTGTCTCTTATTTCTTTTGAAAAGTTCATTGCCCTACGACAAAATTTTTGTTATTAAACACTATAAACAGTATTTTATTTCTAGTTTACATTACTTCTATTTAGATTATACTATGCTTCTGTAGATGACATTATAAATTTATTACGGAGAAATTTTGATTTACTGCTGATTTTTAATTCATTTCATTACTATTTAAAAATAATTATAAGTAAAGGTTGACTACATTATGCCTCATTACTCTGTCAGGATGGAAACAAATTTGAACGTTCGAAAAACGATGGTTTAGAATCTGTTGAGACTGAAGTTGTTAAACGAGAAGACCAAGGAGACAAGAAAATTAGAACTTCCGTTCACTATCTGATATCCATACAAAACAAATATTCAAATTTTTTTTTGATATTACGTAGAAAAATTAGAGAGTAGAAGAAATTTTATTAATTAATTGAATTATTTTATAATAATTTAATTATTTTATAGTTATTTGTTCTCAAGGTCAGCTTAACTCAGTCTGGTATTTGAAATAATGAATAAATTTTAGGTATAATTTGTTGTAGTTATAGACATACTGGGTTAAAAGGATGGTGGGGATAAAGGGGTTGTTTCGTACATATTGTGTTATAAGTTTTTTTTTTTGGATTCTTGAAGTCTAGAAATCTAAAAATTGTGTTGATTTTTCATTATTTTCAATTATTAGTAGTCAAACATATAAAGATTTAAAGGAGTAGGGAAGAAACTTAGGCAGTTTGTAGAACCTGAAATTTGGTTTACTTTTTCCTAATTTTTAGTAATTATAGTCAAATATGTAAAGGGTTAAAATGGAAGGGAAAGGAAAGGAATTGCTAAATATATTTTGTGTTATACATCCTTTTCAGGGTTCCTGAAATCAAGGGATCTAAAAATAATGTTATTTTTCCACTATTTATAGTCAAGTATATTAGGGGTAAGAAAGAGGAATAGAGAGTTGCCCTGTATTGTCTTATACATCCTTTTCAGGATTGTTGAAGTAGAGGAATTTGATAATTGTGTTATTTTTTCTTTATTTTCTGTTATTTATGATCAAACATATAAAGCCCAATAGTTTCCTCTGTTCTCTCTCTTTAGTGATAAAATTTATTACTGCAACAATTTTTTTCTTCTGATAAATGAGTAGAAGCTATTTAGAGTATTAAATAGCTTCCACTCATTTATCAGAAGAAAAAAATTATAAAAACTGCGACACAACGAGCTTGTACAAAACGTCGTCAAAGTACTCAGCAATTTCTTTGTTGTAATGACATCATTAAC
Source organism: Pachyrhynchus sulphureomaculatus (assembly GCA_019049505.1). Lineage (NCBI taxonomy): Eukaryota > Metazoa > Arthropoda > Insecta > Coleoptera > Curculionidae > Pachyrhynchus > Pachyrhynchus sulphureomaculatus. Next base: position 54,550,897 of record CM032452.1, read on the forward strand.
ATGGCTAATAGATAATTTTAAAAAAAAAAACGCCCTCATACTTAAAGTAGGAAAAAGTAAGTAAGATAGGGCAAGACAATGAAAGTAGTGAGGGTTGATTATTTTGAACGATTTCAGTGGCATCTTTGCTTTCTTGTGGCTGCAAAGATTTTCCAAGGAATTAAGATGGGCTATTTTTGAGAACTGAAATTTGAAATTATGTTAATATTTCATTATTTTGAATCTCAACTGAGATATTTATTTGAGGGGAATAGGACGTAAGATTTCTCTGAAGTTATATTATTCAATCTGTTGTCAAGTTGCTTTCTTCAAGGAAATCAAGAACCATCGATCTCGATCCATCAATACAACGATTAAACAACCAAAAAAAAAACCCAATATCAGCATAACAATGGTACAAAATCCTTAGATAATCATATTTTTAAATGTGATCAGTGTTCCTTATTAAACAATCAAAAAAAGTTATCTAAAACGACACTATGAGAAAATCGCTAATCTCTGACCTAATTTATTTTCGAAAAAATTCCTGACTGATCTGCAACGTAGTGCACAATTAAAATCTGAATCCACCCTTAGCCGAACAACTGTTCATTATCACAGAAACTAACCCTAATCCCTTTTGATTGTCATCTGTCATCGTATGTTTGATTTCTTAGTTCTCATAAGTTTTAATATTTACATTTTTCATTTATTAAATACAACTATTTGAAGTTTTAATGAGCACTTTAGATTGCAAATTACATAATTTTTATTGTGTAATTTTAAAAATTTACGTATTTCGTGCGTGCGACCTAAATTATGTTCCAGTAGTGAAGGTTCTGAAGAGAATTTTTGATCTTAATATTATATATAGGAGCTTATATATTTCCAAAAGAGAAATACTTACTGCAGTGTCAGATAATTTTATTTAAATTATGAGACCTGAGCAACAACAACCACAAGCAAAGGCGAGAGGGTCGCCTACATCCGAATCAGATACGGCACTTCAAGAAGAAGAGCAACAAGGAATTGCTCATAGTAGAGTACCTATTAAGCAAGAAGAATTTATAGAGATAAAACAAGAGTTGGAAGGCTTGTCCTTCAGGTAATTTTTGTAGGTCTTAGATAAATATTGAAACTCTTCCACTGTTTTAAAATTTGCTATTGAGTCAGAGCCAGCAACACCAAGGTGACAGTGTCACAGTTGCCTATAGCAGAAGCAACTTTATAATGAGGGTGTCCAACATCTTCACTAGGTGACAGAGATATTAACCTTAACTAGTACAAGATAGTGGGGCAATAAGTTGCTTCAAATAACACTGGGTATTCCATAGGTGACAGGATCCATTCAGCAACATAACCTGTACCAACAGCAGTGGTTAATAGATTAGAGAGACACAAGATACACTCCATTGCAAGGGGTAATTGATCAGTTATCATCTGAAATGCTGAGCTAAGTGATCAAGAGCTCTCTTAATGAATAATCTACAAGTTTTTTATGTTGATTATGTAATTTTTGTCTTTGTTATTAAGTGGAAATTTGAATTTTTTAACTGGTTTTGAACTTTTATATGAACAACTTCTATCACTGTATGAACCTTTCTTCGAAGACATTTTTGTCCCAATCACCCAATCTTGTTCAATATCATGTTGGTTAAAATAAAAGTGAGAGAATTTTTTTAGTCACAAGTAGATTAATTAAGAATAACATTAATGCCATTAAAATAGGTTAAGCAGCTAAAAGCTGGAATATGAAAAAGTCAACTGTAACTATTATACTAGAGTTTTTCTTCAATGTTGAGTTAAGACTTAATTCCATGCCAGAATTGTCAGTAGTGCCAAAATTAGGAGTGTTTGTTTGTATTGCTATGTAGTTAGCTGTCATCTTCACCTTATATTTCAAAAGTGATTGTGACATATTATATAAACCATTTAAAACTTTTGGAGTGGTATTTAAAAATAAGATCTTTATATAAATATAATACAATTTTGAACATCTACTAGGCGATTTATTAATGCACATCACAATAAGTTCTGTTGCCCTTTAAAAATCCGATATCTGATTGATATTCATTAAGTTTATGTCAAAGTAAAATATTAACAATCAAAATGTGTCTATGTAAGGATAAAAAAGCTGCTTAAACAAAGAAAAGTGTTCATCAAAATTTATAAAAAGAAGATATTACAAAATGTTCTTAACAGAGTTCGTAAATGATGTGTGATCAATAAACTTATGCTCAATTGTATTAGAACAAGTGCAAAGAAAATTTTTAAAATATCTTTCTTTAAAAGAGGATAGAATGTACTCACAAAGAAAGATAGACAATGTAAGGCTTCAGAAACAGAGAATTTCATTCAATAACATTTTTATTTAAAATGACAGTGTTTGTGCTTTTTTGTTAGAATAACTCCAGTTTCTTCCTCCCAGAGGTCCTGGTAATCGAGGGACTATTTCTATCTGCCGAGAGATACTATGTAGGTTAGGATCATCCTTATAAAAATTATTTTAACTGTATAATCAAATAGCACATCAATGTGCTCTTGGGATGCCTTTTAAGCAATTTGTTCATGGCCTAAGGGCTTCGTTGTAATTGTATGAACTTATACTGTAATGTTGCAAGCACCAGTGCTATATGCACATGTTTGTTGTACTGTTTTTTATTTATATTGTAAAATATAGACTGTTACCATATACGTCCCTATTAATTACTTTGTATTGGCTTCAGTTATAAATAAATAGATACTATATTTTTTCCTGAAAAAGTTATATACAGAGTATCACAAAAATAGACAATTATTTTTATTGAACAGATTTTAAAAAAGTCTAACGATAAAAAAAGTTTTATTTATATATATGATATAGAATAATATAGTCGCACTTATTCTAATAGTAGTCTTATTTAAATCACAAAGTTTTTGATTTCAATTTTAATCATGTTATAAGTTAAATTGGATGGTACAAACTGACAGAATATAAAAATTCAGCCACCACCACCTTAATTATCATATATGCATAAGGAAATAAAAGAGTTTTTTTTTGTATTTTTCTCGAATTATCTAGACATAATTGTAATGAATCTTCAAAAAGGAATACTAAAAACCATTACTCATAGAACTATGTAAATGGGTCTGTCATTGGAATATTCTTTTACCCAAAAAAAAACTTTTATCATGTGAGTGATATAGGATAATATATGTATGTTCTGTTCTTATTCTTAAAAGGTATAAAGGAAGTGCACAATATTGGATCATCATCTTGTGATCACATAACCCATAATACAAGAGTATTTTTTAAGTTATCTATCTAGCTATGAAAGTGACGTTATACAAAAAAAAGTTAAAAATAATAAATCTTTGGTTGAAAAAAAATCTTTTGGTGGGCTACACTACTGAAGGTAACATATAGTATTTTGTCTCTTTATAAGTGCTAAGATTAATATAGGGCCAAAAAATATACTAAAACCAAAACTCTTAAAATAAAATTATTTCCATTTCTGATATTTTATCTATAGGTGTACCCTTCTTGTCTTTTCAGATGTGTGCAGAACTTATTAACAGCATATACTAACTTACACACTGTGAATACAGTAAAGACCGAAATGGTAGAAGATGGACAGTTAGAAGACTGGTATATCCAACATGAAAAAAAATTTATAGAAAGTAAAGATCAGAGGTATTACAATTAAATTTGCTTCTTTCATTTAATTGATGTATTCATAAAATGGAATTTATTTATGTAATATTATTCAACATGGTGCTTGGACTGATGTGCAAGCAAAATATGTTTTAGAGAAAATAAGAATTTAAGGCTGAAAAATGAAAGTAAAAGCTACTCATAATTAAACCTGTATCCAGAGAGCATGAAAGTCTATTTACATCACTATTTTTGAACATTTATAATAATGTTATTGTTGTAAAATTAGAACAATAAGCAGAAAACTCAATTTACCGTTTGTTAAAGTATATTAATAATTAAACTATTAAAAAATCATTTTTATTGGACTAATTCGGATATATATATATATATATATATATATATATATATATATATATATATATATATATATATATATATATATATATATATATATATATGTACATATATATACATAGGGTGTTAAGGAATTCACTGCATCTATTGGAACTGGCGCCTCCTTGTAGCAAGACTTGATTGCAGAAAATTTACCTTAAATAGCGGATCTCAATAATGGAAGAAATTGTCCCGAAATAAATGATGACATGAATAATGTTTTTGCTCCGCCACTGGTACACAACACAACTCAACAATATGGCCAGTCATTAACAAAAAAACGTGAGATTTACGGTGCTGCTCAGATTTAACTAGACCTTTCCCAACAAATTTAGTTAAAAAAATATATAAAAATTGTTACCTTTTAAAATAACTGACACCCAACGATTAATTACACTTTAAGTTCTATATTTTAATTATTGAAGGAGCGAGCACTGTATAATTTTTTATTCAAAGATGATGAATCGCATCACCTTCACTTATTCAAAAACTTAAACCCTTTTATTTTTGGTTTGACGAGTTTCCCCGTAGTTGATTTAAGTTAATTTCTTTTTTAACGATACTAGTCTTTTAAAAAAACACTTTAAAATCACTTTATGATTCCCAAATTACAAAAAACGTTCACAAAGCCGACGGCCATATCAAACAAGTTATTAAGTAAGGTTACCGACTCTATTCGCGTTAAAATAGGCAACTCTGTGTACTTCTTGTATCTAGAGAGCATTTACATTCTAGGTCATAGCCACTGGTAGATCCGACATTTTCACTTAACCTCACTTTGGGCATATTGGAACAGAATCTGAAAAAGATTTTTCTAAATTCCAAGGTTAATAATGAAATGGTGAACGATTGTCTTTTAACAAATCTAAGATGTGCTAGTACTAAAGTGAAAAAACAAGGTACCATCAATCTGGAATCTTTAATCCCTAAAATTGAAATAAAACAAAATTGTTTTTCTTAATATTTCCTTTTTTCAATAAAACTCACGCAGATGTGGTTTACTTACTGCACGATATATTTACTGCATTTAAGATCTCATTGAATTTACACATACAAAACTTTATAGACCCTTTTAAAAATATACTCAATACCAGGTGTACAAGTAATGAAATGCGGATTTCAGACAATAGATGGTGCACCAACGCAGTTTGTGCTATAAAGATTTGACACTGCGCCATGTTGTTGTGTCATCAACAAGTGTCAGACGCGCACGAGTGATAAATTGGAAAAGTGTGCATAGTGTTGTGTTGTTGTGTTCAATATGTCGAAATTTATACCGAACAAAGAGCATTCGCGGATAGCATTAATTTTTTGTCTTCATTTGAAAAAAACTGCTGTTGAATCATACCGATTACTTCGAGAAGCTTATGGTGGACATGCTCTATCGCAAGATACGTGTGAACGATGGTTTCGGCGTTTCAAAAGTGGTGACTTCGATGTTACAGACAAGGATCGTGGAAAACCGCCAAAAAAATACAAAGATGTGGAATTGCAAGCATTGTTGGACGAAGATGATTCGCAAACACACAAACAACTCGCCGTGCAATTAGGCGTTAGTCAACAAGCTGTTTCCAATCGGCTACGGGAGATGGGAAAGATTCAGAAGACCGGTAGATGGGTGTCACATGAGTTGAACGACAGGCAAATGGAAAAGCGCTAAAACCGTGTGACATTTTGCTCGCTCGGTACAAAAGGAAGTCGTTTTTGCATCGTATATTTATTTTGAGAATCCCAAGCGCAAAAAATCATGGTAGACTCAGGTGCACCATCCACATCGACAGCAAGACCGAATCGCTTTGGCAGAAAGACGATGCTCTGTGTTTGGTGGGACCAGACGGGCGTGGTCTATTATGAGCTGTTAAAACCTGGGGAAACGGTTAATACTAAACGTTACCAACAACAACCGTTCGCTGCTTGAAAAAAGGCCATAATACCGAAAGAAGCAACACAAAGTCATTTTTCTTCATGACGATGCTCCATCTCATACGGCAAAACCTGTTCGCGACACGTTGGAAGCACTCAGCTGGGAAGTTCTACCCCGTGCGGCTTACTCACCAGACTTGACTCCTTCCGATTGCCACTTGTTTGCATCGATGGGTCACGCACTTGCTGAGCAGCGCTTTGGTTCGTACGAAGATGTGAAAAAATGGCTCGATGAATGGTTCGCAGCAAAAGGGGAAGATTTTTACTGGCGTGGTATTCACAAATTGCCCGAAAGATGGGAAAAATGTATAATAAGCGATGGAGCATACTTTGAATAAAGCACTTTTTATCATTCTTCCGAATTTAACATGTTTTTTTAGAAAAAAAATCCGCATTTCATACTTGTACACCTGGTATATATTTTTTTCTAAACTTGCCAGGAAATAAAAAAATATAATTTTTGTCTAAAGATATTTCATATCAAATTTTATTTTTTCAGGGTCAGTGACAATGCAGTAGGTTATCTCTAAATTAAAAATAAAAATAACCGGTCAAGTGCAAGTTGAACTTGCGCGATTAGTGTTCCGTACATTGATTGCCTTTAAAATAAAAAATTTTGTTACGTAGGTATAAAATGATCAGTGACTTCACAAAACACACCCCAAATAAGTTTTTAACAAAGTTTGTTTTCAATCTTTACTGAAAACTGATGACCTTGAAATTTTTGTTTTTTTTTTTATATACCAGATAAAGTATTAAAGGTAATGCACTCGTGATAATTTTCGTTCGATCTACACCCCATAGAGAATATTCCAGAATTTTTTTGAAAATTTTTTGATCAGCACTTTTTGAGATGGGGGTGGACAACAATTTTTTGCGATTTTTTAAAAATAATACAAAGAAAAGTGTGCGCAAGTATTATATTATATATATTTTTTTACAAGCTTTCATTTGACACCCCACTCGATGCCCTAGTAAATTTTTTTTCACTTCCGATTTCACCCCCCAAAACTAACCCCTTAAGTCAAAATTTAACTTTCAAAACTACACGGCTCTGATGAGGCCATCAATTTTTATATTAGTACCAAATTTCAACTTTCTATGTCAAATAGTTTCGGAGAAAAATCGGGTGTGACGGACATACACCGAAGTGATCTTATAAGTGTTCCGTACGGAACACTAATAACAGAAAAATTAGAAATCAAACTTAAAAACAAACATTACATTTTTAGGATTTTAGTTGACAACAGTCTACAGTCCCGTGAGTGGGAATAACTTAACTGAACTCTTTGATCACACCTCTTTATAATTTTTAAAAGTAATTTTTCCTATGAATGAAAGTTTCTCTAGATTAATTTTATGTAAAAGGTACATTTAATAGCTTTTTATTAATCAATTAAAGAATTAATAGAACATAAAGATTTTTTCTTTAATATATAGAGTTTCCTTTGGACTGTAACTTTCAAATTTGGGACACATATAATTACTACTTGAAGTAGGGATGGAACCCTAGTTTTTAAGCTATATAGTCCAAGGAACTTTAAAATATATATATTTAGATAACATAAAATAAATGGAAAGCAGACTCTAACACTGTAACTCTAACAGGCCATTTTATGAAGACCATTTCTTCATAAAGGTGTGTCTTTTGATAATCTGAAACTTTGTCCAATTTACTTACAAATATACTCAGAACTTAAAGGACTATAAAAATGTCATAAAAAGGTGCTATTTGTAACAACTGGTCTTTTACAAGCCAGAGATACATTTTATTATTTGTTATCTTATAGAGAAAACTAATGTATGTTTATTACTTAACATGACTTTGAATAAAAGATTATACAAAATTTTGCAGTGTTCGCTCCTTCGATAATTAAAGTATTAAAATATAATTAATTAATTATTGAGCGTCAGCTATTTTAAAAGGTAATTATTTTTATGTTTATTTTTCTTTTTGTTGGGAAAGGCCTAGTTAAATCTCAGCAAGACTGTAAACCAGTATTATTTTGATTTGTTATTTGTACCTTTGCACCTAAAACTTGAAAATCTGTAATTGTTGGCAATCGTATGTTTGGCAACAGATAAAACAAAGCACCTGCGCCTGCGCCTGAGCTAGTTCGTACAATGACCGCCTGTTATGGTCGGCTTGGTTGGGCCGGTAAAATCTAGTTGTGCACCTTTTTAATTTTTCAAAAATTTTCGAATTTGAGAAAAAAAGTATTAAATGCGCTTCTACATGCGCTCCCACAAGTCACCTATTTCATATCACCCTGTATGTATATATATATATATATATATATATATATATATATATATATATATATATATATATATAATGTGAAAGATTTTGATTTAAAAGAAAGAAAAGGAATTCCAATTTATAAATTATAATGTTTCTTTCAATTATTACAGATCTGAAGATCTTACTCTTAAAGAAATAAAATTATTCATTAAAACGGAAGACCACGAAGCAGTAAATAAAACTGAAGAATTTCGTGACTGTATTGATAATCAATTAGAAATTAAACAAGAAGAAATAAACATTAAGAATGAAAACTTGGATGACGATCAATCAAGGTAATTTTTGGGTTTTACCATATTGAGTAGAAGTCTACTACTAACTTACATTTTACATTTAAATGACACTTATAAGCTGTTTCTTCAGCAGTGTGGTGGCAACTGTCATTTTGCTGATTATTATATCTCCCAAATAAAAAAATGTTCCATAAAAAAATTCAAACATCTCAATCTGGTTGTGCCCAATTCTCATGTCTTCATAGTATTTTGTGTATTTATTAACTAAATGTTCCGGTCAAGATCTTTGTTTTTAAAGGTTTTTATGATAACTTTGAAAAGATTTTTGTACTGATATGAGATATGAGTTTTTGATGTAGTATAGTAAGTCTCTGTCTCGAATATTTAACATTAATCACAAATTATTTTTACATATGTAGTGTAAATAGCTGACAACAACGACTTTCTGTTGCTTTTTGACTGCCTGATTGATACATAGAGTTGTATCTGACATTCAGTAGTTGTTGCAAGTTTTAAATTATTTTTAACATAACAGAACAGAGATAGATGAAGTATAATAGAATAAAATATAACATTTTCTGCAAATATAGAAAATTTTACATCCTGCTATCTAATAATATTCACCTACGCATAATTCAATATCACTGTAATATAATTATTAACATAAATATAAGAATTTTTAATTTTAATTATATGAACTACAATTTTTTTCCCACAGAAAAAATATTTTTAATTTTTTTTAATTATTATATCTGACACGTGATCTTAGCATTGGTGCAGTATTTTGGGCTTGAATTTCTATTTTTACTTGGTGTATATTTGATGGGAATAAAAACACAATAGTACCAAGGAAGTCGTAAGACTGCTCTTATCATTTTGAATCGATTTCCTTTTTACTCCCCTTGCCGAGATTCTGTTCTAGAAATTTCACGGAAGAATCTGATATTTTGAATTATATTACTACTTTTTTTTTGAAAAATATATCAGTTGGTGCCACACTCCTATCTCCTCCAAGTATAAATATTCGGTTGATGAGACGTTCCGTACGGAACACTTATGGGATTACTTCAGTGTTCTTCTGTCACACCCCATTTTCTCCGAAATTACTTGACATTGAAAGTTAAAATTTGGCACAAATATAAGAATTGATGGCCCAATCAGAGCCGTGTAGTTTTGAAAGTTAAATTTTGACTTAAGGGGTGAAATCGGAAGTGAAAAAAAATTGTACCAGATCATCGAGTGAGGTGTTAAATGAAAGCTTGTGAAAACACGAGTTCAAAAATATATATGACTTGCGCACACTTTTCTTTGTATTATTTTTAAAAAATGGCCAAAAATAGCTGACCCCCCTATCTCGAAAAGTACTGATCTAAAAATTCTGGAATATTCTCCATAAAGTGTAGATTAAACGAGTACATTACGTTTGATAATTTATCTGGTGTTAAAAAAAAACTATGAAGACTATGTACCTACTACCTTGACAGTAAGGTGGAGATTTTTTAATATACTTTTCAGTATTTTACTATCGCACGTTCTCCGGTACCGAGACAATTTTATTTTTTATTTGTTTATAATTAAACAAATATTTAGGCAGTAAATGTTTGTTTTACACTTTTATTACTAGATTCTAGATTGAGCTGGATTGATTTATTGGCTATTAGGTAGCTAAGATGCTATAACTACTACACATTATTGAATAATAAAAAACGTGAAAATACCTTAAGATATAACTTGCACTTGACCGTTTTTTTCAATATTGATATTATTCGACTCCTTAAAAGGGTAATATTACTTTCATTTCAAAAATTTTGCAATATACCTCAAACTAGGGGGTCATTGAGACTATCTAAAAATATAATTGAGGTCATAAAACGCAGTTTATAGCTGTTGAAACTACTTTGTAAGGGGCAATATTACCTCATCATATCATAACCGATAGTATTTTTGAAATTTAGTCGCCTATTTGAATTCTACGCAAAATTTTAGTGTGTAGCATACACTATCCATTATATAACACGTGTTTGGAACAACGCAATTGAACACTTTGGAGAATCTCAAGCCGTTGCTCTTGACATATCCAAGGCATTCGACCGTGTTTGGCACGATGGGCTGTTGGCTAAGCTACGTCCTTATGGCATGTCTGAAAAGTTCTATTTGTGGCTCTCATGTTTCCTCAGAGAGCGTTCTTAAGAGTGGCAGTCGACGGATTTCTTTCTAACCCCTTCACTATCAACGCCGGTGTACCCCAAGGCATACTGTCTCCTACTCTCTTTCTCACTTATATTAACGATCTGCTGGAAAAGACCGAGGATCCAATCTACAGCTTTGCAGATGACAGTACATTTATCTCTTCATTCACTTTGAACGCTCGGACATCGGCTACTCAGACGAATATCCGCAGTCAGCAGGAAGTCATTCAACTTAACAAACACCTGGAAGAAATCCTATCTTGGGCTGACAGTAACCAAGTGGAATTTAACGCTACAAAAACCCAGGTGGCAGTTTTTTCTAAAAAAGCTAACGTTGCTGAACCCGACATGGTTATCTCGGGGCACTACATTCCTCTAACATCGTCACTAAATTTGTTGGGCGTTAAGTTGGGAGCAAATATGTCCTGGCATGAACATGTTGCAGGCATAGCAAGGAGAACTTCTCAAAAGTTGGGAATATTATTTCGAACCAGAAAGCTTTACACTCCACAACAACTGTTAATTCTTTATGAAGCTCAAATTCGACCAACTATGGAATACTGCTCCCATATTTGGAGCTCCGCTCCCAAAGATATATTGCATTTGTTGGATTCTATTCAGAGAAGAGCTGTTCGTCTGATTGGAGACCCGGAACTGACCGGCGGCCTTGATTCGCTGGAACATTGAAGAACGGTTGGGGACTTGAGCTTATTCTACAAGTATTTTCATGGAAAGTGTTCGAAGGATGTGGCCCGCTTAATTCCTCCCAGAGCGGTGCGTGTTAGAAGTACACGTCGTGCTAATATTTCACATCCGTATGAGGTTCAGCTTGTTACTCCTCGTACAACGCTTTTCAAGCAGTCTTTTATATGGAGAACATCATCCCTTTGGAATAATTTGCCCAGGACTGTGTTTCCCACTGAGTACAATTTATAGCGATTCAAGAACAACGTGAATCGCTTTCTCCGCACACGTGTCGCTCCTGTAGCGCTTTAGGGACTTCCCTATAGCACGTGTGCTAGACCCATAAAAAAAAATCAAATCAGAGTTCATACTCGCTTACAAAACCTGGAAAAGTCGAGGAATTTTGACGCAATTTTCAATCGATTAATTAAAAATAACGGCCCGCAGTGTTGCTTTTTAACCAAATAATTTTACACGAAAGTTTGCGATTGGCTATTTTCTCAAGCTGTTGGGGAGTTGTCGTTGATGTTTTGCTTTTAATCAGATAAGAAATTGTGATTCAAGTGTGTCAATTTGTAATTGCTTACCATTACACTAGAATGGACACAAATCAAATAATCCTAACCAAATAACTCTAGCTCTGGGTGTGTGGATTAATTTATCCATATAAGAGTAAGGATTCTTAAACATACATCGTGCAATCAGATGTGAAGCGCTTAAAAAAATTTCAATGTCACTCTGTCTGATATCATCAACAGTCATGATCTGCACCTCATTTTTAGTATTCCGTACGGAACACTTATTAGATCTCTTCGATGTCCGTCTGTCTGTCTATCTGTGTGTCTGTCCGTCTGTCACACCCGATTTTCTCCGAAACTATTTGACATAGAAAGTTGAAATTTGGCCCTAATATAGGAATTGATGTCCTCATCAGAGCCTTGTAGTTTTGAAAGTTAAATTTTGACTTAAGGGATTAGTTTTGTGAGGTGAAATCGGAAGTGAAAAAAAAGTTTTTTTACCAACTCATCGTGAGGTGTCAAATGAAAGGCTGTAAAAACACGAGTTCAAAAATATATATAATGTAATACTTGCACACTTCTTTATATTATTTTTAAAAAATTACGAAAAATCGCTAGCCCCTTATCTCGAAAAGTACTGATCAAAAAATTTTGAAAAAACTCTGGAATATTCTCCACATGGTGTAACACGTAGGCTGAAAAATTTTTGGTCTAGCTACTTAAAACACATTTTTTTTGCAAAATTCGAGTTTATTCATCGATATAGTCTCCTTCAAGAGCGATGCAATCAGTCCAACGCTTTTCTAATAATTCTATAGAAGGATTTGCCTTTGCCTTCAAAATAGGCCTCAGTTTCGGCGATAACTTCTTCATTAGAGCCAAAACTCTTTTCCGCGAGCATTTTTTTGAGATCTGCGAATAGATAATAGTCGCTGGGGACCAAATCTGGAGAATACGGTGGATGAGGAAGCAATTCGAACTTCGATTCATGCAATTTTGCCATCGTAACGATTGACTTGTTACACGATACATTGTCTTGACGAAAGAGCACTTTTTTCTTGTTCATTTAGGGCCGTTTCTCTGCAATTTCTGCCTTTAAACGCACCAATAACTTATAATATTCGCTGTTGATAGTTTTTCCCTTCTTAGCATTCCAAGCGCATCCCAAAATACAGTTTTTTGGTCCACTGTGAGCAAACGCGGTACCCATTTCGAATAAAACTTTCTTATGCCCAAATATTCATGCAAAATATGACCAACACGTTCTTTTAATATCGTTAGGGTGTCAGCTATCTCACGCAATTTCACTTTACGGTCATCCAAAACAATTTTGTGGATTTTTTGATGTGTTCCGGTGTAACCACCTCATTTGGGCGTCCAGAGCGTTCAGCATCATTTGTATCTGTACGACTGCATTTAAATTCAGCATACCAGTAAATGATGAGTGATTTTTCGGAGGCAAACTTCCCGTACTTTGCTTGAACGGTATTTTTTAAACATCAACAATCAACACACGAAATTTGATTTTTGTCATTGTTTTGAAAATATCAAAAGTAGCGGCACTAAAACCACTGTAACTTGTTAACTAATCGTCGAAATGTGATAAAATTTTGACACGTATCGTTTGAAGGTTGGTACTTCTTAAAAATCATATGGCTTTTTTGGAAAGGGCGACATTTATGTGTCAGACCAAAAACTTTTCAGCCTACTTGTTAGATTGAACGAAAATTATCAGGAGTGCATTAACTTTAATAATGTATCTGATATATAAAAAAAAATAAAAATTTCAAGGTCATCAGTTTTCAGTAAAGATCGGAAAAAACTTTGTTAAAAACTCATTTGTGATATATTTTGTGAAGTCCGCTACAAAAATTTTTATTTTAAAAGCAATCAACGTACGGAACACTAATTGCGCAAGTCCAACTTGCACTTGACCGGTTATTTATTCAGCGTCTTTAAAAAAGCTCTAGTCTATATGTTGGTTTTGTTTACTTAGAGACGCATTTTTCTTTTTAGTTTAAAAAAGTACAGTGTAAATGATGTTCTGATGTGCGACGACAACGAAACGTTTAAATGCAACCAATGTCATTACCAAACATCGGAAGAGGATAATATTGGAATACACCTTCTGAAACATACATTCAAATGCGACGTTCAAACGACTGAAACATGTGATTTAGAAAGTCAAGATCATCACGGAAATCCGAGTGAAATTGGATTATTTAAATGTGATCAAGGCGACTTACAAACAATTCAGAAGGATCATCAACTGTTACATGAAAATCCTAGCGAAGTTGAATTATTTAAATGCGATGAATGTGGCTATCAAACGATGAGAAAGGCTGCTTTGAAAAATCATCAACTCCGACACGGAAGTTGTAACAATGTTGAATTGTTTAAATGCAATGAGTGCGACTTTCAAACAATTCGAAAGGATAATTTAAAGAATCATCAACTACGACACAAAAATCCTAACGAAGCTGAACTGTTCAAATGCAGTCACTGTGACTACGAAACGATGCGAAAAGGTTATTTAAAAAAAACATCAACTTCGACACAGAAATCCTAGCGAAGTTCCCTTGTTTAAATGTAACAAATGCGACTATCAGACCGTTCGAAAAGATACTTTAAAAAAGCATCAAATTCGACACAGAAAACGTAGCGAAGTTACACTTTTTAAATGCATTCACTGTGATTATCAAACGGTTAGAAAAGCTCATATAACACGGCATCAACTTCGACATCCTAGCGAAGTTGAATTATTTAAATGCGATCAGTGTGACTATCAAACGACTCAAAAAACCTATTTAAAAAGGCACCAGTTTCAACATACTTACCCTAGAGAAATGAAATTGTTAAAATGTGATCAGTGTGATTTTCAAACTATTCGAAAAAAAACGATATGGTAAGGCATCAAGTTCGGCATAGAAATCCCGGCGAAGTTAAATTATTTAAATGCAATCAATGCGACTATCAGACCGTTCGAAAAGATAGTTTAAAAAAGCATCAACTTCGACATAGAATCCCTAGTGAAGTTGAACCATTTAATTGTGATCAGTGTGACTTTCAAACGATTCGAAGCGATAGTTTTAGAAAGCATCAACGTCGACACAAAAATCTTACTGAAGATGAAGGACATATCAGCAACGTGCTTCATCAGGTATAACCCGTAGGCTGAAAAGTTTTTTTGGCAAAATTCGTCTTTATTCATCAACATAGTATCCTTGAAGAGCGATACAATCAGTCCAATGCTTTTCTAACATTTCTGTACCTTTCCTGTAGAAGGATTTGTCTTTGCTTTCAAAATAGGTCTCAGTTTCGGCGATAACTTCTTCATTGGAACCAAATCTCTTTCCCGCGACCATTTTTTTGAGGTCTGCGAATAGATAATAGTCGCTGGGAACTAAATCTGGAGAATACGGTGTATGAGGAAGCAATTCGAACTTCAATTCATGCAATTTTGCCATTGTAAAGATTGATTTGTGACACGGTACATTGTCTTGATGAAAGAGCACTTTTTTCTTGTTGATTTGGGGCCGTTTCTTTGCGACTTCTGCCTTCAAACACACCAATAACTTTATATAATATTCGCTATTGATGGTTTTTCCCTTCTCAGCATAGTCGATGAAAATTATTCCATGCGCACCCCAAAATATAGAGGCCAAAACCTTCCCAGCCGACTGTTGTGTCTTTGGTCGCTTCGGGCGGCTCTCACCGGCTGCTGTCCACTCAGCTGACTGCCGATTTAATTCCAGTATTTAGTGGTGGATCCATGTTTCATCCTTTGTCACATATCGCATAAAAAAATCCTTTTTATTGCGCTTAAACAGATCCAAACAGCGCTCAGCATCATAAACACGTTGTTTTTGGTCCACTGTGAGCAAACGCGGTATCAATTTCGAACAAAGCTTTCTCATGCCTAAATGTTCATACAAAATATGACCAACACGTTGGTTTAATATCTCTCGGGTGTTAACTATCTCACGCAATTTCACTTTACGGTCATCCAGAACAATTTTGTGGCTTTTTTGATGTTTTCCGGTGTAACCACCTCATTGGGACGTCCAGAGCGTTCAGCATAATTTGTGTCTGTACGACCGCGTTTAAATTCAGCATACCAGTAAATGATGAGTGATTTTCCAGGCGCAGAGTCCCCGTAACGTTTATTAGTGTCAACAGTGTTTAATCAAAACACGAAATTCGATTTTTTCCATTGTTTTGAAAATATCAAAAGTAGCGTCACTAAAACCACATCGAAATGACATGAAATTTTAAAACGTATCGTTTGAAGGTTGGTACTAAACCTAATGATCATATGTTTTTTTTGAAAAGTGCGACATCTATGTGTCAGAACAAAAAGTTTTCAGCCTACATGTTATGAGTAATTGCAATTTGAAGCGAAGTGTGATACAATCGGTCAAGTAAGAACGTGTATTTATTTAAAAAAAAAATTACTTCATTCGACAGTAAAGGACTGCCATTAACTTTCGACCAGATTTTCCGCGAATTCTTTGGGCAAAGATTTCCAAATTGCCTGAATTTTCCGCGACAGCTGCTTCACTGTGTACACTTTTTTACTACGAAGCTTCTGCTTGATGTATGACCTCCCGTTCTGGATTGGGTTTGCATCGGGCGACTGGGGTGGACAATCTAGTGTGATGATACCGGATTCCCCTTTCCACTGGCTACACGTTTTACTCCGATGTTTGGGGTCGTTATCCACTTCTTATTTTTATCGACAAACCACCGTTTGGCAGTCGATACTAATGCCTTCTTGTAAATCTGGAGAGTTTTTCAGCGTTCAAATTGTAGGTAAAGATAAAGAGTGTCCCAAAACCCTTTCCGAAAAACCCCATCCCCAAACATGGATCTTCCCAGGGTGTTTTACGGTGCACTGAACCAATCGGTTAGTGGACATTGACCAGGCCCATGGGATGATAACATAACCCCAAAAAAGCTTCATCAGAAAAAATTACATTGCTCCAGTCTCAATCTATGTTTCCCTCTGCACACGCGAGTCGTTCCTCTCTGTTTTTCGCTCAGCAATGGTTTCTGAGATGAGTGCGAATCGTTTCATACGATATATTCAAACCTTTTTGCTTTAGTTTTTGCGCCCTTTTTTGCAAAGTTAATTGATGATTTCGAGAATCTTAATAATCATTTTTTCGCCCTTATCCTTTCAAACCACGTTCTGATAGGTCATCAAGACTTCTTAACTGAGAGTATCGTTTTACCCAATGGCTAATGACTACCCTCGACTTGCCTATATACTTAGCAGCCGCTGTAGCTGTCATTTTCGGCCCATTTGGATGATCACATAGGAACACAACCTCGAAGCGTATGCAACATTCATGATCGATAATGTACTATCTAACCATTAATAAGGTTAGAAATGAATATCTTTCTACAAAGCATTGTTTGCAGGAATGCCAACCTCAAAAAAAAAGGAATTTCTTTTACCGACAAGTTATAAGCGACATATTTTTGCTTGGCGAACTGTATACAAAAAAAAAGTTGCTAAGGTCAATTGGAAATTGTATCTTTCTGCAATTAAAATTATAACCCAATTTTATAATTTAATTCCCCATAATTGTACTAATTTCACATCTAATTTAAAATTGTAATTTATATTAAATAAAGTTTAAGTAGGACGGAGTAGAGACTCTGGTTTTTAAAAAGAGAACTTTTGTCCTAAATAACTTTCTCTTTCATTTTTTTTTCTCAAAATGAACTGGAACTATTATATTTCCAAACATAAGAGGGTCATCATTATAATAATTTTTTATGGATACTGGACCTTTAAAAACAAATATAAAAATCGGAAAAGTGATCAAATTTCTTTAATCTAGGGGAGAATTAGTAAGCCCTTTGATTCAGGGTGAGATACATACTTTGTTCGTTTTTAGTAGTTACCAAAAATTTTTATTACTAAGTTAGAACCATAATGACCGAGAGACCTAACGGTAATTGTTAGTTCAGTTAATTCCTCTGTCGATCACAAGCCAAATATACAATTTATTGTAAGGCAATAAGGATTTCGAATTTTGTTCTTTCGTTGGTTGCTTCTAGCTCGGATAATGAGCCGTGATACGACGAAATGCATCCCGAGAGTTGAACAAATGACAGAACAGTTATCACTGCTGAAAGTGTGGACTTGGTTCATTTAAGGTAGTTATGTATGTAGATTACAAATTTGACTTTTTTAATGAAAAAAATCAATTAGCCAGATCGCAGAAATCTACTACATACTAGAATTCAAGTTTTAAATTTTAATACCGTAATCACTGAAGGAGCACCATTACATTCTTTTAAGTGTCTTATATCCAAAGATGAAGTTTGGCAATCTCTCAGCACTTTAATAACATCAAAATATTTAACCCATTTATCTCAAAATATGTATTGTTCTAAAAATAACTACATAACACTAACAGGTGTACAAGTATGAAATGCGGATTTCAAACAACAGATGGTGCACCAATGCAGTTTGTGCTATAAAGATTTGACACTGCGCCATTTTGTTGTGTCATCAACAAGTGTCAGACGCGCCCGAGTGATAAATTGGAAAAGTGTGTGCATAGTGTTGTGTTGTGTTGTTGTATTCAATATGTCGAAATTTATACCGAATAAAGAACATTCGCGGACAGCATTAATTTTTTGTTTTCATTTGAAGAAAACTGCTGTTGAATCATTCCGATTACTTCGAGAAGCTTACGGTGAACATGCTCCATCGCAAGAAACGTGTGAACGATGGTTTCGGCGTTTCAAGAGTGGTGACTTCGATGTTGCAGACAAGGAACGTGGAAAACCGCCAAAAAAATACGAAGATGTGGAATTGCAAGCATTGTTGGACGAAGATGATTCTCAAACACAAAAACAACTCGCCGAGCAATTGGGCGTTAGTCAACAAGCTGTTTCCAATGGGCTACGAGAGATGGAAAAGATTCAGAAGACCGGTAGATGGGTACCACGAGTTGAACGACAGGCAAATGGAAAAGCGCAAAAACACGTGTGACATTTAGGTCGCTCGGCACAAAAGGAAGTTGTTTTTGCATCGTATAGTTACAGGGGATGAAAAGTGGATTTATTTTGAGAATCCCAAGCGCAAAAAATCATGGGTTGACCCAGGCGCACCATCCACATCGACCGCAAGACCGAATCGCTTTGGCAGAAAGACGATGCTCTGTGTTTGGTGGGACCAGAGGGGCGTGGTCTATTATGAGCTGTTAAAACCTGAGCAAACGGTTAATACTAAACGTTACCAACAACAATTGACTGATTTGAACCGTTCGCTGCTTGAAAAAAGGCCAGAATACCGAAAGAGGCAACACAAAGTCATTTTTCTTCATGACAATGCTCCATCACATACGGCAAAACCAGTTCGCGACACGTTGGAAGCACTCAGCTGGGAAGTTCTACCCCATGCGGCTTACTCACCAGACTTGGCTCCTTCCGACTACCACTTGTTTGCATCGATGGGTCACGCATTTGCTGAGTAGCGCTTTGGTTCGTACGAAGATGTGAAAAAAATGGCTCGATGAATGGTTCGCAACAAAAGGGGAAGATTTTTACTGGCGTGGTATTCACAAGTTGCCCAAAAGATGGGAAAAAATGTATAACAGGCGATGGAGCATACTTTGAATAAAGCACTTTTTATCATTCTTCCGAATTTAACATGTTTTTTTAGAAAAAAAATCCGCATTTCATACTTGTACACCTGGTATCTATCCAATATAAGACGGGAAGTAATGCATTACCTGAAGCAGTATTTATTCTAATATTTAAACGCTGAGAAAGAAAGAATCTTTGCATATGCTTCATTTCGAGCGGTTGCACTTGATGTATCCAAGGCATTCGACCGTTTGGCACGATGGGTTGTTCGCTAAGCTACGCGTGGCAGTCGACGGATTTCTTTCTAACACCTTCACTATCAACGCTGGTGTGCCCCAAGGCTCCATACTGTCTCCTGCTCCCGCTCATTTACATTAACAATCTGTAGGAAAGGACCAGAAATCCAATCTATAGCTTTGCAGATGCCAGCACACTCATTTCTTCATTCACTTTGGCTACTCATGCAATATCCGCGGACAGCAGGTAGTACAAAAATACAGGTGGCAGTTTTGTCTAAAAAAGTTAACCTTACTGAACCTAACATAGTTATGTCGGGGCACTCCATTCCTCTAGCATCGCTACTCAATTTGCTGAGCGTTAATTTGGAAGCAAATATATCTTGGCATGAAATTGTTCCAAGCATTGCAAAGAGAGCTTCTCAAAGGCTGGGAATATCATTTTCGAACTAAAAAGCTTTACACTCCACAACTGTTAATTCTGTGCAGTGCTCAAATTTGACCAACAATAGAATACTATTCCCATGTTTGGGTCATACACTGCATTTGTTGGATTTTATTCAAAAAAGAGCTAATTGGAGAACGAGAACTGACCAGCAACCGTGATTCCTTGGGACATCGAAGATCGGTTGGCAACGTGAATCTATTCTACAAGTACTTTCATGGAAAGTATTTGATGGATGTAGCCTGATTAATTCCTCCCAAAACGGAGCATGCTAGGAATACAGGTCGCGCCAATACTTTACGTCCGTATGAAGTTCAGCTTGTCACTCCTTTTATACGGAGAACCTCATTCCTTTGAAATGATTTGCCTCTCTTTCCCACCGACGGCAATTTACAGCTATTCAAAACCAACGTGAGTCGCTTTTTCCGCACACGCGTCGCTCCTGTAGCGCTTTAGGGATTTCCTGCAGCACGTGTGCTAGGCCCAATAAAAAGAATCCGGTTTATGTTAAGTCTTTAATTAAGAATATTTAATGGTGATGAAGACTGTTTTTTATTGTATAATATTAATTTACTAACATACAGATATTAATAATGTTTGACATAACGGGACAAGTCATTACTTTTAGTACAGCCTTCTCCACCGTCCCGAACGTATGCGGAAAATAATTAGGACTGCTAGGTTTCTACATGGCCATGGAAGAACGAGTTTTAAAGTATAAAATCATCGAGAGCAAATCTATATGGATGATAGCCTGTACCGACAAGTAAATTGGTGTTAGATGTAATCAGGATTGATCCATCTAGCTCACCTTTCGTTATACCCGGGGTGGCCCGTGACTCTATAGCGTAGTACTTTGTTTACGGTGCAGAAGGTCGAGTGTTCAATCCCACATCAATTTATTTTTATTTAATTAATTTATTTTTTTATTTAATTAATTAATGGGCAATGTCCAATTTTAAAACAATACAATAAAATATCTTAAAACGACAATAAACTAAAAAGGAAAATTTTAGAATAAGAATGAGGGAAAGAGAAAAAAGAAAATTATAATAATAATAATAAAAATAGAAAAGAAAATAATGACTGTAACAATAAGTAACAAAATGCACATCATACTCCACACAACACAGATCTTCCAACGAAAAAGTCCAGACTGGGATGCTCATTGGCGACATGACCTAGATACAAAATTATTGCATCCGTAGTTGGTCCTGTGGGATGGCACAAAAAAAGTGTGCCTCGAGCGGGTCACCCTGGAAGGTACATGCAGACCAATTTTGTCCAGCAGAGAGCAGATATTATAAAGCATTTTGAGATCGATAGCATCTCTGCGATCTTGTAAAGTTTGAATGTGAAGCTCAGATTCTATCTGAAGGTAGGTAAGTTCAGGTCTCCTTACATACACTTAAAGGCAATGTATCTCAGAAATTTGTGCTGCACTCTCTCAATGCATTGAACGTGAGTACCATAGCAAGGACTCCATACACTGGAGGAATACTCTAAGTGAGCTCTAATCAGTAAACAGTACATCTGCTTGATTGCTGCTATACTATTAAAGCCCAGTGTAATACGCTTAATAAATCCCAAAAGCTGAAGAGACTTGGAATCGATATTCTGTATATGAGGTATAAAAGTTAATTTTTAGTCAATAATAAGCCCTAGATCTTTGACTTCAGACACTCGTTCAAGAACAGCATCCCGGATCTTGTATGGATAATCTAACTGAGTCCGGAACTTACTGAAAACGATAGAATGGCACTTAGTCGCATTTAGCTCAATACCAGTGTCCTTGCACCAAGATACAAGCAGATTCAAATCTGTCTGAAGTTTGTAACAATCATCAAATACAGACACCTCAATATACAACTTTAAATCATCGGCAAAAAGGAGGACTCCACTATGTGCAAAACGATGAGTCAAGTCATTAATAAGTAAGTTAAACAGAAGAGGACCCAAGTGCGATCCCTGAGGAACTCCAGAGAGGACATGTATACTATCTGATAAGTAGTTATTAAAGCGGACAGTCTGTGTACGCCCAGTCAAATAGCAGGCAAGCCAATCCAACATCACTCCTCCAACACCCGCCCTCCTTACCCTGGACAGAAGGACAACATTGTTTACCCTGTCAAACGCCTTGGAAAAGTCAGTATAGATCGAATGCACCTGAGTTCCCCTCTCCAAAGCGTCTGACACAAAGTCGACATATGACAGCAGATTCAGATCCACACTTTTGCCACCCTGAAACCCAAACTGACGGGTACTAATATTGGGACTTAGCTGAGTAGTCAAGAATTCAGTGTTCGAAAACCTTAGGAATGATACTTAATATGGTAATTGGTCGATAATTAATTATCTGATCACGGCTGCCTGATTTATTTATTATATTATTTAAGTGTATTTGGCCTGGCCACGTACATAGATAGTAGTTCAGGTTGCAATAACGTCCGTGACAGCACTACCGCGTTGTCTAGAAAGGTGCTGGTGAAATCAAAAATGTATGTTTCGGCACTTGGACAAGGTTGACGGGTATTACGACATCCTCGCCGATATCCTTGGGATATGGAAAAAGGGTAAAATCCCTACTGAGGCGGGGAGGTGAACGATAAGAAAAAAAATGACTGTTCCCTAGTTTGATTTATAATTACAAGTGAATATTATAATATGATAAATCCGAGTAGATTTTTGCAAAAATGTAAATAGTCCAGGAAAATTAGACATTCAACATAGAAAAAATTAAATACAGGATGAAAATTTAGAGGCAGCTTACTTTCAGTGTTACAAATGTTCTTTGAAAGTTCCCATCGATCCGAGTGTCGCGCGATTAATTACGCGGGGTCAAAGGTCGTGAAATACGGTTTTTCGCGAATATGTCAAGAATGGTGGACTTTTCGACAATAAAGGTTTAGTAATAAATTGTAGCTGAGTCAATTCTTTACAAAAAAGATCCCGAAGTACTTTTCCGTAAGAGTGATCATTCGTGAGATAAAGCGCTCTAACGGATCGCGAATATTGCGCTACTCATTGTACGTACTCTCTTTCGCATCACCTAAGGGGTTGAGTATCACTGAGATGTCATAAGTATACCGTAAGAAATTTAGGCCCTTTTCTGTAAGGAATGTGACCTTGACATGCAGCTGTCGTTCGTTCTTTTGTTTGGGCATGAACAGATATAGCTGCGTTGAGTTTTCTATGGTAACGAGACGGTCATTGCGAAAATTTACGTCAGTTTTGAACGACTATTCGCAGTATACGGACGTGTTCGTAATTTTATAGAGTTTGAATATTGTTGAGTATCATATAGAAATGGAAAATTATTGTTTCATTTGCAATAAATCGCTGTCAGGTGGTGACATTTTGACGTTGAAGGTGGAACAAAAACGTGTTCCCATGATGATGGAATCGACCAGAGTTTGTTCCATTGTATGAAGTCGAAAGCTTTAGAGTAGCCTATATAACAGGTTGTTTTTTGGAATTCCCTGACTTTTTCTATTATCTGGCATATGTTGAGAATTTATTCTCTAGTCCCTCTTCCTGGAATGAAGCCTATTTGTTCGGTAGATATTTGCGGCAGCAGAAAAGTTTTCAGTCGTTCATTTAGGATCCAGAGAAACACCTTAGCAGCGTGTGACACCAGAACGATTGTTCTATAGTTGCTGCAATCCAAAGAGGATCCTTTCTAATGCATCTTCAACCAATCTTTCGGTCATCTTCCAGTCTTCCATACCACATTACACAGTTGATGCAGCATAGTCACGGCGGTTTCTCCCATTATATTTATTATTTCCGCAGTTATCTTGTCGGTACCTGCTGCTTTTCTGTTCTTTAACCTTTGAATAGTCTTCCTGACTTCAAATTTAAGAATACACGGCTCTTGTTCTTCTGCGACTTCGTTGTCGACAGTACAGTAGTCCACGAGTTGAGGCACAAAAAGTTGTTTACAGTAATCCTTCCGAACGTCAATGATTCCAGGCATGTCGGTGACTGTTCTACCTTTCTTATCTCTGATTATTTGTGTTTTAAGTTTGACTTGTATGGTATGGCAAGAAAATCCTAACACCATAAATCGTAACACCTTTGTTCGTGCCCGGAACAGATGCAAAGGAATTATCGACGAAACCAAGGAGGCACACAATCGACGAATTAGAAACAAACTTCTCGCTTGTCCCAACAATTCTAGGTCCTTTTGGGCAGTCGCTAAGGCGGTTAGTCAAAATTTCACCAAATCCACCATGCCACCACTCACACGGCCAGATAATTCCATTGCAACGACACCTGTTGAGAAAGCGAACTTGTTGGTTGAACTCTTTGCTTCACATTCTACTGTCAATTTCCAAGGAAAAACACCACTATTATTTCCATATTGCAGTCAAGGATGCCCGATGTTGTCTTCAGACAGTGTATCATAAACCGTATTTTAATGAAGCTAGACACCAAAAAGGCTTCTGGCGCTGACGGAATACCTGCCATAGTTCTCAAAAACTGTGTGAGGGAACTAACACCAGTTTTCTATACACTTTTCAACCTATCCTACAGAAAGGGAATATGTCCTTCCTGCTGGAAATGTGCCACAGTTCAGCAGATACCTAAAAAAAGGCAAGAAGACCTTGCCAAATGACTACCGACCTGTCGCACTGCTTTCAGTAATCTCAAAAGTCATGGCAGACTGTTGCCTAAGCTACGCTCTTGTGGTATGTCTGAAAATTTCTGTTTGTGGCTCTCATGTTTCCTCAGAGAGCGTTCTTTACGAGTGGCGATCGACGGATTTCTTTCTAACACCTTCACTATCAACGCCGGTCTGCCCCAAGGCTCCATACTGTCTCCTACTCTCTTTCTCATTTACATTAACGATCTGCTGGAAAAGGCCAGGAATCCAATCTACAGCTTTGCAGATGACAGTACGCTTATCTCTTCATTCACTTTGAACGCTCGGACATCGGCTACTCAGACGAATATCCGCAGGCAGCAGAATTTCGTTCAACTTAAGAAAGACCTAGAAGAAATTTTATCTTGGGGTGACAGTAACCAAGTGAAATTTAACGCTACAAAAACCCAGGCGGCAGTTTTTTCTAAGAAAGTTAACGTTGCTGAACCCGACATAATTATGTCGGGGCACTCCATTCCCCTAGCACCGTCACTCAATTTGTTGGACGTTAATTTGGGAAGAAATATATCCTGGCATGAACATGTTGCAGGCGTAGCAAAGAGAGCTTCTTAAAAGTTGGGCATATTATTTCGAACCAGAAAGCTTTACACTCCACAACAACTGTTAATTCTTTACAAAGCTCAAATTCGACCAACTATGGAATACTGTTCCCATGTTTGGGGCTCCGCTCCCAAACATACACTGCATTTGTTGGATTCTATTCAGAGAAGAGCTGTTCGTCTGATTGGAGACCCGGAACTGACCGACGGCCTTGATTCGCTGGAACATCGAAGAACGGTTGGCGACTTGAGTCGCTCGCTCGAGCTACAAGTATTTTAATGGAAAGTGTTCGAAGGATGTAGTCTGCTTAATTCCTCCCAGAGCGGTGCATGGTAGAAATACACGTCGCACTAATACTTCACATCCGTATGAGGTTCAGCTTGTTACTCCGGGTACAACGCTTTTCAAGCAGTTTATATGGAGAACATAATCCCTTTGGAATAATTTGCCCAGGGCTGTGTTTCCCACCGAGTACAATTTACAGCGATTCAAGAACTACGTGAGTCGCTTTTTCCGCACACATGCCGCTCCTGGAGGGCTTTAAGGACTTCCCTGCAGCACGTGTGCTAGACCCATAAAAAAAAATTCTTTCGATAGGTATTTTACTTTTTCATAAAGTTCTTATGGTCGATTGTTTGTAGCATATTGTTCTAGCTCCTCACATATATTATTCAAGTATGGGTTTTGTCCTTTTTACAAGCCACCTTGATTTCTTTGTTGATTGATACGATTCTCTCCTAACGACCAAAATGTTATTTGTTATATATGCATATTTTTCTTGTTTCTATAAGCTTTAGGGTATCGTCGGTCATCCAATGTTTTTGAGTAATCACTCTTACGGAAAAATACCTCTGGACCTTTTTTGTAAAAAACTGACACAGCTACAATTTATTATTAAACCTTTATTGTCGAAAAGTCCACCGTTCTCGAGGTGTTCGCGAAAAAAACCGTATTCGCGACCTTAACCCCGCGTCATTAATTGCGCGACACTCGGGTCGACGAGAAAGTTTCTCATAAATGGAATTATTGTCATTTGAAATCTAATATATATATATATATATATATATATATATATATATATATATATATATATATATATATATATATATATATATATATATATCGGGTCCTGGTGGTCGTTCATATTGCTACCAAGATACATAAATTTATCAACTTTCTATCTTTGTGTCATTAACTGTAATACCACCAGCTTCAATATTAGATTCGTTGTTTTTAATCATATATTTTGTTTTATTTGAGTCTTAAACCAAACTGTGTGCAAGTGTCAGTTATTTTATCCACAAGTTTTTGTAGATCTTTTCCGTTATTAGTGTATCATCATCATCATCAGCGTATCTAATGTTACTTATGTTAACGCCGTTGATGCTGATTCCTTCAGTAATACCAGTAGTGCTTCATTGAATATTACCTCCGAATAGAGCTTGAACAACAAGGGCGATAGAATACAACCCTGACGCACTCTCCTTGCGTATGCCAACTGATATTCGTAATGACTGCATTTGAACTCCCACTCCCATTATGTTTTCTCAAATTATGTATTTTAAAGCAGCAGTTGTCATTAAAGCATACCCGCTTCTTCAAGATTTTTCTGTCGACAAATATGTTCGGCGCTAAATTTCTTTTCTTACTGTTCAATAGCCCCATTTTTTGCACTTTAAGGGGTCAGTCTATCTTAGACGCCCGAAAAAAAAAGGTATTCTTACGAATTTTCCTAGCGATATCTATTGTAAATATTGAAGTAATTCTTTTTGGGCTGTATTAATACACTCTTGAAATATAAGAAAAACATTTTTTTATTAATTTTACATAGCTTTTTTTATGAAGAAAAACGAGGCGAACATAATATATCAAAAAAGAGTGTGTTCATGGCGATGACGTTTTTTCAGCTTTGACTGCTCTGAAACACAAAAACCAAAAAGATTTACAATCTGTAGGACTGTGGAAATGTCCCAAACTAGAATTATTCACTTTTATACAAAAATAATAAAATGGCAGATGTTAAAGAAAAAATTGTGAAAATGTGTTTTTTTTTTTTGCTATTTTTTTATGCTAAAAAAAATAGTAAAAATGACAATTTGACTTTATTCCAGTTCCGGCCATAGCCACACATGTGCTGAATATGTGGTAAAAATTTTGTAAAGATCAGTTTAATCGCTTTTAAAAACTAACCTGAACTATTTAACTTCGAAACACGCTTTGAAATAACAGTCTAGTTAGGCCTCAAGGTGTTGTCTTGCTCCGAAAATCCGAAAAATTCAAGAGAAAGGTTACTATGAATAACAGTTTATACTTACAGTAGGGAACAGCTGTTTAGGAAAGTAGAAAGCGAGTAAGAGGAGCAGAGCGAGAGCGCGTGCAGAGACGAGCGTTCGGAGACCGATTTAATAACGTGCTCAAATATATAGAAGGAATGCTCGGATCCTTATAAAATTTTGCGGCATTTTTCATGGCATATACTTTCGAAAACGCTCATTAAAAAAATTAGGTTTTTTTCAAGGTGGTAAAGTAGACTAACCCCTTAACAAATCAATTTCTTGAGGACTTTTGTCTAATTGTATGTCTTCTTAAATAATCTTTATTCATTATGGGTTAAGCACATTACCATATTTAAACCTATCAACTTCGACAGGGTTTTTGTGACGAAGTACGTGACGTCTTAAGGCAACTTTATATTTTGTCCGATAATGACACTGGTCACATTTAAACATTATTACTTCCCCGGGAAGCTTGTGTCGAAGGAGATGCCTGGTTAAATCCCCTTTTCTAATGGATTTATATTCACACTGATTACATTTAAATTCAACAACTTCGTTCCGGTTTTTGTGTTTCAGCAGATGTTGATTCAATTTATATTTTTGAAACGTTTGATAGTAACATCGATCGCATTTCAACATATCGATTTCCTCGGGATTTTTATGAAGAACCATATGTTGACGTAAATTGTGTTTATAGACAGTTCGATAATTGCACAGATTACACTTAAATGTATCAACTTCCACGTCTCCGATATTTTTATGTCGAATCATATGTCTTCTTAAATTACTTTTATCAACTGTGTGATAACCACATTGATCACATTCAAATTCAACAGGTTTCCTTGCTTTTTGGCACTGGAAAATCGGTGTCTTTAAATGATTTCTATGGTTACAATGGCTACATTTGCAGTATGTACGAGCTTTACCGTTTTTTATAGTACAGCATTCTGGTGGATCACTAAAAATTTAATAATAAATATATATTTTTGGGTGATAGCAAATGTTTCTGCCCGATTTTCATAAATGGCAGAAGCACGCCCTTTTGACTGTGCTGTTTCTTTTATAATCATATTATTAACTGACAGTTATCTAAATGTGTCGTGAGTAGGGATGCAATACAAAGATGTTTTAGTCAAAAAAACATCGATGTTTTAAATCGAAAAACATCGATGCATAGCGAAAATATTCACTATTTCAAACAGCTTCATCTAATACTACTTCAACTATTGTTAGCGATATTGACTGACCCACGAAATATTTCCCTAGCTAGTTAAAAATGGGATTGATAAATGGCACTGTTTCCTATTAATAGATGAATGAACAATAATTTGAATGTTTCACTCACTTCCTTCGTCCAGTTCGTTTAATTATCATTCAGTCACATGCAATATAAATTATAAAAGACCTGGCAGAAGTCGGCTGGATGCCATAGAACCCTTTGCCTATCCTAGTTTTGATAAATAAAGTTGACTAAAAAATACATACAAATTACAATACAAAACTTAGTTCGAATTGCTCGTTGTTTTAATCGGCTTGCTTGTCTACTCCGTACTTGTGTGCTGTAAAACTGTTTTTCTGTGAAATATGATGACTTTTTGTGAAAAAAAACAGACTAATTTATCATAAATTTAGAAAAGGTGAGTAGTTTATTGTTACATATTGTTGTTTTGTTGCTTTTGTATTGAAATATCGGGAACAAATAAATCATTTCTTGGAGTACCAATCCATTTTTTTAGATAAATTATAGCTTCTGAGTGGGACAATTGAGCTACATGAGAACCATACAGCTGATTACTTAGAACGAAAATTGTCCCAGCTCCTCAACGAGTGAAAAGTTTCCATAGAGACGGTTTCTGCTTGTGTCATGGCTAAAGATAGGATAATGTTGAAACTGAACCGCAGATTGTTTGGCAACAAAAAGATAATTCCTTGTTTCGCACACACGAGCAATTTAATAGTCACTCAGGCGATAGATAAAGTCTACGGAAGCTTTGGTCAGCAAAGTGCACGAAATTGTTAAATATATCAACGTTAACGCCACTGATGAATTGCGCAAGAAACAGACAGATGCCGAATCTTCTGAAGGAAATGCGAAGAAAAGGATTCTCGATGTCAAAACGCAATGGAACGCTTGTTATTATATGTTAGAGAGGTTCATCCAGTTAGCTTCTATTGTAAGCGAAATATTGCTCACCCGTCCAGAAGCTCCCTGTATGATTACTGGCTCTGAGCTGAATAATGTCAAGGAAGTATTTGAGCTATTAAAATCATACGCAATAGAAACCAAAGAGATTTTCACGGAATCTTACGTGTGTTTGTCACAACATCGTGACCGAATTAAAAAATGAATTGCAAAACCAAATGAGTAAAAGGTTCGAAAAACTGGGACACGACTCAATTTTGGCGCTGGTAACTACTCTTGATCCGCGATTCAAGCTACTGCACTTTAAAGATCCCTTTGCTAAGAGTAAAGTGGTCGGTTATTTAAATGGATCAGAATCGTCCGACGAGTGAGAAAAAGACCAAAAACTTTTCAGCCTACGTGTTATGTCTGGTGGGATTGCAGAGGAATAATTTTTTGCGAGCTTCTTCCATGTGGCCAAACAATAACTGCGAAGAAGTATTGTGAGCAACTCACCTATATAAATGTTGAAATCCAAGCAAAACGTCCAAATGTGGTCAATCGAAAAGACATCATCTTTCACCATGACAACGCTAGACCACATGTCGCTCAAGACACCGCAAAAACTTAGGGAGTTAAAATGGGAAATCCTCCAGCACCCACCGTATTCCCCTGACCTTGCCCCTTCAGATTTTCATCTGTTTGGTTCTCTGCAAAATAATTGGAATGGCAAAAAATTTAATTTGACGGAAGAAGTCAAAAACTACGTTACAACTTTCTTTGAAAAGAAACTATGCGGTTTCTACAAAGAAGGAATTTAAAAACTTGTAAAATGATGGTAGACAGTTATAGAAAATGATGTGGAATATATTATTGATTAATAAATAGTATTTTTCATGAAAATGTGTTGTAATTAATTTGGTCCCTAATCGGGCGCGAACTTTTGCAATCACTCAATATTATTTAGTTATTATTGTTATTTTTCGTTAAATTCTAAATCATTTACATTTTATTAAATTGTGTATTTTGGTAACCTCAAGAATTTTCGGTTTTCTTATAAGCGTTGATGATTGTGCGAATGTTGGATCTTTTAAATAATATGGCTATTTTGTTTGTAATATTGTGCATGTAAGGTAAAACTACACTATCTACTGGTGGATCCTTATTACTATCCTGTGTGGGAGCTGAATTTTTAAAGCGGTTAAACGAACGTTTAATATCATCAATCATCATCTGTTTCTGGTAAGATAAAATATTCATCACATATTGATTAAACTCTAACTACTAGTGAGTTCATAATGAATTCAATTGAGTAGCATGATCATGTGAATTAGCATTCAGATATCTATTGGTATGAGTTGTCTTTCCGTAAACCAAATGTCCCAAGATGCCTTTACTTTTTCAACATATATGTAGAAAAGAGAGGGTACCATCTGATTCAGTTTCCATTATGTTGGGATTTTGGAATCTATGACACTGCACCACAGTTATCACCACTACACCAAATAATTTATTTTTGCACCCGACGCGCGTTTCGCAAATCATGTTATCATCATTAGGAGCGATGATTGACAGCTTTGCAGATGTCAGTATACTTATTTCTTCATTCACTTCGTGGCCAGATGAGAAACGTGTCGTTAACATACCTGCACCAAAACTTTAGGTTCGGAGGAACTTGGGTTAAGGTGCTTTATTCTAAGACCTTCATGAAAATATTCATCATTGTTCATAATAATTCAACGTCAAAACTAACCGAAATATCTCCGGGATTCAACATTATAGTTTTGAAGTCTTTAATAAAATGTTGTGACTTTTTAAATAAACTAGTTACACTACTACACATTAACAAATTGATGTTAATTTTGCCAGGTAACGTGAGTCACGTGACCAGGTAGGTCATTTCTTTTATACTCATTCTGAATAGTCGGCGATGCTAGGAATGGGAAACAATTTAGCCAGTTTATTTAATTTTTTTATGAACGGGAAAGTCTCTAAATCGCTTCAAAAGAGGCTTGTGTGCAAAAGCAGCAATTTACTATGATCTTGAATCTCTGAGGATCGTACTCAGTGGAAACACAGTCTATGTAGTTTATTCCAAAGAAATTGAGTTCCCCATTTGAAAGAGTTCTTAAAGAGTGTGGTAGGGGAGCCAAGCCAACCGCATATGATTTATTTGTGCGACGTGTCGTCCTAACATTAACCATTCGTTGAAGTGTCAAAACAGTTTATTCTACAAATATTTAGCCCTTTCCAAAATAATTCTTATTAATGCTCTACTTAATTTTTTAACATCCATAATTTTTTGAGGACACCTAACTAAATTCTAAAATAATTTGGTAAACTTTTCTAATATTGGTAACATTGTTGTTACATTTTTATTTCGAATTGTCATAGACATATAGGAGGGACCATAGACATAGAATGGACTGAGCATTAACCTCACAAAATTGACCACTCTCTAGGAAGAGACAAAGCGACTGTGCGGCCAATATTTGTCTTTTTTCTGTAGGCTTGTATTAAACAAACCACCACCCGATTTCAGTTCAAATAGAACACTTAGAAATATTATTTTCAAGAGCCTCGTAGCTTAGCGGCATTCTAAAAAGAGACAGCTACTGGCCGCTCATTCGCTTTGTCTTGCTCACATTTTTGCGTCCATATTTACTTCACAGCGGGATACGGAACGCTCAGCCCATCCTCTATGTCTATGGAATGGACTGAGCATTAACCTCACAAAATTGACCACTCTCTAGAAAGAGATAAAGCGACTGTGCGGCCAATACCTATCTCTTTTCTGTAGACCTGTAATAAACAAGGCGCAGTACCCCGAGACAGAATTCAAGGCAGAACAGCCCCAATCCGATTTTTGTTCAAATAGAAATATTATTTTCAAGAGCGCCGTAGTTTAGCGGCATTCTAGAAAGAGTCAGTTACTGGCCACTGATTCGCTTTGTCTCTCTCACACTTTTAGGTCCATATTTACTTCACAGCGGGATACGGAACACTCAGTCCATCCTCTATGTCTATGTTGAATTGTGAAATATATTAATTAAATAATTAAAAATTGTGTCAACTAAGAAAATATAAATAAGCATACATATGTTCTGGCTTTGAAGCAGATTTGTTATAAACTCTTATTTACAGAAAATGTTTAGCTTCTATTAATTTTGGTTATAAATGGCTTCTAGCTTTACAAAATACTGTCTATATTAAGTTTTTGTCTTAAATTTACACCCATTTGCATTTTTTTCTTGTAAAATCTTCCATATTTTTTTGAATATTAAGCTGTTTTGGAGTAGTTTTTTGATGAAATAATAGTTTTAGACATCATAATATTGAATGTCAACATTAAATTCCCATATGTACCTATATAAAATTTTTGAAAGTTTTTGGTAAGCTTAACAGGCTAGCAACTTATCCCCTCAAAAATTTGTTCTTGCTAGAAATTCAAAAAAAAAATAAGACTATCTACCCGGTTTCTTTTTGTTCCGATGAATATTTCTCTAGATCTTCTTCCTTAATATCTACACATTCAAGCTTAATTTGCTCGCCATCA
Source organism: Pachyrhynchus sulphureomaculatus (assembly GCA_019049505.1). Classification (NCBI taxonomy): domain Eukaryota; kingdom Metazoa; phylum Arthropoda; class Insecta; order Coleoptera; family Curculionidae; genus Pachyrhynchus; species Pachyrhynchus sulphureomaculatus. Next base: position 54,584,204 of record CM032452.1, read on the forward strand.
AGTAAAGTCTTATCCATGGATTCATTGTTTTCAATTTTTATTATTGTTTTTATGTCTTCGAAAACAAAATCTTCATGTCTGTAAATAACATAATATTCATAACTTTTAAAAAACAAGCATAAAAGGGTTTTTAATTGGTAAAGAATAAAACTCGATTTAATTTCAAAATCCTTATTATTAAAATAATTTTATAATTAAAAGAAGAACCTAAACATCAGCCTACACAGAATAAAATATTATAAACAATTAATTCTTCCAAAAACAATAAAACCATATTCAGTCCAAACAAAAAAAATTGTCATAAAACGCTTGTAAAGAATAAAAGGCACTTTCCACTAAAATAGTTTTTAAAGAATTTCTAAATAATTTCATATTTGCTGTGTCTTTTATCCATGGTGGAAGGTGATCATACAGCTTGACGCCCTCAAGAAAAAATAAACTTCTGGTAAGTGTTAGAGCTTTGAAATAGGTAAAGGTATGTTATTAGTTTCTTGTTTCATATTGATGGACCATTTCAATGCCCCTGAACTGCTTGTGAATAAGAGGTGCAGTTCCCAGTATTAGCAAGCAAGGCAAGACTAGAATCTTTTGTTGCCAAAATAATGGTCTACAATGCTCTCTAACCTCTGCCTTACACATAGAGCGAATTGCTCTTTTTTGCAAGATAAACACGGAATTAAACTTATATTTGCTGCAAAATCCTCAAAATGGTCCAGTTCATTTTAAATCAGTCAATGAGCATAACAACCAGAGGCGAATTTGGCATTATGGTCTTTAAATTTAGGTTTGTAATCAAATACTGAAGAACTTTGTCGCAGTCTTATTGGAAATGGGTATATAACTTACACTTATTTTAAATTTAAAAGTAATGTAATGTAAAATAATGTTCATTTTATTGATGTTAAAATGTAAGTAAGCCTTTAATTGTGACTAACCACATTGTGAAGTTGTCTAAGTTTGAATGAAGTAAGTAGCAATCTGACATTGAGTTAACCATTTTAAAAATCAATCCAATAAAATATTTATATCCAACACCAGTCAAGTAATCATTTAATCCAAGCAGATTACTTTCCTTAAAACTATAAAAAAACACGCTGATACTGAAGAATACCTTAGCTGGTGGCAGCCCATAGGGCCAAATGATACTGATCAAGGGGTAATAAAATATCATCTGGTAATAAAACCTCAGATACATATATGTTTGACCAAAACAGATCCAATATACCATCATTACAATTTTGAGTTTTGTTAAGTTATTGCAACTTGTGAAAAAAAAAACATACTGCGCAAAGTTTGTACAGTGGAACCATCACAACCCACCACACTATTTAAATCATCCCATTTAACATAAGGTGGGTTGTAATCGCCCCACAAGAACACGTTGGCCTGTGGACTTTGACACAAAATACTATCAACACCTGTATACTGGATTTCATCGATATTTAACAGAGAGTTAGGAGAAACATAGATTCCATAAATTCCTGCAACAACAATAACAGTTTCTGTGAATTCATGAATTATGAATTCCCACACACACTCCACCCCCCGCAACTTTCTGAACTTGTCTGGTCAAATTGGTCCTTTCTATATAGATATTAAAATCACTCAGACCCAATTTGACACTCCCAATACTCATATCCAATCAAGTTTCTGTTCATACCAGTACATCACCTGTTTACAAAAGTGTCAGGTAAGCTTTAATTTAAAAACTAGAAATATTTTTCAATGCTGAGTAAACTATTCAAACACTTTTTAACAATTCAAAAGAGTGCCAAACTTTGAAAATAGTAGTACAATGCCTTACATTTTACCTATGTCACATATTATGGTTTCGTACATATATATAATTTATTTTCAATCAATTTTTTGATTATAAATCAATTTCTAGCATTTTTTAATAGACATAGCACATGCTGCAGAGAAATCCCTAAAACGCTACAGGAGCAATGGGTGTTCGGAAATTCACATTGGTCATGAATCACTGTAAATTGAACTTAGTGGGAAACAGTCCTGAACAAATCATTCCAAAGGGATGAGGTTCTAGCATAATCAGGTTAAAAAAAACGATGTAAAGATATATAAATGATACTCAAAGTTGCAATGATGCTAAGTTTAGTTGGTAATTAAGAATAATATGGGAGTATTTCCAAAAAGTTTGAAACTATATAGTCTGGAACCAGTTCAGACTACTATAAAAATAATGGCATCCACCATTACCCTCTGGTGAAATTGGCTCAAGGCCCTTAAAAATTAGTGTTACTTTTGAGAGAAATGTTACTCTGACATAAACCTAAATTTCAGTTTTTATATCCCTCATGGATGGGTATGCAGACCCCATCCTGATTTTAGGAATGACCTATGAGGATTTGTCAAATAATTTTAACACATATGTAATATGGTAATTGAAATTCTTTTGAAAAATCCTCTTCTTAGAGCCCAAAATGATGAAGCCAGAGCCTATACCTCCACTCTAAGGATACATAGAAAACTTCGGTTTTGATTATAGTAATTTCTAATATTGTATTTTACGCAGGACGAATAATTGCCGCCCAGAACGGGGACGACGAGATATTTTTCATAGTGTCTTGTTATACATCTATAGTCCAAACCTTACTATTTATTTCATTATTTGGGATATTAACTCTGACAAACAAACAATTATTAATAATTCTTTTCTGCTTATGGAATACACATAAATATTATAATTAACACTTTTATGAATTGAACTACCTTGATAAAATATCATCACATTTGGTCACAAATTCTTCCTTAATTTCCTCTTGCTTAACAATCCCATCTTTTAAAGTTCTAAAAGTTTCACAATTTTCAGGTTCAACTGACTCTGCATTAACAGAAGACATTTTTCACTTTCCCCTCTAGAAATAACAGCTAAATATTTTAGAAAAGAAGTGTTAGAAAAACTAAGGCAAACAAAATCAACACTTCAAAATTTGAGGTTAGAACTAAAATATTTTAGTGTCAGGCTCATTGGAGTGAAAAATAGCTGCAACCGGATTCCAATCTGGCATCGAAATTTCGTTACGAGCATTGATATCAAAGTGAAAGCGCTATCAGTAACACGCGGAGGATGGAGGTGATAAGAGAACACACCTCTTCTGGGTGTGTACTAATGAAATGTCGCCATTGTCAACCAGTTGAGTTCTTTTTTTATTAACTTTTGCGACATTAAGAGAGCTTAATAGTTGACTATTTTTTGTGGCGTTATTTTAATTATTATAAATATTTTAAAACCTACCATTCTATTAGTGGTATCGTATTTGAAAAAAAAAGGCTCCACAATATCTTAAATTGAATTCTCTGTCAGAAATAAGTTTTTTTGTCGATGCATTTCAATATGTAACATATGTTATTATGTTACATTTTAACATAATAACGTACGTAAGTTTCACAAAACAAAAAACACTATAAATGACAAAAACTGGAAAAAACATATAAGGGCACTTCTAGTGCCCTTATATAACGTAGCGACAGTAAACGTATTGTCGGCAATATCTGTAATTTTGTTTCTCTCCACACTCATGAGGAAGTTGCCGATAATGTTAGGCGACATCCATCATTTATTGCAACACATCCAAGGACAGGATACTACTTATTTGTCCCGAGTTGCTTAGTATATGGTGTGAAGTGTGGCACTAACGAGTTGGTTTAAAATAGCGGTCATTTCCGATATACTTTATATTCTACCAAAATTAGGATGTGCATGAAACACGTTTTACACCTAATTACATCCAAAGACAAACCATGTCATTCATGAAATCGCTTCCTGAAGAATCGGCTATCCAATTAAAATTTTAGCCAGTGAGGTAAGGACAAGTAGAAGATTGTAGTAAATCGTAGCCCTGTCTTAGGTAAAATGTTAGGTTGCTCCGCGTCCGTGGAACACTACTAACTGAATGGTCGCCTGCTATTTTGTGGTAAAACTATCTTTGTATACATATCGGTATTTTTTTTAACCTTAGAAGTCAGGCCACACTATACATTTCACTGATTCGTTTGCAGTCGATCTAGTCTACGTATTTTCAGAACAGGTATGTGTAATCGTGTATTAATGTAAATATGAGTACTTTTCCCAAAGAACATGTTATTTTGGGTCTTGTGTTATACCGTTATATCAATAAAAGAAAATTAACGAGGGGAGATACCGCATGAAGTCGCGCTATAACAGAAAAAATATGCAGCATAATGTTGCGTGTATTTTCAATGTTTATGGATATAGCAAATAACAATAAGTGAATTCATAAAATATCGGTATATCGATAATTATCAATAGTATATATATATATATATATATATATATATATATATATATATATATATATATATATATATATATATATATATATATATATATGCCCTTGCTCATCAATTTTAGGAAGTGATAAAAGTTTTCCTGCCCGTATTAATAGTTATCCCTAACTGTTGAAAAATCGTTAAAATTATCGATTGGTCAGTTATCATCAACTATCGAAACTAAAATTCATTATTACGCATTCCGATTCTAGCATCTAATCAATATATCGATAGCTAAGTTGCCATCGACTATCGAGGACATAAAATTTAAGCCAGTGCACGACATTGAAATATTGAAATAAAGTCTATAACATTGAATATGCTGGTGTTATAATTAAAATTAATAAAGTTATTGTTATATGTTTATATAGATCCAATCTGGGACATTTTATTGTTTTTATAGAAGTTATAGTGTGGTGATTTTAATATTAATGTACTTCAATCTAATTGCAATAAGTGCATCTTTATGTACTTTCTGCTTGCATTAATACTTGCTGTGTATACCAAATATCTGAAGGACTGCCAGTTACTGAGGATATTTTTTTTTGTATCTTATAAGTTAGTATCAATAAAAGATAAAAACTATATAGTATATCTTTACTTGTGTTACATTACTGTCAAGAGTAGGTGACGAGAACTAGCAAAAGCAATGATTTTAAATGGGACTTAACTCTCAGCGACGGAGCGCCGCCACCTACTGACGCGCACAGAAAAATAAAGGGTTAAATGACGTGACGAAGAGGTACATGTAAAACGAAAAATTCACCATCTCAAAATTGCCTAAATCAGCTGTCAGTTGTTAAAGATTGGCCTATTCTCTAACAATAATATATTCATGGATCCAGCATTTGTAGTCTATCTTTGTCTAATTGCACCAACTAAATAAGGAAAACATAGTCCTTGTTACTGGATTGGATCCATAGTTAAACTTAAGATTTTTGACTTACGTTTCCTCAACAACAAAACATCTTGGGTATTTTCGTGACTTTTGTTGTTAAAGAAGTGTAAAATGTGTACTTTACTCCTAGATTTCCATCAATTCAGGGATTATTAAAAGTACTACAAAGGAATTATTTTTTGTCGGTTACAATAATTCTTACGACTAAACTATAAATTTACATCATGGCGGATAATGTTACAAATTTACTGGAAATACAAAATTGTGAAATTGAAACTTTTAAAAATGAATTTGAACACGAGGAAATGGTAAAAATAAAAGAAGAAAATACTTTATTATCCAGGTAACACATAATTATTAATATTTAATTATTACTTCATTTATTACCAGATGAGAGGAGCTTCAATTCCATGCCCCTTTACGACTAACTGAACATTAACTGAATTAGCATTCTAAACAAAAAATTATTTTTATTGGAAGTTAGAGAATCACTTACCGGTTTTATTTGTAAACTCTTTTCTCTTGATGTAAGAATTTGTTTACTGTAGTATCACTGTAGCGTTAGATGTTTCCTTCTCCAACTGATATAACCTTATTTCCATTCTTTTTAACTTGTGTATTTTCTTTAAAAATAGAAAGTTTGTGAGAAGTAATTCTATTTTAACCTTACTCTATGACCCTCTTCAATAGTTGTGACTTTTGGTAGACTTGTATTGTCTTTCTTTACTGTACCTTATTGTTAGGGGATAAAAGCATCATCTTTCTGATCACTTTCTTATATTTGTACTACTTTGTATCTTTCTGTTAAAATGACTAGTATTACCAGGCAGTATCTATAGATTTAAAAATGTATTTTTTTTAATATATGGTTACTATTTATGGTGAATTAGATGATAGTTATATTTATTTACTATGTAAATTTTTTTTGATCAATAAATCTTATAATTAGTAAAAAAGAGATGATCTTCAGTGCATCATCATTAAATTATATAAACACTACTCAGAATACTACACACTAAAAAAGAAATATGTAAAACTATATAGAGAATCTCGAGGAAAACTTGCTTAAATTTTAATATTTACTTTTACCAAGAAAATTTTAAAAACCCTGATTTAAGCAGTAAAGGTATACAAATATATATATTTGCTTAACCACAATTTGTGTAACTTTGTGTTATGTTATTAGATCCCAAAACTTTATTCTACCGTCAATAAAAATTGAGAATAATATGGAATCAAGTGATATTCTTTTTGATGATAAGGAAGTTAAACCTGAATTTGTGAATATTAAGGACATTGAGGAAGATCTGTTTGAACAACCTGAAACTAGGTATGGTTATTTTTAGTGTTGAACTTTGTTTGACAGTACCTCAAATTCCAATAATTCTTTTATCATCTTGTAGGGAATTTTTACTAAGTATATCTTTAAGGTGTGGCTCCAGCCCCCATTATTATTATATATAGAATAATCTATTTATAGCCATTTTTATTTGGCGATAACAAGTGCATAAATATTAACCTACTCTTATATAACTGTTATGATGTTAAGAAAATATTAAGTAATTAAAGAACCATCTTAACTAATAAGACCATTGAAACACCTAATGGTGTTATTTTGTTCATTGGTATTAAACATATTAAGATTCATTAATTGTCTTGATGAATTTATTTATTTTACATAAATATTTTTGTCCTGATGCTGAGTATTAATACTAACAAGAACTTGTCAGATATTATTTTTTGTTTGATTCATTAAGTATTTGAGCTAGTGTTATGAAAATTGCTCAATATGTGGAAATAGGTGACTCCTCGGGACAATTGGCGATATGCTTAATACTTATTTTTATTAAATTTGACTTTCAAAACTGAACTGCATAATTTTAAGAAGCAATGCGGCACTACTGGCACCGCTGAGATAACCATCAGAATGTCTAAATGAGAGAGAGAGGGAATTTTAAAAGTGAATTGAAAAGAGATGACAGAAATCCATCAGTGAAATGTCAAAGATATCTTGCATATTTACTTCTGGAAATGTTTTGCAAAATGAATGTTTTTTTGTGAAATAGTGCAAATTGGTAATGCAAAAGATTCCCTAAGCGATTCATTGATGTGGCTAAAGATTAGTGACTATTAATTTTGTAACAGTTTGTTTAATTAAACAAAATAAGTGATACTTTGATTAGGTAAAATTTAAACTATATGTGTTGTATTTAAGGCATTGAAATTTTTAATTGTTTAGAGGGAACAAATTGTTTGTTACTTATTTAGAAGCATGTAGATAATAATATAGTTACCTGATTGCAATAGTAAAATAGATATCGGTGAGTAGTTTTCAATTCACTGTCAGACAGACAGGGGCAGTGATTGAAAGTTTGAAAACTCTTTAAGTTAGTTCTATGTGTCATTGAGGAGTGCTATTTATAAATATTGTTCAATTGCTTTTGTTACAGAAATATATCAATTTGAATATCTTAAGCGGTTTTCGTAACACCCTGTATATATTTTCAACACTACATTTTCATCCTCTAGCATTTAATAAGCAGTTTAATAATCGTTTCGTCTGTTTTTCGATTAAAACTTTTTAAATACTTAATTGTTGGATATCAGTAACTAAAAAATAGACCCTCTTTTCTAAAAATTTGACCGAAAACGAGCAAACAACAAACAATTTTTTATAATGAGTTATGATTTTTACTAATATAATAACCCCTATGAATAATTCTTGAGAAATTTCAAAAAACCATTACTAACATTTTAGAAATCAATACTCCATTGTGAGAGATGTGCTAATTGTGCTATCACGGACAGCTCAGGCATCTCCAGTACTGTCAAGACCTTTTTTTTCTAGTTAAACATCTCTATTATACTATATGCGGTGGAAAGTGTTTAAAAGTATCGGCTTTAAAGAAAAAACAATCTTTTTGTCAAAAATCAATTTTATTCTTCAACATAGTTTCCTTCAAGCGATCTTCTAACATTTGGATACATTTCATATAGTACAATTTGTCGAGCTCGAGCTGGTACATTAACTTGATGAAATAACACTTTTTTCTTCGCTAAATGCGGCCCTTTTTCTTGATTTCACTAGTCAAACGATCGAATAAACCAACGTAATAGTCTCTGGTGATTTTTCGCCCCCCTTCTCAAAATAGTCGATCAGTATTATTCCGTGCGCATCCCAAAAAATAATTGCCAAAACCTTTCAGGTTATATTTGTGTTTTTGTAGGCTTCGGTCGGCTTTGATGCGGTTCCAGTCACTCTGCGGAGTGCCTGTTGGACTCGGGCGTGTAGTGGTGGATCCGGCACAAAACTCCTTTGTATTACGCCGCTGCAGTGCCAAACAAAGTTCTGAATCTTCAACATGTTTCAGCTGTTTTTGATTAATCGTGAGGGTACGCGGCACCCATCGGACACAGCTTTTCATATGCAAATTTCATGCAAAATATGCTTCGCGCGTTCTGTTGATATCTTCACAATGTCTGCTATCTTTCTCATTTTTACTTTGCGGTCCTTCAGAACAACGATGATTTTTTTTTTGTTTGGAGTGACTTCCCATTTGGACGTCCGGAACGTGGTACATCATCGGTCTTTGTACTACCATTTAAATTCACTAAACCATCAACATGCAGTTGCTTTCGACGGAGCGCCATGCCATAACATTTCTCAAGGCATTTTTAGGTTCTGGTTGTATTTTTTCCTATCAAAAAGCAATGTTTAATCAACATACGAAATTCTTTTTGTTCTATCGTTTTGCAAAAATCAAAAGTAGCGTCACTCAAAACTTGCATAAAATGTCATGAAAATTTTACACAAATCTTGTGAGAGTTGACACTAACTGAAAATTATGTTTTTTTTTGTCTGTGCTACAATTTCTCGGAAAGTCTCTGGACTTTTCACCTCATCTAGTAATGATTTACTGAGTGTAGGTATGAGTTTTGTTTGTACTACCTGCAATACTTCAATAATACTTAAGAAAATATATGCAGCATTTTACTGGTATTTTTGCAGGTCAATACTCTGTCAACCATTAGCCATGGACTTAATAACGGTTGAAAATCTAGTATGTAAAACCACCTAATAATATAAAATATGATAATACATGCATACATAAATTAATAGACTATTTATCTATTGTATACTATCAATTAACTTAATTTTTTAATGCAGATGTGAAAATGACACTTCACCAGAGGAACATTGCCCAGATACCAGCAGAATAAAAAGTGAACCTGCAGAGGAAGAACACTTGAAACATTGGAAGCTTAAACTTAAAGAAGAAATAGTAAAAGATGAAGATGAAAGGTAAATTGTGAACTCCTAAACCATTTTTGCTTTACCTTGATTCATATCCTTCAAAATGTGCCTCATAGCCACTTGATTGAATTCTACATACATGTATAATGTATGAAATTAAGGGCCTATCGGTTATAAATAGCAAGTGGCAACACTGGTTAATTCTCACCGGCTTATTCATTTTAACTAGCCTGTCGAGGATATAACCGCTATGCTGTCATAAGTTCATTGTTGATTGTCTTTACGTACAGTAATAATGAATGCTGTAATAACGAATCCCGCCAGTTTTTAAAGTTATACTATTAAGGCCTTAGACTCCTGTAGAGGCATGAAAGTGAACCAACTTTTAAACATTTTTTATGGGGTTAGGATTTATTACTCCTAGTTGCATTGCGTGCGTCCAATGTACTGTAAACCGCGTGGTTTCAACGATTATACCAACACTATAGTGGAAAACTTGAATATAGAATAATTACCGGCGCCCTCTATTATCACGTTCCAAAGGCACATCGTAAATATAGGTCTCATTTTTACAACAATAGTGAAAAATCTGAAATGCGCGAAATACGTAATTTTATACGTTCCGATACGGCATGACTTTCTTGACTTGGAGTGTTTAAACGTATTTTTAAAAACTTGTTTTCAGTTTAAAACAATTTCTATTATATTTTTGAGATGCTAGAGCATCAATTAAGCAAATAACAAAAAAATGATTTTTTTCAAAAAATTATAGTGGCCTAAGGCCTTAATTAAATTTCTGTACACAAGGGGTCATAATCCTGTTGAAATTAACCTTCACTTGTGGTTGGTGTTGTTGTAGGACAGTCCCATATGTTCCTCGCATATTGAGAGCCAACGATCTAGAAGTTTGTCTTTTTTACCATCAGTTTGGTGGTGGTATACCAAAAGCTGGTTCCCAATACCTGTCTGCTTTTGTAACTCTAAATCTTGCTAAGTTGTCCGCTTTTTCATTACGTTTTATTCCCGAACGTCCTGGAAACCGCAGTGGTTCAGTTCAACCCTGTTGCTCCTGGAGGATAGTTCAAACATGTCGCATTTACACTCCATTGTGATATTAGAGTTGCCTCGATAGACATCTAAAACCTTTTAAGTAGCTTGACAGAGAATATATATTTTTTGGTTGCGATAGTCCCATCTCGTATTCTCGTGCACACATGCTTGTATTGCGTAAATTTCTGCCTAGAATATTGTTGCGCTTTTTCCTACTGGAATGCTAAACCTCCACTTGGGCTTTTCTGCGTATATACCAGCCTCCTTTTCTCGAAGTTTTTGATCCATCTGTATACCACAGCTACCTTTTAAGTTTCTACAGAAACAAAAAAAAAAAATTTGGTACAAATAGTTTTATTGTTTCTCAAAATATTTTGAGATTTATACACTTTTGCATGCATTCGAACCAATTCACGAAACATTTTCCCCATTCGGAAGTTGGTACCTCAAAAAAAACATGATTTTGGAAAGATTCTTGAGATGATGAAAATCGCTGTCCACGCTTTTTTTTGACATTTGAGAACAAAAAGAAGTCGTTAGGCGATAAATCAGGTGAATACGAGCAAGGAGACATTAATTCGATGTTTGTTTCAGTCAAATCAATTGTTTGACGTGCTGTGTGAGAAATGGCATTGATGAAGAATGATACGACATTTTCGATTGTTTCTCCTGATTTCATTGATGACTTCTGGCAAACAAATTGTTGTATACCATTCTGCTTTAACCCTTCTGTCAATACCCGGAATTTTCAACATCGTTCAATAACCGGGGTACCCACATCAGGTAAAATCCATTGTTTCAGTTTACTCGTTTACCTTTTGTTAGTCTGTGCTATTATCTTATTTATAAAGATCAGTTTGGAGACCTTCTCATGAAAACTGGTTTTCGGCTGGGTTCTTTATAGCCATTCACATATAAAAAAAAAAACCCCGAAGTTAGGTATAAACTGTCGTTGAAACATTTTTGTGACGATAGCGTTGAATTTAAGCAGGAGTTTGTTAAGTTCTAACAGTTAAAAGTAAATATTATTTTAGTATATACCATTTTAGTAAATATTATATCTTATAAACTTAATTATTACTGCAAAAAACAGTACTGTAATGGAAGAATTATCTGTTCGAGAATTTGCCAGGTATTTATATAAAGTTTTTTTTTTTCAGTGTCAATACTCATTACTAATGTAATTCATTTTTATAATTAATATATATTTTTGTTAATTAATAAAAATACTGCTCTTTTAGGCTGATACAAGCTAAAAAAACAAAATATCTCCGGCAATTATTGGTACCAGAGTCTGATGAAGAAGGCAGAACATTAAACAGTGAAGATGACAAGTGGTTTCCACCAGCTGCAAACGCGTCAGTACAAAATGATGAAATTTCTGACCATGAAGAAGTTACAGAAGATCGAGACGACGAAGTAGAGGACGTAGATGACGAAAAGTTGGAGGATGATAGTGAAGAAACTGAGGATGCCGAAGAACTTAGTTCTCCCAGTGTTGATATTTTTGTTGCTAAAGATAAAACAGAATGGAAGCGGACATCTGTTTCCTTACAACACCAAGTAGCACTTCATAATATTATTCGTCAAAGGTCTGGTCCTCATGGAAGCACCGAAACGTTGTCAATCTCTTCAAAGTTCAAGTATTTTTTCACTAATGAAATGGTTGATATAATTGTACGATATACGAATAAAAAAGCAATTGCTGTATATAAAAATATGACTTCTCAGGAAATATATGCATTTTTAGGAATTCTCAATTACTTCAGGTGCTAGTAATAAAAATACTGAACAAACAAAAGACATGTGGAAAATGAATGCATATCCATGGTATCGAGCAGCGATGGGCGTTAATAGGTTTCGGGCTATTCTCCGATTTATACGATTTGATGATGCTAATACTAGAGCTACTCGTGTTGCAAAAGACAAAGCTGCCCCAATACATGATATATGGACCATGCTAAATTCTAATTTATCTCGATTGTACAGACCATCTCAAAGTTTGACTATTGATGAGCAGCTTTTTCCATATCGAGAAAGGACACGATTCACGCAGTAAATTCCATCAAAACCTGCGAAATATGGAATAAAGGTATGGTGGATTCGTGATTCTGAAAATGCTTATCCTCTACTTGGACAAATATACACTGGAAAAAGTGAACTGGTGATGAGACGAATCGAGGCGAAAGAGTTGTGAAAGATTTAGCTGCATTGTATCGAGGATCTGGCCGAAATATATCAACGGACAATTTTTTTACTACATTACCTTCAGCTAAACATTTATTATCGTGGAATTTGACATTAGTGGGTACTCTAAAAAAAAATAAAAAATAAATTCCCGAAGAAATGAAAGCTAATAAAAATCGACAAGAGTACTCTTTATTTGGGTTTCATGATCAAGTAATTATGTGCTCGTATGTTCCAAAAAAAAATAAATCAGAAATACTGTTATCAACTATGCACTCAGATATGACAGTTTCTGAACATAAGAAAAAAAAAAACAGAAATAATTGAATATTACAATAAAACAAAAATTGGTGTTGACACGATGGATCAAATGCTAGGGAGATACACAACACAGAGATCAACAAGGAGATGGCCACTAGCATTTTTTTATAACATCTTAGACGTTGCTGCTCTTGCGTCATATATTTTATATTTTGAGAATAACAAAACGATCCAGAAAAAAACTAATCAACGAAGATCATTTTTACGACAGCTTGGTGAAGTTATGTTTACCAAATATTCAAGATCGTTACTCCAATAGTCGGGTAACAAAACATTTCGCTACACGAATCGCAATTGAGAGTCTTATGGGAAAACCTATTGCAAAATTAATTCAAGGTAGTTCTATACCTTCAACTTCTCAAGTACCTCGGGATTCGACTGGACGATAACTAGTTGTAGGCTCGTGCTACATTTGTTACAAAGGGCATTTTAGAAAACGACGCAAGACTCGAAAATCATGTGGAGAATGTAATAAGCCTACTTGTGACGAACATGCGAAAACAACTACCAGGTGTATTGACTGTTAAAAAATTAAGCTACATTTTGGTTAATAAATAGTTATTTTTTAACTATACATCTTTCTTTTTATAATATAATTACTATTAATTTAATAATTTCAACATTGCTTAAGGTATCTCTTACGAGAAGACAGAGAGAGCATTATGTTAGAGAAAGACGCGAAATAATTTGGTTTTCAAAGTATAATGAGTGTGGCAACGTAGCTTCTCGCTTGCTTCCTGCCGCACGCAATCACGTGTTATTGCATTGCACATATTAGTCCGGGAGCTCAGTACCAAAATGCCTCAACGAAGAGTTGCAGATAATAGTATCACTTTGTTAATTATGCCCCCCTTAGTCTCTCCAGGTAGTTTAAAGCCTCAACTCTGGTTCCTGTTCCTGGAAATATGCTTTAAAGCTGCAAGAAAAAGTTGGTGGACGAACCCAACGCTGAGTGGCAGATATTTTGGGTATAGCTTCACTTCTGTGAAATATAACTGAAAAATGAATATCCGTCATGAATATTGGGTCAATCCAAAGTTATAACGGTCCAAAGTTGCAGAAAAATGGACCCACCTGAGCCCATAGGAGAGAGCGAATGTAATTTGTTTTAATATGTTCATTAAGGTTTTTAAATTACTAGAAAAAAAGTTATGTTGATTGAAAACTCAAAAAGGATACCCGGTTATTGACAGAAAGACTGATAGGCGAGATGATACTTATGTATAGGATTTTTAAGAAATTCCCCCGCCTATCTATCAATTTTTCCATTGTTTTTAGCAGAAAAGATGAAAGGCCAATATGCTTTCGCTTCAGTATAAGAGTCATGTTCAGGTTTAGACATAAAGACTACATTTGCAATTCTCCATGCCTTGTGGAGATAGCCCAGTGCAATGCATGCTCAATATATTTTGCATAAGTGTGATTCTAGATTGTCTATCTCTTGTTGCAAAAGTACTGGGAAGATTCCGTCTGGTCCTGGCGTTTTGTAAGGTCCCTATAGCCCATTTGATTCTTTCTAACCGATTATTCGGTTTGTAGTTGCCTTGGCCTTATGGCAAAGTTTCAGTTGAGTCTGAGCTACTTCCGGTTGTTGAATTTCCGATCGCGGAAAGTGCCCCTGGAGAAGCACTTCAAGGATCTCCTTTCTTGATGAAGTATACTCTCCTACGGGCTTCTTTATCGCGCCTACCAAATTTAAATTGTCTTTTGAGAGAGTTTTTTGGATGCCTGCTGCTCGAGTAGTGCTTTCGACTTCTCTGCAGAACCTCTTCCATGAATCTCTCTTTGCCTTCCTCGGTAGTTGACGGCAAACTAGCTCTGAAAGTGTACGCCGCTGTGATTTAACCAACTAAGCCACAGCACCACTCTGCTGCCGCCGCCTAGTTGATTTGACAAATAAGTTGTTACCATTTATAAAACGAAAAAAGTAAAAAAAATCAAAGTCTTAATGCATAATTAATTCCTTTGAAGCAGAAAAATTTTTATTACAAGAACTTATATAATGCTGGGTAACCTATTGCAGTGATCCCACACAATGCGTCTAAGCTTGAATTTACAGAGGTAGAACATATTCCTCTCGAAATAATGAACTCGACGTCATACAATAGATTTAATATTAGTTATTCATTATTTTGAAATATCTAACAAACTTCCAGAGGAACTGCGTATTGTACCCAGTTACTAAGCAGATCATCTTTAACAATTTATTATCATGAGTAAGGAATTATGTTATGTCCCATGAAACTCTGTAACACAATGGACATTTTAGACAATTAAATACTCTGTAATGGGGACAGCAGAACAATCCCTGGGCAAACATCAACAACAGATGTGTCGGGGACACGATGGAATATATAGTATGCATAATTTGACAGAAGATGTGGCAATAAAGTAGGCGCTTTCTAGGGATTTTTATTTCCTGTCGAATATCCGCCATTTAAGTATTGTATAAAACTATTTAGTTTATGATACAGTCTGTCAAAAGCGTGTCCCCGATAATTCATTTTTGGTAGATACGATTCTAGCGCTTCAACAAAAAAATCGGTAGAGGGAACCTTTGTCTACGAAGCATTTTAGTAAAAGTATCACTCGATTCCGAACTTTCGTCGAAATCATGTAAAATCTAAAATGAATTACTTGTTTGCGCGTTAGTTCGAGGCAGTCTTTCTTTGTTGCCATCCAAAGGGACTTAAAATGACACATTCCGTGGCCCCTAAGTATATTGAAAAGTCGGTATCGTTTGTGAAGAAGTGGGAAGTTTTAACGAGACGAAAAATGTCGACGACGACGACGACAAAACATGGCTCGGTAGGCAAAGTCACTCCTAACGCCGAAAAACGAATCGTATCTTTGTTTTCACGGGACCTGAAATTGATGCTGCGTCAAAGAACCACAAAATTAAGAAAATTGGGTTTGAATGTGTCCCACGAGACCATTCGACAACATTTTCGTGCTCGTGATGACCTTTGCTGGGCGAAAATCACGTCTCGAAGCGGCTCGCTTGGGCTCACGATAAGATAAGATAAGAGTAGCCCTCACAATTGCCGGACGCCAACCCTATTGAAAACGTTTGGTCCCTTGTAAAAAAAAAGCTCAGAAGAAAGACTCCGAGGACTTTGACTCAGTTATCTCGTTGACAGCATGCCTCGAAGATGCCAGGCGATTATTGATGCAGCAGGCGATTGGACAAGTTACTAAGGTAATTGCGACGTTATTAGCACACCAAGGAATACATTGATGGCAAGAAATGTTCTCGAAACACATTTTTTGACAGACTGTACATAGAATAAAATATAGAAACATGCAAAAACCAAAAAAAAAAAAATTTAACAGAATTATTTAAAAAAAATACTTTAAAATATATTTTCGTGTCGAGTTTTTAGAAAACTATTTTCCAGTTCTGACATAAAAATTTCTACTAGCAAAAAATTGATTTTCAGTTCAATAAAGAAAACAAATTACTTTCAGCGTAAAAGAATACCGAGAAAAGAAAACATTCATACCTCTGACATATTTTGGTCCCATCTCGAATAAAATATCCCAAGTTCTCACGGGCGAAAAAACAAGAATAGCTTTAGAACCCGCTCAAAAATTATCCAATATATTTTTCAATGCCAAAGATAAAACTAATAAACACAATTAATCAGGAGTTCATAAACTTAATTGTCAAGAGTGCAATAGCTGTTACGTAGGCCAAACGGGACGGAATTTCAAAACAAGATTCGCAGAACACAATGCCTCTTAGGCTAAACAATGAAAAATCACACTTTGTTAAACATTTCTTAGAAACAGCCCATACTTTTCCCAATATCAATTGTTTACAAATACTCCATACGGTATCCAAAGGGTCAAAACTCAATTTCTTAAAATCCATAGAAATTTACAGACATTCAAAGGACCATAATATAAATTTACTGAATAGTCAATTAGACGTAGCAAATTCCGTCCTGTTCCAACTGTTTTAGTACTAATAGACCCACATCTGTTCATCATATAAACATAAAATACCAAAAATCTGTTTTAGTCTTAGTTAAGCGTTTGACAATGTAGTTGTACTACGAAATCGCGATAACTCAATTGTAAAATCTTTACAAATATATTTAGTGACAGTTAACAAAGTAATTAAGTAATTTTATTGTTAAACTTTTATTAGCTTTCTCGATAACACATGCAAAATCAACTTTGAAAACATAACTCTGATATTTTTATTTTTGGTAAAGTATTCTAAATAATAATAGGAATCAATAATCTTATATATTAAAAGAGAGATTACGCGACCTTTTTATCATAACAATAATAAGAAACCAGTCTTCTACTTCCTCATCCAGAGACATGGAACTACTGCAATTATTGTAGTATGCGATAACGCGATTATAAAATCTTTACAAATATATTTAGTGACAGTTAACAAAGTAATTAAGTAATTTTATTGTTAAAATGTACTGTCACAAAGTAACGGACCAATCAATCAACTCTTTAATAAAAGAATGATTTATAGAATATATTGGAATTATCTTTATTTTACCACATATGCAACCTTATTTAATAAATACATATTAAAATTAAAGCATCTCCTTTAATTTTGTGAAAATTTGTCGATAAAATCCTGGTCATGATGACCCGGTGTCATTATCCGCGTAATTATTTTTCATGTCATTGGCGTCAGGTTAATAAACCAATGTAAAAAAAAACAGTTAAAATGACTCCGAAAAAAAATTTTTTAATGGCATGGCATATATTATATAAGATTATAGGTAACCTGGCCAGAGAACAAATATATGAATTAAAAAAAAAAACACGTAAATCGGATTTGTGGTTCTCGAGTGATAAGCGCACTAACGGTCATATAGACAGACAGACAGAGGGACGTTGCGTTTTATATATATTATAGAAGATTATAGAAAATCTAGCCAGAGAACAAATGTGTGAATTAAAAAAAAAAAAACGTAAATCGGATAAGTGGTTCTCATGTGATAAGCGCACTAACGGACAAATAGACAGACAGACAGAGAGGCGTTGCATTTTATATATATTATAAAAGATTATAGATAACCTGGCCAGAGAACAAATGTATGAATTAAAAAAAAAACATGTAAATCGGATAAGTGGTTCTCAAGTCATAAATGCACTAACGGACAGACAGAGAGACGCCATGACAATTTTTTTGTTTCAATTTTTAATTGTTTTAATTTGATTAATAAACAAATGCAAAAAAAGTTGATGGCATTGGAAAGCTGACGTCGAGACCTAAATTTTGAAAAAAAAGACCCATTTTGGACTAAATGGCATAAAATGGCGGGCAGTTCAAATTTTAAATAACAAATTCAATTGTGTACACTGGGTTCAATATTTTTGTACCAAAATTTCAGGATATTTTTACTCTAACAAAAGTATTTTCTGAAAGTTTCAAGCCGATCCGTTCACTTAGTCGACCTGTATAATAAAATGCAAAAAAAAAAAAACATTTTTCCCTACAATTTTGTAGGTTATGTACACATTTGAGCGATTTAAAACCAATGAGGATTTGTTGGAAATTTCATTACCAAGAGTTTAGTTTTTTGTTTGTCTCGATCCGACTGATGTAACCGGAGTTATTGACATTTTCAGCTCGAAAAAGTCGTTTAGAAAACTTCAATTATTTATAAACAAAAGAGCACAAGTTTTTCGAGATTCAAAACTCGGGACAATACTCCTGGTGATACCCCAGAGAGGTAAAATCATAATACTGCTGTATCTAAACTATGCTGATCTCATCATTATTTTGACCTTTTTTTACTGCACTATCTGTACGACCTAGTTTAAATTCAGCATACCAGTAAATGATGAGTGATTTTCCAGGGGCAGACTCTTCGTAACACTTATCAAGCCATTGCTTTGCTTGAACGGTATTTTTTCCCGTCAAAAAACACTGGTTAATCAACACACCAAAATTCGATTTTTTCCATTATTTTGAAAATATGAAAAAATAAAAAATATCATTTGAATATGGGTATTTCCTAAAAATAGATTTTTGAAAAAAGAGACATCTATGTGTCAGATCAAAAACTGTTCAGCCTACTTGTTATTTATATAATAATTTATTTGTTTCAGTGGCTGTTTAGGTTTGTGTCAGCCAGAAGATCAAAGGTTTCATATGACCTGCTTACCTGGGGATCGAACAGTACGGACAACAAATACAAAAAATCAGCTCAATGACAAGAAGACGTCCTTAAAAGGTGTTCTCTTTAAATGTGATCAGTGTGATTTCCAAAGTATTCGGAAAACCAATTTACGCAGACACATGCTTCGTCATAAAAAATCCGACGAAATTGACATGTTCAAGTGTAATCAATGCGATTATCAAACTACTCGTAAATTCAGTTTGCAAATTCATATGCTTCGACATAAAACGCTCCTCGAAGTTGATATGTTTAAGTGTGATAAATGTGACTATCAAACTTGCCGTAAAAGTTGCTTATGGAGACATATGCTTCGACATAAAAACCCGGACGAAGTTAACGTGTTCAAGTGTGAGACATGTGAATTTCGAACTGTATATAAAAGCAGTTTACGGAAACATATTCTCCGACATAAAACTTCCGTCGAAATCGAAATGTTCAAGTGTGATAAATGTGATTATGAAACTTCTTGTAGTAGTGATTTACGCGAACATATGCTTCTATGTAAAAATTCCGAGGAAATTGACATGTTCAAGTGTGATAAATGTGATTACCAAACTTTCCATGAAGCCATTTTACGCAAACATACGCTCCGACATAAAGATCTCGCCCAAATCGACATGTTCAGTTGTGGAAAATGCGATTATCAAACTTTTTATAAAAGCAATTTGCGCAATCATATGCTTAAACATAGAAACCCTGACGAACTCGACATATTCGAGTGTAATGAATGTGAATTTCAAACTTTGTATAAAGGCAGTTTTCGCAAACATACTCTGCGTCATAAAAATTCCATCGAAGGTGATATGTTCAAGTGTGATAAATGTGATTATCTAACTTCTGTCAAAAGCAGTTTGCACAAACATATGCTTCAGCATAGGAATTCCGATGAAGTTTACATGTTCAAGTGTGATAAATGCGATTATAGAAGTATTCATAGAGGCAATTTACGCAAACATATGCTTCGACATAAAAATCCCGACGAAATTGACATGTTCAAGTGTGATAGATGTGATTATAGAACTTGCCGTAGAGACAATTTACACCAACATATGCTTCGTCATAAAAATCTCGATAAAGTTGACATGTTTAAATGCGACCAGTGTAATTATGAAACAATTCGCAAATCAGATTTTAGAAGACATATATTTGGGCATGAAAGTGCCAAGAAGGCTTCCGGGATTCAAGTGTAATAATTGTGACTTTTAGGCTAGAGATGTCAATATTGTAGCTACCGGATACAAAGTACCGGGTAGTCGACAATAAATGTACCCGGTACCAGGTATCTACATGGTATGGCATCTGTGGCCAACCATACTAAAACTGCCAATCCCATACCGGTAGCGGTAGATACCTACTCGTCTCCACAAAATATATCTCGTCTTCATCGGTGGCGATCGGTTACGGTACATTCGGTATCAATAATAATGATTGACAAGAACGGGTGCGCGTATACAATTATAAATTATACATAGATACCGAATTAAACTAGATGATAAATACAACCGGAGCACGCACAATTAGGAATGCAAGCAAAATTTGCACGTCGTGCATGCAACACTTTATTAAATAGATATATGAAACATAAGTACACATTTTGTTGTTTATGAATATTGAATATGAATATTTTTAGTGTTCCGTACGGAACACTTATAAGATCACTTCGGTGTCTGTCCGTCTGTCTGTCCGTCTGTCACACCCGAATTTCTCCGAAACTATTTGTCATAGAAAGTTGAAATTTGGTAGTAATATAGGAATTGATGGCCTCATCAGAGCCATGTAGTTTTGAAAGTTAAATTTTGACTTAAGGGGTTAGTTTTGGGGGGTGAAATCGGAAGTGAAAAAAAAATTTTTTTACTAGGTAATCGAGTGTAGTGTCAAATGAAAGCTTGTGAAAACACGAGTAAAAAATATATATATAATGTAATACTTGCGCGCACTTTTCTTTATATTATTTTTAAAAAATCGCGAAAAATCGCTGTCCACCCGCCTTATCTCGGAAAGTACTTATCAAAAAATTTTGAAAAAATTCTGGAATATTCTCCACGGGGTGTAGATTGAACGAAAATTATCACGAGTGCATTACCTGTAATAATTTATCTGGTATATAAAAAAAACAGAAATTTCAAGGTCATCAATTTTCAGTAAAGATTGGAAATAAACTTTGTTGAAACTTATTTGGGGTGTATTTTGTGAAGTCACTGATCATTTTATATCACCGTAACATAAATTTTGACTTGAGGGATTCGTTTTGAGGGGTGAAATCGGAAGTGAAAAAATTTTTTTTTACTAGAGCATCGAGTGTGGTGTCAAATGAAAGCTTGTGAAAACACGAGTAAAATATATATATATATATATATATATATATATATATATATATATATATATATATATATATATATATATATATATATATATATATATATATATAATGTAATACTTGCGCACACTTTTCTTCATATTACTTTTAAAAAATCGTGAAAAATCACTGTCCCCTACCTTATCTCGAAAAGTACTGATCAAAAAATTTTGAAAAAATCCTGGAATATTCTCCACGGGGTATAGATTGAACGAAAATTATCATTACCTTTAATAATTTATCTGGTATAGAAAAAAAACAAAATTTCAAGGTCACCTGTTTTCAGTAAAGATTGAAAATAAACTTTGTTGAAAACTTATTTGGGGTGTTTTGTGAAGTCACTGATCATTTTATATTACCGTAACATAAATTTTGACTTAAGGGATTCGTTTTGAGGGGTGAAATCCGAAGTGAAAAAAAATTTTTTTTACTAGGTCATCGAGTGTGGTGTCAAATGAAAGCTTGTGAAAACACGAGTAAAAATATATATATAATGTAATACTTGCGCACACTTTTCTTCGTATTACTTTTAAAAAATCGTGAAAAATCGCTGTCCCCCTATCTTTTCTCGAAAAGTACTGACCAAAAAATTTTGAAAAAACCCTGGAATATTCTCCACGGGGTATAGATTGAACGAAAATTATCATTACCTTTAATAATTTATCTGGTATAGAAAAAAAAAACAAAATTTCAAGGTCACCAGTTTTCAGTAAAGATTGGAAACAAACTTTGTTGAAAACTCCTTTGAGGTGTGTTTGTGAAGTCACTGATCATTTTATACCACCCTAACAAAAAATTTATTTTAAAAACAATCAACGTACGGAACACTAAATGTGCAAGTTCAACTTACACTTGACCGGTTATTTAATTAATAAATTAATTGGACACAATAATAAATATTTAAAGAATAAATCATGAATTTTGAAAATATTTATTCTCTGGCTTTACGAACAGTTTTAAATTAAAATAACAAGATATTTTATTAATATAATACACAAATATAATACAGAAAATTATAAAAGTACTCTCAATCCTTAAAAACAATGAAAATAAGTAAATGAATATTACAACAAAAATAAACTTTATAGCAACTGGAACTTTTACGCTATTTTTCACTTATTAACGCTCAACAGTTGAGAAAAAATGAGTTTATTTACATGATTTGGTTTGAGTTTATTACACCGTTCAGTAATAATCTGGCCAGCCACCGACGACTAATGTAGGTAGGTATATTGGTAACTACGTGACGAGATCGGTACTTTATACCGGGTATAATGTAACGATTACTTTTTTAAGAATTACCAGGTACCCTAAATACGCGAAAGTACCAATACTTGACATCACTATTTTAGGTTAAACATTTCACGTCTGAAATAATGTAGATTGCCTTGAATTAAAGTTTAAATACAACCACTCAAATTTTGGAAACACTTTTTCGATTAAAAAATTTGCAATTTGATTATCTCCTATAAAATTGAGATAAAATAGGCGCTTTCTAGGGATTTTTATTTCCTGTCAAATAGCCGTGATTTAAATATATAATAAAAAGACTGTTTTTAGTCAGTTTCCACTGGTTTATTTAAATTGTGATAACGCGTTTCGCTGTCGATGCAGCTTCTTCAGATCTACATTTTACACTGTTAAGTTAGGTTTAATGTTTACAATTTTATGTAATTTCTTAATTATAATATTACATCTAATTAAATTACATTGATAGTATTGGA
Source organism: Pachyrhynchus sulphureomaculatus (assembly GCA_019049505.1). NCBI lineage: Eukaryota > Metazoa > Arthropoda > Insecta > Coleoptera > Curculionidae > Pachyrhynchus > Pachyrhynchus sulphureomaculatus. The sequence goes on from CM032452.1 coordinate 54,607,467, forward strand.
AAACCCATACAGGCATGGAATTAGGAGAATAAATTAAATAATGGTGAATTGTTTAAATCTAACTGTTTGTTGAGTAAAGTACCTGTAGTCCTTAATTGATTTATTTGCATTGTCTCTAAAAGGTTTAGTTTTAAACCTTTTTGTTGGGAATGTAAAATTTTGAAATTCTTGTCAAACCTGTGATTTTCTGTTAAAAGATGATTAGCATATGTCGAATTAGACTTTCTATGGATGAAACTTTTTTCGTGTTCTGTAATTCTTTGTATAAATGTACGTCCAGTTTGTCCCATGTATGTTTTACGACATGACCCACATGTTAATTGATACACCCCTGATTTATTGTCTTTATTGATATGTGGTTTGTAGTTTTTGAGATATTTCCCTATAGTATTGTTAGTCTTGTAAGCTATATTGATAAATTTTCACAGTTTTGCTGCTGGTTTCCCGAAATAGGTTAAGCATTTAAATGTGGTTTTTCTGTTCTTAAAACGTGGGTATATTTCTGAGATTGCCTTATTTCTAAGTTTTTTCCTAACGATGTTATCGATTAAAGTAACCGAATAACCGTTGTTAACGACTACTTGTTTTATTTAGTGTAATTCTTTAGTAAAATTGGCCTCTGATAAGGGGATATTAGTTAGTCTATGTATAAAGCTATGATAAGCCGCGAGTTTATGATGGTTAGGGGTGGTGAGAACTATTGTGAATTGTGGTATCTGTATGACAAGGTTTGTGATATATTGCAAATTCATGCTTTTTCATGGTTTTACCGATTGTTAAGTTTATGAAGTTAATTTTCCCTTCGACTTCTTCTTCCATTGTAAAACTGATATTTCTATGTAAAGAATTAATGTACTGTAAAAAGTGAGTTAATTGTCTGTCCGTACCTCTAAAGCATACAATTATATCGTCTACGTATCGATACCAGTATAGACAATTATTACTATTGTTATTGTGGTTGTTAAATGTGTTTCAATACTGTCCATGAAAATTTCGGCAAGTAATGGACTTAATGGACTCCCCATAATTAACCCTTCCTTACTATTGTAGAATTTATTGTTAAATGAAAAATAATTTTGTCTTAGGCAAGTTCTTAATAAATTAATTATGTCCATTTTTATAACTTCATTTACTTTGTTTTTTGTTAGTAGGTTCTCTATTAAAATTATTGTTTCGTTTGGGGGAACACTAGGAAATAAGTTTTTGACATGGAAATAAACTAATTTAGAATTATCTGGTATTGTTATATCCTTAATTTTATCCACGAGTTCGTATGAGTTTTTGATACTGTATTTAGGTTCAAATTTGCTATGATATTTGATTAAATCAGTTAAAAAGGATGACGTCTTATATGCTGGAGCAGACATATAGGAAGCAACTAGTCTGATTGGGTGGTCAAGTTTGTGTAGTTTTATGAGTGAATAAAGTTGTGGAATTTGTGGATTCATATTTATTAATTTAAATTTAACTTTATCGTGAATGTTCCCTTTAGCCTGTTCAATTTGTTGTTTTATTTCTTTTTGAAAAATATTTGCTGGATCTTTGTTTAAAATTTCGTACTTTCCTGTTTTGAAAAAAATCTAACGTTATATTAATATAGTCGATTTTGACTATTGCCATTACTGTGTTACCTTTATCTACTTTGGTAAAGATTACATCATTTTGTTTTGCTTTACTCTGAATGGTTTTTATTGCCCTTAAGTGATGATATTGTTATTATTAGATATGAATTCTTTTTAAATAATTTTGGCTGTGTAAATAATGGTTTTTATTGTCCTTAAGTGATGATATTGTTATTATTAGATATGAATTCTTTTTAAATAATTTTGGCTGTGTAAATAAACCAGTGGAAGTTGACCAAAAACAGTCTTTTATTATATATTTATAATGACTTTCCATCAAGTAGAAGCTACAACCATCCGAAATTCGTCATTTAAATGTTGTATAAAACAACAACTCTTTAGTTTATGATACAGTCTGTCAAGTAAATTTCCGCGATAATTAATTGTTGGTAGATGCGATTCTAGCGATTCAACAACAAAAAAAATAGCGGTAAAGGGAACTTTTGTCTACGATGCATTTTAGTAAAAGTATCGGTCGATTTCGAACTTTCGTCGAAATCACGTAAAATCCAAAATAGGTCACTTGTTTGCGCTTTGGTTCGAGGCGGTTTTCCTTTGTTCACATCCAAAGGGCCCTAAAATGACATCCCACGGCCCCAAATATATTGAAAAGTCGGTATCGTTTTTGAAGAAGTGGAAAGTTTTAACGAGACGCAAAATGTCGACGACTTGCCAAAACTCGGTAAGCCAAGTCACTCCGAAAGTCGAAAAAACGTTTTATCCCTTGTGAAAAGAAAGTTCAGAGAAAAGACTTTAAGGACTTTGATTCAGTTGTCTCGCAAGATTCGAAAAATTTGCATTTTACGCAAACATACGCTTCGACATAAAAATCTCGCCCAAATTGACATGTTCAGTTGTGGAAAATGCGATTATCAAACTTTTTATAAAACAACTTACGCAAACATATGCTTAAACATAGAAACCCTGACGAACTCGACATATTCGAGTGTAATAAATGCGAATTTCAAACTTTGTATAAAGGCAGTTTTCGCAAACATATTCTTCGTCATAAAAATTCCATCGAAGGTGACATGTTCAAGTGTGATAAATGTGATTATCTAACTTCTGTCGAAAGCAGTTTACACAAACATATGCTTCAGCATAAGAATTCCGATGAAGTTTACATGTTCAAGTGTGATAAATGTGATTATAGAAGTATTCATAGGTGCAACAATTCGCAAATCAGATTTTAGAAGGCATATATTTGGGCATCAAAGTGCGAATAAGGCTTCTAGGGTTCAAGCGTAATAATTGTGGCTGATTATAAAAAAAAAGTTAAAAATTTCCTATGAAGTAACGTACATTATATTGAATTCAAGTTTAAATAAAACCACGCAAACTTTAGAAACACTTTTCCGATTAAAAAATCTGCAATGTGGTTATCTCTTATAAAATTGAGATAAAGCGACACTATTAATCATTAAAAAGAAAAATAGTAAATTCACACATACGCATACATGTTATTTAAATTGTATGTGTGTGTGTGTGTGTGTGTGTGTGTGTGGTCTTGCATTTAAGTAAACACATATTAAAAACCGCATCAACTACAAAAACCACATAAATCGCCAAATTTCTCTTTAAATTCGACAACCAGGAACAAAATATCAATTAATGCGGCTGCTTAAGTAAACTTTTCCACGCCACAGAAGTGGGCGATGAGTGGAGAGCACATGCAGCGTCGTGATAATATAAACAAGCGCGACTTACGTCGGAAGTATTTTGTCTAATATTGTGTGTTTATATATTATATTGTATCTATTACGTATTAATTACATATTGATACATTTATTTTGCTACTTATATTTTTTATAAGTGAGTAGGACCTATTTGACATAGAAAGTTGAAATTTGGCACAAATATAGGAATTGATAACCCAATCAGAGCCGTGTAGTTTTGAAAAGGGCGCTAACCTCCTCCTTCTATCGAACTAGCTTCGCTCGTTCAACATAGAGGGCAATTCGAGCGCTTCGCGCTCGATTTTGTACATTATAAGCGCGCTTCACGACATTTCTCGCTCCGCTTGTCTAGTGTAGTGACACATTATGAGCACGCTTCGCGCACTCTCTCCCTTCGCTTGTCTAGTATAGTGACACATTATAAGCGCACACCCCGCTTAAAGGCACTTCGCGTGCTAATTTGGAAAATAATCTGAACTAACCCGATCTTGAATTAACCTCAACTTGAACTAACCCGAACTTAATTTAACCTGGCGGTCGAAGGCCGACACCTGGGGGCGGCAGCCGATATTCGCGGCTTGAGGCAGTGGCCGATTGTGGGCGACGGCCGAAGGTTAGCACTTGGATGCGGCAACTGGTGGTCGGGTGTCCGCTAATTTATGCCCCCGGGTGTAGATAGGGGCGGTGGTTGGGTGAGAATTGGGGCCAGTGGCCTGGTGATCGCTAACCACTATACAATTACTACAAAAATAAAAACCAGCTACTAATCGTGGTACTAACCGATCAAGGTAGAACAGTCAAGGTGGGGTGTTGACTTGACGTCACTAGATGGGTATAAAGCCTGTTTTGCAGCAAAGCTTGATATTATTTTCTAATACTCGTCAGTAGAGTCTGTTAGTTTGGTAAGTAGGATGTGTTAGTATTCATTTTGTTAAGTTTTAACTTTTTCAGTTATTTATTTATCCACTTGTAACTTTGCAAATTTGTTTGAAGCCGTTATTTCTGTGTGAGTAATAATGAGTTTGAATCAAATTGTAAGTAGTATGTAATTGACAGTTTTAGATCTGCCAAATTTAGATTTATCAGATTTTGACTTGTGTAATTTAGATTTTTCTAATTTAGAAAATAATTTTTTATTAAATTTAATTAATAGTGGTTTAAATATTCAAGATTCTGATCCAACTGTTGTTATTGAACAAATGGATTGTTGCGATATTGAAGCCATTGTTGAACGCTTAATATAAGACGAAATTCTAACTCAAAAATCTTTTATTACCCAAAAGACACAGGACTGTCAAAATTCTGAATTTAATTTGGAACATTTTATTTCTTTAAATAAAGATAATGCCACAACGCAACTTCCCGCGTCAAAATTTAATTTGGGTCCTTCGAATCAAAATTTCTTACCAGAGTCATCCCATCTTCGCGATGCTGATGATATTTTCCAAATTTTATCCCAAAATTTTAATTTTAAGAAAATTGATAATTTATCGCAATCTTTGTATGTTTCTGGCGCAATTTTAATATCGAAAATAATCAACTTTAGGGAACTATTCCCCCTCACCCTCTCCAAACTTTTAATATACCTTATATATGTAATCGCAATAATTACTTTTAAAATTAATAATACCATCGATTTTTTTATGTCATCTCACAAAACATAATTTTCACATTACTCGATTACAAAAATCCTAAAAAGGACATATAATCGTTTGGGAACTATCGCGGCAACAGACCGACAATAATCTAGGAATTCTGCAACGTCCTTGAAAGATCGTAAAAACAACACTTACATTAGGTCAATCACTAAGGTCAGAGAGGTAGCTGAACTCAAATGAAGCTATGTTGGCCATGTTGCTAGATATACGGATGACAGATGGTCCCAACTTATATTGAAATGGAGACCATACATGAGTAAGCGATCGAGAGGACGCTCCAAACGAACTGCCGGGTTTGTATGGATGAGACAGGCACGGAACCCTCAAAAGTGGAAAGATATGAGGGAATAATGGATCGATGAACGCTGAAGAAGAAGGAAAAAAGTGTAAGGATCTCGGCGTGTGACTTTTTTCACATCTAAAGAAAATAAAAATGAGTTTGCCGATGATTTTTTTAACGTGATTAGTGCGATTTGCCAGGGTACAAAACATATTTAAGACATCGGTAGACTTCAGACTAGACCATCAGTAAATACTTGGTAAAAATAATTTAAGGCGAGTTACTCGTTGGTAAATACAAACTGGTCAAGAATGTGTATAGATTCAAATATGATTTGATTAAAAGTAAAAAATACTTTTTAAACACGTTGGTCGACATAAGCAGTAGAAAGAAGTTAATATGTTTAAATCTGACAGTTATAATTATAAATCAATACATAAGTACAGTTTAAAGGTTCACTTTTTGTGTAGGTATGTTAATAATTAATTAATTAATTTTATCTTTTATTTTCAGCAAACGAACATGGCTTTTGCAACTTAAATAATAATAACTTAACTAACATATTAAAAAGAAATATAACTAATAATTTTATATGTAACTTAATATTTATGATGCTCTTTAATTCCAGTTTTTATAACTATATATCTTATACAAGTTTTTTAAGTGCTTATTATTAAATCTGCACAACGATTATCGCCACTACACCAAATATTTTATTTTCTGTACTCGATCCTCGTTTAACCTTATTAGCATCATCAGAAGTGATAATTGACTCAATCATTGTTAGAGAAACGCACATTGAGCGCAAAAATAAACTGTTTGATGTAGTGGTCATAACTGTTGTGTGGTGTCATTGTGCCATAAATTCCAAATACGCAATGTAGTTCTTATTAAGTATTTGGCAGTTTTAGGTATCAAAACCGATTTATATAAAATAAGTTATTTAGAACAGAAGATCACAAAACCGATTTATATAAAATAAGTTATTTAGAACAGAAGACCAGTACAAATAATTATAACAAAGGCGTATACATTACCATATATCTTCCTCCATACTTAATCATAAAAAAATTAACGGTCGTTAATATTGTATTAATATCCATTACTACTCTTGTATATCCATAGAAAAATAAAGATATGTGTAAAACACATTTGTCAATATCATTATTTGGGTGTTAGACTAGTTACAATATACTCAATAGTAGCAATGCCAGAACAGGCATTAATAAGCAATTGCTATTATGAATAAATAGGGACAGTTACTTATTTACGTGCATACTATTTATTACCTAAATCGGCAGTTCAAGTGACCAATAGAGGTAGGTATTGATGATTGTAAACAAACAGACCAAAGCTAGAAAATGTTGATAATAATGACCATGATTCTACATATGTTTATACTTTTTTCTTACTCTACCTGTGTTTAAAAGACATCTGCTTTATTTATGTTTGCACTAGCAGAATAAACTTTTAAAAAAACAATACTGTTATACTGTTAGTTGTAAGATAGGGTACGGTTTGTTGTGTTGATTTTGTCGCGGATTCTTTGAGTTTTCTATTTGGTAAAATTCTTGTGTCCTAAAGCTATAAGAAAAGTGATAAAAAAAATACCACGATAATTTATATACGACCAACAGCGAACCTCAAATGGATAAATCAAAATTACTCGCTTTCTAGCTTTAAAATCCGGCCGCCAATTAGGATGTAGCAATTCACGTTTGTAATTAAGGAGGATCACTATTTTACAATATTATAAACAAAAGAGCCCAGAATAGTTGTTTACAACAACCAGAATTTGGAGTGATTATTTGTTTTGATTCTTATTAATCCCTCCAAATTCTGGTGGCTATCAATATCTTCCGTGTGCTGTTTTGTTTACACTGCTGTAAAATGGGGTTTCTCTTAATTACAAACCACCAAAGCTTTTAAGATCAAGATTGTTTCTAAAATATAAAATTTTGCATTGTATATGTTATTAGGGCAACGTCCAACTCGGCCTTGATTTGCGTAGGCGTTTTGCCTTTAAAATGCAAGAATTTAATGGCGGCTCAATATTCGATTTTTTCCATTTTTACAGAAACACATTGACTAACACAAACGATTGTCAAACAACTGAGCCGGCCATCATAGCTAAAATTTTCAAGAATACCTTTCAACGCCTACGCAATATTACCTGAATATTTTTGACGAGCGACACCATCTTTATATTGAGGCTTGGAACTTTTTAGACTCCTAAAAGCGAATATTTAAAATTTTAATTATAACTTGAAATGATTTTACATCTAAAAAAATGTTCACAGAACGACTTTGCGTTTTCCCAGCAATTTTGTTTTAGATTATGGTAAGGGAAAGTCGATGGCGTATAAATATAACAATAAACAGGGTGTCAGCAGCCTGAAAAACGTTGAATTATTAGGGAATTATCTTTTACTTGAAAACCAGAGAAATTGACCCGGAAGTATTGGGTATTTGGAGCTGTGCGAGCATAGATATGACCGTGGCTATTTTATTTGAAAATAGCTTTGTTCATCACATGAACCATATAAGTAATTGTATTTACTTTTATTTTTGTTATAGCAGATTTAATTTTTCTTTGCCTGTAAACTTGTATGTTTGATTGTGAAAATTAATGTTAAAACTAAAGTAGAACACTGTTTAAACAAAAAAGTCACACGTTCATGATGTGTTATTTTGATTACTCAGCATAAAGATGTAATCTAAAAATCAAATAGTTTTGAGTTATGGGTACTTAGATTTACTTGGAAATAGCAGCCGTTAGTCCAAGAAGCCGCGGGAACATGACGAAATCGTATTTTCTAAGGAAATTGTATGATAAATAGTCTTGTTTCATACTTGGAATTTTAATAGTGTATCTCTATGCACTTTGACATACTGAAACCGATTTTGGTACACATATCAACCCATGTTATATTCTTATCCTAACCTCAAAAATCGAATAAAAAAAACTTGAAAATAAGTAAAAAAAGGGCTTGTAACTGTAACACTAATATCATATTCCTTCTGTATTTTGACCTGCTCAAACCAATTACAATATTCATACCAACCAAAGAATGTAACATTATGGGTCGGTGTATGTACCAAAATCGGTTGCAGTAAGCATAGAGATACACTATTAAAATTCGAGGTACAAGACAAGACTATTCATCAAACGTTTTTTTCAGAAAATGCAACGATTTCGTTATGTTCTCTCTGCTTTCTGGACTAACGGCTGCTATTTCCAAGTAAGTCTAAGTACACATAACTTAAAATTATTCGATTTTTAGGTTACATCTTTAGACCAAAAATCGCCTTTTTTCAACATTCTCCTTTATGTTGTTTTTGTCAATACATTATTTTTTTCACTTTCATAGGACCTTGTCAAAACAGGCATTTCTCTCCCTCAACTTGTGGCAACGGTATGACCACTACTACATGGGCCTTCCAAGTGTGAATATCACCATAGCATCCTTGCGACACTAGGCCTTTTTTTCAGGAGACTGCTAGCTTTACAAGACTCCATTACCGTCGAGTTGAAATAGCTCACTGGCAGCTCATATGTCTCCATCTCATCATCGTACCAGATAGGCATATCAGACAGTGTGCCACTAAAGTCCTCTATAGAATTCCCCGTTTGTGAACCTCCGACTGATCTACTCCGTCGGAAGATTTACAATAGTCTGAATTTAAAAGAAAATATAATACATAGGCTGAAAAGTTTTTGGTCTCGCTACTTAAAACACATTTTTTTGCAAAATTCGACTTTTTTCATCAATATAATCTCCTTCAAGAGCGATACAATCAGTACAACGCTTTTCTAACATTTCTATACTTCTCTCGTAGAAGGATTTGTCTTTGCTTTCAAAATAGGCCTCAGTTTCGACCATAATTTCTTCATTGAGCCAAATATCTTTCCCGTGAGCATTTTTTTCGAGATCTGCGAATAGATAATAGTCACTGGGGGCCAAATCTAGAGAATACCGTGAATGAGGAAGCAATTCGGGCTTCAATTCATGCAATTTTGCCATCGTAACCACTGACTTCTGGCACGATGCATTTTCTTGATGAAAGAACACTTTGTTCTTGTTCATTTGGGGCCGTTTCTTTGCGATTTCTATCTTCAAACGCACCAATAACTTTATATAATATTCATTATTGATGGTTTTCCCTTCTCAGCATAGTCAATGAAAATTATTCCATGCGCATCCCAAACTTTCACCTGCTGCTGCCCACTCAGCTGACTGCCGATTTGATTCCGGTATGTAGTGGTAGATCCATGTTTCATCCATTGTCACATATCGCATGAAAAAATTCTTTTGCGCTTGAACAAGTCCAAACAGCGCTCAGAATCATCAACAAGTTGTTATTTTTGGTCCACTGTGAGCAAATGCGGTACCCATTTCGAACAGAGCTTTCTCATGCCCAAATGTCTATGCAAAATATGACCAACACGTTCTTTTGATATCTTTAGGGTGTCGGCTATCTCACGCAATTTCACTTTACGACCATCCAAAAAAATTTTGTAGATTTTTTTATGTTTTCCGTTGTAACCACCTCATTTGGGCGTCCAGAGTGTTCAGCATCAGTTGTATCTGTACGACCGCGTTTAAATTCAGCCTACCAGTAAATGATGAGTGGTTTTTCAGGGGCAGAGTCCCCGTAACACTTATCAAACCATTGCTTTGCTTGAACGGCATTTTTTCCCATCAAAAACAGTGTTTAATCAACACACGAAACTCGACTTTTTCCATTGTTTTAAAAATGTCAAAAGTAGCGACACTAAAACCTCTGTAACTAGTAAACTAATGGTCGAAATGTCATGAAATCTCGACACGTATCATTTAAAGATTGGTACTTCCTAAAAATCATTATGGATTTTTTGAAAAGGGCGACATCTATGTGTCAGACCAAAAACTTTTCATCCTATGTGTTACCTGTGATCTGATAATGAGATCCTGAGATTAATGATGTGGGTACTTATTTAGAGTCTCCTTTCTTACTTTTTGCAGATGACTGCTAGTTTTATAAAATTGGGAGCTCTTTAACGGACTGTCACCTTTCACACGACGATCTTGATTCCTTCACTGTGTGGTGTAAGTCCAGAGCTGGTACTGTATTCACTCAGCTGAATTGGTACAGAACAGATTCTTGCGTTTTGTTTCTAGGAAGCTTAATGTCCACCATTCAAATCTTTCCGCAACAGCCATGAGGTCGGTGACCCGGCTCCCTAGGCTATCTGTGAGAAGGTCTAATGCAGAACAATGTTGTTTGTATATAAGCTGGACTGTCCTGATCTCTTGGCTCAAACTGATTTTTTTGGTCCACCTAGAAATACAAGGAGTCATTGCACCTTTTTACAGTCTGTGCATAGACCCAACTATGCGTTACTTTCCCCATCGCACGGCTTCACGCCAGAGGCAATATGGCTGATGTTGATTTTTTTAATGTGTCTCTTGGCGGTCTCAGGCGAATATTGTGAGATAACTCTTTGAGAGAGCTATGACACTTGTGGATGTTTGTGTTTTGTGCCTTGGTCTCTTGTTTGTTATCTTTCGGTTATGGTTTTCTAAACATTCATTTACATTAATTTATATTTACTTCTTTACTCTTTGTTTAATTTTGTTTTGTTTTTATTACTTTAATTAAGTTAGTTAGTTAGTATAGGTAATTTTTTTTAACTGGATTGTTTTGGCCGATACTTGGTGGAGATCCGTTAAGCTTAAGTTAAGTGAACAGTAAAAACAATTTTTTTTTTCTCCATTTACTGATAAACTCCACATTTATTTTAATGTATCAACATGTTTCGCTATCACTGTAGCTTTATCAAGAGTAAATGAATAAGATGGAAAATTTATTATATATATATATATATATATATATATATATATATATATATATATATATATATATATATATATATATATATATATATATATATATATATATATAGATCCCTACAGGTAAAATACAATCATGTTGGAAATCCCTAATTGTACTGTTACAAAGACTTTATATTATAGGTAACAAATTAATTAAGTATGGTATTATTGAAATATATTTAAGGGAGGTGAATTATTTAATTCTAATTGGTCATTTAACAAATAATTAGTATTTTTAAGTTTATTGATTTCTAGAGATTCAAGCAAATTTAATTTATACCCTTTATTTTCAACATGTCATTGACTTGAGTCTATTCTACAGGCCTGAGTCCATTCTACAAGTACTTTCATGGAGAGTGGTCGAAGGATGTAGCCCGCTTAATTCCTCCCAGAGCGGTGCATGTTAGAAATACATGTCGCGCTGATACTTCACATCCGTATGAGGTTCAGCTTGTTACTCCTCGTACAACGCTTTTCAAGCGGTCTTTTATATGGAGAACATCATCCCTTTGGAATGGCTTACCCAGAACTGTGTTTCCCACCGAGTACAATTTACAGCGATTCAAGAACAACGTGAATCGCTTTTTTCCGCACACGTGTCGCCCTGTAGCGCTTTAGGGACTGCAGCATGTGTGCAAGACCCATAAAAAAAAAATGTAAAATTTCAAAGTTTTTATTAAACTGATGTTCTGATTCTATTAAATGGTTAGCGTAATTTGAAATTGATTTACTAGTTATAAAAGATGTAATATGTTTTTTTATTCTTTTTTTTAAAATTTCTTCCTGTTTGACCAATATAAGTACAATCGCAATTTTCACAGTTAAGTTTATACACACCTAATTTTTGCTCTTTGTCTGTTTTGATTTATTATTTTTTATATATTTTCTTAGGGTATTATTTGTTTTAAATGCTACATTAATATTAGTTTTTTTGTTAAGACATTTCTAATTTTATTGCTAGTCTCACCTATGTATGTAATAACACTATAGCGTTCTTGATTCATTTTTTGTCTTAGGAAAAATTAGTTCTAATGATTTTTTACATTTTTTCTTTTTTAAAATCTTGTTGACTATATCTACATTATATCCGTTATTTACTGCAATTTATTTTATTATGTTTAGTTCTTTAAGAAAATCTTTTTCATTTAATGGAATAGATAGTAGTATGGATCATGCTATGAAAGGCAGCTAGTTTGTGTTGGATTGGGTGACATGATTTATTATGTATTATTGTGTCAGTATGCGATGGTTTGTGGTAAATAGAGAACGTACGTTTATTATTATTCTTTGTTATAGTTAAATCTAAAAAGTTTATGCTATTATTAGTTTCTTCTTCTGTAGTGAATTTTATGTTAGCATGTAAATTATTTATATAATCAAAAAATATTTTAAGTTGTCTATCTGTTCCTGTGAAGCAGGCTAAAATATCATCGATATATCTATACCAATAAATCAATTTTTTAAAAAACGTATGTTCACTGATTTTGGATTCTATAAAATTGTATATTTTGAATTCTATTAACTAAATCATATGAGTTTTTTATTTGAAACTTAGCAAAAAAATTAGTATTCTCATTAATTATTTCTATTAATTTCTTTGACAACTTATAAGATGGTGCTGAAGTAAAAGAGACTACTGGTCTTATTGGATAATCTTTTTTAATGCAATTTTATTAAAGACTATAGTTTTGGTGTTTGTGGGTTCATCGAAGTAAATTTGCTAAAATCTTTATCTACTACTTAGTATATATCATCACTACACCAAACACTTTATTTTTGCACTCGACGCGCGTGATGAAGCTAATATGGTTAGTGAAACGCGCGTCGAGTGCAAAAATAAAGTGTTTGGTGTAGTGGTGATATATACTGAGTAGTATCATTGTGCCAAAGATTCCACATTCATTACAATCACTAATAATAGATTTGACAATCTTTTGAAATTTTTCTGTTGGGTTATTATTTAACTTCTCATAATTACTACTGTTGAGGAAATCTAAAGTTTTTTGAATATATTGTGATTCATCAATAGCTACTATCTATTCCATTAAATGAAAAAGATTTTCTTAAAGAACTAAACATAATAAAACAAGTTTCAATAAATAACGGATATAATGTAGATATAGTTAACAAGACTTTAAAAAAGAAAAAAAATAAAATAGCATTAGGACTAATTTTTCCTAGACAAAAAATGAATCAAGAACGCTATAGTGTTATTATTACATACATAGGTGAGACTAGCAATAAAATTAGAAATGTCTTAACAAAAAAAACTAAATATTAATGTAGCATTTAAAACAAATATAAGCAAGTATATAAAAAAATAATAAATCAAAAACAAAGAGCAAAAATCAGGTGTTTATAAACTTAACTGTGAAAATTGCGATTGTACTTATATTTGTCAAACAGGAAGAAATTTTAAAAAAGAATAAAAAAACATTTTACATCTTTTATAACTAGTAAATCAGACTCAAATTACGCTAACCATTTAATAGAATCAGAACATCTGTTTAATAAAAACTTTGAAATTTTACATGTTGAAAATAAAAGGTATAAATTAAATTTGCTTGAATCTCTAGAAATCAATAAACTTAAAAATACTAATTATTTGTTAAATGACCAATTAGAATTAAATAATTCACCTCTCTTAAATATATTTCAATAATACTATACTTAATTAATTTGTTACCTATAATATAAAGTCTTTGTAACAGTACAATTAGGGATTTCCAACATTATTATATTTTACCTGTAGGGATCTTATATCTATATATATATATATATATATATATATATATATATATATATATATATATATATATATATATATATATATATTATATATATATTATATATATACAGTCCCTGGCCAAATTATTAGACGCACTGCAAGATTTCATGTAAAATATTAATTACCGAGTGATATTGTACCGTTTTATTATTTTAAATTGATTTGTTTTTTATTTTTATATTATCCAATCAATTACCTATTTATTTGACATAAATAAAACAGCATTAATTTAGAAAAGCATAAGTTTATTAAGTCTTAAAGAAAAGTGAAATTAATGTTAGTAAAAGTCAATATTTAGTTGAGCCACCTTTAGCCGCTATCAAAGCTTTAATTCTGGGCGGCATGCTATCAATGCAAGATTGTACTGTCTCCTGCATTTGAGGATGATGATTCCACACATGAATAATCTTTTCTAGGAGCTGGGTTTTGTTGGTAATCACATCTTTAGCCACTTCTCTTTTCATCAGCTCCCACACATTTTCAATGGGGTTCATATCAGGGCCAATCCAACAGAGGGATATTTTTTTCTGCCAAAAAAGCTTTAACAGACCGAGCAGTGTGGCAGGGAGCTCCATCTTGCATGAAAGTGAATGGTTCCCCATTTGGAAACCATTCTCTGATCTGCGGAATCAACCGATTTTGTAATACTTCTTTGTACTGATCTTGCCTCATTATTCCTTTGACGACGTACAGACGTCCAGTGCCTTTGCCGCTGATGACTGACCAAATCATCACTTTGGTGGGATGTTTAATCGTCGGGACGACACAATCAGGATGAAACTTTTCTCCATGACGACGACGCACATACTGAGCTTTATTCTGCAAAATTTCGAATGTGCTTTCGTCACTGAAGCAGACCTGTCAAAAATAGGAAAAATATATAAACTTCCATGTTTATTTGCTTTATTTAACTGAAAATGATAATAATGTATCAATTATTGATTAAATTGCTGTATCTTACCGATCTCCAGAAGTCCACATCTTTGTCTTGCCATTGTTTGGCCCATTTCAGGCGCTTTGCTTTCATTGCAGCTGTTAACTTGGGCTTCCTGGTGGGGCGACAGGCCTTAAAATCTAATTCTTTCAATTTTCTTCGAACAGTGCGCTCAGAAGCATTTACGCTAGCATCCTGGAGTTGTGATTTTATTACCTTTGTGGTAGCAAATCTGTTTTCTACACAAATTTTCTTCAAACATCTCTCTGACCGTGGAGTGAAAATTGGTTTTCTACCGCATCTTTTCTTTCTTTTCGGGCTTAATTCCTTCCCTGACTCAATTTTCTTTTTTATGCGTCGTACACTAGCTTCAGAAACCTCCAATCTTCGTGATATTTCTCGGTTTGTAAATGTTTTCGCAATCACAAGGGCCTTCACTTCAGCTTTTTTACGTGGTGAAAGATCGCCTTTTCTACCCATAATGAAAATAGTCCAATTACTTTTTTAAAACACTGCATACAAAATAAACTAATAACTGAGTAGTATAAAACTGTTAAACAAACAATCACAGTCCATAAAGCCACAGAAACACGTCCGTACCTGACTCGATTCCGATCGCGACTGATACAGGTTTGTACTTATTTACGTTCATGTATCACTTTGTCAACACAGTGTTGCCATATGTTAAAAATAAATACAAATATGTAGTCTACAACAATTCTTTTAAATAAAAATCAATAATATTGTAGTTTAAATATACCATTATTGCATAAAAACTCTTTAGAAACATAAAATTACTAAAAAAAAATACAGTGCGTCTAATAATTTGGCCAGGGACTGTATATATATATATATATATATATATATATATATATATATATATATATATATATATATATATATATATATATATATATATAATAAATTTTCCATCTTGTTCATTTACTCTTGATAAAGCTACAGTGATTGCGAAACATGTTAATATATTAAAATAAATGTGGAGTTTACCAGCAAACGGAGAAAAAAAAATTGTTGTTTTACTATTCACTTAAGAGTAATTTTTTTTTTGTTGTTGATTTTTTATTTGTCAAATTTTTATTATACTGGGTTACCCGTAAATAAATAAATATTTTATTAATATAATACACAAATATAATACAGAAAATTATAAAAATACCTATAAACTTCAGTCCCTAAAAACAATGAAAATAAGTAAATGAATATTACAACAAAAAAAAACTTTATAGCAACGGGAACTTTTACGCTATTTTTCATTTATTAACACTCAACAAAAACTGATTATAGTTGAGAAAAATCAGTTTATTTACATCATTTGATTCGAGTCTGTTACGCCGTTCAGTAATAGTCTGGCCAGTCACCGACTAGTGTAGGTAGGTATATTGGCAACTACGTGACGAGATCGTCACATAGTTGTCGTTTTATGTCTAAGAAGATGTATTTTTAAGTTATTTTTATAAGCTGTTTGATAAGAACAATTGTCACATTTAAATATTTCAACTTCTTCGGGATTTTTATGTTTAAGGAGATGCGACTGTAAATAATTTTTATATACCGATTGATAATCACAACGATTACATTTAAACATCTCGACTTGATTGAAATTTTTATGTCGACGGATGTGTTTGTACAAATCGTCTTTACGGACGGTTTGGAATTTACATCGATTGCATTTAAACATATTCATTTCATCGGGATTTTTATGCCGAATTAGATGTTTGCGTAAATACTCTTTGCGCATGGTTTGGTAACTGCACTTTTCGCATTTAAAAATTTCCATTTCATCGGGGCTCTTATGTTTAAGAAGGTGTAATTTTAAAGAATGTTTATAAATTGTTTGGTAATCGCACTGATCGCATTTACATATATCGCCTTCTTCCGGATCTTTATGTTTAAATAGGTGTCTTTTCATGGCATATTGATAAACCGTTTGATAATCACAATGATTGCATTTAAACACGTCAACTTCTTTCGGATTTTTATGTTTAAGGAGATGTAATTTTAAAGCATTTTTATAAACAGTTCGATAAACGCACTGATCGCATTTAAACAAATCACTTTCCTCCACCTTTTTATGTTTAAGATTGTGTGTTTTTAAATTACTTTTTCTAAATGTTTGATAATCACAATGATTGCATGTAAATATATCCATTTCGTCGAGATTTTTATGTCGGAGCATATGTTTTTGTAAATATATTTTGCGCCGCGTTTGATAATGACATTGATCGCATTTAAATATGTTAACCTCCTTTGGACTCGTATGTTTGAGGAGATGCACTTTTAAAGCGTTTTTTTGAACACTCTTATAATCGCACTGGTCGCACGTAAAATTATAAACTTTCACGTGATTTTTGTGATCGAGAAAGTGACTTATTAGACCATCTCTATGTTGGGTTTGAAAATCACATTGATCACATGTTAAAATATGATTTTTTGGAGAACTTGTAGGGATGTTGAACTCATTTAGTGGCTGGCAAGCTTCATAATTCATCTGATGTCCTTGTTCGGAATCAGTGAAGAAAGTCCTAAAAAGAATCGTTATTCAAGTCCCAATATACCAGGGGAGGTCCAAAAGTTCGCAAAATGAAGGGGACGGGGTGGGCGTAGGAATACTCGCTTGGTACCATACTAATTGGGGACTCATTATAAATATGCATATATATATATATATATATATATATATATATATATATATATATATATATATATATATATATGTATATGTATATGTATACGATATCAAACGATTTTGATTCATTTAACACTGATCCTTGAATTTTAATTTTCAAACAGTGGTATTGTTTTTGGTATCATTAGAATGCTGCTTTTCTACTCTTTCCAATAATTCCAGAAACACTTCGATTTCTAAAAAGTTTTACTGATTAAAACGGTTTTACTCAATAAAACCGTTTTTACGCGCTATAAAAACACCATTACTACATTTTCCTATCATTCCTTTATCGGAACTTGAACCGTCAACATCTCTGCTATACCTGCTCGCTAATTACTTTATCGGAAAATAGATACCACCCCGGAAGAAACGGCACAAATAATTGCCCTACTGCAAGAAGGGTACAGCCCTCGTGTAGTCGCCGCGCAACTTCACCTGAGCCGGTCAGCTGTCTCCAGAGTCTACAGACGTTACCAAGAAAAACTGGCGCCTTTACACGAACATCGGGATCAGGAACAATTCACATACAACTCTAAGAAATCGTCACTTGAGCGGCGTTGAGGTCCAGCTGGAGCTCCGAAAAGTTCGTGGTCGGGTTGTCAGTCATTGGACAGTCAGAAGAAGACTTAAAGAAGCTAACTTATCTTCGAAGAGACCAGCTAACGGACCCAAATTGACAGCAGTCCATCGCCAAGCGCGACTCAGATTTGCCCGAGAACATGTCGACTGGACCTTAGAGAAATGACGCTCCGTTTTATTCTCCGACGAGTCCCGAATGTGCCTACGCCATATGCAGTGCTGCATTACTACGGTCGCCTACGGAAGAGGTTCTGTCATGGTGTGGGGATGCATTCTCACTGGATGCGAAAACCAATTTGGTTTTCTTGACTGATAAGACTCGTAGCTGTGAATTAACTGCTCACCGGTACATCGAGGAGATCCTGCAGGAACACGTCGTTCCTTACGCTGGGTTTGTTGACGATAGCACGACAATGCGAGGCCACATGCTACTGCGTCGGTGCGGCAATATCTGGCCGAAGTGGAAATACCCACATTAGAGTGGCCTGCGTGGAGTGCTGACCTCAATACAATCGAGCACATGTGGGATGAATTCAAAAGAAGGGTTCTAGCCATCAATCAAGCCCGTGCATCGCTGAGGGACTTAAAAGTTGGTATGGCGGAAAAGTGGAGAAGAATCCCACAGACAGTGGTGAAAAAGCTCACCCGTTCCATGAAATACCGGCTGGAAGCAGCAATAAGGGCTAGGGGGTAATACAAAATATTGATTTTGGTTTTTATCAATAAATTTAATTGTTAAACATAAAATTTGTTTAATTTTTTTCCTTTCTCTTGCCCCTATTTTCAATCCTTATTCTCCTTAGTTCCCCTT
This sequence comes from Pachyrhynchus sulphureomaculatus, assembly GCA_019049505.1. NCBI lineage: Eukaryota > Metazoa > Arthropoda > Insecta > Coleoptera > Curculionidae > Pachyrhynchus > Pachyrhynchus sulphureomaculatus. The sequence goes on from CM032452.1 coordinate 54,626,380, forward strand.
TCAATCATTTAAATCAGTAAAAAGATGCATATTTAGTTCCAAGTTTGAAAAAGGAGCTAAGGGGAAAAAAATTTAATGACAATAATGAGGTCAAAAACGCTATTTCGACCCATTTTGAGGGTAAAGACGAAACATGTTTTTTCGATGGCTTAGAAAAGCTAATTTCACGATCTAACAAAGATATTGTTCTCAGGGATGATTATATTTATGTACTTTACAACCGTTCCATTCCGCGGACTTTTGGACCTCCCCGTATTTAACTAACTAATTCTCAAAATACAAATTATTTGCAGTCTGAGCAAAAAACATTCCCTGAGAACCGAAAAATGACAGTTCTTAAGGTTAGGCCGATAAATTGAAGTCAGTTTCCGACATTTCATCCAGGAATGCCCTAAACATTATTAGGCATCATTACTTTTCAAGAATAGTACACCAAATTCGTAAAAGGAAGATCGAAAAGTTACTCCAATTTGACACAGTTTAAAAGTAAAAATCATAAAGTTTAATCTGTGAAAGGATTAAATTTGCTATGAAAAAACTTCAATCTGTTATTCTTAATTCACTAACTGTGTGAAACTAACAGCATAAAGTTATAAATCAAAATCATTATTGAGGACATTTCGTCTAGTGTTCACCTTTTTGTCATCTCTTCTCAACCTAAGTCTGTCCACTCCTGGACGTAGGTATCTTCTAATCTCTTCCATGCTTCCCTATCTTTCGCCACCTTTAACTACTGCTTGCTGGCCTACTCTTATATCATCGACCCATCGTTTCTGAGGACGTCCAACACCTGTTTCTCTGGGTCTCCATTCCGTGATCCTACGCAATCATCTGTCTCCGGCTGACCTAGCCACATGACCTGTTATGTCAGTGACCTTGGTGCGTCTCCTTTTCTGCTTATTATGAATTTTATCTCTAATGGAGATACCAAGCACGCTTCTCTCCATAGCTCTCTGAGAAGTCACGAGCTTTTTAAGAAAGGATTTAGTGAGACACATAGTTTCCAGTCCATATGTGCTAACTGGTAGAACACAGGAACTGTAGACTTTAGTTTTTAGGTTTATGGATATTGCAGAATTTTTTAAGATATGTTCTAGTTTCCCAAAAGGTGCCCATCCCAGCCTTATTCGCCTGGTAATTTCTGCATGTTGGTTCTCCTTTCCGATCTTAATAGTGAGACGTAAGTAGATATACTCGTCGACGCGTTCTATGGAGTTATTTCCTATCTGTACGTTGGTATCTTCAGGGCTCATAAATTTAATTTTTTTTATTATTTTAGCTATCACTACTATGTCGTCCGCAAACCTAAGGTGACTCAGTCCAGTGCCGTCGATGTTGATGCCCTTTTCACCCCAATTTAACTCCTTAAAGACGTCATCAAGGGCCATCGTAAATAATTTCGGTGAGATAGTATCTCCTTGTCGCACCTCTGTTTTTAATGATATGTTGTTAGGTCAGTTTTAATATGTATAGATGCTTTTTTGTAGATGTTCTCTATTATTTTTATATATCTGGAATCTATTCTTGCATTCGCTAGGGATTTTAGAACTGTCCAGATTTCAACAGTATCAATGAAGGTACCTTGTATTCTGTATATTTTTCAAGTATTGGTACCTTGTATTCTGTACATTTTTCTATTAGAGTACGTACTGTGTAGAGGTCATCAATCGCGCTAAATCCCTTTCTAAAGCCTGCCAGTTCCACAGATCGATAGAAATCTAGTTTTGTCGTTACGCGATTGCTTAAGATTTTAGTGAAGAACTTATATAAGTGCGACAGAAGAGATATGGGTCGATAATTTTCAATATCAGTATTATCGCCTTTCTTAAAGAGAAGTATAACCTCCGAATTGCACCATTTTGTTACTATCTTTCCCTCATAGAGACCTTATTTAGTAGGACTTTAAATGCATTTTTCAGAGACTTACCGCCAAGTTTTAGCATTTCTACAGTGATTTGATCTTCTCCAGGGCATCTATTCTTAATAAGTTTCTTTTAGTGAAAAAGAAATGAAATAAAGTATGTATACCTCTTTTTGTGTTTAAAGTTTACAAACTAAAAGGCAGATATTTTTGAAAAAGCAAAAGCAAATTAAATAAGGTACTTACCCGGCTTTATTCTGTTTCAAGTCATCATCCTTGATATCTATTAGTTCCTCTTTAATTTTCCACTTATTTTCGTTGATTACATCGTTTTTAATTCTTAAGAATGTTTCTTTTTCTTGAGAAAATAAGGGCAAGTGTCTGTAAAAAATAACATCTATATGTACACAAAGTGTTCTCTAAGATGGGATTCTGTTTATCAGGTTATAATATGAAGGTTGTATGATAAGTACCTGGCCTCGACGAAAGATAGCGCTACTACTATTTAAAGAATTATATTTTTCCTAAACATAAACTTTCACAAGAATAGTATCAAATATTCAGGTCGCAGTGTGATTTAGTTTGTGAATGGCAGCCATTTAAATAGAATAACTTTTGTGATTTTACAACAATAGAAAAAATTAAATATTGAGCTGTGATAAAATATTTGTTTTTGAAAAAGATAACGACTGATAAGATAAAAGCGGAACTCAGCAAAGTTTATGGGGACTCTGCACCTTCGTTATAGACCATAAAATATCGGACAGCTAAATTCAAATGCAACCCTACAAGCATTTTTGATGAAGGACGTTCAGGTCGTCCAAATGAGGTCACCACATCAAAAATGATTGAAAAAATTCACAATATATGTGATCGAATATAAATGATCGAAGAGTGAAAGTGCATGAAATTACTGCGACTGTGGGCATCTCAATTGAACGGGCGCAGAACATTTTAACAACTCACTTAGATATGAGAAAGCTTTCCGCTGGATGGGTGCACCGATTGCTCACAATTGACAATAAACACGCACGTGTGTCGACTTCAAAATAATGTTTGGCGATGTCGAAGCGTAATCAAAATGATTTTTAGCGTCAATTCATAACTGTTGACATGGACTCATCACAGCACACCAAAGAACAGTCCGAGGCGAACCGGCGCCAAAGAAGGCCAAGGTGACTTTATCGGCCAACAAAGTCAAGGCCACAGTGTTTTGGAATGCACGCGGCATAATCCACGTAGACTACCTTAAAAAGGGCAAAACAATTAATGGAGAGTATTATGTCAACTTATTGGATCATATCATCAAATAATCGTGGGGTGCTAAATTTGACGAATACGATGGGTGCAGAAGCAATTCGTATCCTAACTCGTGGAAATTTGCCATGGCGATGACACAAGAGTGCACGCGTGAATTGTCTTGATAAAAGACAATTTTTTCTTCGCCAAACGCGAACGTTTTTCTTTCACTTCGATTATTATTATTGGATCGTTTCAACTATGCCGAAAAATCAGTAAGCGGCCTTACTTCTATTAAATTAACGTTGTTCTAATATGGTGAGAAAGTATATTTATTCTAACTTAACCTAAGTATTTACGATAGTGTTCCTAATCTAAACTTAACCTAGGAGATGTGTTTTTTAACATGATTACGACCTAATCTAGGGCCTATGCTAACTTAAGCTAGTATTACATTTTTCTGTCATGGTGGGTTGGGAGGGCCATTGTCTTCGTCCAAGAGAGGGTCTATCGGTGTCATCAGCATAAAGGAGAAGATTAGTTTGATCCGGCTCGGGAATGTAGGCAGTGAAAATATTGAAGAGATGAGGAGAGAGGACGGAGGCCTGGGAGACTCTGGCTCTGATAGGCTTGAGCTCGGAGATAGCAGTTTCGACTCTGACCTGAAAGGTCCTGTCAGAGATGAAGGACTGTACGAGTTTAGTCATGAAGTGAGGGTAGCCGTGTCGAATCAGTTTCAGGATGAGACCTTCGTACCAGACTCGGTCGAAGGCCTTTGATTCATCAAGAAAAACAGCTCCAACTTTACGGTATTTGTTGAAACTGTTGAAAATGGTTTGTGCGAGTTTTGTGGTGTGGTGGGTAATGCCATGAAGCGGTTGGAAGCCAAACTGTTCGTCAGGGATAACACGAAGGGCTGTGGACTTTGCTCTGATAATTTCGAGGATGACTTTTTCAGCTATCTTGGCTAGACCGGGAAGTAGACTAATTGGCAAAATGCTTAGCTTGAAGAATTGGAGAAATCGTATTTTTAGATGGGATACAAAAAATAGAAAAACGTTGGACTAGGTGTATCCAGCTAAAAGGAGACTATGTTGAAAAATAAAATAAATTTAACACATAAAAATGTTTTTTTTTTGTGTGATACTTATCATAAAACCCTCGTACTAATTAAAATAAGCCATTTGGCCAAATATAGCTTCCATAAAAGTTAAATAATCAGCCAGATATCGCAATTTTAAATTATATAAATGTATTGATTAATCCCCTCTAAAAAACAAAATAACAATAAAATATTGGCCTTAAAAATTGCTCTACTAGATATTTAAGTAACACGAAAGAGATCGGTTAACTTTCGGTCCGGTTAAAACTTTTCTTGCTGATGTCTGTCTTTCATTTCTCGTGAAGATTGAAGACGTCTTCGAGCACAATAATGTTGCAATCATTGTGGTTTGGCAAAATGATAAAGTAAATAAAGTAACAGAACATAAATAAATTCAGTTTTACTCAATTTTAGGGAGGTTGTTTTGAACCGTTATTCGAAAATTCTTATATATGCCATATTTGGAGAAAGATTATATTTGATTGGTAATCAATTAGTAGTTTATCAAGTAAAGAAAATTACAAATAACCTGTCAAGGGCAAGTTGGACTTGCGCAATTAGTGTTCCGTACGTTGATTGCTTTTGAAATAAAAAATTTTGTTACAGAAGTATTAAATGATCAGTGACTTCATAAAAACATCTCAAGTGAGTTTTTTCCGATCTTTAGTGAAAACTGATCACTTTGAAATTTTTGTTTTTTATTATATACCAGATAAATTATTAAAGTGATAATTTTCGTTCAATCTACACCCTGTAGAGAATATTCCAGAATTTTTTCAAAATTTTTTGATAAGTACTTTTCGAGATAAAGGGGCCGGACAGTGATTTTTCGCACTTTTTAAAAAATAATACAAAGAGAATTGTGCGCAAGTATTACATTATATATATTGTTGAACTCGTCTTTCTACAGGCTTTCATTTGACACCCTACTCGATGACCCGGAAATTTTTTTTTTCTTTCACTTCCGATTTCACCCCCCAAAACTAACCCCTTAAGTTAAAATTTAACTTTCAAAACTACACGGCTCTGATGAGGCCATCAATTTCTATATTAGTACCAAATTTCAACTTTCTACGCCAAATAGTTTTGGAGAAAATCGGGTGTGACAGATAGACAGACAGACACCGAAATAATCTGATAAGTGTTCCGTACAGAACATTAAAAATAAAATGTTAGATTACACATCTTGTAAAACAAATAGTATCAAAACAAATAAATCCCAAGAATAACAAAGTAAAATGACATTAAAATAAAATTGAACCTTAAGACGATCCTGAGTTTAAATGTCGCTAAAAAAGCAGACACCAAAAAAGAAAAAAAAACAATTGCACCACATGCATATAGAGACTTCAGAATGTTTGCAGTTCACGGGTGAATACTGAAATATTTTGTAAAGAAATCGATATGGTCACAATTCGGGTGTGAAAACGGACAGACCCGAAATAATCTTATAAGTGTTCCGTACGCAACACTAAAAATAAAACATCCTGTATATGTAAAGCCTTTTATGTCTGAGGAAATGCAATTTGAAATTGTTTTTTTTTTTAAACTTTGGGAATTATATTGATTACTTTTAAACATAACATTCAAGCAAACATTCGACGAGCGACACGTACTTTATGGTGTAGAGCAGTCTGGGAGAAGACTCAAATCAAGAAAAAGTTTTCTTGGGCATGTTGACATCGAACCTCCAGAAAGATACCCTTTTCCAGAAAGTCCACCAATTAGACTAGAGGACTTGGAGAATGCTTAATAGCATCCTTACAGGTGTGGCACCGGTAAACACAAACAAGGTAAAAACACAAACAAGATTGATGCTTTTTTATGCATTGTCAAGGCCTCTATGGCTATTATTTAACAAATCTCTGTCGGATGGCCTGTTCCGAAATATTGAAAAACCTCATATGTGGTACCAGTTTATAAAAATAATGGTGATAGGGACAGAGTGGAGAATTATAGACCAATTTCCCTACTATCGCTAATACCTAAGTTATTTGAATCATTTGTGTCTGATTTTTTTAATGAAATATTTAAAAATATTGTTATTACCCAACAGTACGGCTTCTTGCAGGGTAGATCTATTACTACCAATCTTCTTGTGTACTGTGAGCATACTGATGAGGCCTGGGAGTCAGGCTATGTGACTGACTCTATTTACACTGACTTTGCCAAGGCTTTCGATAGGCTCAACATTGATATTCTTATAAAGAAGCTTGATGCTTTTGGTATACATGGAGACTTGCTGGATTTGGTAAGGTCTTATCTCTCCAATAGGAGACAAATTGTAAAAGTCAATAACTTTCTATCTAGTCCTGTGAGGGTCAACTCTGGGGTTTCTCAGGGTGCTCATTTGGCACCGATTCTGTTCAATATTTTTGTGAATGATGTTACCCAATGTTTTAGGTTTGGTGAGTTTTTATGTATACTGATGACATCAAGATCTTTTCACCTATTTTGGATTCTGATTCAGCCTTAAGGCTACAAAGTGATCTCAACAGATTTTATGAGTGGTGCACAAACAATAATTTATCTCTAAACATTCCAAGATATAATTAATTTAGTAGGTTGTACAATGTTGTAATAAATAAATATCACTTTAATAATGTTTGCTTGGAAAATGTTGACGTGATTAGAGATCTTGGCGTAATTTTTCATTGTAAACTTTCTTTTCTCCCGCACATAGAGATTTGCAGAAACAAAGCGATGCGAATGTTAGGCTTCATTAAGAGGCATACAGTTGATTTCAATAATGTAAAAGCCATAAAAATTTTATATACCTCGGTGGTGAGACCACACTTGGAAAACTGTTCTAGTGTGTGGTCGCCTTACTTTTTATCGCATCAGAAAATGCTTGACGAAGTTCAGAACAAACTTCTCAAATATATAGCGTTTAAGAGTCATATAGTAGTGGATTCAGTTGATTATAATCAACTTGAAAATAGCCTTCTTATTCGATCGTTGAAAACTCGAAGGGACTCAGCAGATGTCATACTGGCCTATAAATTGTTGCATGGGCTGTGCGACTGCTCGGAATTGCTTTCTGTACTCAATTTTCATGTGACACCAAGATCACTTCGAGAGCAAAGATGTTTTGAGCTTCGTCAGCATAGAACCATGCATAGTCAATATGGTGTTATTATAGAATAATGATGAACTGCAATTTGCAATGCAAATATAGATTTATTTGATGTATCACTATATAGTTTAAAAAAAATCTTAAAGATGGTCAATCTTTAGGGGGTGTGGAAGTGCTGCCAGCTACAATATGTGTGTTTAACTATAAGTTTTAAATGTGAATGCCTGTTTTTTAAAATTTTAATATTTTCTTTTTTTTAACGTGTCTTTTTAGCGTTTTTTTTTTATATATACTTTGGCCTCCGTCTAGTTTTAATTTTTAGGTTATAACTGTATACTGTATTCAATTATAGCTACTACTGTAACTGATTGGGCTTTGCCCGTTTGATTAAAGAATGAATAAATAAAATAATTATAAAAAAGTCAGGAAAAAGTTTCTGTTGTGCAGTTAGTGCTTGTAAAAATATGTGTAGTATCTTCAAAGGAGTTAGTTTTCTTGAAAGGAGGTATTTCAACATTTCAAAAACTTGCTGGCATCATACCAGAAGTATGGCGACAGGTCATTTGATCATTACAAACTCTAACCCCTAGAGATCAAAGGTGCTGAATCGGACTGTCCCTACTGTGTATTATGTTTACTGTGGTAATACACCCAACGTGGCCCGTTACTGGGCCGAAATATTATAATTATGATTTGGACTCGCAAAAGAAAAGAAAGAGACATAATTTTTTTGTTTTGAAACCTATACCTGCTTCATCATTGATAACCACACTGATCACCTTCAAATAGATCTAATTTTGTCTTGACTTTTATATTGACACAAATGATATTTTAAATATCTTTTGTCTACCATTTCATATTTACACTGATTATAATTAAACTATCAATTTTTCTAGTTTCTTCTGTTTAATATAAAATAATAATAGTAATAATAATACTTTATTTGCATAATAACTTGTACAGATCATGTTAAGCAAACCTAATCTGCACATCGCCTTTGTATCGTCAAATACAGTCAAAGATATCGCTATAATTTTATTTTTACATGAAAGCCTGTACCTTAATCTACTTTTCTACATAATTTCCGTGAATATTGAGGCACTTGTCATAACGTGGCACCAGTTTTTGAATACCCTCCTCATAAAATTCTGCCGCCTGACTTGTTAACCACTGTATCACAAATGTTTTGACTTCGTTATCGTCTTGAAGACGCTGACCACCCAGGTGCTTCTCTCACCTTTTCGTCCACTTTCTGCACCAAATCTTCATTAACGACCGAAGGACGCCCACTCCGTTCTTCATCATGCACATTTGTGCGGCCATCTTTAAATGCTCTCACCCATTTCCTTACCATTCCATCACTCATAATGTTTTGTCCGTAAACTTCACAGATCTCACGATGAATATTTGATCGGTTTTACGCCTTTAGCACTAAGAAATCGTATAACAGCCCGTACTTCACAATCGGCGGGACTCACGATTGTCGGAGGCATCTTAAACACTCAGTAAACAACGTATACAATGAAGAATCAGACTGTAATGGCGTCAGTGCGTAGACATGAGATGTAGGTTACCAGCGCGCATGCGCGGAACGCCGACCGTATCGCTGCGGCGGCGGAATCGCAAAACGGTACTTACTTAAAAAACATGCCTCGTATTAACAAAAGACAGGCATTGGTAAATATACAATGCTGGCACTGTCATAATCTTTAATTGCCCAAAGTATTCTCGGAAGGATTGCCTTTGTGACACATTTACGATGACCCTTATAGCCCTCTTTTGCTGCTTAAAGATAACTGGCCAATCAACCATATTTCCCCATTATAAAATTGCATAATTTAGTCGATTATGGAAAAGGCCCATGTAGGCAAGTTTTATAGTTTCCATTGCTGAGTAGTGTTTTATTTTTTCGGATGAAATAAATTACCTTTGATAGGCTTGCACGAGTTTTGCAATATGGCATCTAAAGGAGAGCCCTGAATCAATATAAAGCCCCAAAAACTTAACAAGATTATCTTCTGAATTTTTACCTAGTAACATGTTTAGTATGGCCGTCTTTAGTTTAAGAAAGTGTTTCTTTTTTTGAAAATATTTTTATAATCTGTTGGATAATCACAAATACCTTTTTTAGCCCGAGATTTTGCATTGTTAAATTCTGCTTGGATACTGCTACCGTTTAAGCTCCTTGTTTATGAGTAAACAATTTTATGAACTTGATTTATTATTGTACATACCTTTTACTTTCTGCTATTTTTTCTTCAGTTGCAATATTCCCATGTCCTAAATTGTCTTGGTCCTCCTTAGGTTCAATCTTAATTGCATTACTATTGACATATCTATATTCTGATTCACACTCTGTAGTTCGTTGATCATACCTATAAGTAAAAAATTAAAAAGAACTGTCTATATTCTCAAAGATAGCTAATTTAAGTTGACTGTAAAAAACTGTGTTTGATTTCATGTTATATTATTTTGATACAAACTGTCACAGAAGATTAAATGAGCAGATGAATCAAACTAGCTCACTATATCAACTTTCATGTTAGTGGTATTACTGGTTTATCAGGAAAGCATTGTAATGTGTTCCATGTTAGACAGTGGCATTCATATTACTAAAATATTGTTCTCTTGACTCTGTTTCCTATAAGTACTACTCTTGCTGTGTCTTGGTTTTACAACGCCATCTCCTCACGAAGGTTGACGATCCATATAGCTAAATGAACTTCAGAAAGTACTGCTCAAAACATTCTGTTGTCTTCTGATCAATCTTTTGCCATTTATTTTGCCTTTAATAATTAGACATAGCAATTCATACTTTGGGCACTCACTATATGTCTGAAGTGTTGAATTTTTCTTATTTTTATAGTTGTTATTAATTCCTAC